>OX336904.1:4428672-5628672 GCA_946959425.1 Argyrosomus regius | reverse complement strand
ATTTTCCTGACTTGCCACAACTAGAAATTCATGAACATCTATGTCCTGTGTTTATAATAGTAGTGATTGAATATAAGAAGAGGTTGAGAGCAGTATACTGAAGAATTCTTTTCTACCATTAAATAACAGATTATATATCATATGCTACACTGACTGGTAATCTGGTGAATGGTACGTCTGTTTCTACACTATGTAACTTTGTGCTCTAGCTACGATCACCCACAAGTACGTAACACTTTACGGCACACACCACCAACTATTTCACTGATCCTGGTGAAACTGGATCATTATTTATGGAGAAAATGTTTTCTGGTTTCTCCTCTGATGTCCTCAAGCTGCCCTGTGATCTACATAGTTTCCTGATGGACAGTAAACTGCTGCCAACTGTAGCTGCTAATGTTGTCTTCCGTTTATTAGCTGGACTGTCCAGAGCACCGAGAGGGTGTAAGTGTAACACAGGCGTTTTGGATCACCAGAAAAACAAGGCTTTCAGGCCCGGGGAAAGGGGGAATGCAGACGGGGAGTGGAGCTAGTGTCGTGCCAGAACCGGAGCTGGGCAAGCAGACAATGTAACCAGGCTCAGCAGCCTCTATGGACACAATGACAGAGGTGAAAAAACCAAAGAGGATGTTGACGGAGGAAGCTGAGAAGAGAAAATAAGAGAGTGACGCAAGACAAGAATAAATCTGGGACTGACTTTTAGTCGCTGAGCTGAGCTTCTTGCTGTTGGACTAGTAACTAATATTAGCTGGCTGTTATGTCTTGTGTTGTTCCACTTGATTGTTTAGCTGTTAGTACAGTGGTTGAATTGCTATTTTTTTTATCATTAGTAATGTAATCATAACAAATGCACCTGTTGAGCTGTCCATATTTACAAAAGTAGTATTGCACTCTGAAACTGGCGCTATTTCTACCTGATGTCACAAAAAGTGCATGCTGGAAATTTTGCAGTACCTTGGGCCCAGACATTTCTGTTCACCAAATATAGGGCACTGTGCTCAGAATGTCAGGGCTGTGCAGAAGGATAGATATGCCAGCACTGTTTGATGGAATATGATTTTGAGTTTATCTGTCATGCGAGCCTTGTGTCAATCTTCCTTGTACCAAATTAATTCAGTTTAATTACGCTAAAATTTGAAAGAAAGATGAGATGTTTTGAGCTATTTCATGTTTAATTTTATCTGACAAATATGTTTGTTTATGAAGTGCCCTCCAGCCAAAGCAAGCTGAGGCATGCTCTACTGTACAACTACAAACCTTCTTTAACTTTGTTCTAAGCTGTCACACATTTGAAATATGAGTATTTCTGTGTGTGTGTGTGTGTGTGTTAGTGTGCGTGTGTGTGGATGTGTGGGTGGGTGTGTGTTTGAGTGTGAAAAAACAGGTAACAGCCTGTGTGCCGGCCTGATCGATGACCTTAATGGAATATTTGGGCTTAAGGCCATTCACAGCAGAGTCCCCTGGTAACACTAAAGTGCATCGGGGAGTAATTTATTCTTCTGTGACCGTCGGGAGTGTGGGTGAGGAATGGTTGATGCGTACGGTCATTCATATATGTACCACCCGTACGGTATGTGTGAACATACTTTTATGCGTGTGTGCTTTTGTACGCCGCAGTAGGATAGAGTCGGTAGCGTATCGATCCCAGCTGATACCTCGGGCTCTCCCATCGATCAACAAAATGTCTCCAGCTCGCTAGCTGAGTCTGAGCCAAGCTCTTACTTCACAGCACCACAGCGTTGGAGCATTATCTGGAGACGCAGGCTAAGAGGATATGTCAATATTTCTGCAACAGTTAGTTGCAGTATGTTGCTGAGTATGCAACAATTAAATGAGGGGAGCTACTTCTAATAAGAGTATCTGCTCTCTCTCTCTTGGAAAAATCTACATCTTAATAAGCCATTCAGCGTCATAAAAAGGCTTGATAAGGATGAATATCAAATTAAAAGTGAAAACGAGAGATAATTATGTCACTTGTTGGCAAATTGCCTTTGTTTTTTTTCTTCCTGAAACAGGTGACAACATCTTCAAACCAGAATGTACGCTCAAAGCGGTTCAGTTATACTGATTTGCATTGGAAATGGGACAACCTAACAATATCCTCATTTTCATAAGATGCACTCAAACATTAGACTTTGGACTGAACTGAGCTGTTCAGATGTAAACCTTTGTCTTTCCTCTCTCATCTGTGACTGACAGTGACTATCATCGCTGCACATTAGACTTATAATAATCCAAATTGTCTGATAAAGAGACCGCTCATTGGTATTGCGCTCTCTTAAGCCATTGTCTCCTCGGTGAAATTTCTCACTTTAACACCCCCCCACCCCCTACACGCACAGAGGGTAACTTTAATAAAAGTAGTAACCATGGTGATACAGTACGCTGCCCATTGTGTCCACATAAAAAATTAAACACGCACAAACACATATATGCTGTAAGCTCGCACGCATGCACCTGGTCGTAACCATGGCTCTACTTCAGGTTGGAGGTGGGAGGACGGGCACCTAAACACACACACACACACACACACACACACACACCCTGGGGGCTGAAGAGTTGGGTGAGTCAGACATTAGCAAACTGCTGCCAAACATGTTCATATATTCTGCTGCAAGATGACATGATCTCTCTGTTACTAAGGAGATGGTACTAAAACCCTCCGGAGATACAGTAACTACAGTATCTGAGGGACTAAAGCAAGGGTAGGAGACTGTCTCTGTCCACTCCTCTTGAGGCTTCTAGTGTGCAATTAACGTCACGCAAAGCTAAAAGTTTGATTTTTGAAAAGTTCAATCAAAATTCTAACACTGACATTCGATTTAGGACCTAACTGTGAAGCACTCTTATTAAACCAGCCACTAGAAATTAGATGGATAGATGGATTCATGTAGCATGATTAAAGCCAGTGTCTCAACTCTTCAAATTGCATCACAAACAGCGTTTGAGACCTCATGCTCCAAGTCAAAACCACAACAATTCACGGACGAGCAGGGGCTGCCGAGATCAACACTGCAACCACGTAAACATGCAAACGTCCAGTTTCTGTTTGAGTATCATGAGAAGGAACAGGTGTTTCTGGATTCAGGAAATGTTCAGACATATCTTCAGACATACAGACACCCTGCACCGTCTCCTATGAGCATTTATATCAGTACAGTATCAGAGGAACTCCACTGCCTCTTGCTGAGCAGTTTAACAGCATATTATCTGTGGAGATCTGTGGAGATATAACAGCTGATGGCATTATTATACATCTTTCCTCCTCACTAAGCATTTTAAATGTGTGTCAAGTAACCTCTTTGTGGTAAAAAAAGGCATCACTGACAGCACATGCGACCCATTTCATGTGATGGAAGTGACACATTTAATTGGATTCCCTTACAGAGGTTGTTCCTGAGAACATGTGGCTGACCTGTGGGGCGTACACGCCGTGTACTGTGGGTCATCAGTCTGGCAGAAATAAACCACATTCTCTGCATTTCTGAACCAGCTCGTACGCCGAGCGGAAAATCCTCCATGACAAAGACCTCTTTGAAAGGGGGTTAAACACACACACACACACACACACCAGCTCCCTGTTATCTGTCTGTTTCCATCCACATAAACATAACTGCATGTAATGATTGATATGATTCTGATAGCAAAGATGAAGCCTCTCTCTTGACAGGTGACCAAACCAGCAGACTGTCAGCTGTCAGACACAACTGTAGAACAGTAGCAGCACAGATACAGTATGACATGCATTCATAATTATGAATAATTCATTAGCTTCCTCACAAACACAATGGCACTAATCCAAATCAAACATCTATTTTTGATATCAAATACCTTATCGTACTGTCTCTACATGCGTGTGTCACTCTATAGTACTTGTTTACAGTCTTTAAGTGTGACTATATATGTGACAGTGTGTCTTTAAGAGCCATAATATACATGTTTCCCTCCTGCTATCACCGTAAACATGCGACTCAGTGTAACGTTAATGTCATTACAGTACCGTTAGGCTAATGTTAAGCGTCTCTGCTACTTAAAAGTGACTTTGAGCTGTCTTTTTTTTAACGTAACAACACTGACACTGAATTCACATATTACATATATTTTTCCTGTGAAACAGTTATTAACGTTACAGCTCGTTTCAAGAGCACTCAAGTGGAGTTAAAGTGCCAAACTGACGGTTACACCTCTCTAGTTTGAGCTAGCGTTGCTAATAGTCTACAGAGATAATTTCACATTGACCCGCTATAAAAATAAAAATAAAAAGGCGTAAATGTGACATTTTCCACGCCGTTCCCGGCGTCATTATACACGCCAAACCGAAACTACGTGGAAACTTAGAGGAGTTAAGAGCACAGGTGACTTCACAGCTCGGTGTTTTTCCGTAAGCCGTGCGAGCCAAAAACCAGGTTGAACAGACACATTCCCCTACCTGCAGGACACTGTGATTTCAACTTTGGTGGCCGGAATAGACGCGTTGAGCGGGTCGAAGTCGCCTATCGACGCCATGTTTAAGAAACTGTTGTTCATCCTGTCAGAGATTGTTTTGCTTTTTTTTCTTCTTCTTTTTCTTCTTCTTCTTCTTCCCTTTCGCCGTTTTTTTCCCTGTGGTCCAGCCCCTTTTTTACGAGCGACGAAGGAGGACAGCGAGAAACTGAGTGTGTGTGTGTGTGTGTGTGTGTGTGTGTGTGAGCGCGCCTCCTCGGCGAGAAGTGGAGCAAAGGTGCCGGAGAGAGGGAGAGAGAGAGAGAGAGAGAGAGAGAGGCTGGGAGTTGTGATGTCATTTCTCCCTTTCTCCTCCTCTGTGTGTGTGAGAGAGAGAGGGAGAGAGAGAGGGAGAGAGAGAGAGAAAGTGTGTGTGTGTGTGTGTGTGTTACTCTTTCCCTTCACTCTTTTCTTTATGCCTCTCCACCATCTCCTTCCCCTCTTTCTTTCTGTCTGTCTATTTAAAATTCACTGCCTCAGATTTACTGGCGTGGAAGTAATGACAATGATACAATCATGAAGAAAATAGATGAAATTTGTCATGAAAAGTCTTTCCTGTGTGTGTGTGCATGTGTGTGTCAGTGTGTGTGTGTGTGTGTGTGTGTGATTTCCCCTGCCCTCAATACTCTTCATTCACATCAGTTCAATTCAGTTTACTGCACTTCAGTTCAGTGTGGGTTTCTGGGCATGAAACGCCTCGCATTCCTTCATGCATGGCCAGATTAACCTGTGAGGGAGCTTGGGGCAAAAATGCACTGTTGCAGACTACTAATGTATATCTGAAAGCTTGTTGCTGTTGATTTGCATTATGGGAAACATAGTATGTAGTGTTTTGCAGGCTTAATGGCCACTCTGAAACCACAGACTCTATAAAACATGGACAGGTTTCCGAAGAGCCGTTGTGAAGCTTGTGTGCTGGCTCTGGCAGTCCTGCCCAAGCGGCAACCTCTGTGGCTGTGAAGTGAAGCCAACGTGGACGTGCCAAAAACTGCAGTTCCTCAAACAGCCACTTGAGGCTGGCTCCAGAACAAATCAATGCCATCCATCCATCTATTATCTGTAACCGCTTATCCTCATCAGGGTCACGGTGGGGCTGGAGCCTATCCCAGCTGACTTTGTGCAAGACCCTGGACAAGTCGCCAGCTCATCACAGGATAACCAATTAACCTGTTAACCACTGCACCACCGTGCCACCCATCTCCATAAGTCCCCATGTTAAAATGTCCAACTTCACAGCAGAAATAAACATGTTTACAGCCTGGTACAAAAAACAGTTTTGGTCTCTATAGCTAATTTCCCCGTTCATGACAACGGTACTGAGGGTGAATTTACATTTAACTCACCTGTTCAAATTACATTAAGGCTTAAAGTTATGCATAATTAACAGTGTGACTGCTTTGATTGACAGGTAGGTGCCGTTACAGAAGGTTTATTTGATCAACCAGGTATCATCTTGTCCACCGATGATCCATCTTGATTGTGGCCAGATTTTGAGCTTCAAAACAGCTCTTCAGAAACCTGTGGGTGACAAGTGGCCGTTTGACAAACTGCAGTTTTTAGCACTTCCGTGTTGGCTTCACGTCGCAGCCATGGAGCTTGCTGCTTGTCTAAAACTCATTATTGTCAGACCTGGACTCAAACAGGACTCAGATGCAGAGGAATATAAGTTCCAGCAGACTTTATTTAAATCTTCACCTCCCAGACAGAGTGATAACCAAACCGGCTATGAAAGTAATCTATGAATTAACAAAAGATCGCTCCACAAGGAGGAAAACAAAAGGCTATGAACTGAAAACTCAAAACGCTCCCAAGGGAGGAAAAAAACTACTCTCTGGTATAAATGACAAAAAAAAACCCACTCTCCTAAAAACCGGAGGCTCAGCTAGACACTATAAGAGCTATGAAAATTAACTGAACTAAAACACTACACTATAAACATTACAAACAAAAAATCACTCGCAATAGAGGCAAAGAACACAGACTTTAAGTTCGAGAAAAGGCATGGGCAAAACATGGACGAAGGCTGGGGTGCACGGCAAGGACAAGACACTCTGGCACAAGACAAAGGGAGACACAAACTATAAAACACATGAGGGTAATGGGGAACAGGTGGACACAATCAGGAATCAGGGAAGACACTCGGACCGGTGACACATGAGGAAGGGCAAGTGACCTGAAACGAGAGGAGAGTTAATTATCAAAATAAAACAGGAAGTAGTAACTTTTCAAAATAAAACGGAAGACAAAAACCCAGGACAAGACAAAACCTCGAACACACCTTATTCACCCTGGTTGTGTCTTAAATGGCCACAAGCCTTCATGACTAAAAGTCAGGATATCTCTGCTTCTGCTGCTTTGATTTAGACTATTTGTTGTTGTGTGTCTGTTTTAAGTCCTCCAACTTTATGGGAGAGTCGATGCCCATTTCACCCCCTGTTCGTAATCCAGTCTGTGTTGTCTGTCTGGACAGTATGCAGTACAGCACATCCTGTCCCTCTGATACATAGTTTTCTGTTCTCAGTACTCTGTGAGGAGATTATTAGTATTATCATTATTAGTGTTTGTGCAGAAACACTAATAAGTCTCTCTCTCTCTCTGTTTCCTCTCTCTCTCTTCTCTCTCTCTCCACACTGCGAGGATAAGCATCTGATTTAATTAACTAAAAGGGAGACCCTCCGCTGGCAGAGAATAGAATGACAGTATGATGAATGTGAAGGGATAAGGAGAGTCACATTATGAGGACATTGTGTGCATGAGTGTGTGCGTTGTCCAAAAGAGACCTCCAGTATATTAAAAAAAAAAAAGATTGCTCCAGGAGTGTGTGTGTGTGTGCCACCAAAAGAAATTAGCTGATACTGTACTATTTTTGTGTGAGTACAACAGAACACACTCTTCTACACAAGTGTACCAAACTGTCCTGCTGATGAAAGAGAAAGTGCCAATATGCAGCATAAGTGCGCATGTGTGTGAGTGTGTGAGCATTATGTTTCGATAATAAGGATTTTAAAATGACGCAGTCTCAGTATTACTCACCGTGTTTACTGGTAAACCACATCTCTAAATATAGCTGTCTTACAGACACACATGCACCGGCACACCCTGGGTTGAATGTGTGGGATGTTGGCGGAAAAAAATCCGTTAGGGCACCTTTGGGCAAACACCGTGCCTCTGCCCTGTGACCACATGGGTGGGTGAGGTAGAAATGAATGGACACACACTGTGAGAAACACACACACACACACACACACACACACACACACACACACCTATACAAGTGTACCTCGCTAACAGTGGACTGTCAGAGAACACCCGCTAAGTGGTGACTGGTGTTTCTGGTCATTTTAAAAATACAAAACTAAAATGCTACATTTAGTTTTAAGGTCTTTTACCCTATATTACTTCAAATGTGAATATTTTTAAAAGAAGAAGCTAAGAGGGGACTTGGCGATGTCTACCTATCAAAGAGGGGACCTCCAGACGACAGTGTAACTGCCTGTATCCATTCTTTCTATCAAGACTTTCTTTGTTTCTTTCAAAATTGACATTTTAACTTTAATGTTTTCAATATTTAAACATTTTTCTGCAATACAAATATTACAAAAAATAATCATGGCCAAGAAAAGATAAAGTTTTGCCTGCATAATCTGGCTGCATGCACTGATATCAAGGACTGCAGAATTACAATTTAACAATTTAACCATGTATTGGAAAATATATGAGGTCATGTGAGTCACCAGTTTGTGTCAGCTACAAGAGAAAAGTCAACGAGTTGATGGATTAACCTCACACAGCCCACTGTTAAACTTACAGTCCTAATACACTTTGCTCAGTATTTGCCTTATGAACCTACAAACAGCTTCCTTATTCTAAAGTTACCTTCTCTTCACATTTAGCAAATCCATTATGGCGTACAGCTGCTGGAATTAACAGACCCTATTCTTATGGGTTATACCATGAAAAAGTGGAGGTCCATTGAAATGCTCAGGCTATATTTAAGAATGGTGGGCGTCTGTCTGTAATCGTGGGCGGCTTCTTCTTCTTGCTTGGTCACTCTCTTCTTTTCTTTTCTTAGCTTCCTCCATCAACATCTCAACAAGGCTCTGTCGATATGTTCACAGAAGCTGCTCTGGTTACATTGCCCGCTTGCCCAGCTCTGGTTCTGGCATAACACTGGCTCCTCTCCCTGTCTGTATTTATTTGTTCATTAAACAGTGTTGTGTTCTGTTCTGACCCCTCACCTCACCTTTGTCCTGTTTGCATGGGTGTTTTTTGTATTCAACAATTCCTTGGCCTGACTTTATCAAGATTTCTGAGCATGCATGCTAATCTCTGTCTGAGCTCTGACACTTGTTACAAATCACTTAACCCCTGAGCATCAAGTTTCTCTTCTTCCCACTGGCTTATACTGGAATAAAGGTGATGCAAGTGCTAAGGTGTTTTTGGTAAACCAAGCATTAGCAACAAGGACATCTTCGGAAGAGTCACATGAAGCAGGGAAGGGTCTACGCTAAACCATTGTTCTCAGTGAGTTGTGAGGGCTTCTCAGAGATTAAAAACTTTAGGAAGAGTGACGAGTGAAAATGGAGGAGACGATTTGTCTACAACAGGAGTAGGATGTTGAAACTTGGGGGTTTCTTATGTCTGCTTTTGTCTGTCTAGTGTTTGAATTAGGTCTGCTGGAGACCAGCTGACTCTTTTACCCTCAACAAAGCGTTAACAAACCTTTCTCAAAGTGTTCTGACTCTGATCGTAAACACGAAAGAGATGCACAACCATTAATTACATTTAACCTTTATCATTTATTCAAGTTCAGTATCTACACCTCTGCCTAAGTGCAGATGTGTAGTAGAGCCAAATTAGCCAAAACATTTTGAGTGTGGGAGGAAACCGGAGAGGACCCGGAGTAAACCCACGGCAACACGGGGAACTAGTCACTCCCGACAGAGAAGACAAGAGAGTCACAACCCGACACTTCAGACCTTGTCTGTGAGGAAGACTCTTTGCCCCCGTGCTGTCCCCACCCTACATCAAGTGTTTTTTTTTGTTTGTTGTAACAATTTGACAAAGCCGAGCTGAGGTTTACATGCCCCATGCTTCCATACTTGCCAAACCAACAAACTTAAACACTTTTATAGGGGTATAGTCTGGTCAATAGGCCAGCAAAGAAAAAAAAATTATGCCCCTATAATAAGTGGTTATTTTGTTTGTTGTCACAGAGGTGTCTGACAAAGCCGAGCTGAGGTTTACATGCCCCATGCTTCCATACTTGCCAAACCAACAAACTTTAACACTTAAACACTTATATATAGGGGTATGGCTCCGGTCAATAGACCAGCCCAAAAAATAAAAAAGATGAGGGGTTTCCTCACAGAAAATATGATGATTCAGTTTCTTCTTCTGCAGACAAACTGACCACCCAAGAACTTTAAAGGCGAAAAGCAATCATCTATAAAAAATGACTGCTTTTTTCCTTATCATAAATGCAAATCAATAAAAATACATAAAATAAAGGAGATGAGATGGTTCCCTCATAGAGAACATGTTCTTCTGTTCTTCTTCTGTTTCTTCTGGTGCAGAAGTGTTGACCACTTAAAGCACGCTAGAGGCTGCCATGCAAAGTCCTTACAGCTGATCAGAAAGTAACTAACACATTCACACACGCACACTCACACACGTGCACTTACACATTGATGATTCAGCCTTCAGGAGCAATTTGGGGTTTCCAATTTTGCCCAAGGACACTTTGCACGCAGCCTGCAGGGGATCCAACCGACGATCTTCCCATTAGTGGAGCCCAGTAATGTTGATCTGCTCTCTCTGCCTCTGCTGAAGCAATGAGGTGGATGTAGATTCTGCTCCTTTCATGTACGTGTGACAGTGGAGCAGAACTCCAGAATTCCACTTCTGGAACAGCAAGGTTCTTTGCCCATATATGGTACTTCCACACAGGCACACACAGACGCATACACACACACACACACACACAGAGGGTACAGATGGAAAGACAGAAGCCATTTGTGTGACCAAACATCATATCATCACCACCTGACTGTCGCACCACACAGAGCACCACAGGCTTTCTGTGGTGTGTAGACTCCAATGTCCACCATTCGTGTAGCTTAACACGAATGTTTGTGTTCTGACCCCTCACCTCACCTTTGTCCTGTTTACATGGGTGTTTTTTGTATTCAACAATTCCTTGGCCTGACTTTATCAAGATTTCTGAGCATGCATGCTAATCTCTGTCTGAGCTCTGACACTTGTTACAAATCACTTGACCCCTGAGCATCAAGTTTCTCTTCTTCCCACTGGCTTATACTGGAATAAAGGTGATGCAAGTGCTAAGGTGTTTTTGGTGAACAAGCATTAGCAACAAGGACATCTTCGGAAGAGTCACATGAAGCAGGGAAGGGTCTACGCTAAACCATTGTTCTCAGTGAGTTGTGAAGGCTTCTCAGAGATTAAAAACTTTAGGAAGAGTGACGAGTGAAAATGGAGGAGACGATTTGTCTACAACAGGAGTAGGATGTTGAAACTTGGGGGTTTCTTATGTCTGCTTCTGTCTGTCTAGTGTTTGAATTAGGTTTGCTGGAGACCAGCTGACTCTTTTACCCTCAACAAAGCGTTAACAAACCTTTCTCAAAGTGTTCTGACTCTGATCGTAAACACAAAAGAGATACACAACCATTAATTACATTTAACCTTTATCATTTATTCAAGTTCAGTATCTACACCTCTGCCTAAGTGCAGATGTGTAGTAGAGCCAAATTAGCCAAAACATTTTGAGTGTGGGAGGAAACCGGAGAGGACCCGGAGTAAACCCACGGCAACACGGGGAACTAGTCACTCCCGACAGAGAAGACAAGAGAGTCACAACCCGACACTTCAGACCTTGTCTGTGAGGAAGACTCTTTGCCCCCGTGCTGTCCCCACCCTACATCAAGTGTTTTTTTTTTGTTTGTTGTAACAATTTGACAAAGCCGAGCTGAGGTTTACATGCCCCATGCTTCCATACTTGCCAAACCAACAAACTTAAACACTTTTATAGGGGTATAGTCTGGTCAATAGGCCAGCAAAGAAAAAAAAATGATGCCCCTATAATAAGTGGTTATTTTGTTTGTTGTCACAGAGGTGTCTGACAAAGCCGAGCTGAGGTTTACATGCCCCATGCTTCCATACTTGCCAAACCAACAAACTTCAACACTTAAAGACTTATATATAGGGGTATGGCTCCGGTCAATAGACCAGCCCAAAAAATAAAAAAGATGAGGGGTTTCCTCACAGAAAATATGATGATTCAGTTTCTTCTTCTGCAGACAAACTGACCACCCAAGAACTTTAAAGGCGAAAAGCAATCATCTATAAAAAATGACTGCTTTTTTCCTTATCATAAATGCAAATCAATAAAAATACATAAAATAAAGGTTGGTTCCCTCATAGAGAACATGTTCTTCTGTTCTTCTTCTGTTTCTTCTGGTGCAGAAGTGTTGACCACTTAAAGCACGCTAGAGGCTGCCATGCAAAGTCCTTACAGCTGATCAGAAAGTAACTAACACATTCACACACGCACATTCACACACGTGCACTTACACATTGATGATTCAACCTTCAGGAGCAATTTGGGGTTTCCAATTTTGCCCAAGGACACTTTGCACGCAGCCTGCAGGGGATCCAACCGACGATCTTCCCATTAGTGGAGCCCAGTAATGTTGATCTGCTCTCTCTGCCTCTGCTGAAGCAATGAGGTGGATGTAGATTCTGCTCCTTTCATGTACGTGTGACAGTGGAGCAGAACTCCAGAATTCCGCTTCTGGAACAGCAAGGTTCTGTGTCCATATATGGTATTTCCACAGAGGCACACACACACACACACACACACACATACACACACACATACAGTGGGTACAGATGGAAAGACAGAAGCCATTTGTGTGACCAAACATCATATCATCACCACCTGACTGTAGCACCACACAGAGCACCACGGGCCTTCTGTGGTGTGTCCACCATTGATATATATGTATTCTCAAAATCATTATCAATTTATAAGCTGCAAATAGGTGAAATTAGAGGTTTATCAGCGCTATTGTTGTTTTATTACTGATGAAAGTATCTTCCAACCACCCTTCTAGTTTTTATTACAAGTGCACCATGTGTACATCAAAGATAATTTAAGGTAAAATATGGAACAAATGTATAATTTGAAAGCCAAATGTGTCCATAAAAGGATTCTGGGGTTATTTCTCTACTGCAGTAATCCATTTAGTCTCAGTTGGTGGATTTCTAGGAGTGAACCAGAGGGAAAAGGGCCTGTGGCTTTGATATCATGAGTATTGATTCTTTGTGGGGGGAGAAGAAGTCCTCCTCTGCATGTAAATATCATGCTTCTCTCTTCTCTGTGTGTTTTTAGTTGAAAGAAAGTACTGAAGGTTGATGCTTTGTCATGCCACATGTGAGGCAGAGATGATCTTGGATTAAACACAGATAGACAAGACCTGCACTTGAATCTTCATCATTTTTTCTTCTTCAGGACAAGACAGAGAACGCAGTACTTCCTACTTGTGTCACATCAGTTGAATTCAAATGAGGAACTATCACGTTATTTCAAGAAACAACATTTTCACGTTATAACGTGAAAACATCTTATGTCGAAAGAAAGTATAGTTTTACGTTATTTCAAGATAAGACAGAAACAGCTGAGAGGCAAGAATAGGCTATGGCTCATTTACATGATTCAATTAAATTATACTTTAATCTTGGTTTGAGACATGGTGAGATTTTACAGTTATTGAACACAGTGGATGATATTGTTAGTATGCGTACTCTAAGAAGGATTTTGAAATGCCTGGGTTTGTACCGAAGAAAGAACGAATCCGACCCTCTTGAGATAGCGTCGTTCCTCATTGATCAACTGGATGGGCACAGAAGGCTCTTGAAATAACGTGATAGTTTCGTGTTATAACGTGAAAATGTCGTTTCTTGAAATAACGTGATAGTTTCGCGTTATAACGTGAAAATGTCGTTTCTTGAAATAACTTGATAGTTTCACGTTATAACGTGATAAATATATTGTTAAAACGTGAAAAAGATATTGTTATAACAATAAACTTTTCACGTAATTACGTGATACTGAGCCTATTTTTCGTAGTGTGGCAGCAATACGCTTCCGTACTCATTCAGAGGTTCAATGTGTAACTTTTAATGTGATCTATTGGCAGATATGGAATATAATATGCATAACTACTACGTTACACCAACATAGCAGAAAAAGAAGTAGTAGAAGAAGAAGTTGGATGTGACATAGACGAAGAAGAAGTGTTTGCTAGCGGTTATTAGCAGGCAAACTAGCAAATCAGCAATACACTAACATGATGATGACTTCTTTTGTCACGTGATGGCCACCGTAGCTTCTCCTGCGCTGCGGAAAAGCGGGGTAGCCGGGAGACTGTTGAGTTCAATGTAATCGGACATTTCACTACCTGATACCTCCAAATCTTACGCTCTGTACCTGCACACTGTAAGAGTTGTTGTAGAAGGTACAGGAAAGGTCTGACGTTTATTTGGATTGGCTATTGCAAATTTGGAAAACGCACTAGCACCTGTTGCTTTGTGATGCTGTACTTTATACATAACCACAAGCACCAGCTTAGTTTAGCATGTTAGCATGTTAACAATTGTTAATTAGAACCAAATAGAAAGTACTGCACAGTTGAGGCTGATGGGAATGTTGTTAATTTTGCAGGTATTTGGCAAATTTTCATGGCAATCCATCCAATAGTTGTTGAGATTCAGATCTGCACTGCTAGCATGGCTACAAATCCTATTCATATTCCTCTTTCAGCTCAGCCGTGCCTAAATCATTGCCTAATGTTCTCATTTACTCGTCACTACACAGGGATCAACTGGAGAGCTCTTCAGGTTTAATAATCACTTGTCACGCAATTGATACTGACCTGCACTATTATGCAGAGAGCCTCCTTCTGTCCAATGTATACAAGAGCACACACTTGACCCGCTCACTATTGCTGCTACTATCAACTACATCTCTCTCCTGCTTGGTGTTCATCTCCCATAGCTTCTGATCATCTCCACCTCCACCTCCACCTCCACCTCTTCATGCTGCTCTTTTGGTTAAGACTTAGAAACTCAAGCTGATTCAGTAAATGAAACACAGATGTCATATCTTCAAAAGGCTCTGCCCTCTAATTTCATGCTAAAACGCTTTTGCCGGCATATTAAAAATGTTGCTCTTCCCAATCTGTTTTGCTTGATAACTGAGATCCGCCGAGAGGGGACAAGGTTGATTTCTGTAGCAGCATTAAGAGAGCGAGCAGCAGTATCACGGCTCATCAGTTCTGGTCATAAAGCAGCAGCATCGGTATTTTTAGCCGCAGAATTCACTCTGTGGACGCTCAGAGATAGGAGCTGGGGTGGTGAATATTGACCCTGTCCTCCTGAGCCTCATTGCCGCTCAGATAAACGTCCTTAACTACCACTTGGTCTGTCTGTCTCTGCCTGTTTTGCCCGAACCTTATCTCTTCCGTCTTTCCTGTTCTGTTTCTATCACCACATCTTCTCCAACCTATTCTGCCTTTGTTTCTCTATGGTTGTCAGACAAATGAAATGCAAATTCGTTTCATATCACGGGTTCAAGTGAATAGCTCACTGAATGTCAGAAAACAAAACATTCTTGCTGCTAATGATGCCCATATTTATTTCATGATTTCATCCCAAGAGAAAAACACAGTAAAATCCTCTAATGCACCAACTAATGGCCAAACAATAACACTGAAAAAAATAATCCAAAGCATGTATGCTACACCATTATATATCTGACAAATCTCTCACTATTTTTATGTCATTTCTAAGTGCAAATGCTGAAGGGAGTCTGGCACATACACACACACACACACATGCTAAATCTCATCTCAGGCCATTCCACATAGAAATTAACCTGTATTGATTTTAATCCCTCAGTAAATACAAAGCACCTGCAGCTGTACAAATCACATTATTCAGACGGATTTAACCGTGAAACAAGAGCATCCGGTGGGGCTCACACACACATCACCAATCAATGTGTTCACTGAACAGATTAGAGGAGGTTATATGATCCGAACTCATCATAGATTACGCCACAATTAAACTGAAAGTGGAACTCTCAGCCCACGCTCCGTGTGTGTCATTATTGATTACTGGAGAAACTTGATCATCTGGCTTGTACACTAGTGTGCCAGGAATATGAGTATCATTTCATTCCCATAGACGGTAAACATCCTGAGAAGCTGGAACAAAGACTTGGTGGTCAATAAAAGCTATTTTAGGAGGACACGCAGGTGTTTTCCAAGATTCAGTAACCTGTCCTGTAATTAGCTTGCATAGTGAAAGTGTACAAACAGATGACTGTGGGCGTTGATAGTTTGATAGATGGCAAACTCGTAGGCTTAAACAAGGTAACACTGTAGTCCAACCTTGCCTGTATCCTTTAAAGTGACCCTATATCTGGAGTAGGGTAATGTTAGGCCTTATGTTTGAAATGATTATGTCAATGTAATACTTCAGTATTTTGCTAAATATTTTACTCCTTGTTAAGATTTAGATTTAGATCTTTATTCTTTGTTATATGAAGCTACAACCAGGGATGCTAGAAAATGCTAGCTAACCTTCAGTTTCATGTATGAAAAACAAAACAGAAAAAATTGCAACTTGTTGCTTTGCTTAGACTTACTGTACATGCTCAAACTATATTTTGACCAGATTAGTCAATGTCACAGTGGAAGCACTGACAGTATAAAGAGTGGATGACATATCCGTGACATCACCCACAGGTTTCTGAATCTGTGGCTCTGGCCATCATCATGTTGGTAGTCCTGCCTTTTCCGGCTCCTGGCTAATCTAAAAATCTGCAAAGATGTGCATCATTGGTGGACCTGAGGCAGGCTCAATGAAGCCTGCTCAATGTACCAGGCTGTAAACATGTTTATTTCTGCTGTGAAGTTGGACATTTTAATATGGGGGCTTATGGAGATTGACTCATTCTGGAGTCAGCCTCAAGTGGCCATTAGAGGAACTGCAGTTTTATGCTTGTACAGATAAAATCATACAGATACATATTCATTTAGATGTGCTGGTATATGGATTCTCTTTAACCTTTGGACAGAGCCCAGCTAGCTGTTTTCCCCTGCTTCCCATCATTGTGCTAAGCTAAGCTAGGCCAACTGGCTGCTAGCTCTAACTTCATCTTTAGTGTATAAACATGAGGGTAGTATTGATCTTCTCATCAAACTTTCAACAAGAAAGGAAAAAAGCACACGTTGCAAACTATTCCTTGAAGGTGAGAAAAAGATGATGGTTAGTGTTGCATATCGATTTTTAAACTTTGAAGATACAGCAAGTAAGCAAGTGAGGCATTGCTGAACATCCATCACCTGATCATTTAGTTAGCTATCAGTAGAATAGCAATGTGATGTGTTGGAATCATAACTTTATATAGTAAGGACAAGATGTCAAGCTAATTTACAAGCTGACAGTGTTACGACATTAATGCAAATCAATCTCATTTCTTGTAATTAGAATGTGAAAAACAGCAGAAAAAGGAAATAGGTTACGTTAAGTTAATTGAGTTGAAAGATGCATTGTGGAGGTGTGTTATGTCACCTGAAAGCACTCCTTAGAATAGTATAAAATGTAATAAAAAAGAGAAGAAGTTCAACACAGCACATATAAGGCAGTGTGAGGCTGTCACGAGTCAATGCTCTGCTCCTGCGGGGCCAATTAACACTCTGCTGCTCTCAGTACAGCTGAACATTAAATATTGATCCTTCCATCACTGTTCACATTAATTTGTGTCTTCAGGGGGAGTTTCTTAGCCTTTTTCACCTCTCTTCGTCTTTATCTGTCTGCCACGCCGGAGTAAATCATAGGATACAATATTACTGCCTGAAGTTATAATTAAAGGATAATTTAGTGAGAAAGGGTCCAGGGATCATGTCATGTGTTTGAGTTAATATAGGCTTATGTATCTATAGTGAGGTGGTGAATTCTCTTGATTATCAGTACTCCCATAACCCCCTCTTCATAAAATTTGGGGGACACTTGGAGGTAAACACTGAGCACCAAATAAAATATGAATAACAGACTGCCTGCAGCAGCTTTCATTAACCGTGTCATTTCAAACTCACAAATATGAAAGTTGGCAAAATCTGAAATCCAATAAAATTACGTAGCTAGTGCACCACCTGTCATTATACAGTACTACCACCATGTGGTCATAACACATTAATACACGACTAGAAAAAATAAATAAATAAAGACATCACGCTTGTGAAATCATTTTTTATTTTCACACTGCATCTGATATTTCAATCACTTGAAATTATGCAGAAGAAGACTCAGCAGGAAGAGAACAACAGTCGTATTTACACAAGAGCAGATTTACAGTCAAATTTCAAAATAAAACTACAATTAGAGAGATAATTAGGAATTTAAGCAGCATCTGATTTATTATCAATTAGGAATACTCACAGCTCATATTGCTTCCTTTTGGGAGTTATTCATTTAGAAATTTAAGTGCAAGTCAATGGTACAGAAAACCTGTCGATGTAATTAATCTACTGTATTTCAGTCTTGTGTATTAAGCTATGTTGAGAGACAGTTGGGGAAAACTGATTTAAAGTTGCAAACAATTAGATTTTTCAGTGCAATTATTTGAGTCCCATTGACTACCTCCAATATCCGAACAAAAGCAGCAATACATTTAAAGGATACTCATAATACAGTAGTTCATAATGAAATGGTTGCCTAAGGGATAGTCCGCATTTATCAGGTAGTGATTCTACCGTCATTACCCACAGTTTAGGATTTATTACAGGCACTGGTATTACTAGCCTGGGAACCAGATGAATCTGCAAGCTCATGTTCCATTTGCTCTGGTATTAATTTACATTTGTGAATTAGTCTGGCGATGCCAGGCGATGATAATACGGCTCTGATTATGGAGAAATCCATCCCACATGAGCAGTCCATCGTCTATAATGCTAAGACATCAGAGGCATTAGATGAAAATGAGGTCAAAATCGCAGACTAATCATGAACACACGACAGCAAAGTCAAAAATCTACGAAAAAATAAATAAATAGCATTCAAGACTCACATTTAAACGATTGAATGTTGTTTGATATGGTTAACCGCAGCATGCGTGCAGTTTATAGACAGCAGAGGCGAACAGAATGAGAACTTTTCGCAACATTTGGATTGAAAAACACACACATACACGCATCTTTCAGGAACAGATGCTCTCACAAACACGCGTCATGTCCCATGACTTGAGTCCATCAACGTGAATGACTTACGACTCAAGCAAAGGTTTCCTAAAAGCACTTGCTGCCAGAGTCGTACTTCAGCTTTTGAAGTGTTGCACAGCTTGAGAAAGTAAATACTCAGTGAGTAACCTTTTCAAAGGAAAAATCAAAATCCTGTAAGTGAGATAATGTTTGCTGGAGACCTAAAAGATGCAGGTCAGAGAAGCCAGAGAGGAGTGTGAAGGAAAGTAGGTGGATTCGGTGGAGGAAACTAAAACACTTCAAAGCTACAAATGGTTGGAAACTGTCAAAAGAAAATACTGAACCAGAAACCCAGCAGCTATTTGTGACACATGATTGACTGAAATATTGAAGTTGTTTGGGAAACACTGAGACACCGGTGTTTTATTCTGGATGTAACAGCTATTCTGACTGGTGTTAAAAAGTCAATTTTCAGTTAAAAGCAGGGTTTAACTGAAGGTAACTGTTTTTCTTGAAAAACTTGGACAACTGCACTGCCCTACAAAGCTGAGCCAAGCTTTCTGACATCTCTTTTACTGTCTACAAAATCACTATACCACAGAGCTTACAAAAAACATATCAAATTTGAAAAACAGAGGTAAAAACTGCTACACGCTAGCTAGTTAAGGCTAGCTGGTGAAAGCTAATTCACCCACGTTTTCCTATCTCTTTGCTGCATTTAAAAAGTTTGTTATGACACATAAATAAGGCAGCAGCTAAATTTGATCCAGTTGAGCTAGTCCTGCTAAAAGCTAACTAGCCTAGCTTAGCAGAGTAGCAGTAACTACAGCATCTGAAACAAGAGGAATTTACATAATTTGATGTGGTTAAGCTAACTTTAAATCATATATTTAAGGGGGGGGGTTAAATTATAGACTACTTTATTAGTGCAAATTGACAAGGAAGCTAAAGGAAACCTTTTGTTTGTAGTAGGGTTGCAACAGTTTTTCAGTACGATAACTGAAAATATCATGGTTTAACGGTTTAACAGTTGTATTTGTGGTCCTATGTTATTTTTATTTTACTAATACAGTAGAATTTAATATTGTTTCATAGATAAGCAAGTACACGGTAAGCTAACTGTATAACATGGTATCAGTATGCTGCTGCAACTCCAGTTTATAGATACTGTGTTTCATCTGTTTGAGTGACTGCTTGACTAAGTAGCTTTTAAGCTTTGGTATGTATGATTATTGTTGTTTTATAGAGAGATAATACCAGTCAGCAGTTGATTTAATGAACTTAATACTGACGAAAACACTACTTAACACTAGAGGAAATACAGAAATTTGAAGGGAAAAGAGGGAAAAGGAGCCTGTCAAAGGAGCGCAGTATGGTAGAGGCCTCTCATGTTTCACTAGAGGGTTTGGCAGTAACAGCTGAAGAATAAGACCATTGCAGTTTCAGTAGTTATTTGGTCCTTGGTTACAGAGGACACACTCGCACACACACATACCCAAAATGACCTGGAGAGCAAAGACAGGAAGACACAATCTCTGTGTCTTGCGTTGGGACGCAGACTCAGTTTGACGGACCAGCATTTAGCCAAAACCAGTTATTTGTTTTCTCAACAGCGCCGGCAAAACCGACTATACGCATAGAAGGTATCCATGTTGTCATAATGCTGAACTGAGGAGAGGAATGTAGAAAGCACAGGAGAGGCTTCTGAGTCGATTAAGATCCATGTATCCATTTTTTTTTCCATTTCATTTTTTTCTGTCGCAGTTTTGAACGCTGCTGTCCAACGTAGCTGTTCTGTAGTCCTTGTAGCCTTACTGGAGCCTTACTGGAGACTTGATGGGCTCCACCGTGATCCGTCTTGACCTAAAAAAAATCAGGAAGTACGCTCAGCTTGAAAGACTTTGATCAGTCGCGTCTAATTACACTTCCCTGAAACTGATCCCGATTCCTGAAACTGAGAATCAGTGTTGTTTAAAGATTATTTCTCAGGACTCAGAACCACTTTGGGCTTCCATCCAACACAAGTTATTGACGATGTAGTTGCCTAACAAATTATTCATCTTGATTGGGTAAAGGCCAGTAGGAGATCCTCGATTTCAGGTCTGTCTGGGGATGATGATGAAGTAGGTGTCAGTGGACTCCTTCCTCCAGAGACCCTTTGGCTTCCCAAATCTTCACCGTGCGGTCACTGACAAAAGACACACAGGAGAAAGTTAAAAACACTTCCATTTAAACATTTAGTATGTTTGATAGAATCGTATCTCTACAGACTTGGTGATGAGAATTCAAATGAGTATTCATGACTCACTCTGAGGCAGTGAACAGTTGGCTGCTGTTAGTAGCCAGGCCATTGATGGGACTGTCGTGTCCCCGGACCTCGCCTAGGGGCGCAAGTGAGTCGGCGTGCCAGAGGCGAAGCAGCCCTCCTCTGCATCCGCTGAGCAGCACCGGGGAACCTGGCACCACGCCCAGAGCGCTAACCCAGTCTGCCTGGGCACTGACAGACTGCTAGAGGAAACAACAGTCAGAGTTTACAAGCTGTAGTTTTTAAAAGTTTTTTCAGCCCACATAAATTCAAACCTGGGGGGAAAAAAAGCTTTGATTTCTGCTGCTATGGTGTCAGCGTACCTGTAGCAGTTGTTGACTAGCTAAGTCCCACTTCTTGATGTAGTAGTCTCTGGAGCCGCTGTAGAAAACGTCTCCATGCACAGCAAGAGACTCCACGCCGTCTTGATGAGCGGGATCAAACGTATGGCTGGAGGTGATGCTGCCCTGAGCACCTTCTGTCACCTCAAACATCTGAAGAAACAAAGGGTTTGTTGAATATACACAGAAATAGGAATGTAATTACAGTTTTTAAGTGTGTCTTTGTGTCTCTTACTTTAATATGATGGTCTTTGGAGCCGGTGAGGACAACATCCTGTCCACTGCCTAATTTGTCAACAGTCAGACACATGACAGGTCCCAAATGGCCAGTCAGCTTCCCTGTGGACACAAACCTAGAGAGAAATTGCAAAAAGGGGATTATTTATGTTCCATCTGAATGATTTGCACAACTAAAACTCTGATCTGTGTTTGAACTTACTTGCGGAGGTCCCACATGCGCACAGCATTGCCAGCGGCAGCATAGAGGAAAGAGCCAGAAGGGTTGAGAGCAATCTGGTTGATCTGACTCTCTCCTGGTGGGATGGATAAACTCCTGGCGGAGGAACAGGTGTCGCCTGAACCCACCTGACCCGATGACCTGACATCCACAGATATGCAAAATCATAGTTAGATGCATTGTACTTAGACAATGTAAAGCTGAAAAGGTGAAGAAGAAGACGAAGAAGACGCAGTGTTACTCACGTGAGTGTGCGGATACACTTGGCAGAGTCTCGTATGTCCCAGACTTTGATGTAAGCAGTAGAAACAGTGAAGACGAGGCTAGAAGTGTACCTGAAATATAAAAAAAGACCCCTTGTACTACCACTAAATACTTCTATGACCGCAATTTAACATAAACTATTGCTGTATACTCGTACCTGACTGAGACGACACTGCTGGGATGATCTGCCAGAGACATGATCTCCTGACCCGTCACCAAGTTCCAGACTTTACATGTTCGGTCTGAAAACACGCACACAAAACATGTTAGACTTCTTTAAAAGAAAGAAATATTTTCTGAGTTGCAAACAATTTAGCTTTTAACCTTTGGATCCTGTGAAGAGTAGATCATCTGTGGCATCTACACAGAGAACAGGTTTGGTGTGTCCCTCTGCTACGTAGACGCACTGAAGTTTGGCCCCACGGCTGTTCTTAGGCGCCGTCACAGGGTTGATCACACCTCTACGATACACATGACGTGATAAAAGCAAAGATGTTTTTTTTTAAGTTTGTATTTTAAAAGTGTTAAAGTGTTAAAAAGTAGACTTTAGAGATAAACATTACCTGTGGCCTTCAAATACAGGTGACTCCTCCAACCTGAATGAGAAAAAGATGAAATATAAGCTCTTTGAAATGTGAAGAAAGAAAATATAAAGCGTCATTACTGATGGTGCTTCTCACTTACAGTGATTTGTAGTCGCTGCCTTTAGTTTTAGCTTCTGCTGTGCTAAGCGGAGGTGTGTGTGTAGGTGCTGGGATGTGTGTAGGTGCTGGGATGTGTGTCGGCGTGGGTCCTTTGTCTTGCGCCTTCCTTCGGCTGAGGGGCGAACGCTCCAGTTGCCTCCTCTCAGTCCCTGTAGGTGACCTGGATCCAGAACTGCAGACAGCAAAAGAGTCATTTAGTCAGTAATAAATAAGACTTCATTAGGCTGGAAGTGTGGACTGAATCTTACCAAACTTTTTCCACATTTTAGAATTAATCTGTACTGAATACTGAACTTGTAATAATAATCCGAGCACCAAAATGAATATTCAAACAGAATATCTTGTCTGCCACTGAGAAACACTGCCTTAAACACTTACATGCCAGCTGGCCTGGCAGACAGTGCAGATGGGGAAACTGTTTTCTCGCGGTCGGGGGCTTGACCAAGCGCGTGACCCTGCGTGTCTGCCGGCCCTTCCAGACGCTCTGACAGGGGCAGCAGAGGGGCAGAGAAGTCTCCGGTGGGGGATTCGCAGGACAGATCCCCACTGCTGGCATACAACAGATCCATCTGGGTGGTGGTCCGCTTACGAGCCTGAGGGACCAGAATAGTTTGGCTCGATATTCAGCTAACTCACAAGTCAATGAAGCAGTTAGTAACTGTCAAATAAATCACTGCTGTGTAACGGAAAAATATGTTTTTGACTTTTACTGTTACGGTCTGTGAATCAGTGTATCAAATGCACAGTACAGTACCTTGCTTCTCGGTCTGGATTCACCACATAACTTCATTAGATCTGATGCCAGGGTGCTGAAACAAAGTCAGAAATTTTCAATGATAATGTTAAGTAAATATCATGTTTACCACGTTTATCATCTTAGTTTAGCGTGCTAACAATTGATAAGCAGCACTGAACATAAAGCACAGCTAAAGATGTCATTAGATGTGCAAGTATTTGGTCATGAACCAAACTATAAGACAAATTGATGTCTATAATGTTGACCTGATTATAATGCTACATGAAGAGACCTATAAACTTACACAAATCAAATGTATGGCTTGCTGGCAGTGACTGGGGAGGGATTGTGTTATTGTCTGGGCATATATACAGTACGTACACTGATGTTTTGTTTATATATATTGGCATGGGTGACAGCTGCTGTTATATATTATATGTTATTATATATAACACCAACATTGCCATGTATTAGCATGGCTAAAAAACATTTACATGGCTCTTAAACTAAAAAGGGATGTGAAATGTAAAAGAAAATAAAAACATTTTAGCAACATATCAGCTGTAATTAATGCAGAACATCGAGCACTGCCTCCAGCTTTCCACTGTGAATGGCATTCACAGTTAGTTTGAATTGTATATTTTGTCATTTTTTGTAATGGGGAGGTCTTTGAATAAGCCTTGATTCTTGTCTCACATGCACATATTAGTTCTATCATTACGTATCCATGTTTTTTATTGTACACACAAAGCAAAACTTTGTGTATTAAATCACAACACTGAAAGGGACAAGCAGTTTAGAGCACGAGTGGTTGTTTTTGTATCTGTAGCTATTGTACTTAGCTATGCTAACAAATACCAATAATATCCCCTTCCACCATGAAATAAGCTAATATATAAGTGTCCACCCACACAGGTGTTTTCATTAGACCTCTGCACAGGACTGTGTGGGCTTGGACAGACTGAGTTTGATTGACGTCTGTCATCTCCTTCCTGGTTCAAATGTCCTTTATCGTCTGTATTAGTACATGTAGGCTGGTAACATTTTGTAACTACCAGCTCTGCCAAACATCAACCTGAGCCTGAGTCTAATCGGGCAGAATTAAAAACACCTGTGTGCTGTAGCTGTGCCCTCTTCCACAGCACAGGTGTAATTAATAACACTAACGGAGGCTTGTTCCATTTAAGTGACCCAGTGAGCCGGTATTTACAATACCGAGACACAGGAAGTGACACGCCTGAACGGAGTGCAGCCATAATTAATGTTATCAATTGCACCTGTGCTTTAAAAAAAGAGCTAGTCATTGCAAACAAGACATAAAAAAATACATAAGCTGCCTATTTTTGACCTGAAAAAAGGATAAAAGGTGAACTTGTGTTTACCTGCCCTCCGTGGCCGGACTGGTAGCGGACTCGTCACTACTGCTGTCATCTCCATTCTCTGTAAAGTAAAACACATACACATTAATACACATAGAGAAAAATAGGATTTATATAAGTAGTATATATGTTTCTTTTCCTTAATTGTAGAGTATATCTGCTAACAAAGTGTATTTTCACATCTATTCAGAAAGCTAAATATCACAGCACAATAATTTCAGCTTCAGCGTTTCATAACAAGGTCAGGGGTCACCAGGTTTAGTTTTAGACAAAGGGGGACATCGAGTGTCATTAGTGTAAGGCGACTGGAAGCTACAGTGTTGCAGATACAAACACAGAAATGCACAAACGCAAACTGCTGTGTCCTGCTGCAGCGTGGATGTTTACTGCTGTTTAGTTTTAGCGACAACCTGAGTAAGTGGGGCTTGCTAGCAGGTGGGGTAACTTAACACATCATGCACGTCATGGCAGAGTTACTTCAACTGGTTAGTTTTCAAAAGGAGGACTGAGGGTCAGTGCACACTACAAGATTTCTGAATTTAGTTTAGAAATACCATAAGCACTAAATGTGCTTGAAATGTTAAAGAAACATATCGGTTACAATACATCTACATCTTGTCTTGAGTCTATATATAGGGCAAGAATCAGCTAACTAAATATGAGTTTATTGGCCCAACATCGAAGTGAAATATTTGTCTTTAATTGGGGGTAAATTTAGTGGAAATCTTATAGTGCACATGTGCCATACTCTCTCAAACACATTGCTATGCATCTCATACTCACCTGGTGAGAGGTAACCTAACTCTGAATTCACACCAACACAACAAACAAAGAAAACAAATCAAATCAAAATCAAACCCAGAGATGAGAAAAGGGCTACTCTTTATTTTACAGGCCTTCTTATAGGTTTTAGTTTCATGAACAATTCATTAAAAGACAGACATGTTTTCTCTTACGATGTAATATTTCCACGACAAAGTATCGATACAAGGCGTGCAAAATAAATTGTAGCCATATGGTGAAAGAAATGATGATTAAAAAAAGGTGATTGTGTTTGACATGCTCAGACCGGCATCGATTTGTTGTGGCGTTTCCCACCTTGCAGAGCGCTGCCCAGCAGAGCGTCCAGCTCCGGGTTGATCTCAGCCTTTTCCTTCAGCATGTGGAACAGCAGCTGGTTCTGGGTGGCGCTGTTGATCTCCGTCTGTTTCAGCCTGCCCTCCATCACCTTCAGCTGGGAATCTTTCTGAGACGCCTGCAGACCCTGATAATGACCACACAGCAGATGGGTCATCTGTGTCTTTACCTTTAGTTGTCTCTGATTTCTTCCACTTCTTCATTTGTTCCTTTCTGCTGGGTTGAATGCATTTCCTCACTGGACCAATTAGGTTTCATTGAATCTAATCTTATCTAATCTAATTGAAACTTAATTTAATCATGTTGGCCTATTTGAAGCCTCATTAGATTCAATCTTATAAAGGAGCCGTGGCTACAAAAGCAAGATCACGATGAGCAGACAAATTGTATTTAAGTTGCCACAACAACCAACAGCATGCAACAGCAATAACAATGCAATCAAATTCATATAGTCCATTTATTTAAGAAGATACAGATAATATATAAACAATAAAAGATATCATGTTATCTTCTATTTGATCCATGTATGATGGATTAACATGATGGGATCATAAATCTTATAGAGGTAAATGTAGTGTATGTGAATGCAAACAAAGACACAGTAATACCATTACGACTAAAACAACATTAAGTCAGCACGGTCTATAGGTACCTTATTGATGGCCATAGTGATTAAATGGTCCAGAAGGAAGCGGGCCTCTGATAGATTACAGGAGCTGATCACGGCGGTCACATCCACTGTGTCTCCTTCCTCCTGCAGCCGAGAGTAATAACACATTGAGTACAGTGGCATTGGAAGAATATTGGAATATTTGTCCATAGTGTGTCTTGGGATTTTGGGAAATACACTTACTTGCTTTCTTAATTGATTCTTAAATCTATGTGTTAAACATAATGCTACCACCATCTTAGCTTAGCTTAGCTTAGCATAAAGACAGGAAACATGGAAATAAAGCTAGTCTGGCTCTGTCCAAAGGTAACAAAATGTGCCTACCATCTCTAAAGTTCCACACAAACAAGCAGTTACCAGTAGCTAACCGAACCAACTGACATTCATTAAGGGTAATAAAATAGGTAATGTTGTGTGTTGTATTAATCAACGGTCATTTCAGTCAGTGGAGATAAAGTGCACGTGTCCAAGATGTTTTATGCTGGAAGGTTTATTGATGAAGGAGAAAGGAGCATTGATCAATACACCTGTCATGACATGATGCCGCCTCAATTCTGAAGAAGTCTATCTGCCTTCAAAATGCCACAACTAATCGATGTCCTTAAATGCTCATTAGTCTACAAACAAGAAAATATGTTTACACTTAGTGGTCCGACATTGTTATCTGCAGAGGCTTCTACATTATGTACCTATCCGTTGTGTCTAGAGAGTGAGACAGCCCTATCTCCTGACCTCGGTTAGTCATGATCAGAATGGCGTCTACAGTGACCTCAAGACCCGCTGCGTAACCCCATATGTTACATGCTAGAATAGAAAATTCCCTCACAGGTAATACGTGGTTGTGACTACGGGCATGACATTAGGTTAAAATACTGTTAAATAACTGTTTTACAACATACCTTATCTTACTTTACAAAATGTTATACCAATAGCTCAAATTAATAGATAATGTTAGGCTAGGTTAGCTTAAACATTGAATTCCCATTCAATGTAAAATTTCTTCCTGTATACAGACCTAGCTACATTTATAACTGTCAGGTCAGTTTAAAAAATCATTTCACTACCTAAAACTGTCATTTTTGAAAGTTATAGCTACTAAAGTTAGCTTAGTTAGCTACTACAGCTATTGGTGGTACTGTTACTTCCTGTTTACATAGGTGGCTGCGATTGACTGGGCAGCAGCACTACAAACCTAACAACTAATTTACACATTTCTTTCCACTTTACTAGTTAACTTTACTAGTTAATTGCAACCCAATCTAGTAAATCACTAGTATAAACAGCTAGTAGAATCCTAATCCTGAACCCGCACTGTTTCAAGTTTTTGCGTGTGAGCCAACATGGAGTGTCAGCACCTGCCAACTCAGATATTCGACTTAAACAACATTATAACAATGCCACCGACTTTAGCACCAGTGACCAGCCATAGGATTTTTAAAAAACACTTGGACAAACAGGTGCAGAGGCAGCCAGCTCAATAATAATTCATTTCTGGACACCATGAGAGTTTCTCAAAATGAAAATGCCACATGAGGCCATGCAGAGCAAAAACCCGTCAAACATTTGTAAAATTATTTTTCTATGTATTATATAAGCTGTTCATTGTGCATTATTAGGCTGATTGGCCTACTATACGTGCTTGGCTGTATTAAAGTGCTGCACTGCCAGAGATTGTTGTTGTATTCAGCCATTGTTATTCTGACAAATAAGCGCCTAATGTTTATTTCCAAAAAAAGGCCCAAAAAGTTGTCAGTGTCCCTGTTGTTTGCCTGAGGGCTACAGTCCAGTATAGGCAATAACTAGCTAATGAGGTAATGAGACATTCAAGGTACTGCTTCAACTGTGTTTATACAGTACACCACAATTCACGAAGTACACTGAAAAGGTAAAATATGGTATAAGAATCTTTCTTTTTGCAGCTTTACCTTAATTTATTAAGCAATACAACTACAAGCATGACTACAAAGGACCTCACCTTGGCCTCCTCCATCTGCATGATGTTGGCCTGGCAGTCGGCGATGCTGTCGTTGATATAGTCGATGTTGGCGCTAAGAGACTCCAGCTCCTCGTTCAGCGAGGCCAGGGAGCGGTCGGCGTCTGCGCCCTCCACCGCCATCTTTTCCCTCTTTCTGGACACTCGCTCCCTCCGTCTGGTCAGCTCCTCCCGTTGCTAGAGTGGTGGCAGAGAGGGCAATGAGAGGAGAGGAGACCGGAAGGAAAGGAAAGGAAGTTTTATCTTCAGTCTGATGACGTGTTGTGTTACCTTCAGCAGTCTGTTCATATCCGTCTCCATGTTAGAGATGGTCATCCTCTGCATGATGATGTCAGTGACACGTCTCTCCAGTGACTGCCATTTGGCCCTGGCTGTCCTGCTGAGGTAGATACTTCCCATTCGCACTGGAGAGCTCCTGAGGAGAAATACTTTTGTAAGTATTAAAACTAGACTGTGTGACACACACCTTAACACACATGCTCAGATGCAGTACCTGGCTCCATTGGATGCTCCGGAGGTGTGCATCCTCCCCGGGGTGGCTCTATGTGACGGCTCCTGGGGAGGTTCGGGTAAGCTCACCTTCCTGCTGCTCACCTTCCCGGACACGGGCCTCACTTGGCGCCTCAGAGCTGTGACCTGATAAAGTTCACATAAAAGAGAAAGTTATTTTGCGTATTAGAGCAAAACAAAAGTGGATGCAAACCCATCCTCTTCCGTGTGTGTGTGTGTGTGTGTGTGTGTCCCACCTCCTCATTCTTCCTGCGAAGAACGAGCTCCTGTTGTCTTTTCTGGGCCTCCATCTGCTTCAGCTGATGCTGTAAGAAGAAATGAATATCATGTCACGAAGGTAAGTTGGTAAACTATGACCTTAAGTATGTAGTCATGACAAGAATCATCCAAGTATATCAACAAATATCTATTTTTTTTAAAAATTTGAATTAACTATGATGAATAAAATATTTCTTATCAACCTAAAAACCTTGAGTTTAGGTGGGTTGACACTTTATCTTGGCTTGTCTATAAAATAAACTAAAAATAATAAAGTACTATGACAAATAATTTGCCAAAAAAATGACATGAACAGCTCTGAGTGTATGCTTATATATGTCTCACCTCCGCTCTGCGCTGGTCTTTCTTCAGAGAGGCGATCTCCCTGTTCCTCCTGCACTCTGTGGCTCGGTTTCTCTCCTGCTGCTCCTTCATCTGACGCATCAGCGCCACCTGGTGGACAAATACAACCAAGCAGGAGGAAATCAGCACTCTAACAAGACATGTCTGACAGAGAAAATGAAAAGAAAACACACAACCTATCCCTTTACCTTGGTCTTCTTCATCTCCGTCACATCAAGCTGCAGCTTCTTGAGCTGCTTCTCGTACTGCGACTGGTTCTTCAGCAGGCGGGCGTGCTCCTTCTGAGCCGACTGGAGCTTCTGAAGCTCTTTGTTCATGGAGCTCAGCTTCCTCTCATACTCCACTTTGATCTTCTTGGCCTTTTCCTCCGTACCCGACTCCACTGTGCCTGGAGACGAACAAGAACGATGAAAGGATGACCTTTCTTTTGTTTTTCTTGCTTCATTTTATCGGTTTTAGTTAGCAACTTAAAGGCTTGTCACAGGAGTCAAGTATCTGTTTGCATGTGTCTCTTACCCATGTTATGCAGCACCTTGTCCCTCTCCAGCTGTGTGTCCTTGATCTTGTTCTGCAGCATCATCAGCTTCTGCTCGTACTGCTGTTTGAGAGTGTGCAGACGCCGCTGGCTGTTCTCCAGCTCGTCTATCAGCTTCTGCTTGATGGCGATCTCACAGGTGATGTTGGCCAGATCGGCCTGGACGTTTTCTGCCGCACAAACGCATCATTAGATCCTGATGCCTCTCCCTTTTTATTGGCAACTACAACTTCAGACAGTTAATCAGGCAACTGTACCTTTCTCCTCCAGCTCTTCAGAGTCAGACTCGTCAGACGTCTCTTCACCCGCCATGTCAAAGTCCTCCTCCTCTCCATCGGCATCCTCGCCCTCTTCGTGGTCGCTGCCCTCCTGGCAACATATAAGCACACACATGAAGAAGACTACACACTCATATAAACACAATACAAACAACTGATTTAGTGATCCTCCACCTACCACCTCTGCCTCATCGTTGCCTCGCTCCTGCTCGTTGTCTGGCACTTCCTCTTTGATAACACTGAAAGAGGAACAGACTGTTAGGCAGCGACCAACCAGGACGAGTTCTTGTAGATACTGTAGGTCAGATTTGGAATTAACTGCAATTCAAATGACAACAAGGATGGGTAAAGTGCACATGCAAATGATTATACACTTGATCAGATCAGGAACAGATGTGGAATCAGTGTTGATTAATGGATGATTTCACTGCAACATTAACGATACACTGGGAAAGACACAAGCTGATTTCATTTGAAGAAGTGTTGCCACACACTCCTAAGATTTGTTGACCAAATTCTACAGACCATCATCTTAAAAACCATGATGATCGAGGACTGTTTCTCAACTCCAAATCCTATTTTTTAAAGGTAAGGACTTAGGATGAATCTGATCAACATCTTTCCGTGTGCAGTTAAGAAGGAGAAAGGAGACAAACAAAAGGGTTAAGAGGAAGAGGTAAGAGCTGGTTAAAACATCTGCTTCCCTCCAGGAGTGTAAACCACCTGTAGGCGCAGAAGAAGTTAGAGATTAGTTACTTTGGGAACTTAGAAAGGGAGATTTGGGTTTGGACCCAGGTCAAGAATCAACTGAAATCCTGTCAATTACTTGGTACACTTCAGTCTGATTTGCACAGCTGGTAATGGAACCAATTTCAGATTTGACTCAATCCTGGATGGGGGTGTAGCAAACCTGTCGTGTTCAACTGCCGTGTGGTGGTGATTCTCTTCATATCGCCTTAGTCTTCGGAGACAGAAGGGATGGGATGGTGGGGGTGAGGATGGTGAGGTGTGGAGGCGAGGAGGAGGAGGTAGAGGGGGGGCAGACAGGCGGCAGAAGTCGGGGCAAGTGAGGGAATATTAAGAGAGTGGGAGAGCAGCGAGAAAGAGCAGGTGAGTGCGGACACTCTTACAGACATAGTGTGTTCAAAAGATGAATCCTGATTAAAGAGATGCAGATGACTAAGACAGATTTCGCCTATTTAGCAGATCATAAATTAAATGTCACCCTTCTAATGTGAAGATATTAAGATGGCCCACGCAAGTATAGAAATCAGAGTGCATAGAGACATCATAAATTGTGCTAAAGTGTGCAGAAGAAACATCATCATCAACGTCATTATCATCTTGTCTCATTCCATTAAAGAAACATCAGGGTGTAAAGTGCTACTGCAGGGAGTCAGGAGATAATTACCCAAAACACACCAGGTCACACACCCTCGCCATGACAACAGACAAACATCAAGACTCTCTCTTTGTAGTTTCTTCACAGTGCTCGTGTCACCTCCGAGGAACAGGCGACACACACAAAGTGTCTCCAAAAGTGACAAATCGCACACCATACCTCTTCTTCTTCTTCTTCTCCTTCTTCTTCAGCTTCTCCAGGTCTTTCTTGGCCATCTCGATGACTTCGTTAGCCTCCTTCTCAGGGGCGAGGAGGGCGGAGGAGAAGGAGCCGGGGCCGGCGTACAGCGAGTTGCGAGTGGAGGCCCGTGACAAACTCTTCCTGAGGTTCTCGCTCACGGCCTCACTTTCAAAAAGTTTAGCTCTGAGAAGAGGAGGGAAGTGTTAGAACTGTCACACAACATGAACAAGTGTTTTTTATTTGCTGTAAAACCTTCAACAGATCTCAAAGTGACTTCCTGATTAAAGAAACAAACATTTTGGGTTTGAATTCCTGCTTTCTTTGCTCGTTTCTTCCTTTTCACTGTATGATGATGGAGATATTTATTTCTGTTACTTAAACATTACTCAGTAGTTGCAGTGTGCGTGTGTGCCTGTGCTAAGTAGTTATGACTGCTGGTTAAATAAAATATAATTAAAAATGAGGTCATTACATACCTGAGCTCCTCGATTTCTTTGATATAGTTCTGAATCATGTTCCCGATCTCTTCGTTGCCTTCACCTATAAGCAGAGGCATCACTTTAACATGTCGACTCAGTTTTTTAAACGATGATTATAGTACCTGGTAACAGATAGCAAGAAGTGTATTGTGTATATGCCAAACATGTCAAAGCTAAGCAGCTAAATAAAGTTTTATAGCTAGGCTTGGGAACAAAGACCACGCTTCAAACTCATGCCATTTCCGCACCTAAAGTACTTAAGCACATTTTATCCATCCAATTCCTCAAGAACTCTTCCAAATCTCTCCCTCAAACCCCTTTTTCTTTTTTTACAGGAACCACTGGTGCTCCATGGAGCAAAGAAGAGACAGCGCCCCCGCTCAAGAGTCTCAACTCTCTCCTGGGTTCCCCTTCCTTCTTCCCACCACCATCTGACATCTACGAACTCTTCCATCCATCCATCTACAACCCTAATTTTCCTACTCATCCCTCGATCCTCATCCCTTACCCTCCATCTACCTACCCTTCATACCCAATCCCTTATTCCTCCCACAGTACATCATCTTGGTTCACCTTCATCCATAATATGCAATAAACCATTCTACATCTTTATCTATATTGGTGTTGTCTTTGTTAGTGAACATTATGAAGGAATTAGTTGGAAGCAGTAAATACAGCTTGTTGTATTGTTGCCTACTACGCTAGAACAAGCACTAATGAGTTTTTCTATCTCAGTTCTCACCTGCTTTAGCTAGGACCTGGTTGGCCTGGTCACTGAGGATCTGAGTGAGTCTGGCTCTCTGGGAGTCGATGGTCTCCTGCATGGCCTTCACTCTCACCCTCAGGTTGTTGTTCTCCGTCTGCAGCATGGAGTTCTCATGGACCAGGTCGTTGATGCCCTCCATGCCATCTTCACCCACCATACGCTTCCCCTGGACAACAGACAGGCTAATCAATATAATGACTGATAATGAGAATTGTTCTCAGCCTCTGTCTTTTTACTTCTGCCTTCTTACCGTCTTGTACTCCATCAGCTCCATCTGCAGTCGTGCTATCTCTGTCCGCAGGGCGCTGATCTGCTGGCTGGCTTTGTCCTGGTTCACCATCACCTTGTTCTTAATGTTTCGGGCTCTGTTGGCGTACTTCAGAGTGTTCAAGGTCTCCATGAAGTCCCGGTCCGACGGGCTGATGCAGGCGATCATCATTGTTTGACTGGAGAACACACAAAAGAAAAATGCCATGAGTTTCATACTTGCGAGGTATATTAAATATTTGAAGCTGTGTTGCTATAGTACTGCTCTCTACAGGTTGAAACTTACATGTAGCACTCCTGGCTTATTTCAAAGCCATCTCATCTTTTGCTCTTTGTGATCCATTACCAAATACATACAAATGTTTTAATACGTTACAGCCCCACAAACCTGTTGCCACCCAGTGAGTCTTGTAACAGCCGGGTTAGTTTGGAGTCTCTGTAAGGCACGTGAGTGGAGCGCTTACTCCTGTCTCCCAGAGCACTGATGACGTTTCCCAAAGCAAGCTGAGGTAAGAAAGGGGAAAATGAGTTCATGATTGGATATTTGAAGGTAAAAATTTGGAATAAAAAAAGAAATAGTAACTTTATTTGAATGAAGCAATAAATAATGGCACAGAAAGTAAGTGTGCAGTTCATGTTCTGGCCACCTGGGGGCTCTCGTACTCCAGAAATCACTGGTGGCGTGTGCAGGTACAGAACAGATTCATTGCTTTGCATAATCACCCCTATAAATAATAAAATAAGTATAATAAATATGATACATGACGATGACCTGTTAGTGCACTGTGTAATACAAATCGTCTGATCCAGATTCAGACATGCTCTTAGCTTCCTCACCAGCCCACAGTTGATGGAGATGCCCTCTTTAGCTCTGTCTCCTGTAGCTCCAGTCCTCTTCAGTCTCTCAGAACCAGCCAGGTCCACAAAGTGGAACTTGGCGGTCAGCGTCTCAAACTCATTAATCTCCGAGTTGTTAGCCAGACGGTTGTCTGTCACATTATCCTGACAGAGAAAAGAAAGCACGGCGTTACAATTTGATATGTTTTAACCAAATCACATCAGAAGCACGTTCAGTGGCAGCAGAGACCCGTTGCTGTGTGTTAGAGTACGTACGTCGTTATCTGGTGAGCAGACACGAACTTGGCACAGGTGGATGGTGAAGATGGCGTGGGAGCGCGAACTCTGGACGTTCATCTGGGTGCTGGCGGTGGTACGAGACAGAGCGCCCAGCTTCAGACACTGCATCATCTGTTAGAGGAGAGGTGAAAGGAAAGGATGGCAGGAGGACAGACGGAGGAATAAAAGCCAACAAAATGGATTCAAACATCACAGACATTTTTGGGTGAACCCATGAGGATGATATTTATACAGAAGCTGTACAGAGTATAGAGAACCAGTCCGCAGTATCACAATTGATAAGTTTCGTTTTTTGGCAACAAAAGGTAACATATTCTCTATATTCTACCAGCCTCTCAATATCACTCTGCAGAAACAGTGTTTTGAGACTTTGGATATCAACATTACTACAATCAGCTTTCATAAGGACTATTTCTTTGGTAGAAAATTGTACTAGAAAAACTACCTCCAGTGGTAGAGGTTCATGGATTATTTAGAGTAACAGGGATTCTTTTTGGAAAGACATGTTGACATGTTTCACCATCACAATATTGGGGTGGCAAAACATATGCCAATACAGCCAAAACAGCTTTATCTGCATGGGTGGAAAGCACTAGAAGTTGGTGAGATTATTTGGGTAAAGTGACCTTCTAATATTCTAGCGGTGGTTTGGAGCAAATGTTTTCCATTTCATAGGAAGTTTATTTGGACTGGATTATACTGAGAAAACAATGATTTTTATAGTAAAATAACAAAATGCAAAATGCTTGTAACATGTGCCACTGCACCAGCAAAAATGCTGGGCAAAGATAGGTTAGTGCGAAAGAAAACTGCTTTTAGGAAGTTTCGGGTGTTGTGCTGTTAAAAGGAAGTTTTTCCTTGCCACTGTCATCAAGTGCTTGATCATGGTGCGAATTGTTGGGTCTCTGTAAATGTTATAAAGAGTACCGTCTAGACCTGCTCTATATGGAAAGTGTCATGAGATAACTTTTGTAATGGTTTGGAGCTACATAAATAAAATGAACGCTGACCTCAGCTGCAGTGGTAACGGTGCGAGTGGTGACCCCAACAGTGTAGATGCCTCCATTTGCGTCCTCGTGAATTTTGATGTTGGATCGCTGCCTCCTGGCCTCGAGGTCTCGCGTCGAGTCGAACAAGTCCAGCACTTCCTCGTTGTACAACTGTAGAGTGTGTTAAATCGATAAAGTGCGGGAGAGAGAAAATAGATAAAGGACATTTTATCAGGTGAATAGTCAATATAATTATTACTTCTCAGCCTCATCTTTTCCCCGTTCATCTGCTTCCTCACCAGCTGTTAGCAGCCACTTGTTGGCTGTTATAAATAAGCCCAGGAGCTGACCAGAGACAGACTAATGGTCATTTAATGGATGTAGGGTCATCTGGATGTTTTCACAACTTAAAATCACTACACCCCCCTGCTGACCTTTGACCCCCTCCTGTCTGCATGCTTCAGCTACATCTAACTAATGCACCTTAAGCAGACTTTTAGACTCAGTGCTGATAAATTCAACTTAATTTGAGATAAAAACTGTGTGTGTGTGTGTGTGTGTGTGTGTGTGTGTGTGTTTTTCTGCACCTCCAGGAACTGTGCGTTGATCTTGAACTCAGGAACAGGCCTGCCCTGCTCGGTGGCAGTCTGTCTACGCTCCTCGATCCCTTTGAACAGGTGGTTGACTGCCCGGGGAATGATACCCAGCTCATCCTCTCCGATGTTAACGTCGAAGCCGGTTCCCATGGTGTAGGTCTTCCCCGAACCCGTCTGGACATGAAGAAGGAGACAGTCATCAACTACTTTGCCAAATAACAATGAAAGTCTTTTATTATGAGTGTCTTTTCTGGATATTTTCTTAGCTGTATCGTCCAACAATTCACCACTCTCTGGGTCTCAGAGGTCGGGTGCAGCTCTGAGAAGTTTCTCTAACATAGGGGGGGTCAGAGGAGATGGGGTGGTCGCCACGGTGACAAAAAGAGGAATGCAACATTGAGCTCAAATTCACGCGTCACCCCTTCTCTGCCTCCAAACGGCTAAAAGAGACTCTGACAGGAGTGTGGTGTATGTGGTGACAGATGGAGTGTGTGTAAGCAAATGTGCCTAGTGTGTGTGTGTGTGTGTTTTTGTCTGTTTTATTCTATGAAACCACACCTGTGAGTTTAGTATGTGCACATTCACATACACTGTGTGTTAATGTGTGTGTGTGTGTGTGTGGCCTCCACTGCGCCCTGTGAAAGGCTCTTTGACAGGAACACAAGGGCTGCAGGAACAATGTGAGGAGAGAATAATGAACAGAGAGAAGAGGAGTGGAGGGAAACATTAAGAAGAGGGGAAGTTTAACTGCTCTTCAACTAGAGAGTGTCAGCTGCAGCTGGAGACACAGAAAGCTTTAAGAAAACATCGTAAGGTTATCGTATTGTAAGAGAAATGTTGTAATGTAAAAGAGTATTCTCCATATCTTCATATCATACACTAAATACAGCATGTCTTGTAGCTGTATTGCGTTCTAGTCTGAGCTGAATGTCATTTAATGTGAAATTTGTTGAATTATTGGCGGTATTGTCTGAGTGTAAGGGAGTGACAGACAAAATCTTGCTTTACATTTACAATTAACTGTTTTATTGTGTTTTTTATTGTGACATTTGTCCATTTATTTGAATGGAATAACAAAAATATCCCAGCAAACAACTATACAGGGCAATTCACTGCCAATAGCTAACTCTCTGCTATGCATGGATATGAAAATGTATTAAATACTATTTTCATCAACTTATTAAAACATATTATTAGATTGTTAAAGAAATAGTTTGGGAAATGTGCCTATTTATTGTCTTGTTGAGAGTTAGTTGAGAAGATTGATGCCACTCTTATATTTGTCTGTGCAGCAGACAAATATAGACAGCAGGTTAGCTTAGTTTAGCACAAAGACTGGAAACAACGGAAAACAGCTAGCCTCCCAGCTCAAATCAACAATGTTATAGCTTGTTTGTTTAACTTTCATACCATAAAATAACTCCTCTGTCATTCCTGCATTGCTATTAGCTAACGTTAGCTCAGTTTATTAGCTAAGCTTCCCTAAGTGGGCAGAGGGAGAGTTAGAGGTTAGTGTTGTACTACAATTGTTTTGGACAATTCGGGATAAGGAGGTTTTCAGGCTCGGGGCAGGGGCGAATGCTGGAAATGAAGCCAGTGTCGTGCCAGAACCAGAGCTCGTGAAAAAGAGAAACTGGGGTGCTAAATCACAAAAAATAACAATTAGGGCAATTTTGCTTTAATCCGTACAGGAACAGAAGTGTAAAAACATGTTTAATGTCTCTCAATTATGTTTTGAAACTGCAGTTCAGTTCTCTGATTGGTATGGGGTGAAGCAATCTGTTCCCACTCTGCTCTGATTGGGTAATAAACTCCTTTTCTATCTCTCTCTCTCTAGGCTAATCTATTACAGCCAATATAAAGCTGTGGTGGCAAGAGCAGGTTGGAACATGTCAGCTGATAGCGTATTGACAGAGTGGTTGCAGCTGTGAGGCCTGTTCACTCCCGTATTACTTGTCTTATGATATTCAATGAAATCAGCTTCATATCACATGCTGTAATAAATCTTGAGATATTGGAAGCAGCTCCATCCCCCTGAGCGATGGATGGAATGTGTGAACATTTTTGTGCCACTGTGCTGATCAAGTAACGCAAGAGAAAAGGCTGTTTTTTCTAACCTGTCCGTATGCAAAGATAGTGGCATTGTAGCCCTCAAAGCAGCCTTCGATAAGTTTCTCCGTGCACTGATTGTAGATGGTTTCCTGCTGGGTGTCCATGTCGAAGACATGGTCGTAGGTGAAGGCCTTGTCCTTGCCCAGAACCACTTGTGGCTCCCCGGGCATCACAAACGTACAGATGTGACAGCCCTCGATCTTCTCTTTGGCCAGCTGAGGACGGATCCTGGTAGACAGAAAGAGGCAAAGACAGTGAGGTTTTTAACTCGCCACCATGAGCCTAGATTTCCTTGGGGAAAGAAAACATCGAAGACTGATCTTTTTTAGTAGGAGACCCAGCATTTACCCTCTTATGCAAGGCCGACTGGTGCTTTAACATGAGATAATGGCAAAAAGCAATTAGCAAGCAATGAAATATAACCATCTATGCATTTCCTGTAACCACTTATCCTCACGGGACTGGAGCCTATCCCAGCTGACATTGGGTGATAGGCGGGGTACACCCTGTATGAGTCACCACTTCATCACAGGTTAGCCACATAGACGGACACACCTATGGGCAATTTAGAGTCACCAATTAACCTATTAAGTGCATGTCTTTGGACTGTGGGAGGAAGCTGGAGAACCTGCAGACAGCCCACAGATACACAGGGATAACATGCAAACTCCACACACCAGGAAGCTTCTTGCTGTGAAGCGACAGTGCTAACCACCGAGTCCAACTTCCATCACATGGTTATTATATGCAAGTGAAGTGTTGACCAAGAGTGCCCAAGATTAGAATCTTACATGACTGAGAAACTATGGTCACATCAGCATAACATGCTAACAATAATAATGCTAACACAATTATGAGTACCCAGATGGTGCACTCATAATGGTCAAAAAGTTCAGTGTGGAACGCAAGACACTTCTCGTCCTCTTTGGCCGCCATTTTGGTTTTGCAGCGGAAGGGGACTGACCACCGGCCCAGTGAAAATGTTAGCCGAGGAAGCTGCTGGAGCGTACGTGGTTGCGGTGAATATACAAATGTAAGTAGCACATATGTTTTATATTTATATTTTTGCAGTCAAATATTGGCACTAATGCTCTGCGTAGTTCGGTAAAGAGGAAGAAAAAGTGGTTTCATTTCCGTTAAGGGCACAACGGTCGTACACAAATTGAGAAACACTACTCAGCTGAAATTAGTGCTTTAAGCACCTGGTTTACTACATAAAAGTGAGACACAGCATTAGTTTAGCGTGTTAGCATGCTAACATTTGCTAATCATAAAGTACAGCTGAGTCTGATGTGAATGTCCTCAGTTTACCAGATATTTGGTCATAAACCAAAGTGATAATGGCGCCAGATGAAAAGTTAAAGGGCGACTAAAGTTGTCAGTTTATCCTGAGGGGGACATGGACGTCTGCACATAATTTCATAGCAATGCAATCCAGTAGTCGCTGAGACCGCCCAGCCCTACTGAACTTCCCATCCCTATAGCTAACACCACTAAAAGGGCTAAAAGTCAAGATGATGATGATGATTCGCAGAACAATTTTAAAAACTTCTGAAGCCCTTATTTTTAAATTCACAAACTTTCCAGATTTTCAAGGCCCTTGGCAACTCTGGTCTGCAGAGCGGAGCTGTCTGTGCATGCATCTAAAGCCTGATCAAGATCTTATGCTTATAAACCATGATTGATTTGATTTGCAGCTGAGCTGAGGACAGGTAGTATTTTCACTGAGCTGCAAGCAGATGAGTGCCTCTACTGTGTAATGTGTGTGTGTGTGTGTGTGAAGGACCATGCAGTGCCAGCACACTCTCCAGCAGACATCATACACAGTACAGTGCCCTCACTGTTCACCAGAGAGAGCTCTGGGTAAACAGTCCCACCCTGGATTTCATTAAGGAATTGCTCTGTTTGCTTTAAGCACAAATAAACACAGTGTTATTACATCATTTCCTCCCATAATGCACCTCTGCCTCTCATCACTGCACGTACTGTCAACCTGAGGAGGAAGTGGAAATATTGGAGGCAGACCAAGGAAATATTTGGACGTATTGGGAGCATTAAAACATCATAAATACTAAAGCTTTGACAGAAAAATATATAATATTATCCACAGCAAAAGATAATACTGAAATACTCGTACCTACCCCAGTAATATTACCGAGGTGGGTACTACATTTATTTCTCCAAGGCTACAGTCAAAACAAAACCAGATAAGTGAGAATTACACAGAAGGAATAATAACCACGACACCTGAGAGTCTCAGAACAGTATCCTTATAAATGGCTGCTATTGTTGCTCTCTGCTGGCAGGCATTAACTCTGTGTGTGTGACAGTGTGTGTGTAAGGATGTGGTACTTTGCATGCCGTTTGCATTCTGTGTGCAACACTTGTGTGTACATGTTGTGTGTGCATGCATTAAGAAAAGACTCTCACATTCACCACAGCAAGATACTATAGAACTTCTGAATGGCTTGAAAGGACAGCCAGAGTGTGTGTGTGTGTGTGTGTGTGTGTGTGTGTGTGTGTGTGTGACATCAGATCCCAGCTATTTAGCAGACCCTATCTGGGATTACAGCACTGATGAGAAGAGGGGACAGAGCCAGGGAGGGACCAGTGATCCAGACTTCCTACCTGCAGTAACTGTATACCTGCAGAGCATTATTACTGTCAGCCTTCTGTTAAGAACAGCAGAACTGCCTGATCAATACAACATTTCTTATTTCAGCAAGATTATTTTGCTTTCTGAAGACTTCTTGTGTTTAATATCTTTAGAGATATTTTGGCTTTGACGTCAGAATTTTCTAATTGTTTGTCATGTTATGTGTTGACTAAAAATCAAAAGGTAGCAGTGTGCGATGCTACCCATTATTCCAGTATTTTGTGTAGTAAGTATCGTGTAGTAAGTGAGATTAATTAAACCGGAGATATCAGAATAATTGTAGGTTCAGCTGGGAGCCCAGTGTGCACCATCACGGACACACAGATAAGGTTAAAACAATTCATTCTTGAATTGCAATTCTTTACAGGTCCAGTGTGTAGGATTTAGTGGCAACTAGGGATGAAATTACAGATTGACACCAACTGAATACACCTCACACTCCCCTTCCAAGTGTGTAGGACAAAGTAGCTCTTAGCTCTATCTAAAGTCAGTGTTTGGTTTGTCCAATCTGGGCTACAGTAGAAAAATGGCCGACTCCGTAGAAGAGGACCTACTCCATCTGTAAATATAAAAGGTAACAAAAACACAATAACTTTTATACACTACTAAAAAAACAATATTATATTCTATTTCTGCCATATTCTGTTAGCAAAGTCACCTAAATTATGTCCTTAAATCCTACACACTGGACCTTTAAATAAAGAAAACAAAAATATAAAAACAGGCACATCAATTTTTATTTTTTTCAGTTGAGACTCTTGTTTAAAGAGTTCAATCTTTAGGTGGGGAAGAGTTTCTACCACGCTCTGTGGTGGGTTGGTTTGGTTTAGTTCAGTACAGTTCTAATCCCAGATTTGGGATTCATGGTAGGTGGTCCAGGAACTTCATACATAAAAAAAAGGAACAAAGTAAAAAAAAACAAAAAAAACCCTGATGGCTGACGGGAGGATTTCAAAGAAAAGATAATGCAGAGATGGTTGATTATTCTGTTTCATTTGTCGGACATGCAGACTAGCCTCGATCTAATTGATGAAATGAGATGAAGGGACCTTATTGAACCCACATATTTATGTGCTCAGGGCTGTCAGAATTTACTAGATTATAGTTTTTTTTTACCTGGGTTACAATTGCACTGTCATCTATGAATGGGGTTCATCACAAAAACACCCTTAAAAATACATTAAAAGTTTGATAAACTACAAACATGGGAAATGTGCAAGTTCAAATTCAAAGTTTAATGCAGGTTTAAGTTTAGAAAAGTGCTCATTAGACTGTAAATACAGTAATAGATGTTACTGATGTAACTGTCACAGTGATTAGGTCATCTGAGGAGACTGTGATTTAATGGCAGGATGGTTCAGGGCATTACAGACATGAATCTGCATTAATCCTTTTGGCCACCTTCCCAAAACTTGACAGAGAGCCATTACTGTAATCCAGTGTAACAATGGAGGCACTCACTGCTGCTTACAGCAAGGGCATTAAGTCACTGGGTTATTGTTCACTTCGGCAACTTAAAAGAAGTGTAACAAAATATGGACTCCAGCACGAGATGACAAAAAAATGTCGAATTCAGTAATTCAGTAAGTCAATAGAAGAATCAAAGGAATCAAGCTTGTACGACAGCCCCGTTTCGAATAAATGCCCAGTCTTTCTGATTGTGTTAATCTCCACAGTGTGACGCAATGTTTGTTTTGTGTAGTTCTACGACATCTCCAGGATCCTCCATACATGCAGGACCCCGGGGGAAGGGTGGGCTAAAGAGCAGAATGAATGTCTGAGGGAATGAAAGAGGATAAAAAAGAAAGAGACGAGACATAATGGTTACAGCCCAGACAAAACACTGATGACAATCAACATTTGAAGGCCGCCACAGTCCATCCAGTCAAACAGACCTATTATCTGTCTGCGTAATGACGGTCTTTCACAACAAGACCATGTAACTGGAATGATTCAACCTTTAGAAACTCTACTGTTTTCTCTTAATCCTTTCTTGGCTATTCAAAGTACTAAAAGGGACAAATATTAAGACTTCCATATGTACCTTTTCATCATGTGACACACACTGGCACAATGAACATTTTTCCAATACACAAACACTAGACATAGATCAGCTGTAAAACAGTATCCAGTTCTCCAATACATCCATGGCTCACAATGACAATGCTAACATACTGATTTCTTTACAATCTAGTGTGTTAGCTTGCTAACATTTGCTAACAAGCACCAACTTCTATTTGCATTTATTTAACATTTATAAAAAAATTAGATATAATATTTATTTAGTGAGCTTGAGGGTTGCTGGTAAGTGGATTTTTTTACTTTTGGACATGCCAAGATGAGCTGTTTCCAGTCTTCCAGCTAACCATCTCTTGACTATTGTCACCCTGCAGGGTGCTGTGGCTTAGTTGGTTAAAGTGCCTGTCTAGTAAACAGGAGAGTGTCTTTCTTGAATTTACCTCTGGATCAGTTAAGTATCTAATACTAAACAGATGAGGAGATCCATGCCACACTTATATCTACTATTCCTCATATTTCCCCAAACTATTCCTTAAAGATATGCTTAAGTTTAGAAAACTAAAATATGTATTTCAAGTCATAGAAAGTTTGTTGTCATGGTTACAAATTAATTGTTGTAATGGTTGTAGGACAAAAACAGTCTAGAAACTGAAACATGCTATGGCCTAGCTTGACCTCCACTACATTACTTTTTTGCCTTGCTCCATAAAACATATGCTAGTTTTAAACTAGGTGGCATTGAACTTTGGCATTGGACACCAATCGTACACTGCAGAATTGTAAAATGAATGAAAGCCTTCAAAATAGAAAGTCATTCTTCTGTCTGACTTGTATTTAATGGGTTAAAATCTGCCTCCAGACAACTAGTTTAATCCATGTTATGCATCATTAGATTTGTGATGGTGTGTAACAGATCTCAAATAGATAAGGTTCAAGCATGTCTTATCGTTGCATTAATGATGTTTGAGCACTGCGGCACAATGGAGCTCTATTTTGAGGATTTTTTTTGGGGCTGTGTATGTATCCACAACTAATACAAGTTCTGGCATCACACCTCTCAGCTAACTGTAAACAGGTGAGGGATAAGTTAGGTGTGAAGCACGTCCTGCTGGTGTATTATTAGTGTGACTGACTTTAGTTGTGATTATGATCTGGCAGGCTTCAGCTCTGTGGTTCAACCCAAAACACTCTTTTTCTCCTGGCTGAATAAGGGCTGCCCTTCAGCGCTGTGGAGACTTATAGTGCTAATCCGCCGTCTAGAGTGACACACACGGGCTCCTCACAGGCTATTTCTCCAGGAAATTTAACTCCACCGCTTCCTAAATGTGCACAATGACACACTCAACACTCACATGCACATAGAGAAGCATGCCTCAACACTTACTCTTGTATGTATGATCTCTTGTTCGGTAAATATACTTATGATAGTAGTTATGTAATTACATTGTGTAGCAGCTGGATGTTGTGTTATATCTGTAAATATTTGTCTTGTATATTGAAGTAAGATATTAAAGTTCCATAGTGTTAATAAACAACTATTATTACTACCAAATATTATATGCGAAAACCCCCATTCACACACACACAGATTAGGGTCCCCAAGGCCAAGTGAAACCTTTGTGTAATAACTTCTCAACACATTAATCTGCTATGACAGTTTCAGTCGGCTGGAGAGAACACTAAGAAGAAAAATACTAAGACGTTCCAGAGTGGAGAGGATTAGAGGGATACATTTACATAGAGTGAGTTACAGAGGGAGTATTTATCACCAGGGACTTTACACTGTAACATAAAGATCTGTGTTGTTTTATCACTTAAATAAAATATATAATAAATATATATATAATAATTTATAATAATATAAAATAAATTCAGGAAGGATTTCGATGGACAGAGTTGTGCATTAGTTCAAAACAAACACTACGGAACAATAAAAAAATAAAGTAAACATTTAACTTAACTTAAATTTTGGTGGTTTACTTAAAAGAATACCTTTACATCTTTGAAAATATGATTATTCACTGACTTGCCAAGAGTTAGATGAGAGGATTGACGGATGTATGTCTAATAAGCAGTTGGAGCCAGCAGCCTGTGAGCATAGCTTAGCATTGAGATTGGAAACGGCTAGCTCTGGCTCTAGACTTCAGGATGCTGTGGTATGCTATGCAAGAAACCCCCGAAACCACTGAACATTTCTTTTTATGCTTTTTTCTTTGTTTTTTGATAAGTTCTAATATTTCCTTTGTAAACTTTACTGAGTGCTCACGGGCAGATCTTTTCACTTTTGGGCAGAGACAGGCTACCTGGTTCCCCTTGTTTCAAGTCTCAGTACTAAGCTAAGCTAACTGTCCGGCTCCAGCTTCATATTGAATGGACAGATATCTTATTATGTAAGCAAACAAGCATATTTGCCCAAAACTTGAATGAGCTTTGATGAAAGCTGCCACAAATTTTGTTAAATGCCAAAAAGAAAAGCAACTTTATAGCTTGTTGGCTTATGTCGAGAGGTGTTTCTGACAAAAATGCTAGCTGTGCTAGGTTGCTATTTATGCTACTTATGCTAAGATACTGCAAACTTCATAAATACACAAAATATGGCTGCCAGATGATTAATATTCAAAATGCAATTTCAGCATATGTAAACTTCTCCTGATGCTGCTTTGGTTGACTTTTATCCAAAGTGACAAACTATAACTCAGCAGATAAGAGCTCAGTGTTTAGCTAAAATACACTTTAAGAGAACAGGTGCATGACATTCAGACTGCTACAGAGAGGCCTGTAGAAGTAAACTGAGCAGCTCACAGTTACACAATAAGACAAGCCTCTGGCTGGCATTGACTGATCTGAGGAGTTTAAAGTGATGAGATACAGTTCACTGGACCCTTCTGAGGGATGAAAGGGACACACACACATAAAGTATAGTCAATACACATACCTATTTAAACACACACACACACACATTACAGTACAGACAGAGACACACCACACAGAGGGGCTTTGTCAGCCTCCCCCCATGTGACACGTCCTGTTAGGCTCCTGCTCTCAGTCTCATTATTGCGATTACAGTGACAGCCTGAGAAACAGTGGGATCCTCGTGCACGGACACACACACACACACTAACACACAGAGAACACCCAGACATCATACGCCACCTTCGCCTTTATTTTGGCAGCGTCATTCTGATTTGGAAATTACAAAGTTTACAAAAGAGTCTGTGAAACTTTAGAGGGCAGCTGAACTGATGAAAGTAAAAACAGCGACACTGCCTGCTACATGAACACGCTCCAAAACACTGAAACACACAACCACACACACAAAAACATATATGATATTATACAGTTGACTTCTTGAACTTCTTGCATACTATCTTGGCACTTGAAATTTTAAAAAATATATTTTATAGTCCATTTTTCTATCCTGATCCTGGAAGCAAGAACAGACACATAATATAATAATAGATAAAATCATCACCATCAGTCTAACCCTGACCTAATGAACGACGTAAGAGGATGAGGGGAAACAAGAAATGTAGAGATGCTGGTAAAAAAAAAAAAGCAGATGAGTCAGTCCATCAACACCATGCTGCTGATCTCATCCTTCCTGAAGCACAGCCAATCAAATCACATGCTGACATCACTCCTCCTGACAATGAGCCAATCAAATCACTCCCTTGGGATGCAGCCGATCACTCTGCATCATCACTGACAACGACGGCAGCAGCCATTCATTCCTATCTGCCTAATGTAATCCTCGGTAATCTAATTTTTGGTTTAGTGTTAACTTCAAACAGTCGGCACAGGCAGCGCCGAGTGATTCAGCAGAAACAGAGAGGAACATCTGAGCCCACGAGGCAGCAGACAACAACAAGACTCTTTTCTCCACATCTCACACTGACTCATCATCATCTGACCCCATCATTTACAGACACATATTTTTTTTGGATAATGCAATAATACTTCCATTAAGTATTTGGATGTAAATAACCATAATATAATGGGGACATTGATCGATGGGGAACAAGAGGCTGTGATTTTGGCTTTGCTCTCAGGCCACTGAAGTTAAAGAGACACAGACATTATTAATACTAGTACAGTGTTGTTTGAGGAAATTGAACTTCACAGTATCCAGATATGCTTCAATCTAATGTAAAATAATCTGTTTGCATCGTTCATTACCTGCTATATCCCCAAAATTATAAAATATAAAAACAATCAGTTACCAATAGCAGCATTTAGCCATATAGGTTATTTTTTACCTAGATGTTAAGATATATGACCGTCAAATTCATCATCAACAGTTACATTTAAGGATAACCACCACTTTAAACTTGTAAAAATGTACATTACTGTGTCAAGTGCAACATTAAAAAAAAAGAAAATTGTCTTTTGTTTGTTTGATTTCAAGGTTCAGTCTGAACTGATTAGTTTTCAGCAAAGATGTTACCCATTAAGCACCAATGATGTCAAATCATATACACTTCCTGTCTTCTGTCCACTTTGTTTGGAAGTGTTGAGAACGTCGTGCGGATGGATGAAAACATGGGCTGTGTCAGAGTAAGAAAGTTATAATTAAGCTGTTACAGATCATCTTTGGTGAAACCAGACCGACGATTCAGCATCAACAGACAGAAGAGATCTGTTTGGTGGGGAGACAGACAGGTCTCAAACAAAGTGAATTTACTCACTTATCCCATTAGAGTCAATAGACTCAAGACCTGCTGCCAGTCTCCTAAAGGGCAGCAGCAGTGACACAGATACAGGAAGTGAATGTTTTCAGTCTGTGATGGAAGATGTGTAGCTTGTTCCACCATGAGCCAGGAAAGTCGTGAGTTTACATGAAACAACTGGAAGCATTCATTTTAATAAATCAAAATAAATCGTTGCCTCAACTTTTCTGTCAGACAGACACATAAGCATTTCCATACACATGTACACATGTACACATACGCATGTTGCTAGCTAGCTTACAGCGAACGTCTGTAGAGTTACAGATTTGTGAGAATACCGCAGGACAAACATCTGTTTCACTTTCTGTCTGAACACACCTTTCCAACACATTTCCAACACACCCCTTCAGTGACACCTTTATGCAACCATCAAGAGTCCTCATAATGCGCAACGGACGAGCTAAATGTGAAGCTTCAATAACAACCGAGGCTAAGCAGCTGAAGAATGCCAGTGAGTGTTTTGATGAAGATATGAGGGGACTGTAGTCCTCTGAGGTGCCATAACTGTGGGCGGATGACAGTGATGCTATGCAGCAGAGGTTAATGTGGGCTCACATTGCAGCACAGACAAACACACTCGCACACACGCGCGCAGGTGTACATATACTTGTTTTTGTCCGTCGTGGGGTCTACTGATTTTCTGGTCACTTGTTGAACCAAAAACACGTGTTCTGCTGAGCCTGAGTCGCTCATGTTACTGAGACAAGAGACCTGCAAACACTCGGATTTCAATCACACACACACACACACACACACACACACACACACACACACACACACACACACACCTAGCTAAAACAGCCCCAGTCCTTCTTCTAGTCAAAGGCCTCTGTTACTGAAAAGCTTCACTCTATTCTTCAGGCTCTATGACTGTAGGAAACATGATCGTACCACTGCATTCATTCACATCCTTTTAACTCTGTGTGTGCGTGCTCATGTTCACCGTCGTGCCTTATTATATAACAACATGCACAAACACACTCACACATAAACAGACAGTTCTTTTATAAGACATAAAAGAGATGCGGCAGGTGCACTTTTCTGTGTATTTGTCGAGCGGCTTGTGTTATGTAATATGTGAGCACGGTCTAATGGTCGCCAAGAGCGAGAGGATGAATGAGGAGTCACAGAAATGATGGACGGATGTAAATAAAAAAGAGAGAAAGTCGACCTTACGGACGGTGAAAAATAGCCCAACCACAATGAGAGGCTACTGTTTTAACTCACTACCACTCAGCAGCTAACAGCCTATCTATTGTCTGGCAGCTGGTCTTGACATCAAGAGCCAATTCATTGTATCACCCTCTTCGGTGAACTTCTGTGAGCAGCAAGCTCAAACAAGTCTTCAACCTGTGAGAGGCTGAATGTAGCCAAACTCTGCAGTTTTAGGGCACAGAAGTGGCTCAGGATTTAGAATCATAATGAAGGATGCATCATGTCCGCAGGGCTGAGAGGTTATGTCTAAGAGGCAATTCAGTTAAAGATTATAAAATGATTGGGAGGATTTTCTTACTTTTCTCTGTTTAATCAGCCTCATTCATCCTCTAACACTGGGTTGCAAAATCTCCTAATTATCCTACTCAGAAATACCATGTGCAAATGAATTACAGAGGATTTACTTGAAGTTTCAAACAAGGCTGCATCCTGATATTTTCTAGTTGGCCACCAGCTCACAGGAAGTGATAAAGACATGTGACAAGGACATCGAATCTGTCTTTTCTCTCAGAGTACAGTGTGAGAACAGCTACACAGTGATGTCACAGAGGGCGTTTGGGAATGTCGCCAGATAAAGGGGTCAAGAGAGAGAGTGACAGAAGGAGGCAGGGACAGAGCGGGAAAGAGGAAAAAGCCAGAGTGTACTGCTGACTCAGTGTTTCAGTTTCCCCCCTCCCTTGTTGTTTCGATGGTTGAATGACCCGTGGCCATTCACAGGGCCATCGCCGCACACCACAACAGCCTTTAAATCAACCCACGGTTACCATAGTGACAGCTAAAACAAGCTGCCATCGGGAAACTCTGACTGGGTCACTGATCACAGCTCTTCCTGGGTCGAAGGTGGGCTGAGTTAGGAAGGAGGGAGAGCTTGACGGTGGCACAGGATGCTGGATGTTACCCGGACTGGCAACCAGAACCAGGGCATATAAGGATAACACACACGCACACACACACACACACACACACACACACACACACACACACGCACACACACACACACATACGACTGGCCTCAAGCACTGATACCAGCGTAATGGAAATGTTCCTTTTTGACATGAACAGATTTTTTGTCCAATCATGGCACACATGAGACATCAGCTTAAATACCTGTGAAAGCGGTGAACAATTTATGAAAGGAAGGTGGTTTTAAAATGCAGCTACACTAATTACAAATCTAATGTTTTATTAATAAAAAAAATCTATATTAAATTAACCTTGCCGATGCTAATTAGACTGAAGTTATTGAGTAACTAAAATATCACATGGCAGCAGCTGGCAGATGGCTTGCAGCATGCTTTGCTTTGCTTTGTGTCTCAGTTCACTTGAGTTGGCTCATGAATATTTATGATGAATATGCCTGGACGGACACGGGTTTATGCGTGCACACAAACACACACACACACACACACATATGAGCACACACACACAGTGCTTTTGTAGCGTTTGGCAGCAGGCGCACAGCCTTTGGCCTCAAACATAATCCACAAAGGTCAAGAGGGCGGGACATGTGACTTAAGAGGAGCCAATAGGAGTTGTATAGGAGAATCTGGACGTCATAAAGGAGTGAAGCTGGTGAGGTATGACATGGTCTAGTTTGCTATTTCCAATTAGTTTGCATGTAGGGACATTCACTTGCTTTTTGTTATTGTATGTCAGATTCATGTGAGATATGAGGACCTTCAATAATTCAGAGTCGCAACTTATTCCAGTTAATTGGAGGTAACAATATCTTTTTTATATGCATGTACCTGAAAAGCAAAACTGATACTGAGACAGTCATTCTAGTGAAATAAAATAATCAATCTCTATTTGTATTAGTCCAGTGTTTCTCAAACTTTTTACACTACGTACCACTGCAGAAAATATGCTACAAGTACCACTATTTTAAAATCCAGCAGCATTAGCCGACCCTGATCAGCTACAGACAGTTCACACAGGAGGCTGGTTTATTCCTGATGAAGAAGAGGACTTATTGCTGACTGTTGTTGAATTGAACTGGTTCAAGAACCAGAGCTCATTTCTCCTGATCTGTACTCTTCATAATATTTTCTGTTTGGAGCCATGAGCTCACGTTATTTGAACTATTTTAACTAATCATGGGTGTATGTGTGCTACGTAAATGAACATGACTGCAGGTCAGGCTGATATTGAATCAAGATATTTCAGGAAATGCTAAACTTATTTTAAATTAGATTTGAGCAATCCCCTAGTTTAATTTCATTCAAAATGTTGTTGATGCTTTGATATGTGTTAAATTATTTTATTTCATTCAAAAATAAATAAATTCACAGATTCCTCCATGTTCCACTACAGGAAAGTTAAGTACCACCAGCGGTACTCGTAGCACAGTTTGAGAGTATTAGAGTGTATTAGACAATTTGGGGCAATGTTGGATATTTTTGTTGTATGACATACCCCAAAAACTGATTTTCTGTTCATAAACAGTTTCTCAATTGATTGCCATATCACAATATTCTGTATATATACTGCATATGTGCAGATTCTCTAACCTGCTGCATGTTCTGTATAACAAAATAAGGATTAAAAAATGACCTCCAAGCTTTCCATTTTCAAAAGCGCTCACTCTAACTCAACTAATTAAAGGGGACAAATTCACCAGTATGAAACCTGAACCCTCACCGCTGGCTAACTTTGACTGGACGCTCTGAATTATTAAAAGGTGCACTTCAAGGATATACTAATAAGTCACACGAGTGGCTCCTTCAGGCAAAGTCTCAAGTCTCAAAGCCTCTTGGATAAATCGTTAACTTCTCATGAAATATAGGACGACATAAACATAGGTCAACACACACACACACACAGACACACACATAAAGGCACAGATGGGTTGTTACATAAGAAGCACAGCATTTGAAACACACAAAAACACATTCACACGGGGGATAACCCAGCAAACACTACGTGTGTGTGTGTGTGTGTTTGCTGAATCATCCAACATTGTGCTGAAGTGACCCATCTGTATGCTGTCAGGCCTGAAAAAAAAGTCTTAAACCAGAGGCAGCAGCAGCGCACACTCGTCTAAAGTTTACTAAAGATCCATCAAGAGGCGAGTAAACTTCTAAAGAGCAAACAGACGTTTAAGTTACATCATCTTTCCATTAATAAATCAAAATGACAAAGAAAAAACGTCCCTGAAACACCTCCCTTCAGGCTCCAGACTGCTTTCTTCTTGTTCTGTCTCAAAGATGGTGAAGACGTATTTCATCACTTTGGACCTGATGGGATGGAGGATTAGGAACTTGCTAACAGACAGCATTAGCCTCACAGGCTGAGGCAGGTAGTGGTTGGCAACTTGCTGGCTGATTACTGCAAACACACACACACACACACACACACACACACACACACACACACAGCTAACTAAACTATTACAGAGAGAGGAGAGGCTGACAGTCAAACCCTTTCAAAGTTCACTTTCACCATGACTTTAAAGCTGCAAAATAATTAGATTGTTGCCATGGTGACTAATGGAGCTAAAGAAAACACCAACACGGAGCTGACGTGTGATGTTCAAAGAGACAGAGTGAGTGATTTAACAGCAGATGAAAAGGTTTTCGCTTAAAGATGACACATTTTTTCTTCAGGATGTATCTTCTTCATCTTGATATGATTTGCTATGATGTACTTTATAAAATCAACACAAAATGTTGGCTAGTGTGGGAGTGTGTGTGTGTGTGTGTGTACACCATCTATAAAGGAGGTGTTCACTGTGACAACTTAAGAACACTACACTGACTTTTGTTGGTTCAGTTTGCACTTCTTTAAATTTTGTTATTACAGTAAATTCAAATGTTGTTATGTATATTCCAATGTTTTTTTTTTTTTTTTTTTAGCTATCTTCATGTTGTTTTTATTGTAAATGTAAGGCGTGCGACTCCTTGACAGAGACAAATATGGGTGACATTTCTAAAAAAAACATCAGATTGATGGATTTAACAGAGCTGGTGTCAAATGTTATTACTGCTCACTCTCAAGCAAATATCTGCAGATGAATATTGACATTACCACCTATGAAGTTTTTATGGCTAGCCTACACATTCAGCGTGATTACTGTTTACTGTCATGTTTCGGGCCACCTGATACACGTAAGTCCAATATTTACTCTCATTTTAGTTCTGTTCGTAGTCTCCACCAACTCCTGAGGGAAATAATAATAATAATAATTCTCTGAGTTTGTCAGTTTGAGCAACAGCTTTCATGTTTCACATAGTTATTTGGTCTATTGGTCATATAAAAATATTTAAGTTAAATATTCTATTAGACTTTTCTTACTGTTATTATTTGTTATTGTCAGTTTAAATGTATCAACAGTTTATGTTTGTTCTGATTGTTCTTAAGTCAATATGTCTGCTGTCACAGGTCATTCATGCAAATAAAGCACACTTGAAGTAGTATTTGAAACAGGTGACTGATGTGTGGAATAAGAAGATTAAGGAGCTCTGTGAGCTCGCAGGTAAGGTCACGATAGTTTCAGTGACAGGAAGTGGCTAACCTTGTGTGGCGTGTGTGTGTGTGTGTGTGTGTGTGGGTGTGTAGATTAGTGACAAAGCATTTTCAAGTACAGCTGACCTCAGAAGAAGCTCTGCAGTCCAGACTGCTGACGCCTGGACAAACAAACAGACGCTGACTCGAGATTCAAGATCTTTTATGGTGTGATAGTCCTGAAGCATCACATTGACCGGATATTTTTGTCTATCCTGAACCAAAGTCATCTCACCTGCCTGATTTAAATTATTAGCTTAAAGGGCCAGTGTTTAGGATTTATTGGCATCTAGCAGTCTAGTTACTGATTGCAATGCCACGCCTCTCCTCCTTAGAATGAGGAAAAACTATGGTGGCTGTGACACGTGTGAAAAATGTGAAAGGCCCCATCTAAAGCCAGCGTTTAGTTTGTCCATTCTGGGCTACTGTAGAAACAAACATGGCGGACTCCATGGAAGAGGACCTGCGGCTCACTCTAAAAGGTGATTCTACACTAATGAAAACACAGTTATGAATATTAAATTCCATTACTGTCATATTCAGTAAATCTTACACACTGTGCACCTTTAAAGCAGGCCACTCCTCAATTTGAACAACTCTCTGAACAATTCTTTCATGATGGAGAAAGATAATATTTGTACCCATAACGTGTCTGCTGACTGAGAATATGTTCAAAGACTCTTTAAAGAATGAGTAAATAGAATAATAGAAGAAAGAAAGAAAGAAAGAAAGAAAGAAAGACAAACAAATGAATGAATGAATGGTCGACTGGCCATCAATGGGATTAAAGGTAGAAACTCAGCTAGCAAACGCAACAACAGAGCTCTTCAAATAATTCATGAAGCCTGAGCTTTCTAAGAAGATACAATAGCAGGTAGTTTCCACTCAAAGACACACACACACACACACACACACACACACACACACACACACACACACACACCTTCATGTAGTATTATTATCATCAGCTTGTGTTTCTGTTTGCTTAAAACTTGTTACAAACTCGTCTACAAGACAGCAACTCTGTGCCCGTACTGCACCAGACAAATGTAATCTTACAATGTGAATGAGATCTTATTGTACGGCATCAAACAAACAAAATGCATGATGGGATATACTGACAGATTATTTATTATCTACGGAGGAGGATAGTAAACTGAGTTGGCTCAGTAAACACAGTTCTGGGTCAAAGTCTCAATGCACAATAACAAGCGAGGCAGAGAGGGAAGAGAAACATGAGAGGAACTAGCTTTTGTCCTCCGTCTTCCAATGATCCAGTTCACATGAGGTTTCAGATTGTCTTTCCAACACACACACACACACACACACACACACACACACACCCACACACACACACACACACAGTAAAACACCTGCCCCCGACTTTAGCCGCCGCCCTATCATGTCTCTCTATTGATATCTTTATTGATTTGCTATATATCTTTACTGGTCTGGGCATCTTTTTTTTTGTTCAGTCCTCCTGCTCCAAACAACACTTCAGAGAAGCGCTGATATAACACGGTGATCAGACGGTGACTATCTGAGCTTGTCTGCCGTTTAAGTCACAACATGGATTGGCTAAAAGGGACAAAGGTCACATCAGTATGATACAGCCTCACACCCAACAAATGGATCAAACGTGGTCAACACAAACACTGCATCCTCTATGAATAAAACATCAGACTGTCTCTGTGTTGTTGTGACTACAGGAGACACACTGTAAGGGAAGAGTTACAGGCTTTTCCTTGGCCTAATCCCTCAGAGCTGCCATTCATAAATCCACTACACAGTCAGTGTGTACATGCAGTGCAGGTATTAACAAAAGAAGCTCATGTAATCATGGGCCACTGGTCTATATTTGCAGCTCCAGGCATGGGTTTACACAAGAGAGCATGCATGTCAACACAGCTTCAAAATAAAAGCATATTTAGAGAAGGAGGGGCATTGTTTTGAAGGATTTGGGGATATGATAGGAAGAACAGATGCACCGAGTGGCTGTTTGTTAGTGATATATAGCTAATGGAGGGTGAAACGCTAATAAAAGCAGGAGAACATGTGCGTGTTTGTAGCAGGTGTGACACAGAGCATCTTTGGAGAGGAGGGTCTGCATCCTTACCTCAGGGCGACGCGCACCGAGCTCTCATCCGGCCCGCTGCCCATGGTCAGGTCCAAACAGTCCGCTTAAAAACAGCTTGATTTCCCTTTTTCTTGATCCTCTTGAAAGACCAAGCGTCCTCTGGTCCTCCTCCTCCGTACACCTCCCAGAAAAGCGCTTCTATCTTGAGCTCCCAACGCCGCCGCTCTCACCTCCTCCTCGGCCGCTTGGAGATCAATGGAGCCATGTTTCATGAGATGTTTGAGCACATACTTCTGATCTCGCCCGATTGTTTTCCATGGCTGAGGGTGGAGGGAAATGTGTGTTCGAGATCCGGCGGTGGTCACATCTCCAGAGGCATCGTCTCAGCCTCCTGGACCGGGCAGAGTGCTGTCTGTGTGTGTGTGTGTGTGTGTGTGTGTGTGTGTGCTTGGACGAGCAATGATCCACTCAGCGTGTGAGCCTGAAGACTGAGGACGTAACCAAACTCCTCCTCCTGAGCTGGACCAATCAGACAGGGAACAACCCGAGCCACAACTCAGACAATACACGCAGGGGAGGACAAGTGTCTCATAATAATAATAATAATAATATAATAATATTAGTAGTATTGGGTGTATAAACCTTCTAATTTCAGATTTTCTTATTTATTATGTATTACATATTATTGCCTATATTATTCTTCACTGTCTTCACTAGTTTGTGTTTTATAGTATATTACTATATTATGTTGATATGTTCTATTGTCTTATTACATTTTATACTATATTTATATTATATTTCTATATTAATACAGACAAACTACATCTACTAGACTTGCTGACTTTGCTGCTATTAACGACACCTGCTGTCATAATTTTAACTTTTAATTGTTCTTGTATTTCTATTTTGTTTTTTATTCTATTCACATTTTAGTTTTATAGAAGTCTTATTTTTACTTTGTATTTTTCTGTTTCTGTTGCTGCTGCAACGACTGAAGTTTTATTATGGAGATCAAGAAAGGCTCGATCTTATGTTATCTTGTGTTGTGTTGTGTTGTGTTGTGCTATTTTATGCTATGTTATGTTATATTATGTTATGCTAAGCAGAGCTATGTTATATGTTATGTTATGTTATGTTATGTTATGTTATGTTATGTTATGTTATGTTATGTTATGTTATGTTATTATGCTATGCTATGCTATGCATCTTATCTCATTTATGTTACGATTATGCTGCATATTTTTGTGTAATTTGTTGTGTTGTGTATTTTTGTTCTTCATTGTTTATTAAGGTTGTCTTGATAAAGGTCCACTCAGACTCCACTAACCAACATGTGAGAAGTCTGTCATGTATTTGACCATTAAACTATAAATTAGTGTCATAAAAATGTCAAAATCCATCACAATGAGCCCATTTGCACTCTGTTTGAGTGAGTTTCATTTGTAATGTAACTTTTATAGTGTAATATTTCCAGTATTTCAGTATTTAATGACAAGATGACGTACTGACGGTGTGTATAGGTGTAAATGAACATGGCTGCTTGCTGCCATCTTGTGGTCAACTCAAACTACTGCACCTTTGGAGTCGCTGAAGTAATGACGTTGATCTCGCCAGCAGATGGCTTCACAAACTCACTTGCTGAGTCCCAATTCCAGACTACAAACCACCTTCATACAGTATGAACTACACTTCTTGTCATAGTGTTTACTTTTTTTAGCTGTTCCTGGATCTGTTTTTACTTTTATCCTTTACTTTTTTTTTTCCAGCTATGAGCATATCGTCCCTTTCTTGTTTGCACTGCATTGTGGGGTCATTATGTACATCAAAGGTTCAAGTAAAAATGATTAGACTGTGTACTGACTGTTTAGTATACTATATCTTATTTTTTCACTTAACTAGTGTAAACAAACTACATACCAAAAACCTACTTGGAATTGGTGTGTAGTATTGAACTTTAACACAGTTTCTGTGGCAGACTACAGGACAAAGTGATCAGACTTTTGTCAATCGGATGTTAAAACTGTCTGAATGATTGTGTTTTAGCATTGGGCCTGACTGTAAATATCCCACAGAGTGAAGAGGTGGCATGACCTTTAGCTTGCTGAAACAGGTTTATTTTCATTAACCACCACCTTGGGCTATAAATAACACGGCATTCATTTCACAATGTTAGGAAATACAGATGTGATGAAAATCTGCAGCTAATGTAACCAACGCAAGAATAATTTGAAGACACTTGAAATGCTGCTCCAGGGAGAGATGACAAGGAACAACATGGCCCATTTTCCGAGGTTGCACTGTATTTTTTATTTACAAGAAAATACATCTTCATCTTTCAACATAAAGTGACCATAGCACATGATTTTTGAACAGATGACCTTTATGCCGATGTACCTCTCTTGGTTCTAAGGTTAAAGAATACAGATTCCTACACATGCACAATGAGATCCCATTAAAGGAAGTCTGGGCTATTGTTCCAGGAGTTCAAAATATAAAATAGTTATATGTACGAGAGTTGTGATCGCAAACAGAGCTCTCTGAATATGTAGTAACTACAAAGTGTAGTAATCCCTGGTTTTGAGGGAGAATCACATGTTACGTCTGAGGTCCAGGACAGTCTAATTAATACCTCAAAAACCTGAATAACACACTCATTAAGATAGAAACCAGAGAACTACTTTACTCATGGTCATCTATCTATCTTTCCTATATCATTCTGTCATTGATGATACTGTGATAAATATTGATCTGACTGTCCTACACCACTTGAATAACATGGTAATTCAAGCTGAAACAGTTTCCTTGCCCATAATCCCAGTTCACACACATGTACAGTAAATCCAAATTCAAACACCACACTGTGGCTCTAATAAAACAATGTTACATGCACTATTAACACAATTATAAAATGATCATTTATCAAACAAAAGGGAACCTTTTATGACCTGACCACATGTATTCATTGTCTTTGTAACCTTCAGAGGTGCTTTATCATACATAATGGATACATTCAATCTCTTACCTACAAAAGGGGTGATAAAAGGCAAAACTTTCAGTATCAAAGTTTTGTTAGTAAGGACGTCATTACAGTATATAGCAGGGTCATACAGTGTAGGCGGTTAAAAGGCCTAACTTCACTGGGAAGTAAGCTATCTTTGCAGGTTTACGTAACAGGTAAGAAATGATGAGGTGTCACATTAAAAGAAATGACAATGCCAATAACTTTTTGTAACTAACCCGGACCAACTTCAGTCAAAGAAACTAGGAAGCGACAGAAAAGGGCTGTAATATTAAACCTGAAATTACTATTTTTGGCCACTTGGGGGCAGCAGAAACAACCTGAACATACATACTAACTGTTAACATCCTTTTCTGTCGATATAGCTAACTTGTTAGCAAACAGTACCCTATTATCATTAATTTGGAGTTGCGTAAATCCAATATTTACTCCACTTTTTGTCTTGTTTGCTGTCTACCAACTCCTGAGAGGAAATCAGGCTACTTAGCTGCTAGCTAAATGTTCCACTTGCCCCATGTTCACTAGCTAGCTGCCAACTTTGTTTGCTGTTTGGTGCCAGGCAAGAAGTGTACTTTAGGAGCTCATTTAAAACAGCTGCCTGCTAGTCCGAAAACAGCGTTATGAGAGCGGTGAGAGTAGACCGAAATAGTAAAGTTGTGTAAAGTGGCAGAAAAGGGCTGTAATATTACACCTGACATAACTATTTCTGGCCACTTGGGGGCAGCAGAAACGACCTGAATATACATACTAACTGTTAACATCCTTTTCTGTTGATATAGCTAACTTGTTAGCAAACAGTACCCTATTATCATTCATTTGGGGTTGCGTAAGTCCAATATTTACTCTACTTTTTGTCTTGTTTGCTTTCTAATAACTCCTGAGATGAAATTAGGCTATTTAGCTGCTAGCTAAATATTCCACTTGCCCCATGTTCACTAGCTAGCTGCCAACTTTGTTTGCTGTTTGGTGCCGGGCAGGAAGCGTACAGCCGGCTGTAGGAGCTCATTTAAAACAGCTGCCTGCTAGGCTGAAAATAGCATTATGAGAGCGGTGAGAGTAAACCGAAATAGTAAAGTTGTGGGTTGGAAAACCAAAACAAGTCGCTAAAAAGCTCTATAGAGCTGAAGGGAACTTCAGGTTTGAGCTATAATTCTCTGTGTTTATCACTATCAGCTACCTTTTTTACATACATGTACTGTATGTGATCCATTTAGTTTATTTAAGAATATTGGATACAGACCCTTTAAAGACATAGATAAATAAGAATAAAGGTTGATTTAAGGTCTGTTACCAATAGTTCAGCCTGTGATCACAGGACATAACATGCCTACTGCAAGGAAAATGGCACCTCATCATTTATTACACCATCCTTTCAAGATGAAATAACAGTACTTCTGACTTTGTAAAGTATTGAAGCTATGGTCATGCCTATGAATTTCAGGCACTGTCTGCTCTCGAGCTGACCTCATGATCCAGTGTCACTTGGCAGACTCTGCGTCATTCAGCGGCTATCTGGCCTCCTGTCAACAGAGTCTGACCGATGGCACACAAAGACAACTTATTTCAGGTCAGAAACTCCGCAGCACAGAACACTGTTAAAAAAGGCTCGCCATGCCGTGTTCAAGCCCTACAGTAATGTCTTTGATGCTCTCTTTGCGTACCGAATATAAGCGTCCAGATTATAACACAAGACCATCGCCGAGCATTCCAGTTATCATTCCTTTAGATATTAAAGGAGTGTATTGGCATTTTGAATTAGTTATTTTTCTTGTCCAGTCACATTTTTTGGGGGAATAAAAGTTTGTCCTTCTGTAACCTAGCAGCCATCATCTGGAGCAGAGAGGAGCTGCATCCAAATGGTCTTAAGTCATTTCTTGAACTGTACACTAAAAGCCAAAAGGGGAGGTTGCAAAGGTTTAAAGTCTCAATGGAGAAAAGATGTTGCAGGTACCAGCTCAGTCTAAAACTTAAACTTAGGCTCAACAATTTACATGATGAGTTCCATAACAAATTAGATGATTCAGGGGCGGTCATATATGTAAAAATCAGTAAGATAATAACAAGCCAATGATCCTGATGTGACTGATTGTCATTTCTCTGCGACACAGACATGGCGGTGTGTTCACCAAGCAGAGGCACAGTAACAAAATATTCAAACCAGTGAGATGACTCGATCTGTACCGGTCACTCGAGCCTCAAAGTGACACAGATCGAGTCCGGTATGCAGTATGTACAGGACTCCAGCAGTCCAGCAGTTCTCCTGTTTGTGGTGACATCTGGACCACTCATACAAATACATACAGATTTCACCATATTCCTAATTAAAGATGCTTCCACACTTTTAATTGGCTATGTGATTTAACAAGGGGAAAACATGTGGACCGAGGACAAAAAAAGAAAATGCTTTTTTTGCTTTTCAAACGGAGTGATAATTTGTATTGCTTGGTGGCCTTTCGGCCCAATTGAATGTACGAAACCGCAAAAATATACAACTCTATGTGCCATATGGTGAAATCTGAAAGACTATAAATTAATGGCACAAACAGCCATGATCCCCTCTCCTGTTTCACTCTTTACGAAACTCTTTATGCCGGGCGCGGCAAGCAGACACTCTCACACACACTTAGATCTGAACCACAAAATGTACCACCACAGGAGAACACAGCGTTTATGACTTTTTTTTCATAAGAACAAAAAGGATGTTAATTTAACAAATCACTAATTTCACAGTATCACACAACTTCAGATAAGTTGCTGGTAACAAAACATGGAGGCTAAATGAAGATAGCCAAGATGTATGCCAGCCATTAGTCAGGAGGCAACAAAGTGAAAATGAAATCTCTACCTGCTCCAACATCTGCAATCTGTGAAGTCTGACTGTTTTATTGTTGTATATTAGCCCTATTATGCAACATACAAATGTAGTTTATGACCCAATAAGGCCTCATATATTATAACGAATATGACAAATAAAGATTAGAGTCTCTCGTACATCCTAGTCAAATTCATATGACTAAGTTAGCATTGTGTCTTAGCTCATTGTCCAGCAACCACCACGCCATAATAAACAGGCTCCACAGAGCACGATCAGCACTGCTGACAAAGCAGACTCCCCGCAGGCATCTGACACACAGCAGACACATGAGTGTGTTTTGTGTCAACACAGAGGAGCTTCGACAGGTGGTCGGTGTGTGTGTGTACGTGTCTGACATTTTACATAGTCTGAATGGCTACCTGTGTCACTGTTCAAAGACAGACCGGACTACCGGGGTCAGCTTCCTCTTGAAGAGGGCCTCTTTAGCTCATTGTATTTGTTCAATAAACCAGTAACCTATAGTTTTGGAGTCAGACCTGCGTCACTAATCGCTCCAATAATAGACCAAAGATTGGCTCTTTTTCTTCGCTGGCCGTGTGTAAGAACTGAGCCGAGATCGGCGGTTCAAGGGTCTGCGATAACATAACAAGGGCTACGATGAGGTATAAGGAATGAGGGATTGTACCGCGGCTAGATACACAAAATCAAACAAAGGCATATCGTGACATTTTGAAAAATAGTCTCTTCGGACCTCTCAAAACTGAGACGTCACATTTAGTTCAGTAAAAACTAAAATCTACTGCTAAAATTATGACAAATGTGGATCCTGCACAACCCAGTGTGCCGGGCGTGGAATACTGCTTTGGACAATTTTTTTTTTTTTTTTTTAGTGGTTCAATATTAAAAGTTTTCCAGCTAAAATGCAGCTTCGTTCACTGCGACAGCAAACAGAACCAGCCCTCTAAAAGCAGAGTAAAGTGCTATAAAACAAACAAACAAATTAATTATCTTTGTTAAATTTGGGTCGACCGGTTTTGCCATCTTGAAGTGTGACAAATTGATCTGGGAAATGGTGCAGGCTAAAAGCAAACATTTAAAATCTATGCAGTCGATGTGCGTAACAAGGGGGAATAATACTTGTGGATCCACTTCACTCCTTCCCTCCACTTCTCCGCCCGGAGGAGAGATTAAAAGAAGAGGGAGAAAGGAGGAGAAAGGAGGACTGAAAGACTAGCAGGCAGTAAGAGCTCTCCTGCTTTAAATCTAAACAAGCAAAAAAAAAAAAAAAAAAAACGAGCAAACTCCCCGCACATTTCTTTTTCTTTCAGTGCCTCTTCATCTCCCACACTCTCTTGTCTCTTCTCCCCCTCTGGGCCTCTTCCCTTCCTCCCTTCCCCCACCCTTTCTCTCACTCTCTCTCTCTCTCTCACTCCTCGGCTGTTTTGAGGACAGAGTCGTCTCCGAGGATCTTGCAGAGCTCGTTGAGGCGATGCTGCATCTCGGGAATGCCGGCCAGCTGGGCCTCCAGCCGCTGCTTCTCCTCGGTGAGGGAGAGGCGCGTCGCCGTGTCCAGCTGCTCGAAGCGCCAGCCTCCCTCGCCGTCGAACTGCAGCAGGTGGGTGTGGTACTTCCTGGAGGCGGAGAGGAAGGATTTAAAGCGGGAGAGTGACGGAACGTGCGATGGGTTTACAACGTCATGGTGTGTTGAGTTACATCATGTTACATATCTCTTTTACTGAATGGACTAGTCAGTCAGTGTGGGATGTGTCTTACCACAGGGAGGGTCTGTGTGTGATGGACAGCAGAGAGATGCCCGAGTCCTTAGCAGCCTGGAAAATCTTTCCCTCCACGTCAATGCTCACAGCGCTGGTACACTCATCCAGCAAAGCATACTTAGGCCTGACGGGGGAAATTATTCATCATTTCTGTCCATCCAGTGGGTAACTAATGAGACTGGTTATGTTGGGAGATCATCTCCATGTATTAAGCTTCGTGTATCCTGAATAAAACACTAACATTGATAAAATATCAGCTTTACAAGAAATACAGATACACCAAAAGGTGTTGGACAAACTGAAATCGAACAGGTGATTCAGTCTGGACCAAAATGGTGATTGGACTAACTGACACTGCCTTCATAGAGCTGCTAGCATGGCTAAAAAAGGCTTATTGTTCGTGTCAGTTGGCGGTTTACGGTCCTGTGTCATATTTTGTGTAAATGATGGCGAACAGGCCTCAACTGTTTCTCCTTACTTGTGGTAGAACATGCGAGCCATGCCCATCCTCTGCTTCTCGCCTCCTGACAGCACGTCCTTCCAGTCCAGCTCAGCATCCCAGCCTGGTGCGCAGAAGAAGACATCGCATGCCGTGAGCTACCAAGATGTTATTTAAAAGATATTTTGGCAAAAAAAAAAAACGATGTTGTCTCGCATTTCAGGGAGGAGATATCTGTTCTGATAACATTTAGAGCATGGGGCAGTGGAAGTGGAAACTCTGGCATACATTAGGCCTTTACATGAAGAGTTAATCAAAAATACATTTTAAGTAAGGACATGAATAATTCAAATGTAGTCAGGGAAGTTTCACAGACCGTTTTGATGTCGCTGTTATTACCAACAACCATTACAAAGACTGTGTTTGTGGTTTGATACGCAGCGCAACACTCTTAACAGAAAATCCTATTTTGTTGCATGTGTCCACATACATGACTGATAATCTTTGGCCACGTATGCGTGAGGCCATTTTCACGTGAGATCGAGACCTTTCTCAACGTTTTCACAGTGCAGCCATTCATAGATTAAACCCTCTTGCTGGCTCACAACAATGGGCCTGTTTATTTGGCAATGAGAGGAGAGGGGCTGCCAATTAGCCACAGACTCAAGTCGTGGCAATACATGTAATACCCGAGTGCATAAGACCGGCTTGGTAGACATGCATAATCTGTTTGATCTTAAAACTTTGAATGATTTGGAGGTCAAAGAGCTTGTCATCTTTGTCAGTTTATTGTCCTACCTCCCTCTCTGGTGATAATGTGCTTGAGGTTGACTATGTCCAAGATAGTGTCCAAGTCCTTGTCACTGAGGGCTCTAGCAGCCATGTCCTCCACCGAGTCTGGGTAGATCACCTGGTCCCGCAGTGAACCCATGGACATGTATGGCCTGGAGAAACACACACACACACACACACACACACACACACACACACACACGTCATCCACTGAGTGTCTCTTTGTTAACCACTCATTTCATTTCATTAAGTGCTCCGGACACACAAGAAAACAACACGCTGACAAAGAGGGTGTGTGTGTGTGTGTACAAAGAGTCACATCTTTTACACCCTTCAAGAACAAATGTTAAAAGAGGATGACACCCAGTGTGCTTCTGTTGCTTCTATTGTTCATAGTGTATTGGATTCTGTTACAGCTGCCAGGTGGCTGTCTGTCTTATCCTGTGTATAAAATATTCACCGCCCTGCAGGAGGGAGTCAGCTGAGTCTGCGGCTCGGAGTAGCTCTGGGTAAGATTACATTTGATGGTTTGTCTTCGACTGATTTCAGCTGCAGACTTGTTAGATGATCAGACGGTCATCTAACATCTGTTCAGAGACAGCAGAGTCACCCATGGGTCTTCAGTAGAAATCTTTACCACGCATTACTGTGATATTTATGGCCATTATTTTCTTATTATTTCTTTTCTTAGATTATTTTCACCATTGATTAATGTGCACATTATTGTCGTGATTAACTGAGTTGAGCGACTGATTAATTCACTGGCTCTCAAACTGTGGTACACAACCTTCCTGTAGTGATACTTGGAATAATCTCTGAAATATTTGTTTAAAATAAAACTATAAGATTGCTGGAATGTTATTTAAAATAAATTTTGCATTTTCTGAAATATCTTGTTTCAGTATATCAGCCAGATATGTAGTGACGTTCATTCATGTAGTGCGCGCATACATCCATGATTAGATAAGCGATGTGAGATAGTAAGTGGAGGTAATGAATGCTTCAAAAACTCTGCAATCGTGTCGTGTTTTGTCGGCTACTTTCCTGGTTTCTGTGAAAAGTGTCACGATGGGTGAATATTAGAAACAAAAATCACTGTGAAATGGATGAAATCATTAAAAAAAATTATTAGTTTGCAGGCACATAAAATATTAGATGTTTTTATTCCTAAAAGAGTAATTAGTGACTAGTTTGGATAATTTGTGACCTCTGATCACTCAACAGAGCCGTCACAGATCACTGGAGCAAAAGATGCAGTGTGTGGACACATGGCTGATCCATGTTTAGTCACACTGACGATGACACTGAGTGAAGTCTAATGAAGAAATGACTGTAATTGAAAGTATTTCTAGTCTTGTCTGGGTGGTAAATATTTCACTGTGGCCAGAGCTCTGGTTTCTCTTAGCCACACACACACACACACACACACACACACGCACACGGGTCCTGTTACAGTGGATTAGATTACCGGCAGGGTTTAGCAATACAATGGTCAAACCCTGGTTGTTTCTGTACGACTCACCCCTGTGGGATGTTGGAATAAGTAAATGTGTGAAAGTGTGGATACCTCTGAGGGATGTAGAACATGTGCTGAGGAGACGGTTTGTGTAGCCGGCCGCCGTAGACGGGCCACAAGCCGCTGAGGATCCTGAACAGAGAGCTTTTTCCACAGCCGTTAGGCCCCGTGATCAATAGGTGCATGCCCTCCTCTACCTGAAATGGAAAGAGAATTTATTAATCCCCCTTTAGCCGAGTCTGTCCTCGGGATAATTACGAAATGTCATTAAGATTAAAGCCCCAGAGAGACGGGAAGCATCAGTGGGTGTTTAGCTTTTGATAGACAGCGTGACTATGGAACATCAAACACAGGAGATCTGAAAAGTCAACACAGGAAGAGTGGCTAATTTCCTCCTCAGAGATCTTTTTAGCCAAACACACTGTGTTTCAAGTGTGTGCTCTCTGTCTCTGAAACTGAAGTATTGTGAGCGACAGCTGGAAGACATATGTTCGGAGGTATCACTGAATGCTTCTAGTTTGCCTGCAGCTAACCCAATGCTAACCCTATGACCCAAGCAATCCAATACTTTACATATGATCTCCACTGTAACAAACCTGTACATGCATGAAAGGAAGTGTCACTGTACCAAGAGAGTAAATCACAGCAGATATATGTCCCTCAGTGTATCTGAACCAAGCGGCAACCTCTGTGACTGTGAGTGAAGCATATAAAGTGCCAAAAACTGCAGTTCCTCAAACGTCCACTTGAGGCTGGCTACAGAATGATTCAATCTCCATAAGCCCCCAAGTTAAAACTTCACAGCAGAAATAAACATGTTTACAGCCTGGTACAAAAAACAGTTTTGGTCTCTATAGCTAATTTCCCCGTTCATGACAACTGTACCGAGGGTGAATTTTTATTCAACTCACCCATACAAAAATTATTAAGGCTTAAAATTATGCAGAATTAACAGTGTGGCCACTTTGATTGGCAGGTAGGTGCAGTTACAGATGGCTTGTTTGAGCAACCAGGCGTCTCAGGTCAGCCGATGATCCATGTCTTCGCCGATTTTTAGATTAGCCAAGAAGCGTAAGAGGCTGGACGACCGACATGGCGGCGGCCCGAGCCACAGATTTTGAGCTTCAAAATGGCTCCTCAGAAACGTGTGGGTGACGTCACCAATATGCTGTCCATTCTTCATACGGTCAGTGATCTGAACCAATAAAAGAGAATGTAGATGCAGGTAAAGAAACATTGTGAATCAACCCCTCTGCAAGTACTTGGGTAAAACTCATTATCAATAATGAGTTGGTGACTTCCTCATTGGAGGTGGATAGAGTTATTTCTGCTGTGAAGTTGGACATTTTGACATGGAGGCTTATGGAGATTGGCTCGTTTTGTAGCCAGCCTCAAGTGGACATTTGAGGAACTGCAGTTTTTGGCACTTCTACATAGGCTTCACTTCACAGACACGGAGGATGGTGCTTAGTTGATCCTCACTGAGAAGTAAAAGAAGTCCAAATATCATGTATAGGAGTATGAAAACTAGAAGATAACTGACCCCATTTCTCTGTCTCCAGTGTATGTAATGTGCATCATGCCATCTAATTCAATGCTAAATACCAGCAGTCACATACTGTGGCAGTTTTACTATGAGAAAAGGAGCATTAGCTTTATTATATTTGCGTACAGTCTTGTGGCCATAAGCACAATGTCAACAGATGTTCATGCTATCTACCAGCTCAGTGTCAGCAGGGTGTATTGACCTCAAACCATCTAACCACAACTCAGTGCAGACTTAACAAAGATCTGTTAGCATGAGCTGCTGCTGAAAGCGATACACAGGAGACATTTTCTTTTTTTAAAACGAGGCCAGTGAAGTTTTGATCTTCCGCCGAAGCTTTAACCATTATTCTGCAGAGTCTGCAGCTAATAGGATGGCTTGAATAATCCAGGCTGACACGACAGCCAACTTGTGATAATTACAACTAATTATGATGATTTCTCAGTAAATGATCTGCTGTAAAAGCATGATTAAATTGCTGTTTTTCTTTTTACAGGTTTGAGCTCAAAGACATGTTACTCTGACTTTTACATTTTTAGATCGCCTTTAAAGCTCTGAGGAACCGAAAACGCAGGCTTGTGTCACATTATCAGCAATGAAATCAAGCTAACTCAATTACCCACACACAAAGAACAAGGCCCAGGATCAGCAGATCCTCAGCCTCTCTGAGGTTTGAGAGGGAATATCTATGGGGCAGCCCCTCCGGGGAGTTGAAGCGCTCTGCACAATGTTTTATATATGAATACGAGGAGTGTTCATGTCTGACATGTTCAAAAAGTCTGTAACTCTAAGCACCCCGATATCCTCTGCAGCTCAGTGCAGTGGCCAACAGCCTGAGGCGGGCAAAACGTTGACACCCAAAGGATGAATCTGCTTCCTAATGAGACCACAGAGGATTCTTCATAAATGCTAATTAACACCATATAGACCTGAAAACCCCTCAGGGGAGTCAGACTGGGAAACAGGTTTCAGAAAACACCTGAGACGACGCTCTGTGCTGGAGGAACTGAGATTAAATGATGTTTTTTCACACAACAGAAGCAAAATGTCAGGATACAGGAGACCCACAGAGAACAGAGTCGAGCCATCTCACCTGGAAGTTCAGGCAGGACACGACTACGTCCCCGTTCGGCGTAATAATCGGGACATTCTCGCAAACGATGCCGTTGTCCACGTCTATCACTTCACCTGAGGAGACAAAAGAGAGAACGACAGGGAGGGAGATGAATGAGTAACGGAGCAGAAAATGAGGATTAGACTTACAGCATAAGTAGGAATATGGGTGGGATAATACCCACATAGCAGGAATTATGGGGTTAAAAATGAAAATACTGCTTTACTTATCTCTTAGCTTATCAGTGCTCTCTAGCAGCAGATTCATTTTGAGGTCAAATGGGTGTTTACACAAGCGTATGTATGCAGTGAATCTGACCTTTGACCTTGATGCTGTGTTGGTGATCTAGGAATTTATTCAGCTTGTTGCAAGTTGCCCCAGATTCCTTTCAGTTTTAATGCATAAAATGTGGAGAGGGAACTGTGTGACCATTAAAATGAGTCACTCTAAAGATGTAGCTGCAAAGTCTGTGTAAAGTAAGAATAAATATGTGTTCTGAGTTTGTCAGACCAAAGAAGAAAGTGTTATTAACCACCCAGCCAAATTTAAATGATTAAAAATATCGACATGTTTATGAAATTAGGTGTCAAAATCTGGTAAAAATGAGCAGTATTCTCAGCTCCAGGACTGTGGGGGTGTGGCGCTGAAGTCACACCCACTCGCGAGAGCAGTCAAGCAACAATTTTGAAGCGACTGAAACGTATCAGATGAGTTCAGAAAATGACATGACTAACTTTGAAACACTCTGAGCGAGACAAATTAATCTCTGTCTCTCTGTGAGGGATGCAGGGGTATGCTCAGGGTGGCCTCAGCGTGTCATCGAGCCACCCTTTAAGGACCGCCCACAAAATCCTGGACTGAAAACTGGTGAAAAACTGTTTTAACCTCTAACTCCACATTTCAGTAATATATCATTCAAAGTCTTTTCACATGTTTCCAGTAACTATTTTCCAACATATTTAATGTGTTTGAAAGAAATCTCAGAATTGCCTTTACACAGACCTTTAATGTAACTTTATCCCTTCATTTAGGGCTGTTCATTTGGTGCTAAGACTGATCTAACTGTAAGACATCTAAGGAAAAATGTCAAACAGAAGTAACACTTAAGTTGGGGTTGTTTCAGTGAGCACAATGCAAGGGAAGCTACCAACCAAAAAGCCACAAGCTTGCTCCAGACAGCAGAAGTGTGGTAAAAGTTTGCCCAACCTAGCAACAGTAACCAAGTGGGTGTGGAGTTTGTGACTAGCCAATTAAGCCGGAGACTCTACCTGTTTCTCACTTTCACTTGTTTAAAAATACAGAGGGAAGGTGTGTGTTTGTGTACAGAAGAACAGGTCTACCCTTTATCTCCAGTGGTCCGTCTATATGCATCTCAGGCTTGCTCTTCTTCTCTGCTCCCGTTGTGGCTGATAGAGTGGAGCGCTTGTAAACACCCTTCTGGACGTCCTCAAACACCACGAACATGTTGTGGACCCGTGCGGTGTAGCCTGCCAGCTCTGTGACCTGTACCAACAAACACACAGGGGGTCAAAGGCCATGAGTGGGTAAAGTCAGAGGAATGTTAGCATGACCCAAGAGAGGATGAGACTCTGACACAGGTCATTATCATGGTCATGTTTCTGATAAGGGGTGTGTGTGTGTTGAAGCAGTGATTCTTAGTAAGGGGAACTAGTTACCAGGTAGTATGGGGTAAAATTGTAGAGCAGATGAACATGTGGTTACAAATATGTATGTACAAGTATATCCACATATTTGAGCCACCCGTGAACACTGTTTTCTTACTTCCTCATGTTTGTGTTTGAGAGTGTGTGAAAATAATTAGCAAGCCAGCAGAGAGGTTCAAACAATTAGCTAAAAATAATGGATAAATAAATAAATGGTTAGCTAAGAGTAATGGCTAAATGACAATAGTTAGCTAAAAGGATGGATGGTTGGCAGAGATATCTAAAATAATGGCTAGAATTGAAAATTTGAAATAGTTAAAAGTAGATAAAATAACTAAACATTTTAGATAACTTAGATAAAAGAGAATGGGGACTAAAGCGTTATGTAATATGTAATTAACACCAAAGTGGCTGCTTTTGTGGAAATGTTGTTAGGTTTGTATTTCTCTGTGTGCCTTTTCACAACCAAGAGTTAAGTCATTGATTAGACAGTTAGAAAGTCTTTTGTGGTGTTCTTCTGTTTGTTTACAGTGTGTTGACAGCACACACATTTACACCCACACGCACACACACAGATCTGAAAACCTGTTGTACATAATGTATGATATCTTTGAGAGATGAGTGACTGGAAAAGTATATCAAATTATACAAATTGTTATAAAACAGATAAAATATGAGGAGATCCTTTAAATTAAACTTTCAGGATGAACCAAATCAATTGCAATAACTTGTAATAGCACAAAATGATGCAAACGCAAGATAAACACAAAATGAATCAAGGTAAATAAAAGAACAAGAAGCAAAACAAAGATCTTTATAAACAACCCGAGGGTACAATAAGGACAAATAAGGTTAAAATCAAGAGAAGCATCAGCCTGCAGCTCTGGCTTTAGCGCTGCACCCTGCAGCTGCACAATGCAGGCTGTTGACACAGCTTGATTATATTAAACAACAAACACCAATTCTGGGAATTCATGGACATCATGTGGGGCTTGAGAGATGTGACAAGCTCAAAGAAGAAAAGAAACCAAAAAAGGAATTAAATGAAACGTGTCTAAAGAGGAAGAGACAGATCGATTCAATGAATGGCTAAAAGTAACTGCTCTAAATAGTTAGCTAAAATTATTTGCTAGAATTGAAAAGTTGAAATAGTGGATAAGTAGTTAAAATACCTAAACATTATCGATAAATTAGACAAAAGTAAAAAAAAAAAAAGCTGCTGCATTCAGGTACATGCTGCTCAGATTCATATTAGAGCCCTGCTAAATCAGGCCACTGCATATGACAATAGTCCTCCACCATTTGTCTAAAAAGTGTATGAGCACATGCTGGGAGAGAGGCAGAGGTAGAAATGCAGAAGTGCAGGCTCAAAGATCAACAGATGGAGGATTATCGCACACACACACGCACACACGCACCACATCATGACTCACTGCTGGTTGACCTACAGTGACACGAGAGTTGCAGTACATTCAGTCTTGAGGATTTAACGCCTATATAATGTTTTCTCTAATCTAATGCGTACATATCAGACGACCAGCTTCCCCCAGTCGTGTTGTCGAACTTCAGACAAACATAAGTTGTCCTTCAAAGTTCCTCCAAACAGTGCAGAGCTATGTTTAGCCAAACAATAACAATATTTTGCAGATGAATATTGGAAACTTTGCCGTTTTTATAGACAACGTTTATAGAGAAGAGAGAAAACAACAATCATCACAGGAAGTTAATAGGAAGCGCTCAATTCCAGGCCTTCAGGAACAAAAGGGGGAAAACACAAAGCCACGTCTACAAGATGAATAACAAACTAACACGAGCTGCGACATGTCGTAGGGCCATCTGACCACTCACACTGTACGCTGTCATATTAAACAGGCAGCGTGTTTGGAGGTGTGAGCAGGGCACGCCGCCTGAGGAATGTGCCTGTTAAATTGCACACACACTCGCGTGTCTTCTCGGCCTTGCGTGCAGGGACTTGCTAACAACACTGTACATAACACAGGCTAAAACTCATATCCTCCGGGGAAGTGTTTGGAGCCAGAGACAGTCGGGATAATGTGCTTGGAGCATTTTTTTAAATTTTTTTTTTAATTTCACAACAGTTTGAGTCCTCGAGCTGCAATTCCTACTCGCCACCACATGCATGTTATGCTAAGTCCACCTGAGCATGACTCAAATATTAAGTATGTCACTACGTAGGACTACAACCCAAAGCATGGCAGAGTGTGTGATCAAAAGTAGGCGAGTGCAGCAGCTTCACCACAAATGTGCTGCAGCCAAATCCTCTTCAAAACGCAGCCCGAGAGAGAGAGAAAATGCATGAATGGGTCTTGCTATTTTTTGGGGGATTAAAATGCAACGAGAGATCAGGGATTTGGCCCTCAATGAACAAGGCCTTTCATTCAGCAAGCTCTTTTCTTCAGTACTCGAATAAACTCCTGTGCATGCATGGTGAGCTTCACGCTTGGAGGGGGAAAGTGGAGAGAGATGGACGTACTGTAACATATGCATCTGTCAGTCATTCAGTTCAATCTGTGCATTCACCCGTTCATCCAACCACCTGCTCGGACCAAACATGGGCCAATGAAATGACCCAGACACCCGGAAATCTGCAAAGATGTGGATCATCTGCAGACCTGAAGTGGACCGAATGATGCCTGAGTGCTCTAATAAGCCATCTGTAATGGCATGTAACTGTCAATCAAGTGGCGAAGCTGTTAATTATGCATAGGCACTTCCACAATGGCTTCATTTCCGAGACATGGAGGTTACTGCTTGCTCAAAACCCAAAATTCCTAGCATGCACCACAGTGTTAACCATGTCACACTCACAAATTACAGCTGTTAGAAGTAGGACAGATCTGTGGGAGAGTCACCAATTCACTGCATGTCTTTGGAATGTGGGAGGAAACCAAGAACCTTCTTGCTGTGAGGCAAAAGTACTAACCACTGCATCATCATGCCGCCCCTCAATTCACAGTATGATATAAAATGATGAAATAAAACAAATAAAAGCAGCTGATGCTCACATTAAAAGCTACTAGCTACCAATTATCAATATAGATTCCCGTTCACTTCCTGTTGATCAACAAGTGTGCATTGAAGCTTTTATGGCACACGTCGTATTATTATATATATTTTTAGCAGCATTCAAAGGTGAGCCGAAGAGCTGAATGTCATCTTAAAAGGTCGGCCTGTGAATCTGAATGAACTGAGAGAGATCAATGGGTGGTGGTGACACAGCCATTTCATGTTTCATGTTTCCCAACTGTGAAGGACAAACTCATTCACAGATTGTTCATGGTTTTTGTGAATGACTCCCAATATTACTATGGACAATACATAGTTTGTCCTACAGCTCCTTCAGCAACAGACTGCTACTCCCACCATGTAAGGAGCGCTACCACAAGTCCTTCATTCCAACAGCTGTCAGACTCTTTAACACCAGCATGACTTCATGACTTTTTTCTATATATTTATTATTTCTGATTAATTATTATCAACCCTGTGTATATACAAGGTGCTGTGACAAGTGAGTTTCCCCTGTTTGGGATCATTAAAGTCTAACTTAACTTAACTTAACTCAACTTAACCTAATTTAATTTACCCTAACTTAACTTAACTTAACCTAATTTAACTTCACTCAACCTAACCTAATTTAATTTACCCTAACTTAACTTAACTTAACTTAACTTAACTTAACTTAACTTAACTTAACTTAACTTAACCTAATTTAACTTAACTTAACTTAACCTAACTTAACTCAACTTGACCTAACCTAACTTAACTTAACTCAACTTAACTTAACCTAATTTAACTTAACTTAACTTCAAAGTTCTGCCTGTGAATCTGAATTAACTGAGAGAGATCAGTAGGTGGTGATGAACTAACAAATATTTCATTGTTTCTCAGCTGTGAGGGGAAATACAAACTCTGTTCATGGTTTTTATGAATGACTCCTAATATTACTATGAACAATACATAGTTTGCTTTGCTGCCTGTGTGTGTAAATAAAGTACATTTGCAGAGACTAAACTTTATTTTATAGGACTTTTGTGTCTGTATTTCCTGTGAAAATGGGGCAAGAAAAGCCTCTGAAGCAGAGACAGAGAGCGCTCATGTTGTTTTACCTAAAGAAAGAGTGATTCTGGCATACAGCTCTCCAGCGAGGCTACACTGACTTCATCCTCACCTCTTTGTAGGAGGACATGATCCTCTCGATGGCGTCGGCTCCTGATGCCAACAGGTTGCGGGCGGTGGTGAAAGCCTCCGTCCTCTCGCTCACCAGTACCTGCGTCTGCCCGTCTGCTGTTTCTACAGGGTGCAAAGTGAGACAAAAAGACAGTCTGACTGAAGAAACCATGATAGCGCACACATGTTTACAACAATTACAAATTTCCATTTGGCTTCTGTTATCTGACTGGAAATCTGTGCCTCTGTCTGAGCCTCACACACACACACACACACACACACACACACACTGACCTAGGTGCATTAGAATAGCATGGAAATGATATATTTAAATATCAGCAGTGAGACTGGAAGCACAGTAGTAGCGCTGACCAGCAAACAAAGGGACTCTGTCACAGCTCTTTATTTTGGATGCAACTCAAGTGTCATCAGAGACGTGTGGGAGTCAGCTACTGTTTTCACACGTGCTAATCAGCTCCCCTGCTTGAAGGGGAAGCAGTGGCTGTTGGTTTAGAGATGCTAATTATGTGAGAGGTGCACACAGTGGAACACACAACTAGTGAAGTGGCACCTTAAAACACACCGAATACTGTGTCAGAAAACTATGATATGACATATTTAATTGGGAGTTTTGAGGCCTCCTCACCGTTGTCAGCAAAGCCGGTAGCTGTGATGATCGGTACGGCCACCATAACCAGCCCGCTGCTGCTCCACACATACTTCATGAGGAACTGCTCGATCATGATGTACCAGAGACGTTTGGACAGGATCAGGTTCATCTGCTCCGCCAGGGCCCGGTAGCACTTTTGCAGCTGGCGCATCTCCACCTGAAAATGGACAGTATGTCACAACGCAGTCACTTCCTGCATCCAGCTTGTATGACCCTGTGCAAGTATCACACTTATTACACTGATGCACAGGTAGTAATAGAGTAATAGTAGAGTAATAGAGATAATCTATAGTGTCTCAGGTTGTTTATAACTAGATTTTACCTGCAGAAATTGGTATTAAATGTTACATAATCACATTTTACTGACATAAATGTGATGTTGGGAATGTAAACACAGTGACACATGGTCATTTACTCACTTATTACATGTAATAACACCACATTATTGCCTCTATGTTGTATATAGGCTCTCATCCAGCTCTACATACCTTGTGTCCCCTGTAGAAAGCTATCTCCTCAGCGTTTGCAATGATCCTGGAGTGCACATACCGCAGGTAGCCTTTCCTGTGAGCCTCCTCGGCCACCAGCTTGCCAAATTTGGGCGAGCAGGCACGCAGTACTTTAGCAGTGACAAACACCACAAGCCCGGCCAGCAGGGTCGGCCCAGAGGCGTTAGCCCCCCTGGACCTGGCGGTCTGTATGAGCGTGTAGGAGGTCAGCATCACGTCCAGTATGGGCTTGGTGAGGTTTGAATAGAGGTGAGCCACCGACTGGGAAAACATCATCACGTCCTCGGTGAGAGACTGGTCCGGGTTTGCCAGCCTCCCGTCCATGTTGCTGACTTTGTAATAGGTCTGATCGGTGAAGTAGGTCCGGTATGCATGGTTCACAAGCCGGGTGCGGAAGGCCAGAGCCAGTTTGCACTCCAGGTACCGTATGGCGCTGTTGACGAACGTGGCCGGTATGGCAATGAGGAGCCATTTGATCAGCTGGAGAATGAAGCGCTTGGGTTTCTTCTCCACGATCGTTTTGACTATCTTCCCGTCCAAGCTGGCTACATATATAGACAGAAACGTCCTGGATATGAGCGCCACCGAGTGCAAGGAGAGCAACCCCAGCTCCTTGGACACGAGCTTGGGGAAGAGGATTTTACCAAGTTCGAGGATCTGCTTGAAAAATTCTGCATTCACCCCCGGGGACGCCTTCTTCTGATCCGCAGCGTCTATCTGCGTCTTAACCAAACAAGTGGAGCCGTTTTCCGCCTTCGAGACCCGGCGGTTATCCCTGGGATCCTTGCTCTTGCTGAGCTGCTTGCAGATGATGGGGTACAGTGTTTTGACGCCGTAAGCAGCCGCCGCGAGAAACACGGCTCGCTTCGCCGCAGCCGTGCGGTCCCATCTCACTTTGGACGCCGCATCGAGGATGTTGGACATCTTTTCAAACGTTACTCGTCTCTGCTGACAATCCTTACAACACCCATCCCCCAAACCCGGCTCACCGCGTCGATAGAAAAACAGAGAAGGACTCCTGATGGCTGGATTGATGTGAAGCGAGCCCGATGCATGTACCGCTACATCCTGCTCCTTTTCTTGTACCAGCGTCAAGCATCGCAAAACTACACTAAATACACTTCCGGTTATAGATTTCAAAATAAAAGCTCAAGGTCAAGTTCCCCTACACTTTACACGGATACACGAGCGCGCCGTCAATATCGTGCTTTTATTTGTTTAAAGTTAATTCGCCCAACTTCCTGAGTTAGTTCCGCTTTCCGCCAACTTGACGCAACTTATTTCCGCCCTACGCTCTTGCAGTGGCAGTCGTCATTGGTCGCGCCCCCTCCGGCTAAAGACGTTTGGTTGCGTGACAGACGAAACAGATTCGTGCACACACTGTGTTTCCCCTCATTATTATAATTTAAATTTAGGCTAAAACATGCCACAAAGTACTTCTTTACCCAGGAAACGACATTGCTATAAGCTGACAGCTTTTATATAAACGGTTAAAAACATTTTTACACGTTTACGAACATTTCTGAGGCGCGCGTGAGAGGATAGTGGTCGTTCCTCGCGCACCGCTATACATATTTAAGCAACCGCTAGTTAGCTAGTTAACGTTAGCTGTTAACTAGCAAAAACATCAAACTACCACTGTACTCTGAGGAATATCTTTGTTTTTTTCACACTCACTGTAACTGTTCCTAAAGTTTTAGTTGCTTCCTTTGTAGTTAAAGCCATTAAAATGAATTGGGTTGGGGGTTCACGGTAAGAGGAAGGAGAATTATTAATTATTGGTTAATAGCTGACGTGCTAATATTAACGTTAGCCTACAAACGTTCTGACTCGTTGCAGGAACCGGTTAGTGATGAAGAACGATGCAAAAAAGCAAAGGGTGAGACACCTAAATACATTTCCATGACTCAACAACACAAATATTAGCTATGGTCGTCTTTGCTAAATGTCAGTTGATGTTTGTAAATGTTGGTATTTTCCCCAGGAGTTCTTTGAAAAGAGAAAAATACAACAAAGAATGAAAAACGTGGGGATTTCCATCCCAGCATCCCCTCAAAACACTAGTTCTGCTGGTATGGACCTGGTGACTTTGTTCATTGTCAACCAAATTGCTGCAAAGAAAGTAAATAAAGGTGAGAAGCAGCAGAAACATTTAAAATAAACAGCTAAAAGGGAAAACAATACATCAGTTCAGGAGACAACTCCTCCATTAATCTCTACCAACTACTTTAAAGGTCCAGTGTGTAAGATTTTGGAGGAGTCTATTGCAAGAAATTTAATATTATCTTATTCCAAATAATAATAAATGTGTTTTTGTTACCTTAGAATAAGCCCTTTATATCTATAGACGGAGAGGGCATTCGCATAGTGTTTCAACAGTGTAGCGACCACTAACTTTTTTAAAAAGGCCGCTGAGAGGCTAAGCAGGCTCTTACTGTGACTCGTTCAAGTTTTATGGTGTTTATTAAATGAAAGAATAACAAACAACTTAAATTGGCATAACGTGATGAAACTAGGTTAGACGAAAGACGGTCAACAGAAAATATTTGAACTCACCCTCTGTCTGAATCCTGCCACCGAGTGTCCAGGTAAAATAAGGTGATGTCACTGAATCGTACACACTGGGCCTTTAAATTAATGTAAGCTAGTTAAAATAATATGTATTCATGCTGTGTTTTATAGTGACATGTATCAGACTCAAGAACAATAGATACAAATAATATAATACATAAACATAAAGTATAAATCCAAATATTAAAACAGATGTAAACAAATATTTGCATTTTTCAGATCCTCCTAAAGTGGCAGTTCTTGGCAGAAGTAAAGGAGGATCTAAGCATAAGAGAAATGAGCCCCTGGTGCTCCCGATGAGCCCCTGCTCTCCATCACAGCTGAGCCTTGTTGAGAGTCAACCTCAGCACAGGTAGAGCTGGAGTGTGATTTGTTGTCTCAGCATTGTAGTGCTGAAGTGCTGAGTCCAACCTCTGGTCTGTGAATGAAAGGTCCTATCAGTGGTTTTTTGGCTTTATAAAGTCAGTATCATGCATCCAAATATTATCACAAATATTATAATATTATCACCTCACAAATTTATACTACTACACTTTTTTCACAGTGCAGTCTTCCAATCTTCATTGTGTCTATTTTGTGTCAATGTCTAGTCTTCATGAAACAAGAAAGAGAAAGCATGTTATTCCACAAGCGTTCAAGTATCGACAGGTCAGTCACTCTCCAGCTATCTCCAGCTTCATATTATACTTATTATTATACTATTATACGTTCTGGCTATAAAGTCACATACTTCTCTGTCCTCTAGCTGTCACCAGTGCTGGAGTCAGCTTTCTCCGACAATAGTGCATCTGACTACCTGCCACCCATAACCGACCCCCTCAGCCCCTTTTCCACCTCATCAGCTTCCTCAGGCCAAGGTGGTGTTGTGAAGTTTTTTTTATAGAACAAACTGTCATGAATCTAATTACTCTGCATCATTACTTTTTATACAGTCAGTCAGTTTAAGCCAAATCAAACTGCTCTCCTCAGGAATGTTCCCCCTGCAGCTGAGTCTCCAGCAGAGAAGCCAGACACAGCTTCCTCCCCATTACTCCCCTTCACCCTGGGACACGTCAGGGATGGAGCAGACCAAGGTAGTACAAAGTAAAGAATATCTCACATTAATATATATGTCAGAAGTAGTGTTTTAGACCAGTTTCAGGACACTGACCAACAGCAACTATTTCTGGGAGCTAACTATAAGCTTTTATGAAGATTAAGAATAAGATATGATGCTACTTCAATATTTAATGTGAGTTTATTTTGACAGTTTCAGCCTTTCTCCAAGCACAGAGGTATGATAAACAGCATCCCCTGGTCCCGTGGATCAAACCCACCCTTCTACCAACTGGAGACACCCACAGCAGCGCAAGTCCTGTTTAAAAGTCCACAGCCAGAGTGAGAACAACCCTAGAAAATGAGGGATTATTGAATGAGCTGATCATTTTGTAAACACTCAAACCATATGTGTGTTATCACAGTAATACAGAGACCAGGGACCATGCAAGACATGAGGTCACCTTCTCCCTCAACCAACCAGAGGACAGGGAGCCCATGCTGGACTTCACTCTTAACCAATCAGAAACTGAGCAGCATATTGAGGAAGATGTCTTCAGGGGCTTTAATACTGAAGAATGTGAAAGAGATGGTGAATACTGCTTTAAAACTTTTACACAAGCACAATGACTTATTTTCCCCTCATGTTAACATTAAATTTGATTTCAGCTTCTCATTTTGGGAGCGGGAAATCAAAGATATATCTCAAAGATGAAACATCAGTCAGATCTTCAACTCCACAGTAGGTTTTTATACATAAAATATAATCAAACACTTCATCACTGATATATAATATGGTTTGTTTCTTTACTGTCAGAACTGTCCCTGACCCACAGTGCAGGGAAGAAGAGGAAGCAACCGCCTATGTGAGTGTGTTAAGTCGGCCTTTTGTTGCCACCAAGTGGTCGAGTTTGTAAATGCAATGGACCTAAGATTGGAAATGAAAGAAAACAAATAGTAAAAAATGTGTGCTGAGACGATGGTTAAGAAAATGGAACCTGGTTCTCCAGACATCATGAGAACAGTATTTGTCCTGATAGAAGTATATATGAGTGTATGGTGTGCAGCTGCAGTTTTACATGCTAATTCTGTTTCATTCACAGCTCTCCAACTGCACCAACATGAACTTTTGTAAGTGTCTTAAGCATCTCCAATTAAGCTCCTCATGTATTGTGTATATGCTGGAGAAGAGACAATAAATTCAATGGATGTGTTTTTTTTCCAATCCCACAGCATGTCTGGAACACAACAATGGCCCCATGAATGGCTGTGACTATTCGCCAAGTTACTCTTGTGGAGGAGGTTACCTCAGTACAGACTCGAATGCTGTAAGCTAAGTTACACCCAGACTTTTTGTCTGGCTTGGTGTTGGACCGTGACTGCAGAATCAGCTCAAGACTAAAAAGTCAAGAGTGAAAGTGATGACTTTGCCAGAGAGATTCATTTTGTAACACATACTACATTGGTTTTAATTAAACTCAGGGTTTTAATTAAACTCAAACATCACCACTGTGCCACTGACTGCAGCCATCATTTGTGAACAAGTACAAGTACTAGCAGATAAACAATCTTCCAATCAACACCTGTCAGCAACAGTTATCACTGAAAATGAACCCTTATTAACTTGCTGCACAGTGCCACTCTTTTCTTGCTTTTCCCATGATATACAGGGTTGCTCTCAACATATTGTTTCACATCCACGTACACCACTTATAACCAATATCTAACACAAACACTGTTGTGTTTTCTAACTGTATTTTAGGATGAAGAATGCAATCACCAAGCCTGTTGTGCAGATAGCCTAAACCCAAACCTCACCCCACAGGGGCAGCCCAGGCTTCTCACCCCGCTCCTAAAACCCAAAATGAACTTTAGAGATGAGCAGGAGGTTATGGAGAACATGGCCTCCCCAGATAAAGCCATAGGAAGTAACAGCCAACAACTGGGAAGCCACACAGCTCAGTTCAACTCCCCTCAGGTTCAAACTCAGAGCTCAGAGCCGTGCAACTGCAAGAAAACACCCAGTGATAGTCGAGATGCCGCAACTCAAACTGTTGACATCCCCGCGGCTGAGACATGTGATGCCTCGACTCAGTGCAGCTTTGTTGTTGACAGAGGAACCAAAGCCAGGGAGTTTAACTTGTGTCTACCACCTGTTGATGTGTCAGTACAGCATCCAGCCACAGGGAGGCAGACTGATACTGTTGCAGCGCAAAATACACACACCCCTTCACCGGGCAAGCAGAGGAGCCGATGGAGGTATACGCCCTGGAGCAAGAAGAAATTCAGGGCTGGTTCCCTATCAGGCAACAGCAGCAAATTCACTGTTGGTGACAGTGATGGCAAAGTGATCTTACAGAGAGCCACAAACCCCTTTAGAGATGCTCTGAGCATGACTAATGCAGAGGTATACACACTGTGTCTCAATTCATGTGTAAATTGAGAAGATTCATACTTAAATTCTTCAGATTCGGATTGTGAGAGAAATTAACTCATTTTATTGAATTACCATGTTTTCTGCTCTTTTTTCTAAGAGAGGGCAACAAGAACATGGCCGTCTGATGAAAGACCTCTCCACTGAAGCGAGGGAGGAGGTCACATCTGCCACCGGAGTTAACAGACTCTCAGAAGAGGCCAAAACACTTGAGGAAATAGCTGACATTTTGCTCCTGCTCAAGCAGAGGAAGGAGTAGGGATGGTAAGAAAGGAAGGAAGGAAGCAGCAAATAAAAAACAAGCCTGTTCTGTGCATGTTTTTTTCATTCAAATATTATATTATTATTTAATAGTTTAAGCATGTAAACCACATAAAATATACATTGTTCACGCTGTGTTTGTTCAAAGTGTTGTGACAGAGATAGTGAAATAAAGCCCCAAAGCATTATTCTAATTCATAAGTTTATTTCTTTCGCCATATACATAATCAAGTGTTAAGATTTCATGAAGATATTTATTTTTTATAGAATATAAACTCTAGCAAAACATTTACAGCTTGAACATTAATCAAATATACTATGCAGCACTCGTTTTTTTATTAGTATTTTTGTAATTCCTCGTAAACTGTAGAAACACACGTAGTTGGTTCACATTGAAAAAAATTGCAACCATTTCACCATAAGTACACATAAAATGTCCCCGCTGTGGCAGAGTGTTAACACAGGCGGATGTTTAACGGCTGAACACCACATGAACTCTGACACGGTGAAGCCTGAAACAATCACGTTGGATATTATACTATCTTTCAGTACAAAACTAGTCTGTGTGTGTGTTTTTAAGACAGTTCATCCCGGACCAAATGAAAATCGAACAGATAAAACAATACCTTCACATTTTGAATTATAATCAAGCTATTTTTCTCAACCTTAAAAATAATCTCCCTTTGGATGAAAATGTGATGAACAAGCCCATTTAAAGAAACTGTTATTTAGTTTTAAGTTAGAACCGAACCACAATTCACAATGCAAAACCTATATAGGCTGTTTGCCTCATTAGCTTCAGGGACCATAAACAGGAGAATTTGAACGTTTAGATTCCATTATTATGAATCATTCATGCTTTACTTTGTTGCCAATCATTTTTAAAATACATTTTTTATTTGTTCTGCTTAATTATTTCACATTTTCACCATTATTTTGCACCCATTTCAAGCAAGGTTCTCATTGGATCTCAAGTCTCATTGCTTATTAATATGAATGGAAACCCAATGACTGCTTTGGAGAATGATCAGCAGTTCTGTGATATAATTATTTATATATAATGGGCTGAAAATGGTCCTTTAAAGCTGTTTTGGGGAAACACGCTTTTGTTTGTTACCTCATTTGGGTGTTTGTATGGCATGTTAGTACTGTCTTGCCATTTATGAGAGTAATATGGTACTAATTACACTGATTAACCATTTCCGTAGGCATCCATATGTAAATGTGACACCTTGACAATACCAAAAATATCACAATACTCGATGCAAATACTTTAATCAACTTTGATGTCACGCAAAATGTCACGACATTGTGCCACGGCATTTGATGTTTGATGAACAACTTTATTTGAAAAACTTATTAAAGAGAGGTATTATATTTTATTAATTCATGATGGGTTAAGACCCACAGACGAAAAAATATGGACTCTCCTTCACTTGGCATGGTCTGCTATGAGAAACCTGTTCATTTGACACAGTAGCAGCGCAGCTTGTTAACGCCTGTTTACCTGTTTTGTTTTGTTACACAAAGTTACTCCGTAGTCTACTTTCAAACAGTTCTTGCTACACACAAACCTATGTGTATTTGACTAACAAGGTGTAACCTCACATAGTTTTACAACATTACAAAACAACATTTGCAAATTACGCTAAAGCCTACTCCTCGACTTTTGACACAAGAACCACGTATGCTATTTGTACATAAGGCTATGGAGGAAGACCAAAATCAAAATACATGAAAATGATAGTAAAAAAAATAATATTCCATCTCGGGTGAAATAAATAATAATATGTACATGTCAAATAAAAACATTTTTGTAATCATCATAACATGATATAATACATCCACTTCAGGGGTTTTGACTGAAAAATGGCCATTAGGCACCTTCACAATACACAGGCACTAATATTATCATGTCATTTTCACTATCAATACAAATGAAGTCTTAGTCATGAAACCACTTTCTTTGCAGGACATTACATATTTAATACCCAGCAATGACAACCATGGTTCATGACATACGTAGGTTTATGACATGGATTCAAAGTGTAGGTTTTGGCAGCCTTGTGACAGAATGACATGAGACTATACTCTCCATAGTATTACGTTAAAAGCTGCAATTTTATGCTTAAGCAATTTGTTGTAAAGCTGAGAAATAATAGTATTTAAATTAATTATTTAATAAAAATAATCATTGCAACAGAACTTATTTTCCTTTCAATGCTACTAGATTGGTAAGTGTTTTTGTTTAGGCACCGACTGACAATACAAGTCTTCTAAACTTGAACAATATGCTGTACATCTCTGGTGTTGGCTTGTCATACAAAATATCAGAACGACCACAAACTAAGACTGTCATCAGATGAGGAACTGACATTAGTGTGCTACGCTACAAGCTTAAACAACATTCAACTGAGACTGTTTCATATAGAAAGGCATAAATGGTACTATAGATCAACAATAACTTACAACTGCTGTCATGACAACAAAAGTTTTGCGGACGCACAAACCTGGTTTTCAAGACCACATTTACTGGACCTTATTTAAACGGAGCTCTCAATGGAAACCGACATAAAGCTGTAGGATGGCTGTGTTGTTTGCTTTTTATACTATATATGTACAACGTCATATATAAACTATTAATGATATTTAGTCGTAAAATATTAGGGACATCTCACTGATACTGAACTGCAGCCCCTTTTGTAAAGTACATCATCATCATCATCATCATCAGTAGACTTCATGAGAGAGAGAGTGTCCCTTATATTTTGTTCAGTTACATGTGGAAAAGGCAATATTTTAGCTGTTTGTAATTGAGATATTTATGGTGGATGGTTGAAAATTTTATTAAAGCAAGTTTAACTCCAGATTTGGCGTCAGTTCACCCTCAATTCAGAGAATAACAGACACACACCCCTCTGCTAACTGCTAAAGCATTGTCATTGATTTTAGATTCCTGAATTGACTGACTGTGAACTCACTCACATTACTGATACAAGCAGAAGGCCTTTTAAACTGTTTCTTGACCTCATAGTGATCTGTAGCTCCTCCTCACACTAAACATTACAGACCCAACGAAACACCCACAGGGAGGTTACCGACACACAAACTCTCCCTAGTCCACGTCCGATGCGTCGTTGTCCGATAGATGGTAGTTTGAACCTTTGACACGAATGTATTCAACCTGCCGTCCCTCGTCTGAATCCGAGGCGCCGCAGGAACAGAGCTGGTTTTCGAACAACGCTTCGATCTCCTCCAGACGCCGAGCTTTGGTCTCCGGCAGGCAGCCATAGATGAAGAAGAAACCCAGCAAAGCCATGCTGGAGTAGATGAAGAACGCTCCTGAGAAAATAAAAGAACACACTGTCACTAAGGACACCCACAAACACAAAGAACACGCTGTCTCGGCTTTTCGATAGCCGCGTCACTTTTTCTAAATAAGTTTGCTCTCATTCATCGACGGAAAAAGAAAAACAGTGGTGGTGACAGCAGATCCTGAGGGCAGCTATATTGGATGTTGACTGCCCGCTCTACACAGACGTGTGTGTGTGTGCCATTGTTAAAATGGCATTACAGCTGACTTAACAGAAGAAAGCAATACTATAAAGAGACACAAACACACCTTGAAACAAGTATTCATACAGAAACACAGTGACAGAGGCTTAATGAGATTTCCTGGACACTGTGATCTCTATTTTCTCCTTGTCATAGCTGAATGAAGCTACAAACGAGTGTGCATTATGCTAAATACCACCACTATTTCCATGACAACATCATTATGTTTTTTTGTTCTTGATGAATGATGCACATAAACCGGAAGAATTGACAACCATTAACCCGCTGCATCTCAGGATGCCTCTACAATCACCCCTGAATGATCGATTGCGAGCTCCCACGAAAGGTCAGTTCCTTCCTGTCTGAGGAGAAACCTGCTGTTGAGCCATATTGACTGAGGAGGTATGGAACAGGGTTGGCAACACTGCGGTTTATCAGTCAACTGTTAACTCCTTGTTGGTCTTGACATATGCTAAAGACAAATGCATGTTATGCAAGATCTGCTGAGGCGGTTGCATAAGGTTTGAGAGACCTGGATGAAGATTGACAGCATCGTTGGCTGGTAGAAATTGTTCCTGACAACAGTGTTTAGCTTGATTAAAACTACATGAGTTCAGTTGGACTGGGTTTAAATAAAGTTTCCCTACTTTTTTATTTCACAAAAATAAAGAATAAAAACTGTAAAGGTGTAAAGGTTTGCTTTGCAGCCCAGAAACTGACCAAAGTAGGTGAAATACTGAGCCAGATGGAGGAAGGTGAGAGACACCAGGATGTTGAAGGTCCAGTTGACTCCAGCTGCACAGGCATTCCCAGTGCTCCTCGCCCACAGAGGGTAGATCTCTGAGTTGATGGTCCATGGCATGGGACCCATCCCTGAGACAGATAAGACATGATAAGACAAGTTTAATCAGGAGGAAGACTAAAGAAATAAGACTAAGAGTCTGCAGACATACTAGGGGCTCTGTGAAGCACCCCTGTGCTTTGAGCTTAATGCTAATATTAGCAACACAAGGTCAAATCAAGTAGCTGTTTTGGAGCTTTGAATCGTATCACATGATATTCCATAGCAGATGAAGTTTGTCCAGTTGAAGATGAAATTGCTCAACTTGTCATTTTTCTAAGAGAAGTGCAGTGCTGTTTCTAAGGTCAAGAATGAACTTTCCATCTCAATATCTAATCCAACATGGAAGTCTGTTATAGAAATTAAAACATCTATACAGTTTGATGTCAACAGGGCAATTTCCATCTGCTGAGGAAGATTGAGAGATGGTTGAAAGCAAAACAGCTTCATAATGGATCTTGTCCCTGAAAGAACCTCCCATCTCAACTTGCATATTGTAGCTTTCAAGTAAATTACACCAACACAACATCCACCCATTTCCTGTAACCGCTTATCCATATCAGGGTCGTGGGGGGAGCTGGGACTGGGCAAGAGGCGTGGTACACCCCAGCCAGTTTATCACAGGGCCGAAACATGGAGACAAACAACCATGTTCACATTTACACCTTTAGAGAAATTTAGAGTCAGCAGTTAGCCTGTTAAGTGCATGTCTTTGGACTGTAGGAGGAAACCGGAGTATTCTGAGACACTGTGAGAACATACAAAATGACTGCATCACCGTGCCAAAAACAACATGTGCTGTTTCTTTTAACATGCAAACGAAACCTGATTTCAGATTACCAAACATTATTAAAAGCTGAAGGCTGAAAGTGAGACTGATACTGCCTAACGAAACACAAAAGTTGAGTCACACACAGTATAGTGAATCTTAAATTGACAGGATTGATCTCTTACCTGGAGCGAAAGCAGCCAGATAGGACACCAGACCCAGTAAAACCAGCCAGGAGAAGGAGGTGGGACAGTAGTTGTAGGCCCAGTAGGTTTGATCTTTCATCAGGCTGGAGTTGGAACATCTGGAGGAGAAGGAGACACACGCTTTTGTTAATCACTCTTGAAATCGCATCTCAATTCAAGGTGAAATGTGACGAAGACTGTAGAGTATATTCCAAGTATATTCCACCCCCCTCTGCTGCTTCCTAAACATGCGCACATACTCCCGCGGCATCCTGTGACTCACCTGCCCCACGCTGCGTGCTCGGTGGAGGCCTTATTGACTGGCACACAGGAGGAGGCGAGGAGCGCCGAGCCATTCTCACGGTAACAGAAACCACATCCGGGGTCCAGCATGCATGGCTCACACAGCCTGCGAGGCAAACAGCAGACGCAACAAACATTAGCTAGAATATTTATTGACATGCCTTGCTTTGAGTCGACTTACATATTTTCAAAGTATAGTGTGGAGTTGACGCTGCATACTTATCTGCCTGTTCTACTTCATAAGATGCGACTACAACAGAAAACAGCATTCCACCCCTCTAATTAAGACTTTAATTGAGACTTGCCTCATTACCCAAATGAAATTAATGTATGGACCGTTCCCAACAAAGAGGAAGTGAGTCATCAAAATTATTCATCATCATTAGCTCTTTATCCTGTCTTATCCCTCCGTTATGTCTTTGTTTATTAAAAGTACATCTCGTCATGTGCCACGGTCAGTTATGTGATTAGCAGTGCACGAGGACTTACTGACAAATTCAATTTTCACAAGAGCACCTCAGTGTCATCGGGGTTGTCGTTGTAGTGCCTGATGGAAGTTTGTTTTGTTACAGAGGTCTATTTTTGCAGCCGGCAGACTCCCTGTGTGCAGGGCACCTTGCTCTAATTACACACTGAGGTCAACTAGGCTAAAATAAAACCATGCATTAGACCCGGAGGGAAGCAAAAGTGAATAGTGTGGGAAGGTGAGACGAGATGTGCAACGGCTTAGCTACAGCTACAGCTTCGAATGATTTGAAAATGTGTATAATATTCTAGTAGTCTTTTAATAAATATTATAATTAAGCTACGCTCCCTTTGTTTGTGGCTGCATAAAAAGTGTGTAAAACCTGTAATATGATCTATTATTCTGTGAACATTTGACTAACTACACTTTCTTTACCTCAAAAATCAAAACCATGAGTGGAAAAGATAAATAAATAGAGTTACGTGTGTTAATCTGCACTCTGTAAACTGGGTCTGGATGTGACTATATTTAATGCCTACCATACTAAACACAGCTTTTCCTGATTTTGTAAAGACTGAGGATCTTGCAGTGTCACTATTTAAAAGACTACAACTAGATTCATTTTGACATTATTTCCCATCCTGCACCTGCTGCAAATTTACAAAAACAAAAACTGTTGAACAATGAAGCAGAAACAAAAGCAGCTTTTAGCCACAGCTGTCCTTGTGTGTGCATTTCGAGGGATGCAGCATTTTCTGTCAACTTTTTTTCCTAATCCACTCGATCGTGGTATAAATGGGAGGATACGTAAAAGAGACACTCTCGCTCCACAACTCCACCAGTTTCACTTCCTTTTCTACAGTCAAAGAGAATCGAGATGTTCGTGACCTGCTTCCTGATATACCTGACTGCTTTAAAAATGGCACCCCGCGTCTCTCAATGAAGGAGCAGAATCACTTTCTCCAGCCAATCAGCGAATGTCAGGCATTAAGCATCAGGCATTTGGATGCATTAAACAGTTAGTCGAAGTTATTAATATTGAATTAGATAGACTAAAATCCGCTAGCAGCTAGGACCGTGCCTTTGTCTACCTCTGTCCAAGAGATTGCGTCATATCCCAGGAAAGCAATCTACAGTCAAATCCCAGTGGAGACTTACAGTAAGAATGCATCCTTAAATGGGATGTCCCATCCACAATGAGAGATGTGAGAGGTCTGTGGTGCTCCTGTGACGCTGCTGTGGTCAGCAAGGAGATGTGTGGGCTCATATGGAGTAAAGTGAACTCGATGAAGCCACTGCAGTGTGGTAAAAGCACTCATCTCTTCAAATTACCTCTGTGTTTGTGTTTGTTTGTGTGCGTACATGGTGGCGGGTGCGTTACAGTGTGTTGGGTGCTGGACAGTGAGTCCATTAGGCGCTGTTTGTTGTTATGATGAAAGACCCTCGTTACACGAGTTTCATCTTGTGTCTGTGTAAGTGAGAGTAAATTGGGACATAGAGGCATGTGATGAAAACACACTCAGGTTCTGTGTGTGTGTTTGCCTTTTGTTGCCAATGGAGACAATGAAGTGAATTGTGGTTTAGTCCTAAGGCTTTGGGAGAAAAGTCATACAGACATGAACAATGTTTACAAAGCACCTTTAGAGTATTGTTTCCATGACAACCAATTGTTTTATCCGGTTATTAATAAATTATTCAGAGGACACGGAATAAATGTGTCTTGAATAATAAGACCTTTCTAATATACACATGCATATTAAATATACAGACTCTGTGTTATGAACCGATCTTCCTGGTGGGTAAAGGGCACAAATTTGACCTTCATCCAGACTCTGCATACATATACAGTCAAAAGTTTGGACCTTCTCCTTAATTTGATTACTTTCTACACTGCAGATTAATAATGGATTTCATCGACACCAAAACTATGAAGTAACACAAAAAAGTGTGCACACTTTGCACTCTCTTAATCAGCTTCATGAAGTAGTCACCTGGAAGGGTTTTACAACAGTCTTGAAGGAGTTCCCAGAGGTACTGAGCACTTGTTGGCTGTTTTTCATTCACTCTGCCATCTAATTCATCCCAAACAATTTCAGTTGGGTTTAAGTCAGGTGACAATGGAGGCCAGGTCATCTGATGCGACACTCCATCACTCTCCTTATTGGTCAAAAGGCCCTTACATAGTCTGGTGTTTTTTGGGTCATCGTACTGTTAAAAAACAAATAATGGTCCCATTAAGTGCAAACCAGACAGGATTGCATGTTGTTAAAATGCTATAATAGCCATGCTGACCTTGAATTTTGAATAAATCGCCAACAGTGTCACCAGCAAAGCATCCCCACACCATCACACCTCCTCCTCATTTTTCACGGTGGGAACCACACATGTAGACACCATCCATTCACCTTTTCTGCATCTCACAAAATCTCCTCAGACCAAAGTCCATTCTTTGTGTTTCTTGGTTTAAGCAGTTCTCTTCCTGTTGTTGGTCTCCCTCATTAGTGGTTTCTTAGCAGCAATTGATTGACGCAGTCTCCTCTGAACAGTTGATGGTGTGTGTCTGCTACTTGATAATAAATGACTCATAAGAGTCAGTGTCTGGTGGTTTTTGAGACTGTACTTGAAGATACATTCAAAGTTCTTGAAATTCTCTGGTTGGTCTGACCTTCATGTCTTAAAGTAATGATAGACTGTTGTTTCTCTTTACTTAGTTGAACATTTCTTGCCATAATATGCATTAGTACAGCAATCAAATAGGACTATTTGCTGTATGCCAGCACTACCTCTGAACACAACTGATGGTCTGAGAAGGCAATAAATTCTACTAATTATCTTTAGACACACACCTGTTAATTGAAAACCATTCCAAGTGACTACCTCATGAAGCTGTTTGAGAGATGGCCAAGAATGTGTAAAGCTGTCATCAAAGCAAAAGGTGTCTACTTTGAAGAATCTACAATGTGAAACATATTTTGGTTTGTCAGCATTATTTCATAGTTTTGATGTCTTCAGTGTTAATCTACAATGAAGGAAGTCATGAAAGAAAAAAAAACATTGAATGAGAAAGTGTGTCTTTTGACTGGTACTGTATATGCTGCTAGTCTGAGTGCTGAGTGTATTTATTAAAGTCTGTGTGAAAACCTGCAATAATTTCAACGTAAATATCCATTTAGAAGGGTTTTATCCTCTGAAGCTCTCCACCACTGAGTGTGCTCTCCTGCACTCTGGATTGACATTCTGCCATCAGCAAAAATATTGAGTGCTTTTACAAAGAGCAGAAGTGCTCTGAGGTGAGTGGTGGTCTTGCCATGGCTCTCTGTTTTCATCTATACCTTAATAATGAGACAAAATGTGAATAATGACACTTAATATCAACTCTAGTGAAGAGTCGGCGGAGTACTCTTTGAATCCCCCCAATGCTTCCATTGGTATGCTAAGTATCTAGTCATTAAATAAACTTCTCAAATGTGTGCAGCTCAATCCTCAGAAGACATCTGAATGCTCAATTATTCAATGTTTAAACAGTGTAAATAACTTCATAACTTTGGGATGGCAATCAGCAGTGGGAGTAATTCCAGTGCTCAAACACAGCAACTTTAGGTCCTGAGCATTTTGACAGGTCTTATTTGGATCATAGCATCAGGATATGTGGGTAAAGGAAGATGATAAAGGGTCATTGTTTCAGCACAGGAGCTAGTTTTCCAGCAGCAGTAGAGGTATGTACTCACTGGTATCTGGAGCAGGTAGAGTTGGCCATGGATGGGTCCAACGGGTGGAAGGTGACAGGAGGACTGTGCTCGGCAGACATCAGAAAACCGATGGCCAACAAACTCAGACTCAAACATGTACCTGTTGAAAAAAAATTATACACTTGACATGAAAAATAACCAGGGATCTGTAGACATCGCTAACTGATATGGACATTTTGAGTGACTTACCTATGATACTGCCCAAGGTGAGCTTCCTGCGTCCCACTCTCTCCACAAGCCACACTCCCAGAAGGGTAAACAGGAAGTTGGTGAGAGTGGCGAGTCCAGCCAACCAGATCGCAAGCCTGTCGTCCCTCACTCCTGACATCTGAAGAATGGTGGCGCTGTAGTACCTGTGTGAACCAAGGACAGCAAGAAGAAAATGAGTAACTGTTGTTGTGACATTAAAACAACAATTAGTTCAGTCTAGTAGCGGAAAAGTCCTTATTTCTAGCAGAAAATTCAAATTTATCATAACTTGGTTCTTATTTTTGTAGTTTTGGCCATTGTTTCCATCACTGGACTCAAACATATACCTGAGATGTGGGACATCAGATGATCAGACAGGTTGTAAGGAAGGTTAGCCTGATTAGTTAAAGCAATAGTTCAACATTTCTTTGCGCCTTTTCACTGGCTTGCCAAGAGTGAGATGGAAATCGTAATAATATAACTGGAACTAGCAATCGGTTAGCTTAGCTTAGCACAAAGTCTGGCAACAACAGGCCCGGCTCCATCCAAGGGTAACAAGGACCGCATATCAACACAAATCTCATTAATTAACACCTTATAACTTGGTTGTTTCAATCCATAAAAACAGTCCAAAAACTGATAATACGTTGCTTTACAGGTAGTTGTGTACCAGACTATATCAGTAGATGCTCCAGGAAGTTACTGCTTCTGGCCAAGATATAGCCTAGCACATAGCCCCCTATACAGTGTATAGTATTTACACTTCAGGTTTTGGTTTTTCCCCGTTTCCAGTCTTTATGCTAAGCTAAGCTAACTGGCTGTAGCTTCACAGACAGGCATGAGAGTGGTGTCGATCATCTAACTCGCCGCAAAAAAGCAAATAAAAGCATTTGATACAATGTTGAACTATTATTTTGGACCACTTTAGAAAGTGTCTCCACCACAATAAAAAAACAAAAACAAAAAAAACCCAACGTAGCCTGATAACCCTTCATTGTACAGAAAAACCTGTGTGCACACACCTACAGTAGGTAGTAGTATAATATTATCATATCATAACTGCTAAAAACGGCTAAACTCACAGCAAAATCCAAGTTTTGATAAACCAGAATGATACTTGCTACATAAATTTGCTTGCAGTAATAATACACAGGTCTCAAAACTAAACATATTTTGAAAAATTAATATATGAGATAATTGGTCAAGACAAGTCAACAAACCAACCACAGCCTGTTTACTTGAGAGCCAACCACTCATCCACCAATCGCAGCCTCTCTACTTGAGTATCAGCCACTCATCTAGAGACATGATGTGCTATAAATAGTCTCACCAGTCACTTTCTCTCCCTCTCTCATCCCCCCTCCTCTCTCTCTCTCTCTGTCCTCATACAGTATAATTATACTTCCAACTCTGGCACCATGTTGCTCCACGTAGGCAGATTACCTCCAATCATCATCAACAAGTCTCTAAGCAGGCTGCGGTCAACACAGACACCTGCATGAGGTCCGCTTCGCACTTCAGTTATAATTTGATGTAACTACGATAGAGGGAAGTGCACATATGATGGCCACAAACACATACACCTGCAAAAACTCCATTTAAAGGTGTCATTATGGAAATTACGTGCTTGAAAGTGGGGGAGAGACATGTTCTCACCCACGGAGGCACGAGCACATGCACACAAGCTGCATAAACACACATGTGGCATTCAAAATCCCTCAGAGAATGCAGCACGGATACAAGAAGGTAAGACTAGTTAAAGAAGAAGCCAAAATAAAAAGTCTCCAGCATTGTCTGCGTCTCTACAGGCAACTCAGAATTAGCATTCTGCTTTTCATCTCTTCAAAAGACTTGTTATCGCTCTCTCATGCTCTGTCTCTCTCTCTCTCTTCCCCAAAACAAAGACATTCAATTGAGGGATTTGCATAATAACTCTTTACTCTTCTGCCATGCTATCCAGTCAGACAGAACGAGAACAGAAAAAAGAGATGAGATGGCGTGAAATTCTGGTTTTAAAAGCTTGACCTGCAGTCACAAATACTGTATACGATAAAAGTTAGACGGCCTGATTCGACATCTGCAAACTTATAAAGATATGTATCGGCAGATGAAGGTGCTAAATGGACAAATGCATGCGTACAAAAACACACAAAATAAGAGGTGGTTTTGGTGCAGCAGCGGGAGCAAAAACACTTTTTGTGTTCTCAGCCGTGGAGCCTGCTGTGTTCCATCTCCAGCTCTGCATTTTACTGATTGCAGCACACACACTCGCACACACAAACACAGTGTTCTGACTTAAAAATGACTGTGAATAACTGCCTGCAGAAGCAAAGAGATTTTTCTGACCACTGTGCCCAGAAGTGTATCTTGCGTTAAGAGCATCTCAGAAATGGACACACACAGACTTAAAAAGCCCCCAACTGACACTCAAGGGGTGAACTCAAGCCTGACTAATTTCTAATAACATGTCATTATCCATCCTGTGCACCCTTACATACTCTAAATCTGTATAATCTGAGCCCTCCTGTGAAAAGTGTTAAGGTAGTAACAGGTTAGTGCTCTTAGCACGAGAAAAGAAAGCAACACCTGTTATTAATGTGAAAATATTGGAAATCTTGTTGCAGATCTGCAAAGAGAAACTTTTATGCTCATGAGTGTGTTTTATGCTCGTCATTCAAGTGAAAAATAGCATGAGATAAACCAAATTTTTGTCACAGGAGATGAGTGCATGAAGAAGTGTGGCCGCTGCTCAGTCGTTTCATGTAAATATTCCCAACAACAACATTATAATGGGTACACACAGAACATTCTATTTGTTTTTTCATGATAGAAAATGTGCGCTTTAATGAGCCAATTACAGTGGGATCCATCTGAATGACAATGATGATGTGTTTAATGCTGGAAATGCAAAAAGTTACATTTTAATTGTGGTGGGAACAAAAGTGAAACTGACTTTTGCCATTTTTCTTCCATGATTAAAGGCTTTTTTTTGCGATGCTACAAGCCCTGAACGGGACAGGTTTAAGCTGTCACCCCTGATAGAAAGTGACACCTCTCAGTATGAAACACCCACAGGTTGTCAACTATTAACACACATCACAAAGTGACAAGAAATACTCCTGGGCAGTCCACCTCCGAGGTGTCTGATAAAATGTCCAGAAATATATATTTTTATTCTTGATTTTCATTTCGATCCTTTAAGACACAGAGCAGGCTTTGATAATAAACCTGAAACAAATCTATAATCTGTGTGTTGGAGAAAAGAGTAAGATCTTTCATTAAAATGTAAGCAGTTCTGTTCACAGTGAGAACTGGCTTTAATAAGAAGCTGTCTGAGGAGGTCACAGGTCAGTCAGAACTGGATTTGGTCCAATTACCTAGTCCTCAGGGAGCTGCAGTGAACTTGCTGTCCTGCAGTGATTTCATAAACTGCACTGAGAGGATTAAAATGGAAAAATCAAGCCTCAATTGTGCAGCCGGTCGGTGCCTTTCAGGTCTGAGGATTAACTAAAGGCTTCATACTACATCCATCGAGATCCAGTTTGTTTTCATTCTGAGCAAATTATGATTTCACTGATTAGTTTCTTTTCTGTAGTTAATTAACAAGTTCAGTTGATTCTGTGTGTGTTTGGAAGGGAAATCTTGACTGTAGACCCGGTGACATCAGCGCAAAACCAACACAACTGCAGAGTATCTTCTCGAGGAGGTGATGCTATGTTGAACGATAGTGGACCTAAAATGCAAACAAGCCAAAGACCAAAATCAGTTAAAGCAGTTTATTGAAACAAGCCGGGATAGCTGAACAGAATTTGAACAGAAGCTGAGAGAAGACAGAGCTTAATGTGGCTGAAGAATGGCTGGCAGATTTCCATGTCTGGGAGGTTTTTTTTAATCCTGTGCAGGCTGACACAACGGGAGGGGAAACACTGGTCTGTTATGATGGAGGGGACGGAGAGGGAGAGAGAGAGAGAGTCCAACAGAGAGTAAGATGTCATAGTTTATCAGCTGTGTTATGGCTTTTGTTTTTATTTAATTCCATCTGTTGGAGTACAAACTGTTGGTTTGGGGTCAGATATGAGTCGATGATACAAACATCCAGCCCAGTTTCCTTTTTTTCCAGCCCCGTTTTCTCAACCCACCCTCGCTCCCCTTCCCTTCATCCATTCACTCAACCTCGTAACTACCCACATCCCTTCATCCTCTCTCCCTCCTCTCATCTCTTCCTATTCAGTCCGGTGCATACCTCTCCCACATCTCATTCTAGGTATCGTCTGGGGGCCTGTAAGCAGCTCAAGTGGAAACCCACCTGAGACTGAACCCCACTCTGAGTGTCCCTCTGCTCAGCCTTCAGCATGTTCTCCCAGACCAGCCTAACTAAAGACATACATCATCCACATCCTCCTCTTAACATCTTCATCCATTCACCTGTCCTTAGCATCCAAACCTCACAAAGTTCCATTAAAGCTTGTTGTGGCATTGTCCTTGCAAGTGAACGATGATCAGAATGTATTAACTGAAGTAATTTTGAAATTAGAGACCACAGAGTGATCATCTTCACCTGTGCAGATTTAAAAAAAAAACAAAAAGCTAAAAATCTGAGCAACAGAGATGTTTTTCTGAGATCTTTTCCACAAACACACACAGACACGCCCACACGCACAAACACACCCACTGGGTTTTACATAAGAGACCCCGCGGAGCGACGGTGCGAAGCAAACACGAGAAGGTGTGATCTGGCCTTGACCCCGGTCTAAAAATGGAAACGTGGATCCATGCTCCTGTCACGCCTCGATTCCAAAGCTCTCATTCACCACATTAAGAGGAGTGTGAGAATGCCGACATCAGCCAGGGAGAAAGACAGATGTGACGGGAAAGAGAAAAAAGAGAGACGCAAGAAGAAGAAGAAGAAGAAGAAGAAGAATGAGAGAGGAGGAACTGAGATAGCGATAGCTGTGACAGGTGGAAGAGAAAATATAGTCACACTAACAGGTTTCACAGTATTTTTATGGATCCTCTTTAGTTCCTGCATGTCAACAACTTGTCAGGTAGTGATTTACACCTTTCACCAGATACTGTAAAAGCAGAATAAATACATGTAGTCAGACTACTGTCAAATACTGACATGGTTTTGAGAGGTGGTTAGCAACTTTGTCAATCTCTTTCCATCAGAGTTTCCATTTCCGCTGAAATACAGTGCACTTATATAAAGAATACAGGCTTCTTATTGAGCTGATAGATAATAGACGTGTTGCCGCCCGTCTCTCAATCTCTTGCATCCGAACGGTCCCTGCTGTTTCTCAGCCCATTTCACATGGACGGTGTCGAAAACACTCATGGTTGACATTTACTGACACATTACTGGATGGTCTTGGAGGATGCTCACAACATGAGGTCTTAAAGGACCACAGTGGTGGCTTTGCATTTTTCAGTCCATTAGCCACTAATGACATGTACTTTACAAACAAACCGCTTTCCAAAGTTTCCCATACGTTTTCAAGTTGTTGAGACTTTTTTTCAATTATTTGCATCATGAGCTCCACAAAAAGTTGTAGTGACTGGTCACACAGAGAGAAAACTGATTTGCTTGTCCTTGTGAAACAGGCGAGGCTTGTTGACATGGTGAATACTTGCAGGTTGTGCAGTGGTTACCACTGGTTGTGTCCAGTCTCGCTCATGGCCAATTGCTAACAAAGCGGAAAGCTGTGACGGTGCTGCAACTCATTGTTCTTATGATAACCTTGTACTCACTGTTCTGCCCTTGATACAAAACTACTGCGTAGTATCTTCGTGATCTACTCATACTTCCTTTGATGCACATTTACAATTTGTGCCTTAAAAGACCTGAAAATCAGCAGATAAAAACATCAGATCTTTGTGGGCCAATGAGACAACTGTAACCTTCCTCAAATTAGTACATGAAACAAACAGAAATGTCAGATTTTCATAATTTTTTCCTCTTTCTTTCTTTAAAGATTTTTTTTTTTTTTTGGCATTTTCTGCTTTTTTATTGGGTGGCAACAGCTGGAGAAAGGGACGGGAAATTTAGGGGAGGGAGAGACAGGTTGACATGCAGCAGGCTGAAATCTAATCTGGGTCTCTGTGGTAAGGACTTTAGTCTTGATACACATACTCTACCAGGTGTACTACTGTGGAGGCCCTCATCATGTTTTCCATCATCTTTTCCTAACCTTGAACTTGACCATGATCTCTTGCTAACCTTAAACTTAAGGAGTGTTAGTTGCTTTATCAGTCAATCAATCGGTCACGCTGTTAATTATACCTAACTTAAAGCCTTAATATAATTTGAACAGGTGAGTCAAGTACAGTTGTCATGAACATAAACATGTTTATTTCTGCTGTGAAGATGGGCATTTTAACGCGGGCGCTTATGGACGCTGACTCATTTCTGCAGCCTATCTCGAGCGGCCGCTGGAGGAATTACAGTTTTTAGCACTTCTGCATTGGCTTCATTTTCCAGCACCGGAGGTTGCCGCTTGGGTGCCAGGTGACGAAAACTAGAAGGTTACCATCAAACGTTGTATTAAAATGGTTACACTATAGTATTTGTAATTAATGGGCCAAACCAAAACCAAGCAGCAACCTCCGTGACGCCAAAGTGGAAGTGCTAAAAAACTGCAGCTCCTCAAACGGACACTTGAGGCTGGTTACAGAACATGTCAACTTCCATAAGCTTCCATGTTAAAATGTCAAACTTCACAGCAGAAATAAACATGTTTACAGCCTGGTACAAAAAACAGTTTTGGTATTACTTTTGAGCTTTAAAACAGCTCTTTGGAAACCTAGGGGTGATGTCGTGGATACCCCATCTACTCTTTACACTGTCTGTGGCTAAAACATGCAAAATCACTAGTCTGGTACTTCAAAATCTACCAAAAACTCTCTTTGTATTCTGTATAAAACAAAGGAAGCTGCCTGACTAACAGAGAAGTCATCATGCCGTTGAGCAGTTAATGATGACAAACCTGTACGTGTGTGTGAAGGTGTGAAAGAGAACTACAGGGAAGCTTCCCCTTGTCTATAAGACAGAAATGCTCTAACAGAGTACTACTTATTGACAGAGCACTGATCTAATTATGTAACTTAATAGTATGGATTTAGAAGGAGTCGGAGGCAGAGGGAAGGATCTACTGTAAGGCAACAGAGAGAGGGGGGAAGATTGAGCGAGCAAATAAGTGTGTGTGTGTGGGTGAAAAGAAACGACCGACTCACTGAGTACGAGAGAGAGCAGGAAGTAAGTGAGAAAAGGATCGAAAGGTGAGAAGAAGAATGAATGGTTGGAGAAAATAGAGAAGGAGGGATGTGTGAAAACAAGAACAAATGGATAGACAGGAAAAGATGTGACTGGAGAGAGAGAACGAGAGAGAGAGAGAGAGATGGGGAGAGAGATGGGGAGAGTGGAGACTCATGGGAACTGGCCTATTTTTCAAATGAATGCATACGAACACAGAGCTGCATCACATTTATGCTCTGGAACAAAAACGCTTAGTGTGAATAGATACACTGCAGATTGGATGCTTTGATTCAGAACCACACACACACACACACACACACACACACACACACACACACACAACACAAAGTGTAGCATCTGCAGATGTCTATCATCTTCACAGAATGAACACACACTTGGCTGACCCCCCAAGAAGCAGCAAAATGAACACATGTACATCACCAGCAAAAATACAAAGCAGCGATTATGCAGCAGCAACACCAAACAGCACTGCTGTAAATAACTTGAACTGTTCAGTCACTTTTGGGTTCACTTGATTTGCAGCAAACAGGTGGCACATAAAGCTCCACGGAGACTTAAGTGATGAGATTTTGCACATGATTTATTTTAGCGGGTTGCAGAAAGTTAAGGACCTGCACATGCACACGGGTGTTTTCATTTATTGCCTGATTAAATCTCTTCTCAGGTCTGTGTGGGCGTGTACAGGCTGTTTGATTGACATTTCCTTCACTGACGTTTGTGCCATTTATTCAATTCAGGTAAACTTTGACACACAAATCCTTGCAGCCGACCAGTAGCAGTGTGTTAACAGCACTGACCTTTGGGGAAATGGCGAGCTGGATGGTTTGAAAAGGAGGAAGCTTTCATATTTCAGCTGTGTTGCACCATCCATTTTTATTTAACTCTGCTCCACAAAACAGGGGTGGTTTTCTGACAGCTCTGACAGTCTTTTGAATTAATATTTTGTTATTATTCCATTGGTAAGCGAACTAACGAGTTCATCTAACTGACAATTAGAAAGTTGCTTGGAGAGCTTTTTTTTCTCTTTATCAAATTAAAATTATGATAATCCTGAGGGAAAGAAATATCAGTACGAAGGCGCAGTACAAAGAAAATACAGTGCAGGTAGTTACTGTGACCGACTGGTGCTAGCATGTTTATGTTAGCTTACTAGCTACAGTAGTTTACCAATTACTCTTTAAAAGTATGTGACCAAAGCTTGTAGAACCAAATATTTGTGAATGAATTTCATTGTGCCACTCTTGTCAGTTTTAAAGTGATCAGGGACTTTTAGCTTGACCCTGTGTTGACGTCCAGATGTAGGTTTAGAAATTTTTCTCTTACACATTTCTACGATGTTTCTACGTAGTTTGATTATTTTGGTTTGATACTGGTCAGAATTCACCGCCCAGAAAAAAACAACAACTAGAGAACAATGACTGAACGACAGACAGTTAATCTAACGGGACAAGATGGCGAAGTGTGGCCAACTGACTGTGGGACTTCCTTGTGAAGAATTTCAATTTTACCCTGACAGACATCAGAGCAGAAATGTCCACCTTGCGTGCAGAGCTGAGGCATGAAATTGAGGCCATGCGTTCAGAAACAACAACAAGTTTTCAAGGTCTGCGCCACATGACGGGAGAGGAGATCAACAGACTCCGTTGGGATCATACCCAGGTGATAGCTGAGTAAGCTGACAGTCTCTCGGATGCCCTTGACTGCATTCGACACGCCGAATCAAAAACATGCTGGTGATCACAAGAGACAGTTTGGTGGTTTTCTTTGGTCCAAGTGAACCACAAGTTCAGTGTTATATTTATGTATGACAAAACCAAAAACATTTTGGCATATTCCATTTCTTTGCTAACCATAACTTACCTGCGCTGTATTTTAACATCTCTTCTGGTTAATCACTAATTAAACGCCCTGCACACAAACACAGGTGTTTGACCTCTGTGATTTCACCTCTGTTGGGAAGTTGGGAAGAGCGACAGACCTTTTTCGCAGCAGCCATTTTGACATGAAATAGTAGGGTCAACACAGCTGTTACCAATGATACTACTTAAGGTTCAGTTCCATTTATTGCAGCAGAGACTTTCCACTGAACCAACATGCACCACAGCAGCACACTGACTCTGTTTGACCTGGATGGAACTGAACCATAATTAGTATCATTGGTAACACCTGTGTGTACCTACTATTTCATGTCAAAATGGCTGCTGTGAAAAAGGTCTTTGCTGACAGTTACAGTCTGGATAAACTCCATGTACAACTTATACAACTGATGGAGGTGTGAGTTGATCTGCCTTGAAATCTCAAACAAAACTCACAACAAGCTGACGGAGATGTCAGTCAAGCCCAGAACGCACACGCCCACAGTCAGTACCAGTTCTGTTATGCATGGCTTTGTGTCATATCTCCATTTATTTACTTGTATTGTACACAATGTAAACACCTCCATCTACAGAATAAATATACTGCACAAATGAAGTCTTGCTGTCCATTTAGCAAATGAGATGTTTGTGCTGAAGTGAGGGCTGTATGAGTGTAATCTGTTTCTGTGTGCATTTGATTAGAGAGAAAATTAGAACATTTCTCATTAAAGGGGATCTTAATGTAACTCCATTGGAGACAGGATGGAGGATGAAAACATACAAGCACACACAGGAACACATTGAAAAACAACTCTGTTTTGGGCATGTCTGTTACCATGTGCACAAACACACACACACACACACACACACACACACACACACAGGGCTTTGCCAGCTCCTTGTGGGTTTGACAGCACAGTGACCATGTAAAAATTGGCGTTTCGTGACATTTCCAACATGACATTTGTCTGTGGGACCATCTGTGAGAGCCAACTGGCCTGTGTCAAAACATCAAGCTGCCCGCTGACACACAGTCATCATATCATATTAATGCATACAATATAACGCCACAATGTTTGGTTTCTCAAGGCATCTGTGGGATTTTTCCTTTTTTTTTTTGTCCTTAAATCATATACTTGAATTAATAACATACCACATGTTACAGTCTAGGGTCCCAGGCATTAATTGTTTTTCCACCTCAGCGTACAATGTTTGTACCTTTGAGCTGTTAGCTTAGGTCAACTGTAAAAAAAAGGAAATGCACAAAAGCTACTTCCAATGATACAAATTAAAAAAGCTTGCTCAGGGCAATGAAGAAGTCTAAATTAAGCACAGCAAATAAAAACATTAGCCACCTGTGTGGGAAAACAAGATGGCAGTTAGTATCCTGATACTGAACAGTAGCTAGCAGTGTTAGCTTAGCATAAGCATAACCAAACTACCCTGTTGACACCAAGCAGTGACCTCTGTGGCTGTGAAATGAAGCCAACACGCAAGTGACAAAAACTGCAGTTCCTCAAACGGCCACTTGAGGCTGGCTCCAAAAAGAGTTAATCTCCATAAGTCCCCATGTTAAAATGTCGAACTTCACAGCAGAAATAAACATGTTTACAGCCTGGTACAAAAAATGGTTTGGGTTCTCTGTAGCTAATTTCTCCATTCATGACAACTGTACCGATAGGTATAGGAAACCTATAAGTGATGTCATAGAGACTACGTCCATTTTTCTTTATACATACTATGGTTGACAAAAATGTAGACTTCAATTGTCAGGATTCTGTATACAGTGTCTAAAACACTTAAAACAACAACACTTAGCTTGTAGCAGTTTAATGCTAGCCCTGCCACAGGGTCTTCCACCATCATTTTTTGACAAAACAGTTTGTGTTTTATTCTACTTTGGGCAAGCTGGGCAACGAAAACGTGACTAATGTATCAACAATCCACAGACATTTTTGTCACACCTGGACTTTTCACCACTTACTTTCTTGCCCCCCCACCCCCCCCCCCCCCCCCACTGATGCAATTTCACACCATGAACAGCAGTCTCACAAGTCCAAAACAGACAAGAAGTTGACTGCTGCAAATAAAAAGTCTTATAATAAAATATAAATATTAACTTTCCTTGGCTGACTCACACTTTGTCATATTCTGGATGAGTAATAAATTGCAAACTGTTTTTGCATCTGATGAGCCACTGCTAGTTTTTTGTCAGTGTGCTTGTCATGGGACTGTTTTCCTTGACTACAAGCCTGGACGCAGGAGCACAAACTGTTATAAAATGTATCAAAGCAACAAATGAAAAAAAACAAATGAAAGAATACAGGGTTTTTCTTTCATAACCCCCGTATTCAATATTTCTTGTCACTTTTTCTGTCTTCTTTAATAAATCTATCTCTCGCTCCCCTTACCCTGCCTGTCATCTGCCTTAATCCCCCTCCACGCCTTCCTCTACCTCATCACAATCACTGTCATCTCTCCCTCCACCCTCCATTTCATTCCTACCCTATCTGTCTCCTTTTCCCTCCGATCTCCTGCTCAATTAATCTCTCTCCATCTTCCTTCCTGTCTTTCCCCCCACACAGCCCGATGACCCGCCCTGAAAAGATACAAACACACACACACACACAGACACAGCAGTCCCCACCAGCTCACGGTGACCTTTACATGCTAGATTATGTGGCTAATTGAATCAAAATGATCCAGTGGCTAATGTATCCAATTCGACCCACTGCTGTACCGCATTTTTCCGCATTTATATCTAAACAACGGAGGGGCAAAGGTGGATAAAGATGAGAATTGAGAGAGAGAAAACCCAGGTGTCTATCTATGTAATCAGTATACCCATCCATCCCCTTCATCCGCTGGCAGACAGTCAAGGACACAAACTCATGCGGACAGAAAGACAAGCTCCATCTGACACTACTTCGGCTCCTGAGAGATGTATTATTGACAAACACATCTCTCATCACTCTCTGACAGGCCCGTAGTGTGTGTGAGTTGGTGTAAGTGTGTGTGTGTGTGTGTGTGTGTGTGTGTGTGTGTGTGTGTGTGTGTGTGAGGACTGGGAGGTTATTCATATAACAACTAGAGTCCAGAGAGAGTGTGCCTGACATATGAGTTCACATCAACCTGCTGTGAAAAAAATTGTGTTATTTGTGTGACTATGTGCATGTAGTCACGTACCTGTCATGCAGTTTTCAGTACATACCACGTCTGTGGTCATAAAAAAATCCTTTGATGGGCTGCAGACAACATCAATTTGATTGTTTCTGTAATCGCATTAAATAGGTTACGTAGGTGGTCAACTAGCTACCTATTGTACCTTTTTTTAGTCATGCCAGCAGCAAGGCTCAATGGAATTCTTGAAAAATTTCAACTGCACTTAACTTTCTGTGTCACACCATCAAGTCAAACTTTTGGTTTATCCAGTAATTTACCGTTCCATCAGCCTCACCTGTACCTGGTATTTGCTATTAATTAGCAAATAATAGCATTACTGACAGTGTGAACTCACTCACGGACTCAAAATAGAAAGTCTAAGTGTGAAAGTATACAAATTCAAATAGAGCATATGTTTAGCATGTTGACATTAGCACTTAGCTCACAGAGCTGCTATCATGACATGGAAAATAAAGTCTTATTTTGTTTAATGGTAAATATTTAGCCTAGTGCATAGATGGCTAAATTAGTCTAATCTTCCCTTTATTGGTAGTGACCTTATTATAAAATCCAGCTGAAACCATGACTTATTGTCATCTCATGGTCTAAAAAACCTGTTGAGTTGGTCAAGAGACTGCACCATTTTAGTATTTGCATAATGCTTTAATAAACAGCTCTTTTCTGTTGCTTCACATAAAAAAAAAAAAAAAATACCAGTCATTACATATTTTCTTTTATAGTGTTACCTACACACAATACAATATGCACAATATTCACACTACAAAACAGAAAAGCATCCACTGAAAAACAGCCCAAGTCCAAAGCACACAAACAGTCCATGGGTTCCAAAAAAACTTAAGTACACCCATGTACAGACATACAAAACATACATAAATTAAATATATGTTTCTGGAGAATAGACTCATCCAGTAGAAACAGGTGCATATTATATCTGATAGGTGTGAGCAATTAATCCAATTTAAAATAATGAAATGGAAAAAATATGTATAATCTCTCTCAATAGCACATCTCTATATAAAACAGTCATTTTAAGCACATGTGTAATGGATAAATATTATATTAGTTTGGGTGAAATAATAACCACCCAGTCTCACATAAATGCTGAATGTTGTTCAGTGGTTGTGTGTTTAACTAGAATATGTTCATCAGAATAAATGCATGTAATTAGAAAGACACCACAGACGAAACTAATTAGCATGCGAGTACGTGATGTAGACCTGCACCAGTCTGCAAGTAAGCATGCAGCTGAACAAGCACTGATCATCCAGCCGGCATTCTCTGAGTAAGTTTGCTGTTAATCATTGCTATATGGAACGTGGGATTATGTTGGAAAAGAATAACTTTGTATTTGGCAGAACACCGTGGACCTCATGAGCTGTATGTTAGTCACGTTGAGTCTGAGCAAAGGCACGGAAAGAAAGAGAGGATTCTCAGCAGGTTTATGTGCGATGAGCGACCACTGGATTCTCATATTAAAGTGGCCTGGCTCCACGGCACCCGTGCTCTTCTTCACAGCCTCTCTGACACCATCCTCTCGTTCTGACAGATTCTATGTGACCTCTCTGTCTCTGTACACCTGAGCCACCCAATTAAAAACGTGTTCGACCTACGAAGAAGGGAGGACAGAGAGGAAAAAGTGCACTGAACTTTTGACCCTGGCCAAATTCTTTCGATGATTTTGTTGAGAAAGAAAACAGACTGTATTTCATATTATATTATGCTTCTAACTAAAAGAATCAAAAACTAGGAGGTTCTGTGGACGCAATGGGACGAGCAACTTTGTTTTTGCACCCAGTTCTCTCGTAATATATGCATGACTCAGTACAAAGCTGTGTCTGGCTGTCTGTGTTCACTGCTGTTTTGATTGAATAATGTTGGACTGAACAAATTCCTGTGGAGATCACAGTGGCATATCAGGAGTCCTCTCAATTATCTGTGGTATTTGACACGCTGGGATTCAGATATACAAACATTTCTCTGAAAGGGCAGATCTGTGGGACACATGCTAGCTAACTAAATCATCAGTTGAGTTGGTTGTTCGATTCCACCTTTGGCCTTATCCCCCAGAAAGGCTCACATCTTGTGTATTAATTGCAGGCTCACTGAAGGGATGACTTATGGGACAATATGAAATCAAGCGCACCCTTTGTGTGAGCATGTTTAACAAATAAAAATAAAAATCTGTAAACCCCACTCATCAATCCGTTCTCAACTTGAGAGCACGGCCTGTTAGAGCAGAGTGACAGACAATATGTGCTTCTCTAGTATGATTTGCATTTTCTTTCCTTTTTTAAAAACCAGCCAGCTCCTCTCATTTCCCTTGTTCCCTTATTTCTCCGTGCCAGCCCGGCGGTTTAATCAGGAAAAGCAGCTGGGGACAGGCAGAGTGGAGCTTGTCTCTAAGCCCAGCTGATTTACTGGCTCCCCCAGACCTCCTTTATGTCTCACCGGCTAATAGGGCAAGCCAGGCTTCACAAAAAGGCAGGTGGTAAACAGAAAGGCTGGCAAAGTCTACAGTGGTAAGGCGCGCACAGGATGAGTGACACCAGTGCTGGAAAAAAACTGCAAGCTCTTCAGAATGACAAACGTCAGCGTCAAACGGGCCGTGGTGCTTCTGGTGGGGTTTTCAAACATTGACTAGAACGGCTGCGATTAGCTCCAGCGGCCACGGCGCACATGGAGCGTGGAATTTGGCCGTAATGTGGAGTGTGAAATTCCAAAATCAGAAAAACACTACTCAGATCATTTCTTTTATCGTAAATCAGTCGCCTGAATGTGTTTGTTTTTTACAGCACATTGCTATGGCTGTGGCTCAGGAGGTAGTATGGGTCCGTCCACTAATCAGATGATCGGTGGTTCGATTCCAGTCTGCATGTCGAAGTGTCCTTGGGCAAGATACTGAATCCCAAATTGCTCCCAAAGGCTGTGCCCTTGGTGTGTGAATGGTTAGCTCCCAAACATTCATACACTGATGGCATTGTGTGTGAATAGGTGAATGAGATGTGTAGTGTAAAAGCGCTTCGAGTGGTCAGAAGACTAGAACAGCGCTATATAAGTACAGTCCATTTACCATTTAATGGTGGGCGGCTCTTGATTAAGGACCAGAGATTGTAGATTCCTTTTTATGTTTCACTGATGAATAATAAATGTTTACAATATGAGGTATAAAAAAGAGGTGAATACATTACAGTAAACAGTAAATCATTTCAGAGCACAGACGCTACCTTACCTTAAAAAAAAAAAATCATCTGATGCAGTACATATGAAATAGCTTTACAAAACATCCTGTTATCATGTTCTTTTCTGTTTGAAATCGTGTAATAAAGAGAAAACAAAACATTTTTAATCCTTGTTTTTGGTTTTACAGTATATTGCTGTGTCATCACCACCCACAAACTCATTTAAATTCTTTGCTGTGTGCTGTTTAGTATGCACACTGACTTTTTAAATAAGGCTTCATTTAGTTTTTTCTCAATGTTTTCTCCATAAACGTGCGTCATCAGCTGCACTTTGTTGTCTTGCTGTTCTTGTCTGTCGTTTATACAGTCAGTGTGTGCGCTGCCTCAACACTGTATTGATCATAAGCTCATAGTAAAGTCACCTTCAACTGCACTCTGATCCAGATTCTGTACAGATTCCTGTACACAGACGGATCAAATCATTATTTCAAATTAACATACAGTTATTGTGCTTGAGTCCAATATCTTACAGACTATTTGAGAAACAACTGGCTAAAGCCCACATCCATGGTCGACACAGTGTTTTCCCTGACTGGACTCCTCATGCCACGTGCATACCATGTCAAATGAATGGGGAAAAATGGGACTCATAACTCATCTTGGGTAGTTGTGTGACTGCACAGTTGGTCACATGAGAGTAAAAAATAGAGTGTATTGACAATATAATACTATATGCACTAAATATGGGTTGAACAACAGACTTTGGCTGATGTGAGGTGTCAATGTTTGCTTGGTTTTCAGAAAAATCTGACTTTCCCAATCCTAATTATGACTTGGAAGTTGATGTTAAAACTTGGAAGCTGGAAACTCATCACAATACAAGAACATCTTTTGCACTTTTTGGGTTCATTTTGCTGCATTTGTTATGAAAATGTACCATCATTTGTAGTCATATTTGTTAGTGGAATACTGTACTTATATGGCACATGGAGACATGGTGACTTGGTGTAATTACCAGCAAATCTCTGCTTACATTCAACCTGAATGGCGATCTAATTATGCAAAATAACTCTGAACACCTGAGTAGGTGTGCAGTCTCTTGAACGTCACTCTGATTAAGCTCTAGTAAACTTGCACAAGCTGAATGCAACTTTAGACACGTAATGGTGCGAAGCAGACAAACAGGAAACAACTCAAACTGAGACATTATTGTCGAAAATTGATTGTCAGCAGGATGAGGTCTTTAATGTCAATTTTGAAGGATGTAATTATCACCCAAGGAAGCCACAGTTGTGTTTTTGCGAATGAAAGGGCAATCAGATTTCAATTTGTCGACCGGAGACACATTTTAAAGGCAGGTGTAAACACAACACAAAGCTGACACAGATTAACTAGCAGTCAGATCTTCTGAGAAAGACTAGACAGAAAGCACAGATAGTGACAGCTGTTAGCAGAAGATGAAGGTGAATATACGGGAGGAGAGAGAGTCAACAGACAGACATTCATTGAGACAAGTACTGAAAGAGGTTTGTGACAGATCCAGCCCGTCACTTCATCTCACGTCTTTTCATTTTCACTTTCTGTCCAATCAAATCTCCATACCATCAGTCACACACTTCACTGCAGACGTATGCACACACTGACGTGAGCGCGCGTCACGCAGCTGCGCATGCGCAGACCCCCAAAAGTCCATAGTGTCACATTTTGTGCATTAAATCACACATGCGTGCAGACACGCACGCACACACACACACAAAACACAACCGTGCAGGCGCACACTTATCCTATTGCTCTCACCTCCGACGGTTGCTAAGCAACAGCACATATCCACAGATTGTTTACAGAGCTTGTAATATAGTTCATCTCAAAGGGGAGGTGAGACAGAGACAGATGACACAATCTCCTCCGATGGAGAGATAAAAAGAATAAAAGACGGAAGAGGGTCTGTCCGTTCACAGGCAAGTGGGCAGTAATGCGAGGAGGCTACTGGTCCCCGGTGTATGATGTGTTATGAAAGATGAAAGAAATGTTTTTGTGATTTGATACTATGCTGCTGAAATACGTCTGTCTAGATCTAGATTCAGTGTCATGTATCGTCAGATCTAGTATCAGGACAGACTTTTCCTTCCAGTTTAAGCTATAGCACAAATAACTGACAAAGTCAAACAGCCTCAAGTGGCATTTTGTTGTGATTTTATACATTAGTGGTCCACTAAGTCATCAGTTAGTCCAATACATTTATATATACATATCTAAATATATTGTATTAGTGAATGTTTTTATGTGTATTTAATGGTTCTGCATCCATTACTGGGTGTTCAGACTGAAAATAGCTTTGCGTTGTTGTTGGTGTGTTGCTTCAGGTACGAGTGAAAAGCTTCAAGGCTTATCAGAGGCTACAACACTGCAGCAGTTTATAATGAGACAGCTCAACAAGAGGTAAAAAGTAGGTGACATTGTTTTTGGTGGTAAAAGTTTGGATAAATGAAACTTTTTTCTGGTCTCATTAAAAAGGAATGAGTGTGCTTTTTTTTTTTTGTCTGAACATGACAGTAGTGAAAGAATTTGTGCTGCATATGCTACTATGTCGCATTTTAATTTGCGGTTAAGCTAGGTTCACAACAAGCAGCAATCTCCGTGGCTGTGAAGTGAGGCGAATGTGGAAGTGCCAAAAGCTGCAGTTCCTCAAACGTCCACTTAAAGCTGGCTACAGAGTGAGTTAGTCTCCATAAGTTCCCATGTTAAAATGTCCAACTTCACAGCAAAAAAAAACATGTTTACAGCCTGGTACAAAAAACACTTCTCTTCATCTTCACTTCGTCTCTATAGTTAATTTCACCATTATATTGTACTTGAATGTTACTGAGGCTGAATTCCTATATTCCTACATTATTATCAAATTATATTAAGGCTTTAGCATAATTAACAGCGTGGATCGGGATGTTTGAGCACCCAGGTGTCATCTGTCAATCAATTTTTAGATTGCCAATATGGCGGCGGACAGAGCCACATGTTCTGAGCTTCAGAAAGACTCAGACTTCAGAAACTTGTGCGTGCTAGTTGGGGTGTTGTATCTTTGTTGTCCCTTCAACAATCGTGGCAACAATTTTTGTTGTAAATCTAACGTGACATTACCCATTGGTTTGTGGACAAATGTTCTGAAGCCTCAAGTTTGGCATTATGGACGTTGCCAGAAATGACCATATCTGGATGAAGCATGGAGATGGTGGTTTGACTGTGTTTTTAAGCATCGTCTGGTCATGAATGTTCTTCTATTACAGCTAAACAGTGCACCAAAATATGTCTTTGCAAACGTACGAGGCAATATTTATGTGCTTAACTTAATTTCATCTCTCATTTCACTTGTATGATTTTCTTTTGTGCATTTTGAGTTTTGTTGCTGGGAACCTGGAGGACAAAGATTTCATTGCCAACAGCTGCTTCACTGTAAGTACTGCGCATACGACAAACAAAGAACTTGAACTTCAAAAGGGAGTGGGTGTTGTGTGGCTAGTGCTTTCTTACTAGTCTATCAGAAAAACTTTTTAGAAACCTCGCACTGAATATCATGTTTGTTTTCCAAGACACGTTTATAGAGCAAAGATTAGACTCAAATGTACTTTTTAAAATTCAGTTCATGAATCTTTGAATCCTAAACAGATACATACTTAACTACAAATAGTGACTGCCCTTGTTACATTAGGATGACACTCACACTGTTGTCACGGCCCAACCTGGAGAATAATTTGCACCTCTACTGGACGACTGAGATAAAACTCTGGTGGATGGTTGCACTCACATCACCGTGTTGATTCCTGAAAGCTGCTGGAACATCTGAAGACCACAGCCCACCAGGAGGGCCCGTCGAGTTGGGGGGTAGCTCAGCATCCGCCAGATCACTGGGCCATCTGGAGACGCAAGCAAAAGGCACAGCCGAAATTAATTTCAGACTCAGTGTGAGTCCACTGTGAAAATTACTCAAGCATTACACAGGCAGGTTAATTCCAAAAATAAGCTACCCACCATCAGAACATTTTGAACAAATTGGAGTTGCAACAAAGCTAATGGAGCGCAACAGTAGGGAGAGGCTTGATATCTGTATTTCTAAGCCTATTTGCTGACTTCTTATAACTTCTTTCATGATGACTCCCGTATTCATAATAATATGTTTATGATTTGGGCATAATGAGTCACACCGTCTTCACACTGCAAGGTTTAAGCCTCTGTGACAGCAACCATCTGCCCAACTGACATTTTGTCGCACTACTCCTACCCTGTTACTTTCTCTTCTGACCTCCCTGTGGAGCTGCAAAAGTGTAAAAACAAAAAGTTCTCTCTTCAGGATCATGATAGCACAGTAGCTGCCTTTTTGTTCTTCCTTCAGATGGTGGATATCTCAGTTTAGGATGAAACAAATATTTGTCGCCTGGCTTGGGCCTTCGTGGAGTCCCACTTGGCTCGGCAACAGAGCCAGACTGTGATCTCCAACGCACACACACACACATACACACACACACACACACACACACACAGGCGAGCAGATCCTCTGGGAAGAGAAGTCTTAACAGGATGAGAGAGCGGCTGGACAGGCATGGAGCTGTCAGATATAGAGGGAGACACACATGGTGCCAAAAGATCAGATTAACAACACACACACACACACACACAAACACACAGGTAACATGTACGACTGTCTGCCAGGATACACAAGTGACACACACAAACATCATAAACAAAGATGCATGAGCCTGCATATATGAAATGACACACACACACACACACAGGGTGATTATTTGGGAGCAGCTGTGTGTGGGAGGACTCTGGACCAGTGAACATCTCCTTTAGCTGTTTGACAAGCAGACCAGACTCTGTAAAAAGAAGGCCCCTGCTGACACACAAACACACTTAAGCCTTCCTTTTGATGGCCGCCTGTCGGCCTGCTTCGAGGGACATTACCATCTTGGATTCTGATAGGCCGAAAGACGCTTGTTAACTTTCACCCATTCATCCACATTTTCGCTGCAGAAGCTGCTTCTCGTCCTTTTAAAAGAGATGAGAGGCTATTTTCACCACACACTCTGTCTGAAGCAGTCAAATAAGATACTTTATGACTGCAATTAGCCTCAATTTATGCTATTCAACTAGAAATTCATATCTAAGGTCTCACACAGTACTGTGTTTATAATAAAGCTACCGTATGTTTCAGTTTGGAGGTTTAATGTGAAGCAGAGCTCTAACCTCAGATGGTGAAGAGGAAGCGATGTGTTTATGGGTTGAGCCATTTCCATGGCGCTAACCTGATGGAGTGTGATTGGTTGATCCCTAGAGACCAGAGCAGAAGACTGTTATCTGATTAGCCGACAGGGAAATCAGGATTCATGGGCCGGAGTCAACTATGAAGAGAGTGGAGACCTGATGGCCGCCTGAAGAGCTAAATTTACTCAGCCAAACACACACACGCAAACACAATGAGATGCAATCAATCACACAGACAATATATTTATTTTCACAATATATACAATTTAACATTTGGCTCATATATGCTCAGACACAGTCTCACATACGTGCACAAACACACAGCTTCATTTCCTCAGTTGAACACCACCCAGCTGTAATTTAATCAGATGACATACTGAAAAAGAAAGATGGCAAGTGAGCGAGCTACCAGCGAGTCACAAGCGCAGTGAAGTCTCACAGCGCTGCAGTAATTGCACGTCAGTATTCCACATTGAACATTACTGTAGCCTTTACCTCGTTTATTTCTGTGTCGCATTCAGTCTACTGCACGGTACAGAAAGTCAAGCGTGATGCATTCAGGTGCAGATCATGGCTAGGTTTGCAAATGATACAATGATATACAAGTTCTCAGGAGAGATGTAGTCAGATGCAGTCAGCACAACACAAACACAAAGCTCACTACAAAAGCGTGACTCCCTTTTCTCATGTTAATCTACCCACGAGCCCTGTGATCATTCCTCCACCATCGCTACCTGCACACACCCCGTTTGAGTTCACATCTTATCAGCATTCAATCCAGCAAACACTAATAGCCTCACTCTAAGACCATAATACAGTTTACTGAGCAGGGCGAGCCTGTGATGTGTGTTTTTTTAATGAGAACGAGGTCCCTCTTCTTCCTCGTCTCCTCCTCTTTGATATTCACTGAAGGAATCTCCAATTAACTCTATCTTCCTTGGCTACCGGCTTTCAGGAAACACCTCAGCTTCTCCACACAACAACCCCCACAGCCAATTAGAGCGCCCGTTTAGCGCAGTTCGTCCTGTCAGATGTTTCTTTTTATTCACGCTTCAAACACGTGCCATGGTCAGCTTAACGAAGCATACAGAGGATGGAGAAAGGAGGCTAGAAGGGACAAAGAGCGAGATCGCAGCTCGCTTTCCAGGAACATTGGCAGGCATCCATCCACAGGACTTACTCATTCTTGTATTGATTTATAAATCCTTTGTAAATCAAATGTAAATGTATTCAAACCCATGGGTCAATACCTGGGTCAACAGTATTAAAGTGGGGAAAGCTGGTGCTGAACAATAGCCAATCAAGGAAACAAAGAGGACCAATGGGGCAGGTGATGGAAGCACAGGAGGAATTATAAAGATAGAAGTCAGTCTATGAAAAGAGTAGCTCATTCTATCCATATCCATCCAATCACGTGTCCTCAGGATGTAAGTGGCTGGAAGCGGCCTTCGCTTACATAACCATGCAGGCTGCAATCAAGGACCGAAGCCTGAACAGGCAATCTGCAGCCCTCCTACCTCAACCTCCATCCCCCCTCTAATTATTCCTTCTACAGACTTCCCCTCTTCTCTCCTTTCTCACCTCTCCTCCGATTCCTCATCTGAGAAGGATCATGGCACCTCGCACTCACACACAGTGAAGAGCAGAACAGAAGGTCAGGACTAATGGAGAATAGAAATTAGGTTTATGACTGCAATGGGTGTTCATGGAACTACCGTGCAGCCCATTTCACTAAATTACTAAAGAAACAGCTCTTTCCAAAGTGTGAATTCTACAACTAAATAGCCACTGTGCAATCAAGCTCAGTCTCTCATTAAAGATATACTAGGTGAAGTCTGACATTTTGAAAATAAACTTATTCGCTTTCTTGCTGAGAATTAGCCAAAGCCAAGAGATAGTTATCTTAGCTTAACATAAAGACATTACACACACATTAAAAGTCCAAAGTGTCATGATATAACATGTTAATCAGTAAACTTTAAAGGTGCTGGTAGGTGTCATTCTTATGGAAGCTGTTCAGTGGCACATTAAGATAAAAAAAAAAAAAGTTTAATTTCTGGGCAAAAAACTACCCAGATCTTCCAAATTGTAGAGACGTCCATCAGTCGAGTGCCACTGAGGCGCTAACTTCTGGTTCAATGGGAAAAAATTATTTAATTGTACAGCTCTTCTAGACTTCCCAAATGTCCTCAGACCTACTGGATCAGATTTTAATAATGAAAATTCATTGGAATTCATGGGATGACGTCATGAGATGGACGTCATTGCTGTCAATACATGGTTTGACCACTATCTCAAATTAGCCCAAGCTTCCAGCGGGGCCGGGCTTCTGCCATGTTATATTAGTCAAAAAAATGGTTCATTATGAGCAACTGAGTCAGAAAAATGGTTCACATTTGCCCAATTGTACTTCCAAGTCTGAGATAGCATGAATTTCTGACAGCAACAATATCTCCCAATGAACTACAAGAGTGTCGAACAACAACAGTGTACACAGTTTGTTTGGATCTGGTTTCACTTGTTAACAAAAGACAAGGAAAGTGGGGATAACAATCTCGAAATGATGCATGAATACTCTACTACACTAATATGAGTCTGAATAACTCAGTTTTATAGTGTTCTCGTTATGTTGAATAATTGCAAAATGTAAAGAGATGTAAGCAAACGGTATAAATCTTTTCATCTGTCACCTGGGTAGAACGTGAATGAGCATATTCTCCAAAATGTTGAACTAGTCCTTTAATCAGGTTAAATCACATTAAAGAGTTTAACATTATCTTCATCCTGTGATTCAGTTTGTTTCTTTATTTACAATAATTTCTCGTACGCCTCATACCACATTTTCATTCAGAGAAACAGGTAGACTTTACAGTGACTCAGCTAATAAGACAGGAAGCTCTTCTCAGCTGTAGCATAAATTCATTATATGTTTGTTTTCCATAGAAATAGCCCTGTTTGGACAGTTGAGAAGGAATATGATGACAGGCACACTGCAGTAATTAAAATGTTCAAACTGGTTCAAACTTGACCCTTATTTTATTTTTTTTTGTCATTTTTACAGACTAGATTTTGATTTCTTTTCATTGAAGCACTTTTTAATGAATCAAAGTGAGGTTATAAACCATGAACTGCTGTCTTCAAGTTTTTCGTCAATGGCCTCTTGTTTTGTTCTAACACATTTAACAAATTTTGTTTGAGTGAACAGCTCGAGGAAGCCTCTATTTCTGTACTATTTGATTTTTTGTCAGCCTACAGTATCTACCCTGACATCAACTGGAGGCATGGTATGTTGAGAGGAAGAAAATCGAATCAGCCAAAGAAGATGTTATCATGAACTTGTAAGGGAGGCAATCTTTGTGTCAGCTTGAGGTAAGAACGCCGCCTGAAGCCACATGTGAAGCTCACAGACGTGTCAGCCTGTTGTTTTAATAACATTACGAAGAACTGATGTGGCATTAATATTACAGATGTGGTAGCAATTACATTTCAGATGCTGCTGGGGAATATATCCTCGTGTTTTTATATTCTATCGGCTGCATAACTGAGACTCATCCTGGATCTGCAGCGTTAAAGAGAAACAGCATTTTAAGTGAAGCTGATCAAATCTCGTCAGAGAAGTCGTGTCTGCAGATGCAGGGGAGCAGCTGTGTTTATCTAAGGGCACTGAGAGGCCAGCGGTTGCCAGGAGAAGAGCACCAGAGAGATGAGATGGATGGACAGATGGATGAATGAATGGAGCCTTACACATACGTGACTGTCAGATAAATACACTACAAGCTCACACTAATTCAAAATTATAATAAATATGATCAACATTATGGTAGTACAGTACAACTGACACTTATTACTTAAGTAATATTCACCAAATTGTCAAATCCTGAGCAGGTTTAGAAATGATAACTTTGTACCTCAATATTTTCTCTTGATTGACACCTGATGTTGAAATCTCTTCTCGTCAATGTCAGATTTGTACAGCTATATTTACGATTGATCATTCTGGATTTGTCTGTTGTAATGACAGAGATATCCTATTATTCCTTCGAAACCCATAATTCAACTCCACCACAGACAGTTCGGCCGTGTTATTCTAGTAGCGGCTAATGTAACCTAGAGATGCTAGCCTCAAGCGGACCTGCAGAGGTCTAGTCAGCGTACGGCTTTTTGACTCTACATGCCCAGATTTTTTTCATTCTCAAACCTGTAGTCTTCACTTTTGTCAGATTTGAAACCCATAACACAATTTTTGTGTTTGTGTGCATGTGAAATCTGTGGATCTCTCCTTTAAGTTGCAGATTCAGTTTCACCTTACAGCGTCTCTTTCACAAATACTTTGATAGCTCAAGCAGCATGCGCACAAGCTAAAGCTTTCCTCCATTACTGAAATGTATTGACACCTTCCACCTTTCTCAACGTTTTATGATCAGTTAGCCCCTTCAGTGTATATCTTTGTGTTTCTTTAATACTGATGAAAGTCAGCACCCAATGTCAACTGGACCCAATGGAAAAGAGAAAACTTTGAGTCAAGGGGAGTTGCTGTCTTACCTCATCAGTGTTTCAGTGTGGATGGCTGCTGACAGTACCATGAATTGCGCATCACATCCCGTCTCAAAAGATATTGCCCTAATAATATTGCAGTGCAAACGCAGCCATTAAGTTTTGCAGCTGAGTACAATTTGCCCTTGTTTGTGTCTATTAAATGTCCATCTGCAATTTTCTGTAGTCCAAGTAATATTTGGTCATCAATCGTTTTCTCATGAATGCAGTCGCATGAACAATGCTTTCCACTTACATCTTAAAACGTTCTATTTGAAGGAGAACTTATTCTAATTATAACTCTTCTAATCATCTATGACTCACTCTGTATTGAGTGTTTTGTCAGGCTGATTGATTTGGGATGCTTTAACCGTGTGCTCTCTTCATACGTCCAGATTCATGGGCAGCTCCTACTCTCCTGGGCTGTCACAGTGTGTAACCACTGACCCCGTTTCTCGCAGTCGTTTTAGAGTTTCATTCCCTCATGGTGAATATCAGATATTATACCATCTTTGCATATGACGACTGATTGTGTGTGTGCTATTGCTTCGCCTGTCTACAAGATTCACTGCTACTATGATCACTGGGTGTGATTTAGTTACCACCTAATCGACCCAATAATTGTGCAGCTTTTTGCGCTGGTACATCTGTGAATTTAACTTTTTTTTTTGCAATAAATGCAAATATCACACACACACACTGAAACACTCTTTGCTTGGCAGTGCAGTTAGGGCTGAATTACACAGTTTATTTTAGTCTTATTTGTGCAGCTTTAGCGGCTGAAAGGGCCGCACAATCGTTTTGTGAATTCGCCCCTCGGTGCCAGCGTCAACAAAACCACCATCTCTCCAGTTTGAAACTAATCGCATCAAAGCAATCAATCAATAGAGCACAGGAGGTTGCCTTTCAGGTTTCCTGTCAGTCTGTCATGTTGTTTCTGTCCATTTCTGTAGCCTGGGGGCTAAAAAAAGAGGGTTACACAAAGGCAGGCACAGAAACAGGAGCAGTAATAAAACCAGAAAGTTCTGTTTTTTCAATCTTGTTTGAAAAGTGGTTGGTTATGTAACGCAGAATCAGATCATACCAGCAGGCATACAGTGCTACCTGAAGTTGAGAGGAGGACATGACACGGAGGCACATTCATTTTTAAACTCATTCTGATTTCCCAGCAGAGATTTCTATTATTCAGTAGTTACACAGCTTTTACCCCCAGACTGTTATTAAATGTTAAGTAACACAATCAAAAAGTTCAAGGACAACTTTCATTTTGCAAACAGAAGTTATTCCCCGGCTCTAGATGACAGCTCAGTGGGTAAAATGTCCTATTCAGTACTTGTACGGTCCAGTTCGGTGCGTGTTGGAATAAATGTTATGCAAGAATCAGCTACTATTGCCAGTTTTACCCAAAACTGGTGGGTAGTTAAGTCCTGAGGGACACGAGACGAGAGAGAGAGAAATGAGGGATGGCCTGAGGGAAACACACACTTTCTATTTTATATCTTATTACTGCAGATGAACACACACACACACACACACACACACATTGTGATATGCCTGTTTTAATAGCTCTCTGACACATGAAAGATGCGCCACTATAAGAAAAAACTGCCTTTGAACTAAATATACACACAACTTACACATTCAGATATTTTTTTTCACACATCCTGTCCTATCTGGCATGTGGGGATTTTCTGTCTACACTCTGAGCCAACTTCTGCCGCACCACAAAATTATTATCACGTTTTTAAACGGTGAAATGATGCAACTGGACGGCCTCATGCCTCCTCCCCTCCCCTTTATAAAAAGAAATACTGTGTTTGAGAATGTGAAACAGGGTGGTTCAATATCCATCTATCCATGCAGGGCTTGTGACAGGTGCAGTGAGGGAATCATGATAGATCTGCCATCGCACAACTCTCCTCGCTCAATTATTAACAAGCTGCTTAAAACCTACAGGGGAACAGAGGAGCAGAGAAAGAGGCGCTTTTGTTCTCCATTTGTCACTGTTGCTTTTACTCACTGCAACACAGTGACCCGTACCAAGTCATCAGAGTTAGTTTAAAGACTCCTGACATGTTATGTGGAGGATTGGAACAACGATCTCCTCTGAAGCCTCTCTATGTATACGAGGGTGCAGATATGCCGTTTTCCACATACCCCTACCCCACCATTCCTCTATACTGTATATGACAAAACATACTACAATGTGTCAGCCCACCTACAGCTAAATTGGCAAGATTTACATGCATGGCGTCCTCGTAATTAGTATCCTAGCAGCTGAGTAAACTCACTGGCTGCCAGGACTCTGCTGCCTGTCAGCTGGACTTGGCTCAACATCTTATTACCGCGAATGGAAGACAATAACATCAAGCATTAATATTTATCCTCCAAATGACTGTACTCCACATTATTAGTTTGATTTTATCATCGTTATCACTACATAATTTACCGTTGTAGTTTTTCTTTCATTAGCGAATGGCCACACTAACCCAGTGTGTGTTGGAGTACTTCAGGTAGTGTACTTTCTTTAATTTCTTGATATAGAGGGTTCTCCAGGTGTTTGAAATTGATGTAAAACACTGCACATACATAAAAGCTCACTCACTGACATCAAGAAATTGATCATCAGACAGTTTAGTCCATAGTTTATCGCAGGGCACATAAAGACAAACAACAGTTTACACTGTGGGAGGAAGTCGGAGTACCCGGAGAGAACCCAAGCAGACACGGGCAGCAAAAGCAAACTCCACACAGAAAGGGCGCCGCCGAGGTTTGAACTGTGTAGTTTGGACACTTTTCAATAGGTCCTCATTTAGAACAAGTCTGTATCCTCTTTAAAGTCACTACACATTTTTTTTTATATTAGCTTAAGAGTGACAGGGGAGAGAGGGGAATGACATGCAGCAAAGGGCCACAGGTCGGAGTCGAACCCTGGGCCGATGCGGCCTGGACTGAGCCTTTGACTCGGGATGCACACTCTACCAACTAGTACTTGCAGTCTGACTTTTTTAAATTACTGCATGGTGTGAGAAACTCTGGCATTTATCCCTTGCTTTGGTGCAGAGCATTTCATAAAGTTATTTACATATTGAACTGAAAAAAAAATCTGAATACAAGTGAATATAACTGAAATGACAGGGGAGATACTGACAATGCTTCCTTACAGTAAGTTCTACAAAGGGGGGATATGATTGCTCAGTCTCATTCCACTCAAGTCAAGAGTCAATCACTAAACAGATGGCACGTAGTTTGAATGCAGACAGTGGGTCCAATCTGTGCACCAATCTGTGTAAGAGACGAGTAATACCAAACATGACTCACAAAAGCAGAGTGATTGGCGACATCAGCGTTTCTAAGAGACTCGTCGGTAAAAACAGTGTGTGTCTGTGTAAAAGCAAAGTGTGATCTGTGCTCCAGAAAGGTTCGGAGATCTCCATCATGTCTGCTGGGAGGAGTGACCTGTGATCTGTATCTGATCTGATGTGGTTCTCCTACAAAGAGGAGAGGAGAGGAGAGGAGAGGAGAGGAGAGGAGAGGAGAGGACAGGACAGGAGAGGAGAGGAGAGGAGAGGACAGGAGAGGAGAGGACAGGAGAGGAGAGATAAGAAATTAAAGAACAGGAGAAGGAAGTAAATTAAAGAAAAATGGGGAAAAGAAGAAAGAAAGGAGAAAGAGAAAAGGAGGGGAGGAGAGAAGATAAAAAGAAAGGAAAGGAGGAGAGGAAAGATAAAGTAGAGATGAGAGGAAAAGGAAGTAAACTAAAGTAAATAAAGAAAATAAGGGAAGCAAATGAGAGAAAAAGGAAAGGAAATGACAAAAGAAGAAAGGAAGACAAAGGAAAGGAAAGGAAAGGAAAGGAAAGGAAAGGAAAGGAAAGGAAGGAAAGGAAAGTGGAGTTGAGAGAGTTAAGAGTTGAGTGAAGACCCCACAGGAGGAAAAAGGATCTGTTGTCATTGGAAACAGCAGGCTGTCATCCATATTTAACCAGCTGGTGTTTTAACTAGCATAACATCTTAATATGCCGCAGACAGCATCTACACATGCAGTCATTTTATCTATTAAATTAGCACAGCATTAGGGAACCTCTGAACTGGCATCCACAAATAATACAGGTAATAAAAATAATAATGTCACTGTTGAAAAAGTTAAATAAAAACTTGATGAGGCTTTCCCCATTCCAGACACTACATCAGTGACAAATTTAGCTGCATCTAATGTCTCGTTCAAAATGTTCATCAGGAGCCAAAGAACTTCTGATCTTGTCAAAATCTTTTTAAACACTGTCTCCTCTCTGCGTGACTCACTCAGACCTATTGTCTCAGCAGCCTTGGGACAAACTGAGTGGGTTTAGGTAAGACTTGTTCAGAACAATTGTACTACACAACAGAGAGGCAGCGGTTCACGATGTGCCTAGACAGCTTTGCTCAAAACAAAGCCTCAGAAAGAAGATTAAGTAAACAAATCAATGTCTGATTGATCTATTCAGCAATCCGTGGAAAAGACTAAGTGGCAAATAAACACTGAAAAAAAAAAAAATGAAGAAACAGCAGGAAAGTTAGTTTGAGGGCAAAGATACAAGCTCGAAACAGCAAGATAGAGGAATGAACTACTCCTTTGAAACTTCTTATCATACCTCTAAAGTGCTGGCTCTGGGATTTCAGAGAGCCCAGTGCATTTAAATGTGGAAGAAGGAAACGAAAGTGTGTTGAAGAGACAGCAGAATCGTAAAGAGATTTGCCTCCTCAAGGCAATCAGCAAACTGTGCTGAAAACAATGAACAACTATTAGACCGATAGAGAGAGTAAAACTTCTGAGTTCCAGAGTTTTGTTTTGTCTTTTAATTTGATACTGGAAGTGAGAATTGTTTGAGCATTGTGCAGGTTGGCACCTGCTGCTTGTTAGGGTTAGGGTTAGGGTTACCACCTTTTGCTAGGGCTGTCGTGATAGCCACAATACTATAGACAAGCCAACCGCAGGGGATGGCAAGTCCCTGCCACAACCACACATCATGTCACATCAAATCACGAGCCAAGCGGCGACCTCCGTGGCTGTGAAATGAAGCCAATGCGGAAGTCTCTCTGCTACTCAACATCCCTCACAGAATCACACGCACACAAGTGTCCCAAGACCGGGTCAGAACCTTACTCGCTCTGGAACTCCAGACTAGAAACACCGGCAGTCCAAAGACGTAACCTGATCCGCTAATTATCACAATTTGCCACGTCTGTGGCGTTGGCATCCGCAGACTTGATGGTGTTTCAGTTTAACAAGTTAGGTTAACTGGAGACTTTCAGCTGAATATGAATCATTGTTACCTTCACATTGTTATTTGACCGAAAGTCAGCAGGGTCACTTACTCCACTCACGCTCACTCAAACCAAAAACACCGGCAGACCTAGGAGGCAGGAGGAGAGAGTGTGCTGGTGCGGTGTAGTTACTCTCCATGTAGTCACATGGAGTCACATGTCCATGCTCTGAGCTTGTATTAAAAAAATCACACTGACAGACACGTCACTGCCTTGTTGGACTTTCGCTACATCCTGAGAGGTCAGGATGTTTTGCTTTTTGCTGATATCTACTGCACTTTTGAAAGCGGATCAGTTTGTATTTCCCACTGTAAGCGAACCGAGACCCACGTTTTCAGGTGGAGTTCAGAGTTCGCTTGTTTGGTCTGCACCAGAGGTCGGATGAGCGGACTATCCAAGGAAACAAACTGGTCCGTTTAAAGCGGACCAAACAGCTCTACCCACCCTATGAGTCCAGTTTTCCCATGGTACATTTCTGCTTAAAGTAGAAGAAATTGCTTGCTGCTGTCTTGGAACATCAACGACCAGCTTACATACAATATTAAGGAACTCTTTCTGTTGCCTTGGTCTGATCAGATTAAATAAACCAGTATAAATGACTAAATGCGTCACAGTTTGAAGAAACCTCGCCAAACATTTCTGCTGCGAACGTGCCCTCATGAATGCTTCCAGCTTTCACAGCTGCTTTCACAAATCTGTGAGACACACACAAATACACACACACACACACAACCTCATCCATCTATCCATCCCCACTGGCCAGTAATATAATCTCTAGAGCCATTTTGAAGTCTGCTGGTAATCAATCTACAGTTATTGAGATTCATGACTTCCCAGCTGCACACCTGCCCTAATGCAAATGATAAGGGTCTTCCTTAGGGGCTCTCACACACATACACACACACACATACAGAAATAAGAGAGAGTGAGTCAGAGAGGCTTGGGGCAAACATGAAACATAAGCAATGTTACCTATATCATCAGAATTTCTCATTTCCCTGTTTAAAGCCGGAGTTCTCGGATGAGAACTTTGCCGAAGATAATTTACTGACCTAATAAACCCACAATCATGGACGGAACATTTGAGTCATAACCATTACTGTGCTAGTTAATTTCACTCATGGCACATTAAGGCCTCTGCGCCCCAAAACATACCAATTCAACAAGCAGATTTTAATTGAACAAGGCATCTCTGCATGAGTCACAGGTGCATTGCTGTCCTCACATGTGGACTCTGGCAGAGCATCTTCAGAAGGACACTGCTAGCTTTCATTTCAGTCACATTGTGCCATATGATTCGAATAAGTGAAAAGCTCCAGTGATGCCATTAAAAATCTGCTTTTGTTGTTTCTTCACTGTGAGCTGACAAGAGTCATGATTATCCAAGGCTGGAAAACTGCAGTAGACTGAAAATACACCTCTTCAAAGCCTCAAACTCCTCTTATAATGCAAGTTTTGATTACAGTCTATATGGAGGCACTGCTCCAATGACTGGTAGTCTCCTAAAGGTAGCTCACAAATGAAATTGTCACATTTAAGGTCTTAGTATACCTAAAGTGCTTATAGCTGTTCTGAATGACCACACTTGAAGTTGGGGTAAATAGCCTGGCATCATAGAGGGGGTGAGATGGTGATGAATTATACAAACTTTCATACAGTCCGTCCTTAAACGCGTTCCTGATGTTGTATTTGGTTGTATCGTATTGTTATAAAATTACTGTATTATATTTTATTGTATATATATTGTATTTTATCTCTGTTCTGGTTTCGCTCTTCATTCTGGTCTATACAGCATAGCATTAACTAATTATTCAAAGTTGAAATATGATCATTTGTTTTATTGCATTGTCTTAGATGAATAAGATAATATCACTTTCACATCTGTCCACTAAACATGTAGCTGGAGCCGGGAGATGGTTAGCTTAGCTTAGCATTAAGACTGTAAACAAAGGGTAATAGTTAGCCTAACCACACACTGACAACAATAGAAACAAAGCTGTAAAAGAAACAGCCTGCAGCCCCCTCACCTTTGAATTTCTTACAACTTAAGCAAAGATCATGTGTGTTAATTTGTCGTGACAGAACACAAAGGAAATGTTAGAGAATGAAAAGACAACTAGACACAATTGTTGTTGTTGTTGTTGAAGTTGTGAAACATGTTCCGACTTCTACTACAAACATCTACTGCATTAAAGATGAAAACGGAAAGTTTGTCTAAAACGTGCTTTGCTTTCTGAGAAAGACTAGCTGTTTAGTGTCACATCTGTGTGTGGGGAAACAGGGAACATAAGAGGACAGGCTGAGTGATTTATTTAACAAAAGTTAAAGAAAAAGGCTTACGGGATGGGGTCAAAACCAGGAACGCAGTTCGAAACCAAAGGAACAGGCTCAATTAAGAAAACACTGTGGATGGGCTAGACACTTGACACATGGTACAACAAACTGACACTGAAACAAAGGGGCACAGATTAAATACATAAGTGAAGGCAGGATAACGAGACGCAGGTGAAAACTAATTAAGGACAGGTGAAACTAATCAGGCTTGAACAGACGTTTAAAAGAAACGCACAACAAAGACAGGAAGTAAAATTACACACACAAAGGAGGGATTTCAAAATAAAATAAGAACCACTCGACGAGAAACTGGCATTTACAACTGTTTCCAGTCTTTATGCTAAGCTAAGCTAACCATTATCTGGCTCCATCCTTATATTTAATGGGCAAATGTGAACAGTATTACTCTTTAAGATTATGGTTTCTTTCTTACTGTAATGTAGGGTCAAGACTTCAAACTCATACTTTATTTTTGTTTTGCTTTTTTTATGAAAAATGCAACAACCAGAGGTATCTATTCTCTATCAGGAACTTATTTCTCACTATTGACTTTCAAATTTGTGAGCTTATTTCTCCACTTCTGTTCAACCCCCATGCTCCTCAGTGTGTATTGAGTGCATTGATTTTTTGACAAAAAGTAATGATACTATGAACACCTACAAATGCCTGATAATTAGTAGCAGATCAATAAAATTCTGCAGCTGATGAATAGGCACTTACTAATTTGTAACAGCAATAAAATATTGGATGCTATGAATCAGGAGTTGCATTCATGCTTTTGTTTTTGGGCTCATGAGAACTAAGCAGGCTTAGATAGAAGCCAATTACTGAAGTAAAGAGAAAGATAATTCCCTAATCTCCCCTCTTTGCTTTCATCAGAAGCAGCTTGCCTTGCTTTGTATCCTCTGCTAATGCAGCCTCCATAATAATTTCCCAGTTGGGACTTTGGTTTCATTTTCCTGCACTCGACCGAGCAACCCCCACCACCATCAGCTCATTGTTGTTCAAACTGATGACAACAAGGGCAAAAATGTGTCATTTCCAATCGTCTTATATCAAAATATTTGTTCATATTACCCTTGTGAACATATTTGCCAAGCAGCCCATTTGGGTTTGTTAACGCGCAAGACACGAGAGGTGAAACAAGATGTGGGAATGAGAACCACTAGAGCAGAAAGCGTTTTTTATTGAAAAGTAGATTAGCAGAGAAGACAAAGCCTCGAGCATGTTTAGATTCAATTAAATCGTATTTGAGAGTGGAGCAGTGAACCCAGCGTGGATGTGAGCTGACTACTTTGAGCTACTTTAAAACCAGTTGAATTTAACAAATAACAGGTCTCAAACATTTCATTCCACAGAGGTTTAATGACAGTGATTGTTATTCATTTGGACCCATTATGAAATATATAATTGTGATTTTAAACAGACAGGTCATGCTTAAATTTAAGGCACTGCAGAGGCTGTTGTTTGGTGACTCTTTTCCCTCAGTATGAAGCCCTGGATTCATAATGATTTCCTTGTGGATTTAAACAGACCCAGAGCAGCAGCGGAGTTTCATAAAATGTTCAAATATCCTGAATTATTAATGATCCGTGGGAGAATTAGGACTGAGATTGCAGGAGACGCTAAAACTCCCTCAGACATCCATCAGGTGTGTCTGCAGCCTGTTTGTGCCTGAATAATATGAATAAGTAGCGATTATAATGTCAGAAGATTAATAATTTAGAAATGCGCCACAGGAACATAAATGCAGAACACTTTTGTTGATAGCTCACACAGTGTACCATTCAATTACCTGGAAACAGTTGGTTAAAAACAAGCATGAGCCAAACAGAACAGCAGGTTAAAGAGGAGATTGCTTTGGTCCACGAACAAAATGCAGGGAAAAACAATTGTCTTCAAATTGATATGAATAAATAAATGCAAAACAGGCTCTATATAACACGACTCATGTTGTGATTGTGTATGTAATGGTACAGACTAGAGTCTCTGTTTAAAAAAAAATCAGCCTTTGCTTTTATAGCTTTCAAATGAAGCCGTATTTATTTTTAAACAATACACCCATTCATCTTGATTACTGGCTGTGCCTGTTTGCCTAGCGAAACATCTTATGTAATGCAGTGATTGTAGTGTGCTAAATTGATGTCAAAAGTGCTTGACATTGAGCGATTTCTTCTCTCTATTTTTCAAATGAAAACAGATTTGTTTCAGACTGAAAGCAAACTTTCTTTAAAGGGATAGTGTACTCCAAATCTTTAAAGTTGCACTAATTAATAACTGGACTTTTGCTAGCTGGACAGAAACATGACACGAGCGAGTATAGCGCTAACAAAACAAGCTAACAAAAAAGCGCAGCCTACAAACCAAATGCACTTTGTCACATGGGTGACAGGGTGGTGCTTGATGGGGTGGACTGAGTGTGTTCTATTGGCTACATTGATTTACACAGCAGAGAGGTGGATGGTTCTGTTGTGGTTTTAGAACATTAGAAAAACTGGTTTCCATTATAACCACCATGAATCCAAGCTGACCACAGCCTCCATTCTCCATGGGGAAGCTATCAAATTGCTTTTTGCAGCCACCTTTAAAGTACTAGTGGGTTAGCGCTTCATACTTAGAAGATATTGGGGTGGACAGCCACTTTAAAAAGAGCTATTTGTTGGATATAGAAAACAGATTACAGCCACCAATAACCCTCTCTCCAAATTTATACAAAATGTAGGTTTCCTTGGACTTTTATTGGCTTTTGCTTTAACCATGATTGCTGTAAAATAATTTAAAAAAAACATTTCCAATAGCTTTGTGTTACAGAAATGTATGAATGTAGCAGTAGATAAAGTGATTTACTGCTTGATACTGCCTCCATTTCTCCATTCATGACCTTTCTTTCTGTAAGGTGACATCTGAGGGCTCACTGTTGCTTGGAAGAATTGTTATGAACAAGCCTTCCAAAGAAATCAATGTGTTCAATACAGTGCGCTATGAAGTTTCTCATGAAGAATGGCAATATAATGGCTGACAGAACTGGCCTGCAACATTGCCACAGTATTGCTTCTCCATCATAATTGCTGCCCCAGCACCTCCATTTTCCACTCCACTTTCTCTTTGTCATCGACCTCTCCTCCCCTCTTCTCTTTTACTGCCTCCCCTCCCTCTTTCCTCCCCTCCTCTCGCCCCTCTCCACCTCTCAGGGCTGAAAAGATGGTAATCAGAGCTGATTGACTTGGGGCTGACAACACATCATCATCCCATCTTTGAGAATGTTTTCAAAAGATGAAGGAGGCGCTCAGAGTTTCTATATCCTTCCCTGCACATTAGCCGGATGAAGTGCCAAAAATACAACAAGTCAATCATAGATACAATATCTTCTATTGATCAAGACAAGGAACTAAAATGAGACCCATTTATTTAAATCAGTGAGCAACATTGAAATGTAATTTTTGTGACTGAATTTAACTCTTGAGAATTAAAATACTTTCTTGTAGCTGACGAGGGCTGCCATAATACAAAGTTGCCCATAAAGTTGGAATAAAATATTTTTACCTCTTCCCATGAAATGATTGTGACAATGTGATTTATTCTGGATGGATATCTCGTTATATAACGTTATTGATCAATCTCTTCCAAGCATATCACAGTGAAAACTAAACCTCAATTAACCTGATGTGTATAAAAAGGAATAAAAAGAGGAATGTGTCTGAAAAACCAAAATTATTATACACAGTGTTATTATTGACTGAGTTGCCTTGGCATTTCTCATTTTTTCAGAGCTTATGAAACATCTTTAGAAGAAAAGGAAGAGTGCTTTTATTCAGCAACACTAGAGGACTTTTTGATTTGTATTTAAAGGTTATACTCCTGTTGAATGGATTTTAGTCTCTGCTGAGCAAATGTCAGCACACACAAATTGTATTGCATATAAAATGTTCCTTAAATAGAGTCTGACACGCCTTTGACAGGAGGTGATGATAGCTATGTGTAAAGCAGCTCGTTCTATATATAACCGTGATTATGATTATTAGCTTTTTGACCACCGGGCCTGTGACGACCCCCTCCCACTCTGCCTCTGCAACAGGGCCTTTTACACTTTTGAAAATTCCTATAGTGTTAAGTGTGTGTGTTTGTGTGTGTGAAAGAGAGAGAGAGAAAGAGGGAATATATGAGAATAGGAGGCTTATACACACTATAATCATTACATCTGAGGTGAGAGGAAAAGGGAAGTGAGAAGTGTTGTTTCCATGGTAACCGACATGTCAGCGAAGGGGCATGGTGCCCCTTTGTTTTTCCAGGTGAGAAAACACACACACACTACAAGGCTACAGGTAAACATCTATATCTTAGCAGGAGTCATGAGGAGAGCCGCTGACTACAAATTAAAAGGACCAAGGGCCAATCACAGAGGAGTGTTTCAAACCAAAGAGCAGATATTTCAGAGAAAAGGGTTAATTATGGGTTTTAAGGACTGAACCATGTTTCCCCCTGAGAGAATCCTCAGCTGCAGCGTAACAGCAGTATTAATGAGTGGCGCGGTCTAAAGGGCAACACAGACAAATTGATGGAACGCCTGCTATTCTTTAAACTCACATCATGGCCTTTACATTGCCTTCCAACCTTTAATGTTTATTAGAGTAATGGTTCACACTGGCTCAAACTGCCTTACAATGCATGTAGGGACAAAAATCCATTACTCACATTGAACTTTCTGTATCTAACTGTTCATCGTGTTGGAAACAGAATCACTTTTCTTTTAACAGGACCAAATATTTCTTTCCAGGGCCCTCGTTTCCCAAAAGCATCTTTAAACAGACTTAAGTTGAAGAGGTGTTTCCTCAAAGTGTCCTAACTTAAAACACTCTTCAGACCCTCATAAAATACTTTATCCTAGGTGCTTGGTGATGTCGGGATGACTTGCAGGTCTAGTTAAATTATTGCAGCTGGGCTAACTGCTAACACACTAGCCAGCTGGGGCAGTTTCTCTCTATTTTCTTTATACTGGGTAGTTTACCACACCTTTACCATATAAAAAAGACATTTCAGTGTGGCAAGAACTTCCCATTCCTGAATCAATCAGGTGTGTGTTTGATGTCTCCTGACCATGACTGTGCCAATCAGAAGACTCAGTATCCAAATAAATAGTTTTGAATCTGTCTGCCTGGTTGCTAGGCGACAGATGGTCTCTAGGTCATATGTCGTCTCTAAAAACAGCATGTGAATTACAAACATACAAGCAGTGCAGGCGTGAAATGATGTGGCACAGATGGTGGTCACACATTAAAAGATTCTTTAACACCACACACTGAGTTGTATTTCACCAAATAGTGCTACAACGGATCTTGAGATGGAGCGTTTGATCGCGAGCAAAACAAAATGAGCCAAAAAAAGAAACAAAAACAAATAAAAAACTCACAGACTTAAATTAGCAAGGTCAAATAATGTTGTTTCATGCAGTGTCTGCCCTTTCTGCCTGATTCCTCACAAAGTTATGTCTGTTAAACCTTTCAAAGACCTCATATTACAATACAATATTTAAAGTTTACTTGGGTGACCTTGTTAGAGCTACAATGTGTTCACACTGCAACCGCTGATGTGTCACACAATTCTGACCAATGGTAGAAGAGCCTCTGGTTGCATTTATACCTCCAAATTAGAGATGAAATTCTTTCCACCTTCAAGTCTCATATGAATAAAAAAATCAGTATTCTCTTCTGTCTGATCTGTCTTTTATTCTCTACAGAGCTGGTTTCATCTCAACAAAATACTTCTTAATAAAAATAAATCTTCGGTGTATGCATCGTGACACCAAACAGCAAATCCTCCAATACCTTTTCAATTACATGCACTGATGGGTCTTTAATATCACAACTTGATTCAATAAAATACCATGGTATTATTATTGATTCTGAGCTTTCTTCCAACCTTCAAATATGAAGCTCAGCTCAAGTTCAATCAGGAAGACTATCTGTATGCCTCTCTCTCATATTAATCAGCTGACTGTGAGCATTTAAACAAAAAAGTTTATCCTTTTAAAAAACATTCTTGTTCATATTCTTAAACAAGACTAAAAAAAACAAAACAAATAGCTGGTATAGAGAAATATGGAATTATGCTGAGCTCAAAGGAACAGTGTGTAGGATTTAGCAGTATCTAGAGGTGTAATCGCTGATTGCAACCCCTCGCCTCACTCTCTTTTTCCTAGCCACGATGGCTGCAAAATGCTAAAAACACTACAGGTCCTACCTAGCACCATTATTTAGTTTGTCTGTTCTGAGCTACTGTAGAAACATGGCAGTTCAATATGGCAGACCCACTATCTAACACACTGGACTTTTAAGACATGCTGATGAATCTCACCTTGATCATTGTGCAATCAACTCTGAATTTCACAGCCAGATAACAACCAGAAATCCATCTTATGCGTATGATGAGTTCAGTAGACTGTCGTTACAGAACTCATTTGATAAGTCTTCAATGAATGTGCCATGGGCATGCTGCCAATCTTCCAGCTCCATCACCATCCTAACTAAAACTAAATGAAAGATGCTCTGTGCACAGTATAATGGCCATGTCTCTGCATCTGCAGAGAAAGCAGAAACATTGCTCAATTTTTCTGCCAGGCTATTTGGAATAAATGAGAAGCAAAATTCTGAAAAAACAACATTCCTAGAAGTCTGCACACTCGATCCTTTACTCGCATTTCACAGTGAATCAAAGTGCTAACCACTGGCTACAAGATAACAAGCAGTCAGTGTGAGGAGCCTTCCTGCTGTGCCTCTGCTCGTATACAGTAACTGATGAAGACTGCAGGGATGAGTTAGAGGGAGGAGAGACACTGAAATGAAACTGCTGGACACACACTGAGTCCCACAAGAGGGACTACTGTCTGTGTTGGAGTGTGTTTTTATACATCTGTGTGTAATTATATGTGTGTGATAGAGGCTCCTCTTCACTGCAGGCCACATGGACCATGGGGATCTATGGTCGCCACTCCTTCTACAGACGTGTTGTTCTCTGTTGTCAAGGTTGATTAAATGAAGGATGAATCCAATTTCCTCTCCTGTGTTAGTGGCCCTCATGCTCCCCTTCTTTAGCTGTTCTTTCAGTCTTTTGCCCACTTGTCCTCTCCTGCCTATTAATCGACTTTCCTATCTTCACTCTCTTACCCTCCATTACTAACTGAGGCTCTGCTCACTGCTGACAGACTCAGGCTGACAATACAAACAAAGAAAAAAAACACCTGAGAAGAAACAAGTATCACTTTGATACCAACACACTGATCAGAGAACCAGGTCTCAGGCAAACAGTCAGGGTCCTTACCAGTTGGTGATCCATGTAGAAGACATGACAGTCATACGTATGATAAGGAAACATTCTGTCGCAGACTGGCCTTTTTCAGATAACCCTATTTGGCTGCTTAGCTTCAATGTCCAGTGTGTGATTTAGATTAGTTCCTAAAATCCAGATCTAAACTTTGATCCAAGATGTGACTGACAAACAGTGCATGAGCTATCATGAACAAGGCTTATATTAGTGTAAACCAAATGAAATTCGGTTAGCTAAAATGCTCCCTGGCTTTGGAAGTAACACAGGTTTAGGTTGTTACGGTAGCTAGTTAGCTAGATAGCCATGCATGCTAACATTTGCATCTCACGCTAAAGCTCATACACTGTGTTTTTGGCTTTGGAAAGGCTAAAAAGAAGACATCTCCATCATCTTACTGAATGTCTCTTGTCTTATTGCTTTTGGCTTTTTATCCTCTGTTTGTCTTTGTATTCTTTCCTGCCTTCATGTTGTTTGCTACTGCTATTGTTAATTTAATGGTAAATTTATCTAGCCAAGGGGAAACAGTTGAAAATTAGCCAACCCAGCTTACACTGACACATTCGCAGTGATGTTTATCAATGTGCATTGTTCCTTAAAATAATAAAATATAAATAAATAAAAATAACTAGAATTTTGATAGAAGAGTTCCAGAAAGAAACAGCAAGGTTTCAGGGTTGGGATCAGATTCAGACTCACATCACTGCAGCGATTATGATACCATATGCTCAGTGTGTGTGAATGTGCCCAGCATCTCTCTTTTGTGGATTTAATTGTACTTCACTTTTACTCTCTCTCACACACACAAGCGCAAACAGATGGCAGATAAAAATTCTGATCAATTTTGGGTAAATGCAAATATGTGTGTGCGTGTGTGTGTGTGTGTGTGTGTGTTTTCTTGGACTGGTTCGAGTAAGAAAAGAGGTAGAGAGTAGGTTTAGATGTGAAGGATTAAACCGGATGTGTACCATCCATGCAGCCTTTGAGAAAAAGAGCATTTCATGATCGTCGCCAGTGGTGTTATACAGCAGCAATATTAGTTAATAAAGCTCAGTCAGCCGTCATCCTGACAACCTGGTTCAATACAGTCTGCTCACGCTGGCAAAGCCTCATAACAAACAGCCTCCGTGTGGTCAAGCAAAGGTCAGCTCAAAGAAATAATCGACCATGAAGAAGAAAGTATTTTCTATCCACTCGGATTAACCTCCTCCACTTTATGTTTGGTTGCTTTTCTACCAACATGATGTAATGTTGATCACAGCGGCTACAGTGTGTAAAGGTGTCAAAACTGAAGATATTTCAACTCAGAAGAGTAACCTGTGACATTTTCAGAGGATGACCTACACCAAAGGATTCAACCTTCACTCGGCTGATGAAAGCTTCAGCAGCAGGTGTTTAATAAATGAAGTGAGTAAAAAGAAGTCGTCTTGAGACAGACAAAAGAGCTCCACATGTCAACAAGAAAAGATGCCACGTTACTGCTCACGCTGTCTGATTGGCAGGTCACCATCGTTGCCCTAGGAGTCAAATTAATGCAACAGAGCAACTGAATGACTTACTGTTGTTTCAATAGGAAGGACTTCATCACCCAGTAGGAGGGGAGCATGAACTGTCTAATTAGCCTCATTGAGGAAATCAAAGTGACTGAAAAGGAGGCTGCTGCCTTCAAGGCTCAGGGTCGTGACTGTCAGTCGTGAGGTGTTAATAACATGAGTCCTAGAATTAGCCTTTTCAAACATGTTTCCAATCATCACTTGACTCTCACAGCACTATAAGCCTTTGCAAGGCAGGAGGTCATCTATAGGTCTGATGACGATGAATGACCTCTGACCTGTAGCATCTCTACATCAATTCAGGGCTGTGATTCTAACAGCATGACCGCAATAAGGCAAGCAATGCGATGCTTACCGTGTGTTAATTCTTTACCGTCATCATTCTCATGGTATATCATTGCAATGCGTGTGAGATTTGTCACACACCCATCCCGTGAAGACCTACCGTACTCTGCTTCTGATTGGTCGACATGTGAGAAACACAGTTTTGGACTGATTTACAGACTCATCCCAAGATGTCATAGGATTGACAGTGGATGGCTAACAACATGCTAACAACAATAACTGTTTTTGACACAAAAATACAAATTGCTACCCTTTGGCGGGGTACACCGTACCGAGCGCTGTGCTCAAAATTCAAATTATTTCAACTTTGACCTCTATTGTTGCTGACGTTTCAGTTCAACCAACAAGATAACAGCTGTAAGTGTATCAGCAACACATGGGAGCAAGGGAGGTAGAGAGCAGAGAGTGAACTTTTAACACAACATTAAAAATATATGACAATCATACCAGGAAAAGTAATGTCAGCAGTCAGATGGGGCAACTACCAGCTTTGTGAACGGGCACAAATTTAGCTTGAAAAATCTAAATCTAAAGTTAGCTTTGCTGTTTATGGAATAATGTCAGGCATACACAGTGACAGGTGCTTCGTATCACAGTACCAGAAGTCAGTGACCAGAAAACATGAGCTTAGCAACAGTAAATCCCATCATGATGTTAAATAGAAATTCTGATTTGTTTTTGTTGAAGAGTAATGTGTTTTTGCTGACTGCACTGTGCTTTGCCTCTGTAAGCCCTCTGCGCCCTGCCTCACGGTGAGCTAAGAGCAAATCTCTTATCATGTGAAGGCAGCTTAACAACAGCTCAGTTCCATTACGTCTCTCAGTATTAATACACCTGTGAGTTCCCTGACATGTCAAGATGTCTGCTGTGCAACCGGTCCATTGTAAAAAAAAATCCTACATATTTTACATGACATGTTTGCTAGCTTCCAGTTTTCTTCTTTCCTGCCTTTGCTGGTTAATTACTATGTTTCAGGGCACGTTACTGACACTATCAATCAGTCAAATAGCGTGAAATTCTCATCAGGTGTGTACTGCATCACCTCAGACAGTTACAGCATTTCATCTTGCCCCAATTCTCCCTCCTTTCCCTCCCATTACCTCCTCCGCTGTCCTCCTCGTCGATGCTGTTCTTGATGCTGTCGTACTCCTCGTCGATGTTCTGGTTGCCTCGTATCTGACTGAGCACACGGCGGGCCTTCTGGGTCAGCCCGCACTGGATTAACCAGCGAGGGCTCTCCGGCAGGAACAGGAATCCGATGAACTGGAGCACAGCGGGAAGCACCGACAGCCCCAACATGTACCTGGAGAGGGAAGAAAAGGAGGGGATACATGGAGTGAGGAATCTAATTATAATCCAAGAAAACTACATAACCAGGTGTTACCTTGACAACCTTCACTTAGCATGCCAGGCAAATTCCAATTCCTTCATCATTTGTTAGAGAAAAAGGTAAAAAGGTTGCCCCTGTGCTCTGTTTATGTTGAGCTATTTGCCATCAAGCACCAGCTGGTTTAGTTCATTAAAATTAAACACTGGTGAAAATGTCAAGGCTACTCAGATTCTTCAGCTTAAAATAACTTTAGCATTTACATTTAGCATTTACCTTTAACCTTGAACAGATGAGGTGCTCTAATAAGTGGGTTTACATACTGAGCAACACACCAATTACTATAAGTATAGAGTGCAACAGTTAGAGGATATGGTTGACACTAATAAGGCGTTTTAAAGATTGTATATTCTCTTAATATGTAAGAAAATCATTCATTAGTGCATATCATACACTTTGACTGCATGTTTATCATCTACACCAAATGACATACAGGCAAAGTTAACAACTAGCTGGTAAATTTAGTGGCCTAAGAGCCAGATATTTTCTTCAGGAGGAGGCGGAGACCAAAATAGAGCTAAACAGTGAATAAATATTGGACTTACATTTGCTGTACCAAGTGAAATGTAAGTCAAATGAATGCTAATGCTTGTAAGCATATATGCTCTGTTGCAAGTGGCTTATTACTGCTATGTTAATGGTCACTAAAATACAATGTAATTGCTAATATTACTTCACATTGTTCCACAAATGGTCACAATTTTCACATTTCTGACAAATAAAAACTAGAAAGCGATCCATTTATGAATTTCAGACAGAAAAACTACCCAAACAAAACCACTGATACGGTGGACTATTATGTGGAGAGCAAATCACCTCTTTGTATCAACACAATCAGGGTCGAACACGCTCTGTAAAATGGTTATTCTACAAATCCAAAACATTATGTGGTACGAAGGAAGGATAAGACGGTACAAAAGAGGGGAATAAGGAAGGAAAAGACTGTGATAATGATAAATTGTTAGAGTTTTATCTCTCTGAGGTAGAAGTAGTGGAGAAGCAGGTTGCCATTTTATCCAACTCCAAACAATCCATATAATTTTAATGATTATATGGATTGAACACCCAGACATATTAGGCTCTGCTTCTGCTGTGCAGGCAAAGACGTCACTCAGATGGCATTCATGCTTTAAACTCAATAACTGCCTCCAAAAAGGCATTATCATGTATGAATCACACCAATCTAGGGGCTTCTAAACAATCTCTGCCATCTCCATCAGAACTGTGGTTAAAGCAAATCTTTGCAAAAAAGGATGATTCTTATCAACGTTATCTCACAGCTCAACATTCTCTGGAGGCTGTAAATCTGCACTGAGCGTGACAGAAGCAGAGGAGAGCGAGGACGGTGACAGATAAAAGAAAAGAAGGACAGAGAAAATTGGCATACTGTAAGTTTCAAAGATACAGTACAGCTGCTTTCAGCAAATGTTAGAGGCTGACCGGTGCATGTGTTGACATTTGGAAGGAGGGTCTGAGCTAGCCTGACTTTTTCTGGCATTTGATATGATAAGAACCCAAAGAAAAGACGCTAATATCATATCTGATTAGTGACTTCCCATCACAAAAGGAGGCAGGGATCCTTGTGGCCTTTGAAAAGTACTTAAAGTGTATTTATGCAAACATAGAAGCTTTGCTTTTTGCTAACTTAACACATCTCCTGTATGTGCGGGGTGCATGTGTCTGTGTCTGACCTCCACCCGTCGCGCTGCAGGTAGCTGAAAGCGCCGTCGATGAGGCTGGCGGTGAACTGTCCACCGGTGATGAAGAGGGTGTTAATCGTTACCAGCTGCCCCCTGAGGTGGGGCGGAGAGGCCTCAGCGATGTACACTGGCACTGTCATAGAGGCGATACCTGCACAACGGGAGAGAGAGGGAGACAGGATGGTTAGCAGGAGGTTCCGCTAAGAAAGGTAACACACTCAGATGGTTGTTCTCAAAGGATATGCTGGCATAATTTGAGGTTGGGAGTTTATAAACTAAAACATGACCAACATTAACTAACATTAACCAATCAACTGACCTTAACACTAACTAAAATATATAACAATTTTCAAATTTATGATGTGCTTGAGTTACATTACACAAAACACAGCAGAGGATGGTGGGAATTTCATTAGTTTTGTTGGTATTCGGTCAGAGTCGAGTTATATCAGTCTGTCCCCAAGGTGGCTAACAATGCATAATATATCAACCTATCAACTTAGGTTGACTCATGGTTTTATGCCAAACAACTCTACTGTTTTCCCCAGCAGGCGACTGTTTTGGTTAAAAAAAGCTCTAATAAGCCCATTGTACACTACCTGCCCAGCAATAAATGACATACAGACAAAGTTGGGCCACTAGTTGGTAAATTTAGTGGCCTAAGAGCCAGATATTTTCTTTAGGTGGTGGTGGAGACCAAAACAGAGCTAAAAGGAGAACAAATATTGTTTAACTGTACCAGGTGACTTCAAATGAATGCTAATGCTTGTTAGCATATTTGCCACAACAAGATATATATGCTCTGTTGCCCTAAGTTATTATATTATTATATATATATTATATATAATTACTGCTATTTTAATGGTTACTAAAATACAATATAGTTGCAAATATTCCTTCACATTGTTTCACAAAATAGGTATCATAGTAATTTCTTGATGTCATATACCACCGGGAAGATACATCACTGTTACACTTATTTAACAAATATTGTTTTTGTCAGAGGATTTGAAAAAAAAAAACAGTTTTACATTGTAGCTTTAAAATCACAAAACCATTATTTTAACAAACTCTACTGTCTGCAACTAATGCCTTTGACCTTTGACCTTGACATCAACAACAGCAACAATGACTTCACGTGTGAGGTGAACCCAAGAGAGATACAAACAAATAGTATAGTCCATCTCTGTAATGGGCTCTGCACTACTCTGATCTGGAACACATTCACAACAACACACACATACAGTCACATGCACGCCACTGTCCTCACACACACACACACACACACAGAACAAACAGTGTGTGTCCAGGATGTATCTGACGAGGTGCCATGAGACCGCAGCTTTCCGCAGCTGGCTCCTGATAAGCTCTATTAATAGTCTGCCACTGCTTTCTACACACCCCTACCGTCCCCTCTCCTACCCTCCCCTCCCTACTGCCACCACCCTGCCCTCGACGGCCGCCATGACTACGTGGCTACCTGTTGCTATGGCAACCACTTGCTGGGAAACCAGCCGCACTGTCTCTGAGCGGGCACCACACTGTGGCAGCTCCGGGGAAGAGAAATCGATAACCGAGAGAGCAAGAAAGATTTCGTCCACAGAGCAGAGTGGAGCGCTTTGGGATGGGAAATCACCATCTGTTACATTTCTTGAAGGGGTACACAACATCACAACGCACTTCTGTACAATGGGAAAAGTTAACAGTCACGGTTGAAAGCCCTGTGCTCAAGTCCCTGCCTGATCTACTGTTCAGTGTTAAATGATCAGAGGAGAGGCACTCACAGACTCTGCCAAGGCTGCTCAGTTCTCCAGACTGCTGTTACACCCAGAGATCAGTCTTGTCTCTGACGTTTTGATGGAAATTGATTTCTTGACCGTGCAAACATACCCTGAGGATTTGGAGGCAAGTCTTTATCTTAGTTATGGCCTAAAAAAGGATTATCATCTGATGGCGGAAATCCAAGATCCAGATCACCGCTGAAATCTAATCAACTGCTCTTTGGCATGAAGCCCGTCTGCTCAGGCCAATTTGATGGGAATCCATTCATAAGCTTTTGAGAGATGCTGCTGAAAGATGCAACATGAGAAAAACCTCTACGATGCAGGTTACAGTAGAGTCAGGCATAGCATGTAGCATCTGTGACACAAACTACAAGTTTTTCCAGTTCAATCTGACTTTTTTAGAAACATTTTGTGACCAGTGTGTTGAAGAACTGCATCTTAAGAGATTTCCACTGTCGCTTTAACATTCAGCTCCAGTGCCTGCTCTCTGCTTCAGAAACATTAGCAGCACACATTGCTGCTGCTTAGAAAAGGCCTGCATCCTTGTACTCTTGTTTTTTCACTCTGCAGCTGTACTAGAGAGGGCTACGGTACACGGGTCTATAAATACCTGTCATACATGTCACTTGTAAGACTTGTTCCAATTTCAGAGTACAAGAAGGTGTCACACGCACACAATCTTTGATTGAATATAATTCTGGGTGGAACAGATAATGGCTTTAACAGATAGGGCTGGCTGTATTCTGTATTTTTGATATTGTCAACAAATCCAATAAAAAGGTTCTCAACCACAAACATATTTTGAAAATATAATAATAAACAATAATAATAAATATGTTATTGCTATTTTTAGTTTTATTTGACAGACATCTACAAAAATCTAAAGAGTCACAGGAAAGTAACTGAGGATGACATGCAGCAATGGGCTACAGGTTGGAGTCGAACCCCGGCTGCTGCAGCAAGGACTGACCCTTTGTACACGGGGAGCACTGCCTACTGAGCTGACTGGTGGCCTCATACTCCTGGGTGCCGTAGTTTTTATCAAATGCTACAAAAAGTTTACAGAAATAAATAGCTTGGTTTGTTAGGTACTATTAGTACTATTAGAGTTACACATATTTGGTGTGTTAGAGGGTATTTACAGCAGCAGGATAGTGTATGTGTTTTTCACAAGATTCATTATTAAACTTGCGTAGCAGTTTGAAAAAGAAAAGCAGTTAAAAGCACAAGGTCCACTTGTTTGGTCACATTTTCAGTGGCCTACAGTTGAGCTTCGTTGTCATGGAGTTTGTACATGATTTCCTTTAATTGACCTTGACCTAGCCTGAGAAAGGTCATCATCAGACACAAAACACGACACTGTTGCCCTCAAAATACAACCACCTATTATCACATAGCTGAAATCTCAACTGAACTGTCTCCTTGGCGACTAAGCAAACTCCATTAGCTTGGTGAGGGCCACGACGCAAAACATGCGATACATGTTTGAAAAAAAGAGCAGCAGACAGATTTCATGTCATTCTAGCAGTTCATCAGTGGTGAAAACCGGTTTCGCTCCTTTCTATCTGACATCTATGTGTGTGTTTGCACTATATGTTGGTATACTTTCATGACATTATGCAGACGCACACACACAGATGTACATATACACAGACTTTAAACAAGTCCTAAAGATCCTTATCCTCTGTAATACCTCTATCTGTATTCACCTCATACAGCCAGAACACTTCCTCCTCTCTCTTCTCACTTCTTGCCACTTTCCCTCCACGTTCCCGTCTTATCCATATCTTAGCCATATGTATCACCAGCTTGTCTCCGTCCATGCCACGCCTGCTTCCTCCAGCAGCCCATATGCCTACGAGTGAGAAACTGCAGCTGATGTTCATGCATTTACTGAGTAATGGATCATTTCCATTTCACATCCTGCTGCAGGTGGTGACTATGAAAATATGTTAGAGCCCATTAACTCGTATACCTTCACAGGCCAGTAAAAAGGTCAAATACTACAGTACACTTTTGCCTGAGTTTATTGACCGTCTGAAATTAAGAGTCTCTAGAGTCCAGCTTCACAGACAGTTTATCCTGCACTGGCTTTTAAAATGCAGAATGAATTCATTTTTAGCTGTTAATGCTATCATTTGAATTAAATGTGATTTATTCTGCGTCTGACTTTCTGCTAATGTTCCATAAAGGCAAAGTCCAGTATTTTTCACATCTACTGAAATATTACTATGCTTTATATGAAACAATAAATGACAAATGTTTTTTTTACATTATATAAAGAGGCAATTTGCCACTTGTTTAACAAAAGCTAGCATGATTAGCTGACTGTCTGCCCCAAAAGCAGATAGATGCCCGTACGGTAAGCAAAAACAGTTTATCCAGGGGGCTAACGTCTGTGCGCATTTAAGTCATTCATGTACAGTAAATGGGAAATTTATTTGGAAAGCTTAATTCCCAACAAGAGGCGCAGTCAGGGAGTGTCAAATTAGGATGATGATTACCTACTATAGCTAGCTTATTCTGTATTTACCTTTGGTGGGACTCAACGGGAAGTGTTATTTGGAAAGCTTTAGGAGGCTGGCCATGCTTGTCCCTATATACATTGTTTTTGCTGCTGTCAAATTTCCTAAATCTCTACAACAGAAGTGTCAAATGAAAAGTTGGTATGACCCATAATCAATAAGAAAATATCTGAATTTTCCTTTTTTATGTCATAGTATCCAATGCTGATGATTGTGACAAATCTAAGAGGTAAAATCTGATTTAATTTAAGTTGCTCTTGTCCTGCATTAGTATCATTGCATAGAGGACATATCTTAAGTTACGTGACATTATGTTGATATAAGTGAAGCCATGTATTCATATTTCTTTGAAGTTCTCCACCGGAACTAAAACTGTGCTGAAAACAAGTGAAATAACGTCAACCACAGGCCCCATTTCTCCTCTTGCTTTAATGTGAATCCCTTACAAACACAGTCGAGCTGTGTTCCCCCTCTCATTAATGAGCTCTCCTTTCAGCACCAAGAACAGCTCCCAGCATTCCCCTCTCCACACACACACATACACACACACACACACACACACACACACACACACATACACATGCAAACACACACCCATCTAAAGTCATCGTCTGGTCAGGCTCGGCCTCAAAGCAGCACAGCACACTTAAACAAAGGATCTGTCTGGTCTGGTGAAGGCAGCTTCTGGGCACATAGTACAAAGCTCGGGACTGACTCACTTGATGAGAGCATCAGGGTGGTACTTCACTAGATCCTCCATCACTGTGGTGTAGTAAAGAGACAGCCTGGACATTTTCTTCTACTAAGTAGCTGGTTGTGATGGAGGAAGTTAATCAGAGGCTAATGAAGGATGCTTGAAAACGCGGAGTGAGGAAAATAGAAAACTCTGGGTAAGTGTTGTGAGTGATGATTGAGTCAGTGGTACAAAGCAGGAGAGGATGTCTGTTTTCTTAATTAAATTCAGTAGTGTGCCTCATTTCACTTTGGATTTTGTCAGTAGAGTTTTGTTTGCTTCAATGTAAATTAAAGCATAATTTACCATAATATATCATGGGACTCCAAATGACTTTTGGTGAAAACCGTTTTCAAAAAATAAAAACTCAAAATGCACAAATGTCAAGCCAAAAACAACTCAACATTTTAATGTCTTGAGTTCCACATTACAGCAATAATATGCGCATAAACAACCTCCTCATTAAGTCAACACTTAGCTTCTACCTAGTTAGGTGGAGAAAAGTGACTTAATTACATGAAGCAAGCAATTAATTACCATGCCTCCAGGTTATAATTCATTGTTATCGCAATGTAATCAACTGCTAGGATTATTTTTATACAGTCCCTATTTACTATAACCAAGGACAAAACAATTGAAAATTTTCAATTGCTGGATAATTTAGCCAGAAAACATGATTATGCACACACACTGTGAGGGTGATTGTGTGCTTTTGTTTGTGTATTTGTTTGTCTATTATGTGAGGCAATGGATTATGGCTGAAGATTTCTTTTACAAAAAACATTTCATGGTTCTTTTTGACCCTTTAAATCCGCTGCCACACAGAGAGCACACAAAGATTCAATTATAGTTTGTCCCCTCAACTGTACTTGAAAATGTAGTATTTAATAAGAGTTTGTCAACCAGCAAAAGACTCCCATCAACTCCATTCAGATTGGCTGGCTGGAGAAATATCAGATAATGTTGTGATGATAAAGTGAATTAAAACTGTGATAAAACATTTTTTTTTTTCTAATTGGATCGCATGTCTACCTGATGCTGATGATGAAATCACAGAGATGTATCAACCGACTCTGCAGGTCCCCTCATGAGGTCTTTTAGCTCATTGTTTAGGTTTTACAGCCCACAACTTTATTGTCTTGGTTCAGTGTCACTCTCTATTTCATTGCTTATTCAAAAACTAAAACAAATTGACTGCATGCTACATGCACAGCTTAACAACAGATGGACAGAGTTAGTGACTACCTGCTGAACCGAGTGCAGCATTTAGCAACTAGAGAGTCAGATATTTCCCTTAGGAGTTGGTGGAGACCAAAGCGAAGCTAAAACAGTTTCACTATTCTAAACTTTGTTTGGCACAGAGTCATAACGAGTTTATTTTTAACTGTAAAATCCTGTATTTGTTTCTTGGCCACAATTATTAAAAAAACAAATTTAATTGCAATAGATAGCACATCCAGCAGTAAACATGCTAACAAATTGGCCTGCAAATAGTACTTCTAGCTCACCTATCTTCAGCTGTCACTCAAAAGTCTTGCTTTAGTTATGTGGGAACCATTATTGTTAACCAACGTGTGACTAGGGAAGATTAGTTGGAATAAATGACTATGGTTAATTATAAAATAACTCAAATCACACTCCAAGTTGGCTAACAAGAGGAGGTTTCTACTCTAAGATTGAAACATCTTCCTTCAAATATCCTGTGCAGCAGGAAAATCTCTTAATTTGATTAAACTACCAAGTTATGTAATTAATCTTTGTCCATCCTGACAGTCTGGTTCAATACTATCTGTTTGCTCAGACCAGCAACAGCTCGTATGACACAACAGTCATGTTCACAGACAAAGGTCAAACAATAACCGGCCGGGAGCAGACATGCCAGAGGCTTCTGTGTAGAAATAAGGGGGGGGGCATGGATTGGTGGCGTATGGCCTTTCCTGGTTTGACAAACAGCTCCCATGACCTTTCAGGTGAGTTAACTTCAGAAATGCAAACTAACTGGCTTTCCTGTGAACCAGCGGTCATGTTAATGTGAGTGTGCAGGTGACAGGCATGGCCGGAATAATTGCATGCAATGAAAAATGTTGCCTTATTAGCGTCTCCGGCGGCTAATTGTGATGCCAGAATGTGTTTCATTATCTATCAGGGCCGACTCGAGCATGCTTGTGTAATGAAGAAGACTGTATGGGAAAAGATTGTGATGGTGGAAGGGGAGGGGATACTCATAATGAAACAGCCACTTATAATGTAACAGCTGAAATAACCCGGGTGATTAGTTTCTTCCCCACATTAGCAATCAGAGCTTGTGTGTGTAAATGATAATGTGAAGCTGCAGCATTTTCAATCCTTGGTTCACATGTTCATTTGGGAAAAGGGAATTTTTCTTTTTATATTAAAATCTATAAATATTCATTTATTCCCTTACCTTTCATTGTTGTTGGTTCTAAACAAACACTAGACTGGCATTACAGCCATTTGTGTCGCCATTGCAGTGCTCTTTATGGGCTCGTATTTCAAATTAAAACCGGCTGTTGATGGCGCCCATCTCTATAAAGAACTAGTGGTTAATGACCGTCCATTATTGCATAATGTGCAATTCAAAGTGATGGTATCAAATTTCCAAAAAGTCAGTGGTAGAAAATAACACATATTACATAATCAGCACGAGAGATTCGTAAAAGGATTAAAGCTTACATGGATTGTAGTTTAGATGTAGGGCTGCAACTAACAATTATTTTCATTGTGGATTCATCTGTTGATTATTTTCATAATAACAATTAGTCTATAAAAGGACAAAACAATGGATTAAATCAACACATAATTTTGTTGTGAATACAAGAACCAGTAAATTGTTTGGATCTTACCTTTGTTAGATTGCCAATTGTCAGAATTGTTCTGTCAATTGATGGAATTGATGGAAGATAAAATAAGACAGACTTTATTACTCCCACATTGGGGAAATTCACTTGTTACAGTGGCTCACTATTTACAAATTGGATGAGAAAATACTCATAAATAAATAAATAGATAGATAAATAAAGATAAATAGAGGGCGCCCTGGAGGCTCAGCTGGTAGAGTGGGCTCCCTATGTAAGAAAGGTAATTGTTTAATTGAAATTAATTGTTTTGGTCCTACTATGATGAATAAAGTTTTTCTCTATGTGTTTTGGTTTTGCTCCCCACCTTTCTTATGCTGTTCTTATTTTATGTAAGCATGTAACATGGATCCAACCATTCTCATAATGCATCTTAAAGTTGTAGTGTGTAAAAGTGTGTATGACGTAGCGGCATTTTGTGGTGTAGCTGATTGCAATCCTGTTGCCTCACAGAAGGAACTCCTTGACGGCCTGCACGAAAAACGTGAAAAAAGCAAAAGGCCCCACCTAAAGCCATTTCAATTCTTGAAATGAAGATCGTTTTATGTTCACATTTCTGCGTTCCAGTTTTAGAAAATTGGTATAATTACACAGAACCATCTGTCAAAATTACATATTCTATTTATTTTCGTCAAAAAAGCAGCAGTTTGTTGTCATTACCTGAACCAATTTTCTACCAGGAGTCAAGCTTGTTTTTGTAAAATTTCCTGTAATTACTCTAATTGATTGCACAGAGAAAACAAGTCTGGACAATTACGGAAAAATAAGAGAAAAGATAATCGCTACAAGTGTCTTCTTTAGACAACAGGCCTTTGCTTAAGAACTGTTTTAGTAAAAAAAATATATAAGTCTGATGTAAGTTTATGTTTGCATGCAGGTTATCTGAAGATTTTAAGGCTCATTTCCAACGAGTCACAAGCCTTATCGAACCTAAAACCGGCATTTTCCACCTAAGTTACCCGAGCTGTATCATCCATCACAGGAAATATGAAGCTTTAATTTAGTTTTGTCAAAGTAGAGTCATAGAGTGTTTTCATATCAGTACTTCCTGTCAATCACCTGATCCCCCTGAAGACAAAAGACGAGTTCTTCAAAATCAAAACAAACTTCCATGTCACACCCAGGCTTTTTTACTTTTTTATCTCTTTCATAGCCAAAAGACAAATTCACACTTCATCCAACATGCACTGGCAAATTATTTCAATGCATGTATTTCTATGTATATCATAATTTCCTGCTTTTCCCAGCCATTCATCCAGCAGTGACGGCCTCACACCTTCCCACCTGGTGGAAGATTTACCGAGAAACATTCATCATGCACATCCCAGATGACAGACATGTATATATATCTTGATTAAAACATCAATAATAATAATAAGGCCTTTATGTTGTAGAGGAAGTCAACACAGAGCTCTTTACTTTGGTCAGGGATGTTCATTAAAGAATTAAGCTTCATCTCTTATCCCACTGGCTGAGTGAGGACAGATAATGGTCTGCAACTCCTCCATGTATCACTGAGGAAAGCGCTTACTACTCTCAAGCGTCTACGTCTCAAAGGAGACGAGAGTGCCATCAGCGTGGTGAAAAGCCGGCTTTGACATCCCTTTCCACAGCGGCTGCGACTCATGAGTAACAGCAGTCACTATATATAATAATTTGGGGTGTATTGAATTCTGATCAAAAGGCGCGTCATGTAAAAGCATGCAGAGTGTGGAGAAATGAACAGGCAGAGAAAGGAGGATGATTCAAGAGAGGAGAAGGAAGAGAGTGAGGGAAGGAAGTAGTAGAGGCAGGGACGTGGCCAACCAATCAGATAAATGTAACTCTGACATCAGTAAAGGCTAAAAAGTCTCCTGTGTGCTCCTTTTTTGGGCGTGTGGTGATGGATATCCACCTCTTTTTATGAATTCAGTTTCCCTAATGGTACCCAACTGAACCCAATAACAATCTTAATGATGATAATAATAAAGACAGCGAGTTGTCTAACAGCAAGTGGCGTGCAGCCTGAGTGATCAGAGGGCAAGGCTGTGTAATTAGAAGCTGTGAGTAATTTCAAATATGAGGCTTGAGGCAGAGAGATGATGAAGAGGCAGCAACCAACCAAAACTATTCAATGTGTGTGTGTGTGTGTGGGGGGGGGGGGGGGGGGTAAAACATTATGACCTGAAGGTGCACTTAACGCTGATTCTGACCTTTGAACTTTCAAATGGAGAGCAAGTGCAGGGGAAATGTTCAGGAAGAAATCAATAAAGTATCACATTATCATTAGTGCTGCCAGTGGGGTGAGATAATTTCACTGGTTTCCAATTACGAGCTATTTTTGTGTTTCCTCTCTGACAGCGTTTACAACTTGCTTTCACAAAAACAAGATGTAACCTGTGGGGCTACAAACAGACATCCAGTTTAATGACACACAGAAGGGACAGAGGGCACATGTCTTACCAAGACCCACTCCGACGATGAGCCTCCCCGCCAGGAGAACCTCCTTGCCAGGTGCGGTGCTCAGCACGATCCCCCCGACGGCGAAGAAGAAGCTGGCCAACAGTATGCACACTCTGCGCCCGAAGAGCCCGTTGAGGAAGCCGCCCAGCAGGGCAGAAAGGGCGGCCGCGGCCACAGTACTTGATATGAGCAACTCCTGCCACAGGGCGCTCAGGTCCAGCTCCCTCTTCAGCAGGAGCATCGCCCCGGAGATCACCCCGGTGTCGTAACCGAACAGAAAGCCCCCCAGGGCGGAGAAGGCGGCAAGGACGTAGACGAAACCGGGCGTGACATCTTGCTGGAACTGCTTGCGGGCAGCCCTCTCCAGGTCCCCGGTGGAAGAGGAAGGTGCTGCCGGGGCACCTGCGGTGGAAGCCGCGGCGGAGGCGCCCTGGCTGCTGATGCTGGCGCTGGACGGAGCCTTGATGAGACTCCGCTCTCCTCCGTCGTTCACTTTCTTCCACCGCTCGCCCATCAAGTTGCTCATACTACGGAGATTGTAGTCATGGTCGACCTGCTTTCGCGACATATGGGATAAACAACACAGGACACGGCTGCTGAGTTGTTGTTGTTGTTTTTTTGGCGCTTCCCAAGAAAAGAAAAAAAACAAAACAAACAAAAACAAAACAAAAACACACTCACCCACTTAACTAATTCACCCCTCCCCTCCCTCAGTGCGAAGTTAGTGCAGCGTTGGGTATCCAAAAAATCACTCCCAAATCTAACGCTGGCTGCTGGGTAAAAAAAGTTCTTCTCCAGCCTTGTGTGTATCAGTGTATCACATCCCTGTGGTCCTGATGGGAGAGTTGAGGAGGAGTGGGGAGGAAAGGTGAGATAGGAGGAGTGTAGTGGAGCAGCTCGTCACTACCAGCGTCGGCATGACGCAAGGATATGTTGTTTTGGAAGCGTGATGCTGGAGTGAGGATTCAGTCTGCTACAATTCAGTGGGAACTGTAGCTGAAAATAGAAACACGACAGATTAATAAGAAAATCAATAAAAATATAACTCTAGAAATCCCTGTTGACATACATGCTGTTGATCATACTGTTGGTCATTTTTCATGTCTTGTTACAACATAAATAACTGCACACTTATCGATATAGACACCTATATGAAATGACAGTATGTCTATACAAATATAGATTCTGAGCAGGCTGCCTCGGGTATAACAGGAAAACTGTTGCCCCCTGCAGGACTATCTCTGGTACCACAACTTCTCTCTCTGTAGAAACACAGTCAGACACCCCTGACATCTACATTTCTTGGGCAATAACATCTCTGTCTACAGCTGATTATCTTTTCTAAACATACAAGTTGATGAGTTCAAAAGAACTGAGTAGGCAGGGTATATCTCAGTGTTTTTTAGCTAGAAAATGGAAGTCTTTCTACTGGGTTTGTCCTCAGATTTTAAAAAAAAATGTGAGCCAGTAATCATAAGCCGATACTTGATAGACTTGATACTTGACTACAAAAATAGATGACTGGGCAGGGGTTTCTAACCTTTAAAGCAACAGTAGAAGTAGTGCAAAAACGGCTGCACTGTTGTGAGAGTGGTCAGTGTGTTGATACTTTGCAATCAGTTTACTATGTCACAGTAATCTCACTTAACAAAGCCTATCATTTCACACAGGTTTGCTGAACTGGAATGAGCTGAAGTAAACAGCTGAAGCTGAACAAAACAAATGATTGTTAAGTGACTTGAAATGAAGTTTCTGACAGTTTACAGATTCACAGTAATCTAGATTTGGATGTTCAGTCAAAGCTAACTTATTACACTATTCGCTGAATCTGCATTGCTGAAGAACACCATGTGCTACGAAATTAGACCTTCTAATCTGCCACTATTAATTTGATTGATGAATCTGTAAAATGTCAGAAAACATCCACCACCCGAAGCCCAAGGTGACGTCATCAAATTGCTTGTTTTGTTGAAACAATTTTCTGCCTCTATCTGAAGCTGAAGACCTCCTTGGTCATCGCTTACATTCTTTATTATTGATCATGCTTTAAAACCGAAAAAGTAATCTTTGTGAACATGCTGCATGGCTGCAGCCTCGAGAAATGACATGGTTGTAAATGCATTCATGTGTGGAGGGGGATCAATATGTGGACAGTGGTGTCACACAAAATGGAGAATGAGTGCAGTCTGATAATGGCTCATGATTGAGCCCATTAGAGAAGGAGGACAATAATGGGACATGTTTCCTGTACACATGCTGGTGTGGATGGTTTCATGATGGAAACCTATGATGTTGTGACTCCAACTCATTAAGCCTGACTAGTAGCAGGGCCTGGGAGGAGGGGGTGCTCATCAGTCATTCTGTCAATAACACTTATTGACAGAACTATCGGCCAGATAGTCTAAATTTTGGTATGGACCATGGCTAAAATGTTTTCAGTGGCACCAACATCAAACCAAAGTTTCTACTTATTTCAACAATCAAACAGGAAGAAACTAAATGCGACCACAAACACAGGGAGTGAATTGATAAAGAAATGATTTATTGTCTAATTTCTAGGGGAATGAATGCAATTGAGTAGAAAATCCAAATGATGGAGGCAGAGGTGAATGAGGGGACCTAAAGAGACAAGGCAGAGCAGAAGACAACAACGGGAAGTGAACTTGGCAGAGAAGATGGTGGGCAGGCAGGCAGGTAGGTAAGTGGGTAGTGATTCTAATGTGCAAGGAAACAAAGTTAGCGATTCCAGAAAACACACAAGAGCAGAAAAACACTTTGGGGGGATGTAACGATCTAGCCAATATTGGTTGAGGGACTAAGGATGATTTATACAGTGTTTATTAGTGGGTGAAAAGTGAATCAGGGAGCCAGTAGAGAGTGTGATGCCACGCCCACAACTGAGAGACGCACACACACACACACACACACACAGAGATAGAGAAAACAGGAGATCTTGGGGAAATGGAAACACACGGGAAATAACTGAAGTTCATGTACTCAAATTACCACAAAATGTACCAAACACATTCATGCTCCTTAGACGATGAAGCAAGCACTTTCCACTTTGGTTGGGTCACTTGATGGCTCATTACCTTCTCATACTCTTAGCGGGAAATTTGCTAAGCACATTTTAATCCTATGGAGGTTTTCATCTGTACTATGTTCTTTCCAGGGTTGCTGCACTCCCCACAAAAATGTATGAAGCCTGTCATATTAATGGGAGGACACAGCAAGGAAGAGATCCAAACTGACTTCCAAAAGTGTCATGAGAAACTAATTGCCATATCTGTGTCTACGCCTCCTCCCTTATCTATCTGTTCTTGTTCTCTCTCACTGCATCTTATGGCCAGTCCTGCCAAATAGCTAAATACCAACACTTTTTATTCATTCATGGCATTTGAGAAGGAACATAGTGAAGAGATGATGATCAAGGCAAAATCCAAATGCAATACAAAATTCCCATTGACAAAGTGTTTGCTAGACCTTGACCTTAATGTTCAGTGTGTTGGATTTAGTAGCATCTAGCAGTGAGGCTGCAGATTGCAACCAGCTGAATACATCTTGAATTACCCTCCCCCTACAAGTGTGCAGAACAAAGTACGGTTGCCGTGGAACCCACAAAAAGCACAAAAGGCTCCATCGATAGCCATCATTTGGTTCGTCAAAACATGGTGAGAGGTTCCAAGGAAGAGGAACCACCCAAGTTTTGGATATAAAGAGCTCATTGTGAAGAAAAACATGACAATTCTTATTTTTTCGAGTGATTATACAAAAAGTATGACGAAAACTTGAAAACAGTCATGAATATTAGGTTCCATTTCTTCCACAGTCTGCCAATAGATCCTTCTAAATCTCACACACTCAACGTGTGAAGGTAACAGTTTTACCTGCTAATATAGATTATTCCTTCTGTCTTGGTGCTGGCTGGTTTAAGCTTCATTGAGCCAAATTCTTGCAGCAGAAAGAACTCATCACAACAATTATTATTAAACATCATGCCATACATTACTATTACTGCCCTATTCAGGTAAAATTTCTAAAAATAATTAGAAATGCTGAACCTAAAGTGACAGCTTCACAGTGTTTGTTTTGTCTAATCAACAGCAGAATTATTCCAAAATAATGAAAATTGTTAAAATTTGCTAAAAGCAAATCCACACATTTGTGAAGCTGGAAGAATTAAATGTGTTTGCATAAAAATGGTGATCAGCAAAATAGTTCCCATGTTTGTCACTTTCGCCCTCGTACTTACTCCACATTTTTGACAGTTAAACAGAGAGCAGCAAGTTGCGACACATGTTACAGACAGTTTATTGGTAACTGTTTGGAAGATATTCAGTATGTAGTATATGTGTGTTGCTGGTAAGGGCAGTGACACACCGCTGGGGGACACGGGGTGGTCCACCTCCTTGTCCACCCGTTGTTCACCTGCGCACAAACAAACACACAGACTTAGTTCACCAAGCATCAATTGCAGAGTTATTAATGTTGCAAACAATGTTGCAAAAGTTGTGTACGAAAGTTTAAGACACCAAACTTACCACAACCTGCTGCTCTGTCCTCTGTGACATGACATTATAAATATAGTTCCCGGGAGGACAAGAGGAAGGAAGTGGGAGGAATTATGCAGATATGTTTATTTATGTATATTTCATGAGTGTTCATTAGAATTATATGTGTTTGTTAATAGGTGTTTATACTTTATATATTTTATTTGGTCATTTTTGTAAATATTCATGCTATTCACATATATATGTGAATATTTAAGAACACCTATTAATGGTTTAGTCTAATTAGTCATGTGACTAATACGTTTTGTATAAAAGGAAGTCAGATTGTTTCTTGTTGAGAATTGGTTGATTGTTGGAGATTATTGGTTGTTTGAATTTTGGATTGCTGTTATTATTGATGGAGTGTTTTTGAGTACAGTGTTAATTCATTACTTCGTCAGATCAGTTTATAGTTGGTTTTGGTCTTTTAACGGAAAACATTTTTAGAGATTTAAGTATCTAAATCCTATCATACTGTACATCCTATACTCATCAGCAGTTCACCTACAGAAATCTTAAAAATTTCTTTTGAGAAGAGTTCATTAAAAATATTTATATACAAGCTTTGTAATTACTGATCTTTATCCTAAACTCATTATGACTTCTATACAGTATACAAAGCTTATCACTTAACTATATGCTAAACGTATCATTTTTTTGTTTTTCTACATACATTTTTTTCAAAGGAGGAAAAGAAAGAGAGGCAGAGAAAGATTTAGAAACATGTGTGAGCTTGCCTTACGTCTCGATGCAGAATGTAGAATGGTCCCAATGGGACCCCTGACAGAAATCTCTTCATCAGTCTGTTGTGTCTTTGCCGCCGCCGCCGCCGCCGCCGCTGCCGCCGCTGCCGCCGCCGCCGCTGCCGCCGCTGCCTCTGTCTCCTTCTCCTCCTCCTTTCCAGATTCTGTTAGAGAGATGAACAGAGGAAAAAAATATTAATTTTTCATTCTTGAAGGAAAAAATCCATCCATGTGAACTTGTTAAATGAACTTCTCTCAAAATGGCAACCTTATTTAGTTTAAGGTCAATTACTCACATACTGCCAGGCGGACAGCTGGCCGCTGGAGCTGCTGTCTGGCCGGACAGGGTACACCTGTGAGTAGAGTTGTCAGAGATATTGACACTTTGATATTTTTTCAATACCACATGTTTACAATACGATACAATCTCCATTATTTACACATCTAAAGTACAGATGTCACTAAAAAACATCAGAATGACACCATCTGCAATCAGTGAACACAAGTGAACAATCTCCTCCTCACTCCTGTGCAAGGACTGTTATCTGATATCAAAGGTAGTACTGTGAGCCAGAGATGGATGGGCTGGAGCTACATGTTTATGATACGATACAATTTCTAATATTTACACATTCTATAGAATCTAAAGTACAGACAAGATTAAGAAACCCAGATCTACACATAAGAACATTGGAACAACACTATCTGCAATCACTTCATGAGTGTTCACAACTATCTTCTGTTCACTCTCCGCCTCCTGTGCGATCAATCTACTGATCATACAGTGACAGAGAGAGAGGCGTTATCTGGTATTATGTTGAAGACACAGACATTTTACAAAAGCAACAGGTAGTACATAATTCGTAAAAAGTTTACACAGTTTTGCCATGGTATGAAAAGGTATTGACACAAGTATTGTATCCAAGTTTTAAATTGTGGTATGGTGACAAACTTACCTGTGAGCCAGTGGTGGACAGCTGGGAGTTGGAACTACTCTCCCGCTGCTCCCTCTGCCACTGCTCAATCCATCTCCTCCTGATGCTTGTCAGAGTCTGTCAGAGAGATGAGAAGAAAGAAACGGATCGACAGAAACATCAAGTCGGTCATATTATCTTAAAGGAGAAAATCCATCCATGTGAACTTGTTAAATGATCTTTAAAAATGGCAACCTCATTATGTTTAGGGTCAATTACTCACCGACACCATGGCATCCTGCCCTCTATAAATTTGGCCAGAAGTGGATGGCTGGGGGCTGGTGATGCTGTCTGGCTCGACTGGGTATATCTGTGAGTGGAGTTGTCAAAAGCATTGATACTTTGATCATTTTTCAATACCATATGTTTATGATATGACACAATTTACACATTCTATAGTATCTGAAGTACAGACGTCATTAAAAAAGACGGATCTATAATTAGAACGACACCATCAATTAAGTAGTGGACAGTCCACTTCTCACTCTCCTCCTCCCATGCAAGGACTTTAATTGCTGTGGTATCAAAAGAATTAGTACTGTATTAAGGTTTAGAACTCTGTTACAGTGACAAACTTACCTGTGAGTCAGAAGTGAATGGCTGGGGATTGGACCATCTCTCAGGGCTGCGGTCACCCTGCCTCTTCTCCTTGTTGTTGTCCTGTTAGACGGAGGGAAGACAAAAAAGAAGGAATTAGGCCAAACGTCTTCACTTAAATACTTTAATAAATTAATAAATTATGTTTGGCGTCAAACTGAATGTTCAAGATTCAAGATCTCTCTGTTGTCATTTCACAGTGCACCGTAAAATGAAATTACAAGCAAAAAAAAACTCAGATTAAAAAGCCATGATAGAGCAGTTCTGACCAAACTGACTTAATGTTCATCTTCATCACCAGAAGTTACTTGTTGTACCCACTCTACCTCAGCTTGTTTAGTCTAGTCCTCGGTTATACTCAGCTATATTTCCCAGAGCAACTTAAAACAACCTGCAGAGAAGGAAAATCTCTGTATGAGTCTGCAGTATGAAACATCAGTTTCTTGTCATGTAAAATACACCCAGCTGTCAGTTTCATATTAAATTCATTTGACTGAAGTATAATGCCATAGTATATTGTGTGTTATTTGAGAAAGACAAGCTTAAGCTGCAATTGTTCAGTGTAACAATGGCACTCAGTATATAGACAGAGTTAATGTCTTATTTTAACAATAAATTGCGTTTACATATAAGATTTGTTACTACTAATCGACGACCAAATTGCTTTCACTGGACGTTCCGACGCGAGATTTTATTTTGTAATTTTTGGCGTGCATTTCCTGTCCTGACAGCGCAGCTGGCCTGAGAGCGGAGCCTCCACCGGAAGCCACACTACAGGTGTGCGGCCAGCTCACAGCTGTTCTTGAGTGTAAAAAGTGCTTTTTAAAAATAAGTCACCCGACGTATGCACGAAGTAGTCGGTGCAACACACACAGAGAAAGGAAAGGAAAATCACTGATCTCCAAGTCCATGTTAGCACACAAAACGAATGCAGATTGGTGTAGAAAAAACATGAACAAGTACTAAAAATGAATTAAAAAAAAAAAAAAGAAGAAGAATTTCGAGAATTGTGTTCAGCCATGTTGCCACAACAATCACACATACATTTTCTAATCAAAGGAAAATCAAAACAAAATGTTGCCATGGCTGCCACACAGGCAGCGCGAAGGCAACATGTAACATGTTTTGATTTTAAAAAGTATTTCTTGAATTATTAAGGTCTTTTGTTATTTTGCAAAGAGCAAAAATGTCCGTTTTAAATTATTACATTGGTCTTATTTAATAGAATTTAAATTATTAAAAGTAAAATTTGATAGATATTTACACAATAATTAAATAAATGAAGGTAAACGTTTGACTAAACTGTTATAATTAGCTAAATGATAGTTGAATGAAATGAATGAATGAACTTGTCAGCTAATATTGTCCAACATTGTTTGCCTGCTCGCTAACACTGTTATTAATTTGTTAGCTACCTTTTAAAGCCTTTACATTTTTTTTTATGATTTTTAAAAAATTAAACATTTAATATTCTCACCTTCTCCATGGTACGGCAATGCAGCAGTTGTTCCTCCGGTTCCTCGTCTTGTGGGTTGATTTTAGCCAATGACAGTGTAAAGAAAATGTTTTATAAAGGTTTTAACAGGTTGCTGTAACAGTAGGATCATTGTAAGGAATGTTTAGAGTGCGACACCGACTGTTTAGAATGTGACACGCAGTTAAAAGTAAGCTGAAGACTGTAAGACATGTAAGCAAGTACAAGGCTTTAAATCAGGGGTGTCCAAACTTCTTTTAAAGAGGGCCAGATTTGACAATGTGAAAATGCCCGGGGGCCAACATATTAAAAATGAAAATATCACCAATAAAAGTTACATACAAATGCACTGTTCTGTAACAATTTTATTTTCATTGTCACAAATATCTTTTTTTTTTAAAAATGACCAATGTAACCAAATCTAAACCAATCAGGTGTGAACAAATCTAAAAACCATTTCTTCCTTTCTTTCACATCTGGAGTCAGATAACAAAGAATACATTTTAGGTTAAACTTGCATGAAGTTGATACAAATCTTAACCTCATGTTCATTCTAAACATGACTTATTATGAATAATGAGGAGTCTGTTAACATTTAAGGTTAAAACGTTTCACTCTTGCTCTTCTCTTCAGAAAGTAATATTTTGTGTCACATCTACAGATATATAACACCAGGAGTTATGCCCTTAGAGGTTCAAATGCTTCGGTTAATCAAAAAAGCCAAATCTTCCAGCCATGCAGTATCTGACAATCCTAGCAGGCCATAAATAATACATTATAGGCTTTGGGCCACATGAAATCTGACATGATGGGAACATGCCTGCTTTAAATGGTAAATGGACTGTACTTACATAGCGCCTTTCTAGTCTTCTGACCGCTCAAAGCGCTTTTACACTACATCTCATTCACACACATTCATAAAAACTCTTCATTAGTGACCTTTTGAATCTACAAAACGCAAATGATTTTTCCCCACATGCCTCTGTGTATTTTGCACATCGAATTTATATTAGTATCTTGCTAAATAAATGTGTGCTATTAAAATTATTTGCATTCTGTTAGAGCATCACTCCCACCAGTACAATGCCTGCAGTACTGACATCAATATTCAGGCTACATCTCCCCCTGCTGGCCAGAGTGACACACAGCGTAAATATAATTTTACTGATTTTACTAAAGTCTGATAAAAAAAAAGAAAAAAAAAGAAGAAGTTCAACGTTTTCCACTCAGGTGCTTGTGGCTGCATTAATAGTATGGTAAATTTAAAGAATATTATTGTTTATCTGCTATTTCAGCACAAGTTTCAAAATGTAGTCTCTGACAGCCGGCAGTTGTTATTCTAAACATTAATACACAGCACTTACAGTATTTGGTCGCACACAATGTGTGTTTAATTAAAATTACTATCATGAAAAAAAGCCACTTTGGTTAAATGTAAGTAAAAAGGTCCTTTTTGACTTTATGACATCTCAATGTTAGATAATATTGTGTTATAACAGTTCAGTTTTGGACTAAATGCAGTTGCAGCTGGGGTTTTTCTGGTGTAGAGTGGTGTTGGACTGGCAAACAAATAGAGCTGGTTGTGAATCTTGAAATCAAAACCGACATCCGAAGACAAAGGCTAGACTGGGTGTGACTGGTAGAATGGTAGGCGTTGTGAAGTCTCAGGTAGGTCACAGAATTAATAACACAAAGCAGGGCAAAGCACAAAAGAACTGGCTTAGTAAGAAGTAGCATCCGGAAGAAGATTTACTTCCTTTATCTTTTTGAAGTCTTACATGAGGGCAAATTGTAGGAAATTAGTATATACAGGGAGATGGAACCGCCTGCTAGGCATTGCTGCCGGTCGCACCTCCTCCGGTGCCCATGGGTCAGCTGCAGGGTCATCAGCCAGGAACCACCAATCATCAACGTTTCGCTCCTTTAATCCTGGAACGTCTCCTGGTGGTGGAGCAGTGACAGGGACGTCTCCCTGTCACCCCTGCAGCTGATAGGTGTTCCCCCCTGCGGCTGTTGATGGGGTTAGTTGCTCTTTCCCCAGAACTTGTCCTTCCTCCTCAGCCAGAGCCAAAAGCTCCCCTTCTCAGCCTCCTCTGCCAGCTCTTTGGTTGCCTTCTTTAGGTTCCCCCCGGTCACTCCAGCATCCCTCAGTAGGCGTGTTGTTGACAGCCCCACGTAGCCTCGGCATCCGACTTCCACTGGATAGATGGTAGTTTTCCAGCCAGCCATCCGGCACTCAGCCGCCAGCTCTGAGTACTTGGCCTTTTTTCGCTCATAGGCAGCCTCGATCCCCTCTTCTGCTGGTATTGTGAGCTCAATGAGTAGGACGGACTTTGCTTTTGGGGACCACGCCACTATGTCAGGGCGGAGAGATGTAGTCGTGATCTCGACTGGGAAACGGAGCTGCCTGTCGAGATCTACTCTCATGTTCCATTCCTGGTCGGGGGAGAACGGCCTAGATGTTTCTTTTGGTCTGATGTTTATCTCCCCCCACCTTCCATGGCGAAGCTGTGATTCTCTGCTGGTGGTACCCCATTACTGCCCTGTACACGGCGCTCCAGCACCTCTGCCAGCTTTCTCAGGACCTGGTCGTGCCGCCATCTATAGCGTCCCTGGGAAAGCGCGATCTTACAGCTCAACAAGATGTGCTGGAGGTTTGCATTCGGGGTGTTGCAGAGTGTGCAGCATTCCTCACTCCCAAACCACTGGTGAAGGTTCCGAGGACATGGAAGCGTGTCGTATGTTGAGCGGATAAGGAAGCTGAGCCTTGCCTGCGGGATTTTCCAAAAGTCTGTCCAACTGATGTTACGGTTGACGACTCCTTCCCAGGTTGTCCAGCTTCCTTGTGGGCCCTGCGACACAGCCTTGATCTTGTAGCGCTCCTCCTCCATCCTCATCACCTCCGCCACGACCATCTCCTTCCTTTCTTTGCGGTTGGCCTTGGACCAGAACCGTGGCGCTTCTCCCCACCCTAGGCCTGCTCTTCCTGCCTGGACTCTGCCAACGATCTCTTGATGTTGCAGACAACTGATAGCTTGGTCAACCTCAGTTTGGGCGTTCCACTTCCGGCCTGTCGGAATCTTGATGTTCGCGTTCCTAATATTCAGGTCAGTGGACTCTCTCAACTGGAGAACGAGCCTGGTCTTTTCCTGCTTATAGCCCAAACTGATGGATTGAAGCGGCAGCTGGAGGGTGTTCCTTCCGAAGAGGCCTGTTTCAGAGAGGCACCGTGGCAACTCCAACCACTTTCTGATAAATGAGTTGGCTTTTCCATCCATTTTACTTGCGGCGGATGAGGGGATATCACTCATTTTCAGCGGCCACAACACCCTCCTGTAGAGTGTAAATTGGTAGCACCAGACCTCGTACTTCCCCGGGAGTTGGCTTTGGTCGATCTTTGCCAGGCCTTCTGAGAGCTGTTTCATCACGGTTCTCCCCATCTGTTTGTCCGAAAGCTCTGCCGTGTACTGCCTCCCCAGGCTTTTAATGGGCTGCTCAGAGAGGAGTGGGATTCTCTCACCCCCTACGACGAAGATGGTGCTATCGTTTCTGACTCCTTTTCTGAGAGACAGGCTCCGTGATTTTGATGGCTTGATCCTCATTCGAGCCCACGATGTCAGCTCGTCCATCCTTTTCAGCAGTCTTGATGTACATGCTGCTGTCTGAAGGAGGCTGGTGACGTCGTCCATGTACGTCCTCAGTGGGGGTAGTCTCTGCCCGGCTGGTACCTTGATCCCTCCAACCATCTGTCTTGCACCGACGAGGATTACCTCAAAGGCTGCCACTGTTGTTTATTTGATGGTGATGATGTGAAGATGATGAAGGAAAAAATCTCCGCTGACACCGTCTTTCTTGTATATAAAAACAGGTTTATTACAAAGAAGTTCAGCATCGAAAACAAGCATCCAGGATTGCTTGGAGAGGATCCAGTGCCAATGCAAATCGCTCTGAGCATCACAATCCTAAACCTCAACTTATATAGAGGAGCTGTTATTGTCTAAAACTTGGTTTATACTACCTAGAACAGAGTTCATCTTTGAAACAATACAAAACATACGGAAACCCTATCCTATGGGGCACTTTAACCTTTCCTGGGGCCCCTATATCAACTTCCTCCAGAGTCACCATACCCATCCATTTCCTCCTCGTGGTCCTGACAATAATATAAACACTTTTCCTGTAAACACCCTAGTTTATGTCATTTAGCCCCTGAGCCACCTCCAAATTTACATCAGACAAGTTGAACTTCAGATACCTCACCACAAACAGGATGGGAGAGATGGCACACCCCATAGCAATTCCTACCTCTAGCTGTTGCCAGCCGGTGGTGAAATCTTGGAGGGCAAAACACATCTGCAGGTCATTGAAGTAGGATGCAACCATGTTCTTGATGCAGGAGGGCATGTGGAAGAACTCCATGGCATAGTTGATCAGCTGGTGTGGGACTGATCCATATGCGTTCGCAAGATCGAGCCAGACGACATGGAGGTCTGTCTTCGCCTGCTTGGCCTTCTGGATCTGGTCCCAGATCATTGTGGAGTGCTCGATGCACCCTGGGAAACCTGGGACTCCTGCCTTCTGGCAGTTGGTGTCTATGTAGCCGTTCTCAAGCAGGTACGTGGTCATTCTTTTGGCCAGCACGGAAAAGAAGATTTTTCCTTCTACATTCAGCAGGGCAATGTTTCTGAACTGGCTGATGTCTTTGGAGTTTGCTTCCTTCGGGATGAAGACCGCTACAGCCCTTTGCCATTCAGATGGAATGAGTTGCTTTTTCCAGGCAGTTCTCATAAGGTACCATAGCACCTCTAGCACCTTAGGGCAGTTCTTATATAGCTTGTAGGGGACTCCGTTGGGACCTGGTGCTGATGCGGACCTTGCCTTCCTCACGACCTGCCTGACTTCACTGAGCTTCGGAGGCATGGTACTGAATTCAGCAGTTGGAGGTGCAGGCCGAGGCACGTGCCCTGGTGTTCCTAATGGGACGTTCCTTACTGGATCACTGTACTGCTCTTTGACATGCTGTTCAAGTTGCTCCCTGGTGGTTTCAAGATTTACTTCCTTTATCTTTTTGAAGTCTTACATGAGGGCAAATTGTAGGAAATTATTGAGAAATATCAAATTTGATCAAACCCACTGATGTTTATTCAATTCAGCGGTCAAAAAAGGCCAATTATTTTCCCAAGACATCAAATTATCAAGGTATTGTTTCAGGCAAAATTTCTTGATTCAGGACATGTATCAAACACTACAGTAGCTTGTCAGATTTCCTGTCTGTGCACTATCTATCACAAAACTGAAAATGAGTAAATCAGGGTGATATTAGAAGTAAATTGGCTTAGCCTGCACTAAAAGCTCAGTTGTGTTCTTTTATTGATCTGCACTTCTATTGTGTTCCAATTTATGTGGCTTGTGTATTAGTTTCTCAGCCTACAATATGTAGCCAAAAAGAAAGTCACACCTAGAGAAATCATGAATGGAGATAACAAATCCTGATAGATTGACAGTCTGCCAAGCTTCAGCTGGCAGCTGCTATTGAGTCACTGGGGTTGAATTACACATTTCTTTCTTCTTTTGCTTGTTACTTCCTATCCATCATGAAGATTAACCTCTGCAATCAAAAGCATTACAGAAAGAAAGTTCAGACTTCTGTCAGTGTGAAACCAGAGGAATATTGTGACAGTTCTAAGAGACAGAGTAGTAGCGTGGTTTTCATCCTACTGTGAGAAGTGGGCTGCTTACAGATAACACCTGTAGTCCTTTTTCAAAGCATTTTGACATCACACTGCAGCAGGAACAACACAGGTGTAATTGATAACATGAATAACAAAAGGCTTACATTCAGTCAGATTACAGATAACACAGGACAGTATAGTGGGTAGTACTGTATGTCCCAAAAAAATCCCCTTTAGCCTAATTTTTCAAGCTTTCATTATTCAATGCTGGCAAGCCGAGTGTTTGACACATTTGAACACCTCATTGAAACACTGAGTCCCATGAGGCGAGTAGCTGAGACGTCTCCCAACCAAGTGGCAACCTCCAGTGCTGTGAAATAAAGCCAATAAAGAAGTGCTAAAATTCCTCAAGTGGCTGCTTGAGACAAGCTCTGGAAGTGTCAGTCTCCATAAGCGCCCCTATTAAAATGTCCAATTTCACAGCAGAGCCATACAAGGCTCTAATAAGCTCATATGGCTCATATATGGGGCAAGACAGAGTCACCAGCCCGTCCACTTTGCGCAAAGCGTGGAACACTTGAGCACATCCTAAGCTGCTGCACCAAGGCACTGGGAGAGGGGCGTTATAGATGGAGGCATGATCAGGTCCTCAAAACCATTGCAGAATCCATCAGCGCTGGAGTTGAGTGGGCCAAGAAGACCTGGCTGGTGTCTGACTCCATCAAGCAAGTCATGCTCCTGGAGTTTACAGTGCCATGGGAGGATTGCCTGGAAGAGGCATACGAGCGGAAACTCACCAAATGTGATGGCCTAATCAGAGAGTGCCAGCAAGGCGGCTGGAAAGCAAGATGCTTTGCCGTAGAAGTTGGGTGCAGGTGCTTTGCAGCTCAATCTCTATACAAAGCCTTTAGCGTGTTGTGCATCGAGGGAGAGAGGAGAAGAAAAGCCATCCACAGTACCACCAATGCAGCAGAAAGAGCCTCAAGGTAGCTGTGGCTCAAGAGAGGGGAGCCATGGAGCAGTGTAGCAAGTTTGCCATCTTGACAACAAGCTAGGGCCTGATCAGCCTAAGCTGGGTCGCTGGAGGAGGGTGTATGATGTTGAAAGACCCGAAACACTCGATGAGTCCAGGAACATCACTGATGATGTGTCCAGGAGTATTGAAAGATTTGCACAACGAGCATCCAGGCGTCATTCGGACCTTTTCGTGTCCGCCAATGATCCACGTCTTTGCCAATTTAGATTAACTGGGAGACAGTAAAAACAGGGGAAACAGTACATCCAACATGGCGGTGGCCAGCGTCGCTGTGGAGAGGTGTGGAGAGGGCTCAGGAGAGCAGCGCCAGGGGAGGTGATTAGCACACCTGCATCTAGTTGTCTAATCACTCTCCCCTTTTTAACACAGTAGCGTGCTGGACCTGGGAGTACGGAGCCCCTAAAGGGACATGGAAAAAAAAAAAAAAATTAAACGTTTCTAGTGAGCACGAGATACTTTCTCGTGAGCACCAGAAAGTATCTCGTGCTCACGAGATACTTTCTCGTGAGCACCAGAAAGAGTCTCGTGCTCACGAGATACTTTTCTGGTGCTCACGAGAAAGTATCTCGTGAGCACGAGAAAGTATCTCGTGCTCACTAGAAAGTATATCGTGCTCACTAGAAACCTTAGGTTAAGCACAGGCAGTTGTGCTTCCTGTGCGTATGCCTCTAGGCTCGTTAAGATCATTAAAGGAATGGCTGCGTAAATGACTGCGGTAAAGTTGGAAAGATATTGGCAGATTCGAACTTCCGGGATCAATAACTCTGAAGTGAAACGTTGTTAAAACACAAAACACGCATATTTTCAACCGTAGTAAGATAGACAACGAGCTACAACCTAATGTTCATCAAAACGAGCCATGCTCAGAGCCACACCAACAACATTAGTGTTTACGTGCAGCCGGCTGTGAGAGCAGCGCGCAGGGACCGTCTACAAAGTGCAACACCGAAAAGAGATATTACAACATAATAATATCTTCACTATGATACAGTGTAGTGTCACCAAACTCACTACACACTTTATTGATCCCCTACAGAAACACTTGGTTTAAAAGAAAGGCATTTTTCATAATTTCTGGGAATTTTTATTAGGAATATTAATCAATAATGCACTATAATACAGTGTAGTGTCCCCAAACTCACTACACACTTCATTAATCTCCTACAGCAGGGGTCATCAACTACATTTGTCCAAGGGCTAGAATTTTTCTCGGCAGACACTATCAGGGCCAGACGCTCTCGTAAAATTAAATTCATATTGTATCCCAAGTAATATATTATTATTTCATATATCAATTTGCCGTTGAAATGTATGTTATTTTTTAGCCTTTGTCAGTGTTAACAGACTCATATTACCTGTACAGTAGCGAGCCACAAGGGGGCGGAAACGATATTTTAGGCTTCATATTCATGAGGCTGTCAACTGCTAACGTGGGGAGGGTGATGCCGCTGGTCGAGGCGGCTAATCACAGTGAACTGATTGACATCCAGGCCGCTGGTGACATGAAGGCTGCTCTCCGTGGTGCTGAAAGCTTGTGTTGTGTAGTGTAATCTGTAGATTACACTTGGTTTGAAAAAAAAATAAATCTTTTTTCATAGTTTGGGGGAATTTTTATTAGGAATTATATTCAATAACTATTACAGTGTAGTATCATAAACCTCAGCTCAACCACTCCTGTTGGGTACTACAACAATTAGTTTGTGAGAGAGGGCTTTAGTATAATTTGGGGTATTTGAATTTTGCGTCAGGCAGAGCGTGAAAAACAACAAAGTCTAAAGGCAGACTACCAGGGGCACGAAACTCCACAGCGGTATGGGGCACGAAAGGAGCAGAGCATGAAAAAGCATCAAAGTTATTGATTAATATTCCTAATAAAAATTCCCAGAAATTATGAAAAGCCCTTATTTCCCCATATAAATGTTGTAGTGTAATCTGTAGGGGATCAATGAAATGTGTAGTGAATTTGGTGACACTACACTTTATCATAGTATAGTTATTATTATGTTGTAATATCTCTTTTCGGTGTTGCACTTTGTAGACGGTCCCTGCGCGCTGCTCTCACAGCCGGCTGCACGTAAACACTAATGTTGTTGGTGTGGCTCTGAGCATGGCTCGTTTTGATGAACATTAGGTTGTAGCTCGTTGTCTATCTTACTACGGTTGAAAATATGCGTGTTTTGTGTTTTAACAACGTTTCACTTCAGAGTTATTGATCCCGGAAGTTCGAATCTGCCAATATCTTTCCAACTTTACCGCAGTCATTTACGCAGCCATTCCTTTAATGATCTTAACGAGCCTAGAGGCATACGCACAGGAAGCACAACTGCCTGTGCTTAACCTAAGGTTTCTAGTGAGCACGATATACTTTCTAGTGAGCACGAGATACTTTCTCGTGCTCACGAGATACTTTCTCGTGAGCACCAGAAAAGTATCTCGTGAGCACGAGATACTTTCTGGTGCTCACGAGAAAGTATCTCGTGAGCACGAGATACTTTCTGGTGCTCACGAGAAAGTATCTCGTGCTCACTAGAAACGTTTAATTTTTTTTTTTTTTTTCCATGTCCCTTTAGGGGCTCCGTATGGGAGAGAGGGACGAGACGAGCACACGAGGAGCCGGCAGCAAGTCATCGTGTCAGCCTGCAAACGGCTCAGAAGTGTGTCTTAATTGTGGTGTGTAATAAAAAAGACTTAAAACTGCTATACTTCTTCGTGCGTCTCTGTTGAGGAACCTGTGGTGGCATTGGAAACGCCACAATTGCATATTTTCAGCTTCAGAAACCTACAGGTTACATCACTCAGGCTCTGTCCATTTTTTATACTGCCATTGCTCCCAACTGTTTGAAATGACAACACTGGTTAATGAAATTGGTGTGATAACTAGCATGGGGTTCACAAACTACAGGAAATGCCCCTAGATGCGATACATATAAAGAGAGGTTGATATTTCTTGTCAGTAAACAAGAAATGCCTTGTTCACTGTCCCACACACTTACTGTAACATAATTAAAAAGCAAACGTGGAATGTTGTTAACACCTTTAACATAACAAAACATAGGTTTGGTGGCAGCACCAGCTTTAACTTCACTTTAGCCATGTTAGTTAAGAAAAGAGAGAAAAATACTACACTGTTTGAATCTGACTGAAGTTTTTCTCCAGCAGTTTTAGGTGTCAGCCAGTATTCAGCAGGTATTGCAAGCTATCTATGTTTCTACAACAGGGTTTTTTCACAGCAGCCATTTTGACATGAAAGTGTCATCTCAATGTTAGATAATATTGCGTTATAACAGTTCAGTTTTGGACTAACTGCAGTTACAGCTGGGGTTTTTCTGGTGTAGAGAGGTGTTGGACAGAGCTGGTTGTGAATCTTGAAATCAAAACCGACATCCGAAGACAAAGGCTAGACTGGGTGTGACTGGTAGAATGGTAGGCGTTGTGAAGTCTCAGGTAGGTCACAGAATTAATAACACAAAGCAGGGCAAAGCACAAAAGAACTGGCTTAGTAAGAAGTAGCATCCGGAAGAAGATTTACTTCCTTTATCTTTTTGAAGTCTTACATGAGGGCAAATTGTAGGAAATTATTGAGAAATATCAAATTTGATCAAACCCACTGATGTTTATTCAATTCAGCGGTCAAAAAAGGCCAATTATTTTCCCAAGACATCAAATTATCAAGGTATTTTTTCAGGCAAAATTTCTTGATTCAGGACATGTATCAAACACTACAGTAGCTTGTCAGATTTTTTAACAACAGGGTTTTTTCACAGCAGCCATTTTGACATGAAAAAAGTGTTACCAATGATACTAATTAAAGGCCAGTTCCATTCAGAGAGTTAGGATGCTGCACTGCCCATATACAATGGTTTAGAGTGGAAAAAAGTGGTTTGAGGGTTTAGTTACACTGTATTTTCCATCAGGAAACAGCAGTCCTTACAAAGGAAAACCAGACTATGGCAGTCGATGATGTAATTGTAGGACTGTCTGTGAATGTTCTCAATGCCATTATATAATCACTACTTTCTCTTATGTAGACCAAACCTGTGTGAAGAGGCAAGCATTGTTGAGTGTGCCTGAAAGCACATTCTTTATTATTCACCGGGCTTACTATTCTGCTATTTCTTCTGCTATTTCTTCCGTGTCGTTTTTCGGTTCGCTACTCCTCCCACAGTTTTGGTCACACATACACAAAAAAGGTATCGGGATCGGTATGCTATGACTTTTCTAAGGGTTTCATCGAACGGTTTTTTAATTATTCAGAAAAAACACGGCAAAAAATCCCCCCAATGTTACCTTATGGAGAGGTGACATCATCGCTAGAGTGGAGAGGGAGAGAAAAAACTGCTGAAAAATAAATTTGTACAAATGTGACTCTACAGAAATTATTAATATATAGAAATGTAGGAAAATTTGTCTTGTCACTCACATTCATCTGCTGAAGCTGTCAGCTTTATAGTTTTGGCGTGGGACGCACAGATGCGCCAGCAACACCCATCCGCTGCTTCATAGACTGCCATGTTAAAAAGGTGGAAAAATTTCTGGAGAAAAGCAGAGGTACCAGTATCTTTCCATCGCTCTAAAAGTCCCATTCCTTAACGTAAGCCACATAAAATATATATGTAGATGTTCAGGAAGAACTCAGGATGCTCACAGTGAAGCCGGTTCAATGACAGGAAGTACGGTTTGGCTAAAAAGGCTTCCTGTTTGAGGGGTACTTTCAGACGTTTCTCTCTCTCTCTCTCTCAGCGATGTAAAATTTCACAGGAGCAGCTGCGGTTGACTTCTCTGCTCTGATTGGTGGGCTCCACCTGACCCCTCTCACAGAGACACAGACACACACACACACACACACACACACACACACACAGACAAGACAAAAGTCCCTTCAAAATAAGAGCCCATTAAAAAGGCAATGATGACACAGCTTGTTGTATTAATACTGAATTTGCTGAGCAGTGTCAATAATAATGTATGGGGGTGACGGGGCAGAGTCAGGCACACTCAAAATTTCTTTAGAAATTTTTCTAGTTTGTTTTTGAGGTCTTGTGATGAGAAAAAATGAAAAAAATGAAAAAATCTATGTGCTCCAAGTATTGATTTTATATTGGGAGGAAATTATGATTAATCACATGTCCACTAAATTGTACATCATGCATCGTTAGCTATAATTCATAGGCTACAATTAGTTCATTACCTCAGCTCTTCTTGGAATACTTATTCTGCAGTAACTTTTTTTTTTTTTTGCTGTAAATGAACTTGTCTATGTTTTTAGAATGTAACTTGAAGTTTTTGTATATGTTTATGTGTTGTAAAGCTCAGCAGCAGAGCGTAATAGACAGGCATACAAGACAATGGAGGAATTACCACAGTCAAGTGAGGAGGATGATGCTGCTAGTAGCAGTGAGGAGGAATGGGTGCCAGAACAGGAAAGAAAAGCAAATGCTAGCAGTAGTGACAGTGGAGCTGAAGATACTGAGTCTGGAAAGGATGCTGACGGAGATGAGGATGCAAATGATGGTGAAGTAGCTGAGGCTGAGGATTTGTCACCTAACAGAGCTCAAGGGAAAAGGACAGGAAAAAAACACCAAAACTGTCTGGAAATGAAATTCTGATTTTGATGTGCTGCAAAAGTTAAGAGTAGGTTTCCTTGCAGTATAGTAAGCCATAAAAACATTCAGTGTAAGTTAGTGCCGGGGCAGTGCACCTTACTATGGCTGACAGTCGATGGATCGTGAGCGAGTGACTTGGAAATCTATACAGGAGAGTGGATTCCTCGATGGTGTTTTGGTTATGCATGCATAAATTATATGATTTTATAGTTCACATCACATTTCAACACACTTTATTATATAATTGTATTAATTTGTTTGTTAAATACATACTTCTACAAAAGTGCATGAGGTGGTTGAAAAAGTTCAAACCTTGTCTTTCATGCCTAAAGAGGAATAAAAACACTTCCTGAATGAGGCTATCATAATTCATGCATGAAAGGGTTGGCTGAATGTTCATAAGCCTCATAATTCTCTTACCACATCACTGATTTTCTCAGTTTACAGCTCTAACTATAATCTTTGTAGCACCGAGTATAATCGCTGTCAGAAAAGAAATCAGAGTAGCTGGAGAACAGCTGGTACTTTCCCCAGGTCTGTAAGATAAATAGCTAACCACATCCCGGTTCATGTACCCTGGCAGTCAGTTTTCCTCACCTCATTTTTTCATTGTCCACTTGTTCTCTGTTACCTGGCATTGTCTGAAAATGTCTGGTTACCCCGTATTTGCTGAAAGTTCCTCTTTGTTCATATTGCTGCACTTAATATTTTACCCATTATTTGTGAGATTGATGACATTGGTATTGACATCTTTAGAAGTTTAAAAGAATAAAAGCACAGGTTCATTAGCATGTTTTTTGATAATGGTGTTTGACTGTGAATTAATCCTGACCTCTTTCAAGTCCAGATATCTCTCTCTCTCTCTCGTGTCGTTTTTCGGTTCGCTACTCCTCCCACAGTTTTGGTCGCACATACAAAAAAAAGGTATCGGGATCGGTATGCTATGACTTTTCTAAGGGTTTCATCGAATGTTTTTCGAATTATTCAGAAAAAATCCGGCAAAAAATCCCCCCAGTGTTACTTTATAGAGAGGTAACATCATCACGAGAGTGGAGAGGGATCGAAAAATAAATTTGTAAACTGCTCCCGAGGCCACAAATGTCACTCTACAGAAATAATTTATACATAGAAATGTAGGAAAATTTGTCTTGTCACTCGCATTCATCTGCTGAAGCTGTCAGCTTTATAGTTTTGGCGTCAGACACAAAGATGCGCCACCAACACCCATCCACAGCCTCATAGACTGCCATGTTAAAAAGGCGGGAAAATTTCTGGAGAAAAGCAGAGGTACCAGTATCTTTCCATCGCTCTAAAAGTCCCATTCCTTAACGTAAGCCACATAAAATATATATGTAGACGTTCAGGAAGAACTCAGGATGCTCACAGTGATAGGAAGTACGGTTTGGCTAAAAAGGCTTCCTGTTTGAGGGGTACTTTCAGACGTTTCTCTCTCTCTCAGCGGTGTAAAATTTCACAGGAGCAGCTGCGGTTGATTGCTCTGCTCTGATTGGTGGGCTCCACCTGACCCCTCTCACAGACACACACACACACACACACACACAGACAGACACACACACACACTATGGGGGGCATTTTATGCCAGCACACTGTACTAAAAACGCGTGTACAGCGCCTATGCGATGACATCAAACCTCTAGCGTGTGCGTGTAAATTCCATTCACTTTCAATGGACAGACGGGCGTCACGTACAGATGTAGCAACTCAAAAGTTCCCGTGTTTCCGTGACTGGTCCTTGAAAGGTCCTTCGCAGGTCCGTGACGGTAATGTGATCCCCCGCGATGACGTAGTCAGTGGGGCCCCCGACTGGAAACGCCCTAAGCAGCCTGGGTGAAAACCAGCAGGGAGGAGCAGTGATTTTAATGTTCTGCTCTCAGACTGTATAAAGACACATCTGAACAGATACGCTGGGGACGCTGGGGTAAGCGGGTGAGCCGATCAGCTGAGGCAGAGCACAATCATGGATGTGGCTAGTGGTGCAACGGATCATTGTTGGTCCGTGATCCGTTCAGATCGCTCCCCACAGACCGGCACCAAGTGGTCTGTGGATCGGTTGATGGAGAAAAAAAAGTTGTGATAAGATAACCGTGATTTTAATGTTCTGCTCTCAGACTGTATAAAGACACATCTGAACAGATACGCTGGGGACACTGGGGTAAGCGGGTGAGCCGATCAGCTGAGGCAGAGCACAATCATGGATGTGGCTAGTGGTGCAACGGATCATTGTTGGTCCGTGTTCCGTTCAGATCGCTCCCCACAGACCGGCACCAAGTGGTCCGTGGATCGGTTGATGGAGAAAAAAAAGTTGTGATAAGATAACACTGAGGCACCGCTGCAGCCGCTCGTATCTGCAGCTCTATGTCGCGCACAACAACCACAATTAAACTGGTAATTAAAAAAAAAAAAAAAAACTCTGCTCGTAACGGCAGGTTTGACACACAGGTCTGGCAGCCCCGTAACGTCTGATGGACCGTTTTTTTTTTTGTAACTTTTTTTTTAAGGGCTATATCTGTTTGATGCTTTCTGAAGCCTGTGAAACACACTCGATTTCTGTGTATTTATTCCTCTGAACACCATAGTGGTCATTATTGACAGTATATATGATGGATATTGATGGCCAGCTGTGGCTTTCACTACATGCAGATCAGGTGCGAGCGAGAGAGAAGAGATGCTTCAGTAATTATGTAAGGACAGAATAGCCTAGATGTCGTTGATTTAGTAAACAGTGACATTTTAGATATAAACACCATAAATACTCACCTCCTTTATAATGACTATTGAATAATAACATAACCTAATAAATCTGCCAGCTGCTTTCCGGTTACAATCACCGGTCTCTGCGGGTGTAGGTTACATTATGTGTTGTCAATTTTGGACAAGAAGGGCCGTTTGCATTTTTTTCTTTGTAATTTATTTATTTTTTCATTTGATTTGAGTGTGTTCATGAACATTTACGCTTCATAAATAAAGCGTAAATGAAACTCCATGAAGCAACAACTTTTTTTTCTGAATTTCCATTTAAAGAGGAAGAATAACAACAGTAGTATCTCCTGTTGAATATTTGATCACAGTTTGATCGTTGTGAAACGCCATTTAAAGAGGAAGAATAACTGGTGATTAACAGCCTTTTGGAAGATTTTTGCAGTTGTGCAGGTATTCAGTGCATGCTTTAGGCCGGGTAAACCGTACAAACACCTCATTAGCATTCTCATTGCTCAACCTTTTGTTTGCACTTAATGGGCTTTTTGGTCTCCCAGTGTCACACAAATCACAGAGCCGAAAACACACGCGACTGAAGCCAGCGCGCTGCGTCTCGGGGTCAGCCTTTCGGGGACAGCTGCATTTTCGGCTCTGTGATATTTATATATACATAATATTAGTATTATTATTGTTATACTTTTTTTTGTTTGATTTGCTTGCGTAAAACTGAAAAAAAGGTTCTTGCTTCATGGAGTTTCATTTACGCCTATCGGATGAACAAAAATTAAAACACAGTAAATGAGTCATCCTCCTGTTCATGAACACACTCAAATCACAAGGTCGGTAGTCAAACCAGCCCATTAAGTGCAAACAAAAGGTTGAGCAATGAGAATGCTAATGAGGTGTTTGTACAGGCTTGCACTGAATACCCGTAGTTTATGGTAGTCAAACCAGCTGCATTTTCGGCTCTGTGATTTGTGTGACACTGGGAGACCAAAAAGCCCATTACGTGCAAACAAAAGGTTGAGCAATGAGAATGCTAACGAGGTGTGTAAGCTACGTCATCTCCAGGTAGAACAACTGTAAAAAAGATTCTGTGAGAGAGGCGCCATCTCCTGGTTGTACCCTGTAATTAAATGAATAGGTGGAGTTACAGTAAAAAATAGACACGCCCAGAAGAAGGGGGGGGTCACTCCAGCTGCTGGAACTTGGCAGGAACTTGACTGGAACTTGGCTGGAAGACGGCAGCCATTCAGCTGGCTTTCAGCTTGAAGGGGAACTTTTGAGTTGCTACTACTCTAGGCGTCACGCAGACGCTGCACGCGCGTTGTTGCGCATACACCTACGTGACGGGTGCGTGATGGGTGAACTATGCCTCAAATATGTGACATGAAGACCACGCCTGACTGTTAAATACAATTCTACATGAGCGTACAGGCACACACTGTGTAGTGTTTGTGGAAATCAAATAGCGAGGGGTCATTAGTGCCATGCCATGTGCGAACGCAGCGGACGCCTGTGCGCACGCTCGTCTCAATGTACAAATAATTATTTACTTTATGATGACGAATTTTGAGTTTAACAGCTGCTTTGCTTCACAATTTAAGCAGTGTTGACGAGCTTGAGCTTCCAGGGTGCCTCAGGTTCACTTTATTCTCTTGGCTTTTTTTTGAAAGGCCCACATTAAGGCTACTTGGACTTCCGTGAAGCTCACCTGTTTTACTTTTCTTCAACTTCTTTACAAGATTAAAGATGAAAAGAGGCATTTACAGAAACCAAAATCGGACCGTTTGGTTTTCTCGGTTTTTCAATTTTGATTCAGACAACAAAAAAACAGAAAAAACGGTCTGTTTATTGTTTTTTGTTCGACACGTAAAAAAGGCAGGGGTGAAAGGGATAACTAAAATAATTTCAGCTACTTAAAAATAAAAATATCCTGACAGCTCTGATGGGGCTTGGGATTCATCTATAAGTTACGCTTTCTTCTAAACAATCCCATATGAACCTGAGACTGTGTGTAACAGCTGATCTGTGTAGATAGGCTGCAGAACATAGAAAATGAATAACTGTCAGGTCTGATGATCTCTTCCTCAGTTTCGCGCCTGAGCAATGGTACAGTCCCTGATATACCTCAACATCCCGTTATAGGCGTTCACACGCTATAGGCGTTAACACGTGTGTCACTATTGTACTAAAGCCAACGCTTCAGACGCCTTAACGTGTGCATGTGTGACTGAAATAGCCTAAACTGTCACATCGGTCTCTCTTGGTAACACATGGACTGCTTGAATTGTGAAGCGAAGCAGCTGTTAAACTCAAGATTCGTCATCATAAAGTAAATAATTATTTGTACATTGAGACGAGCGTGCGCACAGGCGTCCGCTGTGTTCGCATGTGGCATGACACTTATCACCCGTCACCCTTCATTATTTGGTGTACTCGCAATACGCGTGCGTACAGGCACGCGTATCGCACGCATATTTTTCAGTCTTTATGCAGGCGTAGGCGATGCGGTTAAGGCGTTTTAGTATAGTGTGCTGGCATAAAATGCCCCCCATACACACACACACACACACACACACACACACACAGACAAGACAAAAGTCTTTCAAAATAAGAGTCCTTTCAAAATAAGAGCCCATTAAAAAGGCAATGATGACACAGCTTGTTGTATTAATACTGAATTTGCTGAGCAGTGTCAATAATAATGTATGGGGGTGATGGGGCCAGAGTCAGGCACACTCAAAATTTCTTTAGAAATTTTTCTAGTTTGTTTTTGAGGTACACTACAGTGGATGCTAGTGCATCATCTCATACTCTGCCACCCATTGGCAAGCCATTGTAAGCGGGGGAAAAAAAGGAGGGAAACCAAGATGGCTGACAGACAGCCAGAAACACCAAGTTGCCATTTTTTTCTGTTCAGACCTTCTATAAAAAACCCTTGCAGATAAGAAAAATATGGTGACATCAAGTAGCATCTAAGGAGTCATGCAATTGCTAAATTTTCCAAGTATTGATTTTATATTGGGAGGAAATTATGATTAATCACATGTCCACTAAATTGTATATCATGCATCGCTAGCTATAATTCATAGGCTACAATTAGTTCATTACCTCAGCTCTTCTTGGAATACTTATTCTGCATATTTTTTTTTTTTTGCTGTAAATGAACTTGTTTATGTTTTTAGAATGTAACTTGAAGTTTTTGTATATGTTTATGTGTTGTAAAGCTCAGCAGCAGAGCGTAATAGACAGGCATACAAGACAGTGGAGGAATTACCACAGTCAAGTGAGGAGGATGATGCTGCTAGTAGCAGTGAGGAGGAATGGGTGCCAGAACAGGAAAGAAAAGCAAATGCTAGCAGTAGTGACAGTGGAGCTGAAGATACTGAGTCTGGAAAGGATGCTGACGTAGATGAGGATGCAAATGATGGTGAAGTAGTTGAGGCTGAGGATTTGTCACCTAACAGAGCTCAAGGGAAAAGGACAGAAAAAACAACAGAACTGTCTGGAAATGAAATTCTGATTTTGATGCGCTGCAAAAGTTAAGAGTAGGTTTCCTTGCAGTAAAGTAAGTGGGCGTTCAGACAGGGACAGGCAAAACGGACGCCGGCGGCGTTTTTCAATTCATTTCAGTGGGGGTTGTGCGTTTCCGCGCCGGCAGCCCGCAACGCAGGGGTTGCAGCAAAAAGCGTCGCCGGTGACCGGCAAGAGAAGTTGAGCCAGATTCAACTTTTGGGAAAACGGAGCCCCATGTCACGCTCCGGCCACCAATCAGACACTCAGATCGGTCAAACCTCCACAGACAGCCTGAAATGTTTCATTTCTGAAGCAGAAACTATCCAGGTGGACTCATGGACTAAACTCTGATAATCTACATGTGTGTGTGTTCTTTCATGTACCAGCTTCTAAATCCGACTCGCAATTTACGCCGCAAAATATAATGACACGAAGAAGTTTAATTTGATTTGTGTCCGATGATTAGAGAGAGAGAGAGAGCGCTTTGGTAGAGAGACATAGAGTAACAACACAGAGAGCAAGCGCCGGCCTCGATAAAGCTGTCATTAATCAGAGAAATAAAAAGTTTCCTGATTGTTTCACAGCGGTTACATTCAGCAGGTATAGACACGCCCACAGCAACCCACCTCAGCTCCCCTCACCCCCCCAAAACCGCACTTCCCCACCACCGGTTGCCGGTTTCCCTGTCCCTGTCTGAACGCACACTTAGCCATAAAAACATTCAGTGTAAGTTAGTGCCGGGGCAGTGCACCTTACTATGGCTGACAGTCGATGGATCGTGAGCGAGTGACTTGGAAATCTATACAGGAGAGTGGATTCCTTGATGGTGTTTTGGTTATGCATGCATAAATTATATGATTTTATAGTTCACATCACATTTCACATTTCAACACACTTTATTATATAATTGTATTCATTTGTTTGTTAAATACATATTTCTACAAAAGTGCATGAGGTGGTTGAAAAAGTTCAAACCTTGTCTTTCATGCCTAAAGAGGAATAAAAACACCTGAATGAGGCTATCATAATTCATGCATGAAAGGGTTGGCTGAATGTTTATAAGCCTCATAATTCTCTTACCACATCACTGATTTTCTCAGTTTACAGCTCTAACTATAATCTTTGTAGCACCGAGTATAATCGCTGTCAGAAAAGAAATCAGAGTAGCTGGAGAACAGCTGGTACTTCCCTCAGGTCTGAAAGATAAATAGCTAACCACATCCCGGTTCATGTACCCTGGCAGTCAGTTTCCCTCACCACCCTTTTTCATTGTCCACTTGTTCTCTGTTACCTGGCATTGTCTGAAAATGTCTGGTTACCCAGTGTTTGCTGAAAGTTCCTCTTTGTTCATATTGCTGCACTTAATATTTTACTCATTATTTATGAGATTGATGACATTGGTATTGACATCTTTAGAAGTTTAAAAGAATGAAAGCACAGGTTCATTAGCATGTGTTTTGATAATGGTGTTTGACTGTGAATTAATCCTGACCTCTTTCAAGTCCAGATATCTCTCTCTCTCTCTCTCTCTCTGTCTCTCTCTCTGTCTCTCTCTCTCACTAACACACAAACACACACTTTACTTTCCTATTGTTGTTATACCATGCATTGTGAAATCGTTTCCGTCTTTCTGGTTAATTACTGCTTAATGTTTAGTTCGATTTTTCAGTTTCCTGGTCAATTCATTTAAAGTTCAAGTGTGCATGTGTGAGTGTGCACGTCAAATAAGTACAAAGTGGGTTGTTCAACATGTGACTCACAAAAATGTGAGTGTGTCTGTGTGTGCACACGCATGAGTGTGCGTGTGGATGGACACATCATATATAAGCCATGTGGTCAGCTGTTTGTGCAGTTCCTTCTGGTTTCTGCTGCCCATCTGCAGCATCAACAGGCAGCATGAGCTCACAACGATGGATGCTGGCTGTCTGTTTCTCACTGGCCTCAGGTACTTTGCAACCATTCATTTAATTTGCAACAATATTGCAAAACTAAATTAAAAAAGATAAGCAAAAATCTTTTAAATTTTTATTTGTTTTAATTTTTTTTTTTTTGCACATTTGCAATTTTTAATAAAGTTAGTTGTAGTACATCAGTGTTAGATTGTGTGCTGGAATAAAAAAGTAAATTTCACTAACTGCTGTAGTGGGGTAGGATGGATATTCTAGGCAATGCTATTATTTACTGTGTCACACTTTATCATGGCATTTCTCATGATATTGGATTTCTCCAGATTCACTTATCCTATTTTTAAGTACAATTTTGAGGTGAGTATTTATGTTTCATGCTAATTTATGTGTCTACTACACTACAATTTAAACAAATACATGTTCTTTTTACTTCACTACATTTATTTAACATTGTTATTAGTTACTTTACAAAATAAGAATTTACACAAAAAACATAAAAGTTAAAATCATTTTACTGGATCAAGATTTAGGTAAAATGACTATCTAGTGTATGAAATAATTTAGTTAATCTAGTTAATGAAATCAACTTTACTCTGCAACATTAAAATGTTTCTTACACATTTAAGCATCAGTAAAAATAATCCAATCCAATTAGTTACTAGGAGCTATTTTCCTGAATAAGGTGGTGGAAACAATACCAGTTTTGTTCACAGGGGTCGTCTGAATCAACACAAAACAAAATTGCTTGTAGCTGCTTTATATAAAGGATCTGAATACCTCTTTAACCACTGAAATTTGTGCAGTACATAGCTGTATTTTTTTTTTTTTTTAATCAAATACTGTATCTGGTATAACTGATAATATTATAATATATTATTATATTAATTATTTTCTTATTGTATTTATTTCCTAGTTTTCGTGACAGGGCAGTTGGTCACAAGAGATACTCAGAAAAGTGAGTATAAATCAATCAATCTTGATCATTATATTTTACAGATTACTTTTTATAGATGTTGTACAGATGAAATAATAGTTGGTCGTGTTTCTTTTTTTTTTCTTTCTTTTTTTTCATTACAAATCTTATCATATACTATGCTACAAAAAGTGAATTGACTGTTTTTAATAATTGGAGCGATTTTGAATAGATTTAATTATTGAGTTCTGAATAGATTATTAAAATGATAGTGTTGATGATTCCATCTTTAGCAAGCAAAACATGTCATGTCATGTCATCAGCTATTGTCTAATCAGTAGATGATAACCCAAGATGTGCACATGGGAGAAGTATGCTGTCAGGACTTTCTGCCAGGAATAATTAATTTACCCCAAAATTTATTTTAAGTAGTTTTTCCAACCCTACTCTCCTGGGTGAAAATCCAACACAATCTACTCCTTGATTTTCCCCTTGTATAACTGCAGATGCGCTTTAAATTATTATTTTTATAGTATTTATTATTTTGATAATATATTATTTTCTAGGGTTACCACCTAGAGTTGACCTTTGTTGTGTTCAGACATTTGCAGGACTTTTGGCAGTGGGGTCGTACAGCCTTTTGTTGGTATAAGTTTCTATGTGCGGTCCAACTGCCCGTTCACCCTCACCCACTTCACCCACAACCGAGTGGAATGTGATATCACCATACAGCGAGATGACAGTGGGCTGCTGGTCGAAATCGAGATCGCCATCAACAAAATCAGGACTGTTCTAAAGAATGGAAGTATCCTGGTAGAGGGTAAAAGGTTTGTGCTGAATCCCTGATCCATTACATCACAAATGCAGCCGCACAGGAAGCCAAATTATGACTCAGGCTAAATTTGATATAATTGCATATCCTCTGAATCTGTAAACAAAATTATTTAGCCACATTATTTACAGTAAGAGTGTGAGAAAGCATGTCTCATTCACTGATCAAAAGTCTTGATGGTGTTGTTGTGGTATTGACAGAGGTATGGAAGATCATTCTTAATGCTAATATTGTATCTAAGTTTAAAATTCTTGTATTGTGACAACCTTACACTCAAATGGCATTCGTTCTCAAGATTGACTTCATGACTGATATTTCTACACATTCTTAATGTCATCAATGTTAGTTGATTATTACCTATGACTCTGGGACATTGAGTATTGTTAATTGTTTTTCTGGTCAAGTTAAATGCAAACACACAGTATAATGGCAAGTTGTTCTGCAAGGTGACTTACCGGCTGTTTTGGGTGAGGTGGGGAATGTAATATTTAACACCACTGATTTATTTAAGGTCTATAATAAAAAATAAATAAATAAAGTTGAGGAAGTGACAAGATTTCCAAACTTTCAAAAGTAAAAATAAAGACCTGTTCTACATCACGTGGTGCTCTTAATTTTGTCTCTGAATGTTTTTCTTTATCTTCTTTCCCTTTATTAAAATGTTTTTATTAATTTGTTGTTAAATTCCACCAAAATAACACCTGTCTCATCTGTACTGATATCTCTGTATGCTTATTCGTTGACAGCATTTCCCTTCCGTATGACCACACCTACCAGCATATCTTTCCCTATGGCACCTACACTAAACTGAAGAGCTCGCTGCTTCCTCTGTCCGTCACTTGGCACAATGTACCCGGAGGAATAGACACTGTGCGGGTAAGAGGACACTGACACCACATACGCATATGTTGACATTCTACAATAGGCATACACGAGAGAGCATAAACACAGGCACATAAATACACGCACACATAATGCTTATGCTAAGTTAATTGGAACATTCACAGCTACTTTGATATTTTAGTTTAGTTTCAAGTATTAACCTTACCCACTGAAGCTTTTTTAAATATGTTGTTAAGGTGGAGCTGGAGCAGGAGCTGAGCACCGAAATGACTGGACTGTGTGGAAACAACAAACCAAGTATTATACTTTAATGACTGGAATTAATATCAGGATAATATAACGTTGTAATAATAATAATTATTATAATAATTATAATAATAATATTATTATTAGTAGTAGTAGTAGTAATAGTAGTAGAACTTGTTATAAATGAGGTTTAAATTAGATTTTATAAATTATAAATAGATTTTTTATTTTATGATGCCCATGTCTATAATGCATTACAAACATGTTTAATAATAATAATAACATAATCAATATTATAATGCATTACAGAATGATTATCATGAATTACAACTATGTTTTGGACAAAGTTGTGTCAAACTGGAGTACTGGACCCATTAAACAAGCTTAGATCCAAGTGATAGTATAGTATAGTATAATATAGTATAGTATAGTATAGTATAATATAGTATAGTATAGTATAGTATAATATAGTATAGTATAATAAAGTATAGTATAGTATAATAAAGTATAGTATAGTATAATATAGTATAGTATAACCCCAAACCATGACATGAAGTGAAGCAATGAACTAATGATGTACATTTACATTTCTCTAATACAAATAATGCATTATAATAGTTGTTGTAATGCATTATGAAAAAGTTATCATAAATTTACAACAATGGGACTTTATATTATACATTGTTATGATCACATTATTCATAGACGTAGACATGGGAGTTACAGAAAGTATTACAAATGAATGCAAATTGGGCCTAGATGTTTTTAAAAGGTTCTTTATAGAAAATATCAGTTATCATTATAATGTAGTTGGTCATAGGAATGCACACATTTTGTTCTTGCAAACTTTGGTGTTTGCTTTAAGAATGTACTTTTCTTTAAAATTAGGCACCAAGCAGGAGTTGATCAGAGACAGTGTTCTATCTGACAACACATGTCAAACCCGAGATGTTGGCCACACTACAAGTACAGTAAGTTAACAGTTGTTGTGATGATGCTGTGCTGTTCTGATGCTCTGTATGTACTCCAACACACACAACTGATGCTACTAGTTCTTGAGTTACAAAGTAGTGACTTTATATGATTTCAGCTTTAAAACATTGAGCCATAAATGTCATGCTTAAACACTCTTTTATTGCATTACAATTTGCATAAAATATGTCTTGGTTCTAGATGTTCAAGAGGTTTTCTCTGATAATAATTGTAGGCATGTGGAAGGTTCTTCTCCCACTCCTGGGACTGTCTGCAAACCATGACGATGCATTATATGCAACTCTGTAATGAGAACATTTACAACTATGAAAACAGCAAATACATCAGATGTGCTTTCTTCAAAGAAATTGTAATCCACTGTGGAAATCAGAGCCAGGTGTGGAACATATGGAGATCTATAACTACATGTGGTAGGTGCTCTTTAAAACTAGATTTTAAAGCTCTCAAAAGAGTTTGGCTCAAATATATGTATTGGACACTTGTTTGATAGACTTGATTTGATGGGCACTTGTGTTTATCTGTTTCTGTGGGTGAACGCAGAACCACCGATTTGTCAAGGTGACCTGGTTTACGTTGATCAGGGTGCAGCCTTTATTCCCAGCTGCTCCAACCCAAACCCAGACACATTCTACGAAGACCAGGAGCTCGTCAGCTCCTGTATCTGCCCAGTGGGTGAGCAATGTGTGACTATATTATTTAGTGCTTCACTTATCTGACTCTGTTTTGTAACAGCCTAGGTTGATTGATTTGTGTTGTAGGTAAGGTGCTTAATGATCATGCAGACGGCTTCAACTGTGTGTATAAACCCGATTGTCCCTGTGTGTTTGATGGCAAGAAGTACTCAACCGGAGACACACGTAGCACCGGGTGTCAGTCATGGTAAGTGGGCAAAAGTGGGCGTAATCATGGTATATGAATACGTTATTAATAAATGTATTTGTTAAGTTTTACATTTAAATTTCTTCTACAGTGTGTGTGACAGTGGGAAATGGCAGTGCTCGGGAAACTGCTGTCCCCCCATATGTTCAATTGAAAGCGAGTTTGTGAAAACATTTGATGGCAAACGATATGTCCTCCCTGGTAAATGCACATATATGGCCGCGCAGGTGAATTTTTCCCACTACCCCAACATTTAACATTAAACCATGTCTTTTTATGATAACTAACTGCTCTTTGAAAAATCATTTAAAGGGTCCCAACTGGACAATAACAATTGAGTTTTCCCAAGAAAAGACAATTGCTCTGAAAACAGTCGTTCTTCAGCTGTATCAGGTACAAACTTTAACCTTTTTCACTTCATCCCTCTGTATAATAAACATATATTGTGGGGAAGGGGATCTTTAGGGGGAGACAGTAGGCATCAGTATATACCACACGGAAGTGGTATACATCATCTTAAAGCTGCGAAACTGAAAATGATTTGTTCTGTGTGTCAAGTCTTTATATATTTATGTTATAAATATGTAATCAACACTGGCGCCTGTTTAAATTTTGAAACTTTAGAGTGTATAAGGACTTAGCACATTATGATTGAAGTATATGATGCACATTCCCATGCTCAATTATGTCTCTTAAGTTAAATCAATTAAATCAAGTCAACCTTAAAACAGATTTGGTGCAAATTGTAATCATTTTTGACCGCTTGAAAATTAGTTACAATTAATTTAAAAAATAATAATAATAAAAAGAAAATATAGAAATTAAAATGCCACATTAAAAGACCAAGACCTTAAGGAACACCATAGAAAATTGCTTGGTGTCAAAACATTAGCCATTTGGAGATTCCTGCCAGAATTACATTTTAGGGTGATTTGAGGGCAAGCACTTTGAAAATGGCCATGCCAGTTTTTACATTGTCAAAATCTGCCCCAACTTTGGAGCGTTATTTAGCCATCTACCTGACATGACATGCCTTAGAATGCCTAGTTTCATAGGATACCACTATCTTATCTTTCTAACACAATAAAACAATATCAAAAAATGTCAAGCAAGAAGATTGTACAGTCAATTAATATAAATGCGTTTTTTTGGATTTGCAGGAAAAGTATACATTCTCACACAACATGGTTAAAATTGGAGACAAGGAGATCACTGACCTTCATCAGTCTGGTAAAATAATTGCTGTCCTTTGCATCTATTTAGGGATCCTTAATGTAAAAATGTGTATCTGGTAGTCTAGTAATTCATCAAATCCAATGGTTTGGTCCTTGCACCCAATAACTTACCAACTTTTATTTCTCGCCTGTCAGCTCATGCTCTGGTTTTCTGGCAGTCATCCCTATACATCCAGATCAAGACATCCTTTGGTATGGAGATCCAAGTACAGGTGTCTCCTGAAATCCAGCTGTACATCACTCCACCTGAAAAGCAGTTTGGCATGCTCTCAGGTTAAGATCTCAAGTCAAGACTTTATCATTATCATATTTGTTTCATGAACTCTATCACATGATCCAGTTTGATTTGTAATTATAGTCAGTCTGTCTTTCAGGTCTTTGTGGTAACAGCAACAACGACACCACTGACGACTTTACCACCAGCAGCGGGATCATCGAGAACTCAGCTCAAGCTTTTGCTCAGTCCTGGAGTCTGAATGCATGTTCAGGAAACATATCTACCATTTGCATCAAGACAAGCAATGGTATTTTGCTATGAATATGCTTCTAAAATGTTGAAATTATGTGTATAGATTTATACAGAATATACTATTTGTCTTCCTCAATTTTCAATATCAGGAATGGTAAGTCATTCTAAAAAACAGACATGATAGGATATAATACAATATGTTCAATATTCAATATTTTGTTGACTAGCTTCTCTGTAATACAACACAAGGAAAGATACTTCTATGGTTCTGCAAGCATATTTCATCGTCTCAATATATTATTTTCAGAAATATTTGCTGAGGAAAAGTGCTCTGTATTGAACAAGCCATCTGGGATATTTGCTAAATGCCATGGCCACATCCCAACTGATCACTACCACACGGTAACAATACCTGAAATCCTTAATTACTTCTTCTTTGTTCAGCAATTAACTGATATTGACATATCAGTTATGACTCCTGTTAACATGAAACTTTTTCGTTTCCAGGCTTGCATCCGAAGAACATGTAATTGTGGCAGCGACGACCTGCAGCAGTGTTTGTGTATTGCTCTGGGCAATTATGCAAAAGCCTGCGCCAGTCTGGGTGTTTTAGTCGGTGACTGGAGGAAAGCTACCAACTGCGGTGAGTTCAACTTTGATATCCATTTATTCTCCCACTTTATTGTTCACAGGCCGATGAAAAGAGTCAGTGGATTAATGTTCAAGTCGCTCAAAAAACGACTGGTCCAAAATCCTAAATCAAATCAATTCTGGTGCTGGCAATTTTAAGATTGTTGTTTGTTCACTTTTGCGCTCATGATAAAAGAAAAACCTTTAACACCACATGTTTATAACAGTAAATATAAAGGGTTCTACTACCTACTTACATCAATCACCAAGAATGGAAGTTTTAAAAAAAAGTCCCATATTAATACTTACTTTAAAAATCAGTGGTATATTTCATGTTAATCACAATGTTGTGTTGCAGATTTCCAGTGTCAGAAAAACCAAGAATTTTCTTACAACATGCAAGCCTGCAACAACACATGCCGTTCCCTGTCTGGCCTTGACCCTTCCTGTGGAGTAGGCTGTGCGCCTGTAGAGGGCTGTGGCTGTCCAGAGGGAACTCACTTGAACGGAGAACGAATCTGTACCCCAAAGGCAGACTGTGAATGTCACTACTATGGTGGTACAACGCCACCAGGGTCTCATGTTATTCAAGGACGACAGTGGTGAGCTGATCATCTGAATACTTACATCCATTCACAATCTTTAAAGGTCCAGTGTGTTAGAATTAGGAGTATTTATTGGCAGGAATGGAATATAATATTCATTAGCATATTTCCATTAGTGTTATAATCCCCTGAAAATAAGAATCGTTGTGTTTTCATTGTCTTAAAATGAGTCCTTTATATCTACAGTGAGAGCGGGTCCTCTTCCACCGAGTCTGCCATGTTGAACTGAAGTTTTGGTTGGATTTGGTAGCCAGAGTTTTTTTTATATGCTTAGGAGGAGAGGGTGAGGGTAATTTGACTGCAATGTGCAACTTCACCGCTAGGTTAAATACCCTTTATGTTTTTACTTGTGTAATTTACATCCCTAGTGACTTAAGTCTTTTACACATTGTCTGCCCTAACCAAGTTTTTTTTCCCAATGCTGTTATAGTGTGCTCAAATGTGTAGTCTACACTTGCACTGTACATACTATGTTGTGTTATATGTCAAACTAAAGAAGGTGTCTATTGTAGCATCTGTGACGATGGAAAACTGGAGTGTTCTACCAACTGTGGTAAATATACAGTGTATTCTTCTATCATAATCATATCAAAATCATACTCATTCTGTGTTACCTTTGCTCCATTGTTTTAACTTCATTCATTAGTTATGTCACTTCACTACTATGTTTGTGTTTAATTATTGTTTGCATCAGGGTGCACAGATGGGAAGGTTTGTGTTCATTGTGCACAGTCTAACATTAACACGGCTCAGAAAACCTGTGACAGTCTCAGCAAACCAATGGTAGGTCAACAGGTTATGTGTTTATGTCATTATTCATGTATTATTATTCATTTGAAAGCAGTAGCTGACTACTTGCTATAATTAATAATAGGCTGTTGAGAGTAGCTGCAACTGTCATTTTATTTTTACATAAACTTTCTTGTCATTGAAGTGCATGTCTAACATTTACCCTTTGTCCAAAACAGCTTTCTTTTATTGTGATTAGTGGTCAGATAAAAGATTTCTTATTGTGTGATTTCCAGGCTATGACCTGTACTGGTGGCTGTTACTGCCCAGATGGCCAGTATGAGGATCACAATGGAAACTGTGTTTCTAAGGACAACTGCACCTGTGTGTACAGTGGCAAAATATTCAGCACAGGACAGCATGTCGAAACCTACTGCAAAAGCTGGTAACTGGATTAGTGCTGCTTTCCTATTTGTTCATTCAAAGCCTTGTTGCAGAGGCCAGAGACTGACAAAGTTTACACTCTTACAGTGTCTGTGAACAGGGTCAGTGGTATTGCAAAGATGAGCCTTGTCCTGGAAAGTGCCAGGTTTTTGGAAATGGACACTTCCAGACCTTTGACTCCAACTGGTACCGCTTTGGTGGACAGTGTCGGTACATGCTTGTAGAGGTGAGAACAATCCAACTTCACTGCTCATGTTTCTTTGCTTTGTAGGCCCCCATTACACTGATTTCAAAGGACACTGTACATGATCCAAATCCCATATAAAAGTATAGGGCATTTTTAAAAATACAGACTATAATTTGCCATATTTTTCATAACGATATGTGTTTAACTGATCTTTTTACTTCAGGATGACTGTGGATATGGCAATGGCACCTTCTCTGTCAGAGTGGAGAGCATACCCTGTTGTGATGAGGCACTCACCTGCTCTCGTTCAGTCATCCTCAACCTGAAGGTGGATGGCTTTTTCTGTGATTCCCACCTTTCTTCACTGAAACCCTGAGCTATTGTCCACATGTTTCTAAGCTATCTTCATTATATTGTCATATCCATTCCTTTATTATTTATTTTTTGCTTCACATACATTATCAACTACAATAAATTAAAGTCTGATAACTTCTTTATCAACAATTAAAAATATTCTCCTACTTGTGCTGTCTTACCAAGGACAAAGTCACCCTGACACTGAGCGACATGAAGGTGACCATACGCCACCACAGTGGTTGGACGCTGAAGGATCATGCACTTTTCTCCATACACACCGTGGGACTCTACATCATAATCTTAGTGCCAAGCAAAGGGATAACTCTCATCTGGGACAAAAACACTCGGGTCACTGTAGAGCTCCATCCAGAATGGAAGGTGAGTGATTTCCATATCATTGGTCACATGATTACACACTTTGATCCTCTGTGTATAATATACACAGAAGGTTTTTTTACACTGTATATAAAAACCTTTAGAGACTGCTAAATATATGATTACATATGTATATAAATACATTATTTTTATTTTAAATCCAAAAGCTCTTTCTCAACTTTGTACTGAGTTATTTATTTAACCAGGTCAAGTCATGTGCTTTAGATCAAAGCCGCCATATGTCGAATTTGTATATTTTAAATAAAAATAACATTTATTAATATTCAATCTTTAATCACTGATAGATTATTTGTCTCTAAGCAGTTCCTTGAATTTGTGTGTCATTTTGAAACTTCCTGCAGAATCGAGTGTGTGGCCTCTGTGGGAATTTTGACTATAATGAGATGAATGACCTGCAGATAAGTGGCTCAGGAGGTAAAAAGGTTTCCTCTTTTCATTTATAAAGCAGTAATACTTTTGTAATGGCAGTCTAAATAACATCAAATAATCTGTTTTAGTGATATCCAGTCCCCTGGCATTTGGCAACAGCTGGAAAACTGCCACACCTCCTTGCTCTGATGTGACCACTGACATATATCCATGCGAGCACCACTCCTACTGCGCAGTGTGGGCCCAGCGGAGCTGTATGATCCTTAAAGGAGACATATTCAAAGAATGCCATTGTAAAGTATGCAATTTACATATTTAGGATCATGGGTTGGATTCCTATGCAGGTCTTATATCACTATACATTTGGGAAGCAGAGGAACTGTCTTGAAGGGACTCAAATCATTAATGAACCAATGACCTATAAGAGCTAACACTAAACATGTATTATCCAAATCTACTATTTACAGTAATAGACATTCACAGAGAGCCCGTAAAAGTGTTAATAAAAGCTCTATCCTGGATGTTCTACAATCCTCAGGTGGATCCAGGGCCCTACTTTGATGCTTGTGTGCAGGAAGCATGTTCCTGTGAGTTTAAAGGGAAGTTCCTGGGCTTCTGCACAGCCGTGGCAGCCTATGCAGAGGCCTGCAGTGACAACAATGTGTGCATAAGCTGGAGAAGTCCTGATTTGTGTCGTACGTGCTGACTCTTTTTTTCCCCTCCCATTAACATTAGTTTGAACTTAACTCTTACATTTTTTTTTTTCAGATGGTGAACAGTTAGCCGTTTAGAATAACCTTTAAATTAAACCCAAAAAGAGAAGCAGCAGCAGAACCTCACTTTTTCAGCGAACTATGCTAAGAATGCTAACAGTGTATCAACTCTTGTCATCTCCTGTCTATCAAGAAAGAGTTGAAAAACATGGCACCTACAGTACATTACAGCCATTTCAATGCTTAGTATTTCACATACTTCATACACTTTATATAATGTTTTACCAATATTTTTGCCATTATGCAGTTAAATAAAGCATTAATTGCTTTATTTATGTCTACATAGCTTACAATCCATATGATGAAATGTGTATTAATATTATTAAAAGTTTGCAAAACATAAACTATTACACAGTCTGTAGTGATTTAACCTGTGATTATTTAAACCATAGCGGTCTTCTGTGACTACTACAACGAGAAGGGCCAGTGTATCTGGCACTATGACTCCTGTGGTAAAATGCAAACCTGTGGCACAGCCTTCACTCGCAAGCTGGAAGGTAACCAGACTTTCTCAGTTGTATTCAAATATAACAGCTAAACCTAATTCTGAATCAGTTTAATCTGGAAGGTGAAAATAATATCTTCACTTCTACTTAATTCTTGCAGTATTATATAAACAAACCTGGCATTCAGGATTTTTCATATTTTTTTCTACTTTAAGTCTTGGCTAAATGCCTACAAAAGCCATTTGTGGCCATAAAATAAATATCAATTATTTGTTCTTGGAAAGGCTGCTACCCCAGATGTCCAAATGAGGCACCATACTATGATGAAAATACTGGTGAATGCACCAACTTGAGAAACTGCACCTGTTTAATAAATGGCACTATCATTCAGCCTGGGGAAGCGGTGTGGATCGATTCTGTTCCGTGGTAAGTTTATCCATCATAAATGTATGTACAGTATTGGTATGTACAACCATAATATGATAAATTGTGAACTTTTCCTTATTTTTTTACATTGACAACTGGATGTTTCTTGCTCTCTTATATTCCCTTGTCAGCCTGTGTGAAAACGGAACAGTAACGTGTCGTAAGTATGAATTATATTCGTATATTACTCTTTCACGTGTCTATTACCATCCATGCAAAAATATGATTGAGGTTGTGTGGAATTTAGATTAAACGTGTCACAGGATCAAAAACACAAAAAATAAAAGAAAGAAAGAAATGTTTAAAAACAAGAAGTTCAAGTTGCTTCAGAAATCAATAAAAATGAAAAAACTTTACTAATAATAATTTCCAAAAATTACTATATGAAGAGAAAGCTTGGATTCAGTGCAGTCCAGGAAGGGACCTCGTATTTTCTCAAATTTTCAACCAAAAAAATATAACTAGGAGGCTATGGGTTTTACAATTTAGAAGAATTATCATGCATGCCAATAACATAACAAAGGTTGCAATCGTGTAATTAGCTAGTTGGAGTAACTAGCTCCTCCAATGTAGTACCTTTTTTAGCCCTTGCTTAAAGCATATTGATCCTGTATGTACATTTTTCAAGGCATCTTCACACTGGTCCTCTGTTATATCCAATCTCTTCCAGATCAACTAGATATAACTATATGCAAAGGATCTTGTTTCCTTAGCTGAGGAATCAAAGGAGAACAGAGAGTCCATGGATTTATTGTTGGGAAGTCTGGGAAAGGAATATGTGTTGCAATTAGTTTTTCAAATATTTCAGAGTTTTTAGATTTAAATTAAAGTATATGTGCCTTCATAGAACCTGTTTTTAAAACACTAAACCTCAGTTCACCTCTATTCCAACAGCACCTCCACCACCACCACCAACAACACCACCAACAACGTCCCCCACCAGTGTCTCATCTACTACTGAAAATTGGTCAGATAAGACCTCTAAACCATTGATAACAACGCCCTCAACGACACCCTCAACGACACCACCAACAACGTCCCCCACCAGTGTCTCATCTACTACTGAAAATTGGTCAGATAAGACCTCTAAACCATTGATAACAACGCCCTCAACGACACCCTCAACGACACCCTCAACGACACCCTCAACGACGCCCTCAACTACACCCTCAACAACGCCCTCAACGACACCCTCAACGACACCCTCAACAACGCCCTCAACAACGCCCTCAACGACACCCTCAACAACGCCCTCAACGACACCCTCAACGACGCCCTCAACGACACCCTCAACAACGCCCTCAACAACGCCCTCAACGACGCCCTCAACAACACCCTCAACAACGCCCTCAACGACGCCCTCAACGACGCCCTCAACAACACCCTCAACAACGCCCTCAACGACGCCCTCAACAACACCCTCAACAACGCCCTCAACAACACCCTCAACAACGCCCTCAACAACGCCCTCTCCTACACCACCAGGTACGTATCATGTATTGCTTCTGCATATTTCTGCATGTTTTTTTTAACAGTCATTACCTAAATAATGTTTTGTTTTTGTCTTTTGGCTTTGCCTTATTTGTCCTCTCCTGTTGTATTTATCAAACCAACAGTGTGTGAGTGTAAAGACCTGAAGAGGAAAAAAAGCTGGCGTTGTAATGAGACGTGGATAGAAGACTGCTTCAATAAGACGTGTAAAGATCAGAAAATAGAGTCGACCACAGTGGTTTGTCCACAGCCTACATTTCCCATCTGCCCCAGAAATCAAGTCACAAAAGTGTCAGATGGATGCTGTGAAAAATACGTGTGTGATTGTAAGTGTATCCATGTCTGTGTTTTCTCTTTTCTTCTTTTGTGTTTAATATTTACCTCAACATATTTATCTCTGTTTATTGAGTATTTTATTGTGATTTAGATGCTTCATAACAGCAAGTAATCTTGCAGACATAACTGCTTTCATAGATTTATTGTTTTCACTCATGGGCTATCTACTAAAATGTTTGAGTAATTTACCTCATTTCCCTACACATACTGTCTCTAGGTCGCTGTGAGCTCTATGGGGACCCCCACTACATCTCTTTCCAAGGCGTAGACTTTGATTTTATGGAAAACTGTACCTACGTCCTGGTGGAGGAGAAGTTACCACGTCATCATCTGACCATTGCTGTAGACAACGTAATATGTATGCCAGGGACCTCAGGCACCTGTGCTAAGGGCATTATCCTGAAATATCTGAACAATACTGCTACACTCAATATCATTCCAACTTTATACACAGTACAGGTAGGATATTATATAACTATCTATTCATTTATAGTTTGTCATGTCGCCATACCTCCTTATATATTTGGTTTCATATGCTGACCATTTTCTGTGATATTGGCTATTTTTATAGCTGCCAGACTCATAAAAAAGAATGAGACATTTGATTTGATACTAATCTAATCTTCCCTAGGCCACTCTGAACAATATACCTGTAAATCCACCATATGAGGAGCAAGGGTTAAGGTTTGAGACCACAGACTACATAGTTACCATCTACCTCCCAGCGATCCGCTCTTATGTATCCCTCCGTCCCTCGTGGAACCTGGTGGTCAATCTGGCCATGGAGTACTTCGATAAGAACACCCAAGGACAATGTGGTGGGTAAAGAACTAAAATGTTGATCCACAGCTGTGGTTAAGTGCAGACTGTACACCTGATTTAAACATGTGTTTGTCCGTGTAGAGTGGATTTTTAGATAACACAATAAACCTTCTTGGTCTCACTGATTCTTGTGAACATGTTGGCTGTTTTGCTAAATAAGCTTGTAGGCTATCCAAACTGCTTGGGTCTTCGGTTGTTACATGCATGTTATATGCTCGAAATGTCTGCATACAGATTATAATTGGATCGTCTATGTATGTTTAAGAACTATAGAAAATTTACTAAAAGTGGCTTAAAACCGTAAATACAGTGGGGTATTGATATTTTTGAGTTTTTTGATCTAGTGTTAAAATTAAATTCTTAATGGAGGCACAGTTATCTCCTCTAGACGGAAGGCTACGAAAAAAATACAGACGACCAGCGAATTCATGAGATGAATTTGATATATAATGTTACCTGAATAATCTTTTTCTAATTTGCCTGTTGTATTTTTACAGTATTATTTAAGATACCACTGCAAAGTTGCTCGGTTGTTGTGTATGTGTATATTAGATATCAGATCACATATCTTCTATACATCTCTTCATCTTCTCTCCAGGTGTGTGTGGTGGTGAATCATGTGTCCGTAGAGGAGGGCAGGCTGAGGACGACAGCTGCTGTGATAAAACGGCCTATGACTGGGTGTACCCTGACCCTCTGAAGCCAGCCTGTGCTTCTGCACCAAGAAACATATCTTGCGACAGCCATACACCAACGCCAGCCACCACCCCCTGCCCTAGGAGCCCACTGTGTGAGCTGTTTTACCACCCGTAAGCTCTACACACACATACACCCTGTCAGGGAATTGGTGGTAGAGTTGCTGTGTTTGTTGGTCAATGTGTACTATGATCGCACTGTATGTCATAAAAGCGAGGCACAATGCAATGCTTTTTTCTTTACTTTTTACTACCTTTGTGACTAATGTAGACACATAGTAGCAACCAGCCACCTAGAAGTCACCCTAAACAACCTTTAAGTAACCACGTAGTAATGACCCAGTAACTGTGTATAGCACCTTACCTAGTTTTCTGCATACCAAGTTTTTACTTTCTTGATTGTGTGTTATGATGTATAACCTTGGCCGTCTGTCTTTCTGTGTATGTTTTGAGTTGTTTATTAGTATATTTTCTAAAATGTAATCTATTTTGTTTCCTCAGTGTCTTTTCACAATGCCGTAAAGTTGCGAATATGAATATGGAAATTAAAAAGAAGAACTGCGAGTTTGATTCATGCAGGAATACAACTTTCGCTTGCTCTTCACTCGAGCAAACTGCTGAGGAATGCAAGAAATATGGTTTCTGTATTGAATGGAGGAGTCTGACCAATGGAATATGTGGTATGTAGCTTGAATCCTTTTTATGTCTATTGTCTTGTGTATGTATTTGCACATTTCTGTGTTTTATGGACTTCACTGCCATGATGTTTTGTTTAAAATATCAACAATAAATTCTTCTGTAAATCGATGCCTACATTACAGTGTCCATTTTCATGTTTCAGATGTTCCATGTTCAGAAGGATTTGTTTACAAAGAATGCCCAGTCAATGGGAACAATTTCTGCAATTGCGGGTTTGTAAAGTTTACTTTCTCCAAATAACATCTTTAAACTTTTTTTTTCTTTTTTTTTTACATTTGTTGTGACATTGGTTTCTCATTCTATAAGATCCAAAAACTTTACTCTATCAAGATTTTCATCATTTCAATTTCTCTTCTGGTTTGGCTATAGAGTAGCACATGAAGGACAACTCCTCAAGAACAACGATCCAGGCTGTTTTTGTCCCAGTGACCAGTTCATGGCAGGAAATCACTCAAAAATCTGTGTGTCTAACTGTTCCTGTGAGTAACATGACATTGAGTACAATGCTGACACGCACAACGAAACAATCTTTGGTTGAAATCTCGTGCTGATATACTGGTATTAATCAGTGCATGTGTATACATCCATTTCAATATGTTGTCTTGATGTGTTAATGTAGTTTGTTTTCTCATCCATCAGATTGTGATTGGCCACTTGGTGCACCCAAATGGGTAAATATCTTTGTTTCATTACTGTGATAAGAGTCAATTCTGATTCTTGCTTTTAAAAGTGTTTTTATTCTTGCCTTTCAGCCTGGCGAGAAGTGGGAGTCCAACTGTCAACTATGTACATGTAACAAGCAGACTCTGAAGGTGAACTGTTCTCCAAAACCTCCTAAGCCAACTCCTATCTGCCGTCCCAATGAAGTATTGGTAAACTCGTCTTTCTGTGGTGATATGATTTGTGGTAAGGACTGGCACTTCATAATATTTTAAAATGATGGTTTAAGTACAATCTCAGAGACTTTCCTAGGCTTATTACCTCATGTGTGACTTTTCAGTTGAGAAGACATGCAGTTATCGTGGAAAAACATACAAGGTTGGTTGTGTCTAATCTCACAACATTTTCTGTATATGACAAAGGGAAGTGTTTCATCTCCTTTAGAGGAAAACTGCTTTTTGCATGGATTTAGAATTAATCACTGTACTGTATAATGTCTTGTCTTGATTTCTGTCTTTGTGTGTGTAGGTGGGAGACAGATGGAGGGATGCCACCGATCCCTGCGTGTCATTCAGTTGCAGCAAAGAGGGTATTCAGACTGAGACTAGAGTCTGTCCCAAAGAAAACTGTATGGAGGTACTGCACATCCTCTGCTCTGTTACTTGAACTCATAGCTGTAAAATCTTACATGGCTTACAATCTTGTGTTGCTGCATTTCCCACCAGCTACAGAATTGTTTTATCATGAAAGTATAGCATAAGTATTATTTAGAGCTGCTCTTGGAGACTAGCAACACAAATCTGACCTTGCGATATTGTGATTTTTTTCACCAGATGGACAGAATTTGGGACACCGAACACTGCTGCTTTACATGTAAGTTAAGTCTGATGTGAATCAGTATCAAAGTCAGTTTACAGTGGCTGACTTTGTCACTTCCTTTCATTTTGTAGAACCAGTTTTAATAATTTAACCATCGAAAGTTTAATAATGTGGATCTCTCCTGCATTGAAAACTCGAAGAGGAAAATATCTTCAGATTCTGGAGGTGGTGTTTTCACTCCTCATGGTGTATTAATTTCCTCTGACTCCAGGTAAACAGACCTGTGCTCCGAAGGTGTCCAATATGACCGTTACTGTCGACAACTGTACCAGCAGCATCCAGATGCTCGTGTGTCATGGCCAATGTGTGTCTCAGCACAGGTGAGAAGACGTATACCTGTCACCAAACAATAGCAAAAGTTGACACATTTGGAAGTTTTTAGTGTTCATACTGCAGACTTTTCTGAATTTTAACTCTGTGCTCTCTCTCCCCTCTGTGCCTCGGTTCACTGCAACAGGCTTGAGTTAAACGGTGACCTGCAGGTGGAGCAGAAGTGCCAATGTTGTCAGGTGGGCAGCTCAGAGAGGAGGTCATTGACCCTGCAGTGTACCGACCGCACTTTCAGACAACACAACTACAAGCATATCACCAGCTGTGAGTGCAAAGAATGTAGCTGAAAAGTACTGAGGACCCATGATTAAACAATTCTGTCATGTATTCATTTCATTTGAAAGTAAAATCAAATCAAAATATATGTAATCTCTTTTTAAAATTATAAGAGCTTTACTGTGTTCACAATCAAGAGGATGGAATGTGCAAAATAGTGATACTAATGCTAGTTGAAATTGCCCTTTTACTGTATGTGTTCTTTTCTGCGTTCTTGTGTTCTACAATTACCAAACAAATAAACTGAATCATTTACTAATCACCAAATTTTGGAGTGTGAATTTTAAATCTGCTCTGTTTACACTTTTTCACTACGTACCTTTTGGCAGCCACACTGCTTTGGCCTTGATCCCTCCCATTTCCATGCAATAGCAACTCTTCTAGAAATTAAAGGGTCAATAAGTCAGTATCTAGCCCAGGTTTTGAGATACTGACCATTTCTGACTCCACCCCAATACAGCGAATTTAGAGGAAATGTGCTAATGCTGCTCAAGCACTGAAAAATGACTGCAACAATGTCTCTATCCAGAATCAATATTATCGTTATTCTAAATAGTCTAAAAGTTTCACCCAATTTTCTATGAAACTACTTTGGACCCTCTGAAAACTGACAATTATCAATTATATATTATACAGCAACAGAGACACTGCTGTGTTGCTTTTGTTTTTTTGTATTTTTTTTAAATTTGTATGATTAAATGAGAGAAGTAAGCAAGAAAATGTGTTTTTGTGCTTTGGTGAACTGGCCCTTTAAGATCTAACAGTACACAAATATGAAACCCAGCTGACAAAGAAGCCCATGTTGTTCAGTAGCAGCCGTGGTGTTGACATTACTGCTGCAACTCCAATGTCAAAAAGTTCTGCAAAAGAAGTTCGTGGGGGCCAGGAATTCAAATATGACAAAGTATTTTTTAGTGAATATCGTCTATACTTTCTATACTTCTAACATGTCTTATCAGGTGATGAGCAATACTCAGCCAGAGTGAAAGCCATTGTTAAGGACTATCAATAGGACAGGAAGACTTTGATCAGGTCTAGGAAACACCCAGCCTTACAAAAGCTGTGTTTCTCCAGAAGAGGAAAGCATTTCATTCTTTGGAAACAGCAAACAGCAGGTTTGTTAAATAAGCTTTGGCCAGCCTCACGCTGCTGCTGTTTGTTGTGCATTCCGAAGGATGGATACTTGATGTTCATAGGAGAGGATGTGTGAGTGTGCACAGACTGTGAATGTCTATGTGTGTGTGTGTTTGCATTCAGTGAACCTCTGAACTTTCCCGTGCTGGTTGGACATGCATCCCACTGGACCTTACTCAACCAGAGTATTTGGGTTTGTGTGTGTGCCTGCGCCAGAGGGTTGGAGGGCTTTTTATTGACTTGATCAACAAGTGCACATGAGTGGCTGGGTTACTGATTACAGGTGATGTTATAGTTTGTTTGTGATAAGACTCTTGCTTTGAGCACAAAGTCCTGCCAGGTACTTCAGCTACTTCATCACATCCTTCCCATCCTTCGTAGGACCACTGCTGCCTCTCAGGTAAATACTTTTACTGGTTTTTCACTTCCTTTAATTCTTTTAAAAGTCATTCTCTAAGATGCACCAAGGAAAATTTGTGCTATTTACTGGTGTTTTAGTGTAATTTATTGGTATATTAGAGTACATATTACAGATTGGAGACTGAATTCTCTTATTAGTTATGTTGAGTCAATACAAAATTACACTGCTATACTGATTCACTCTTTATTGTTATTGTATTTGACAAAAAATACAGAAAAATTAGATTTTATAAATCAGATCATAACATTTTTCGCAAATTCTGATGTGCTCATAAACTTTTATTGTATTTGACTTGTATTTGTATTTCTGCAGGTCCTTTGGTGGTGTGTTTTCTGCTTCCTTGCAACTGTTGAGCGCGTTATAGCATCATGAGTGTAGAGTCCAAAAAAACACGTGAGGCCTGCTGCTCCAAGCTCAAGGTCGGTGAAATGTTCCCCTTTCCCTGTATTACAAAGTGTTAGGGAACATGCTATGGCCTTAATCATTTAAATTCACAAATGGACACAAACGTGATAGTGCCAAGTTGTAAAATCTCATCGTAAAACTGTTTTTCTTTAACCTTATCTCTGTGCATTTATCTTGGTATACCATTTCTGTGTCAGTATTATCTATGTCCCAACAAATGCTCCACCTGATGAGGCCATAAAAGGCAAAGTGTTAAATGCACATTCATTGCAGACAAGTGCATAGAGATAAGACCAATAGTTAAGTGGCCCTTGAAAAATACATACAGTGACTTGTATTTGTACTATGTAAGAGTTTTTTTTTATTGGTTTATAACATGCTTTCTGATAACAAACTGATTATATAAGGAAATAGGACATTATCAGCACTGAGCAGGAATTAATACTGGTTGATGATATTGATTTATTGTAAATAGTCATCATTCAGTGAAGTGAACCTCTCTGCTTTTTAAAAAGTAAAAATGTGTTGAACTCTAGAGGAACTTAGTTTTTGTTTACCTGTGGACCTTTAACTGTTATGCAAGTAGTTGCAGTCATCTGAACATATTCACACAGTAGCGTTTGACCTACAGCCCAGTGTAATTCCCTTTTAATCTTTAACTATCTATCTACTATTGTGGCAAGGATATGGCTCCATACAAGCGGGATTTGAACTCAAACAATCTCTATAAAGGACTTGAAGTACAGATTTAAGTTAAATGTTTTTATTATATATTGTATCATTTAATCTCTAGAACCAAAAATCTGTATTTTCTTCTTTATCTGCACACTCGATTGAAACAAACAACAGTGAAACAAAATATGTTGCGACAGACATATCATCCATCACAAATGATGTGCACATGATGATAAGATTAAAACACCTTTAGATTAGATGAGCACAGTTTCCTCTTTCTTCTTAATATCCTAGCATATTGTTCAGTGATGAAAGAGGAAGAGTCAATGAACTGTGTTTCTGGGTACAATATATTATAGTGAAGCCCATAGAGGTATATAATATCATAGAAATATTGGGATTGCCCCTATTTGGGGCATCAGGGCAAGCATTTTCTGTTTTTTTCCCTTATTGAGGCCTTTTATCCATCCTGTGTATGCACCCTGTCATCTTTAAGCTCAGTACACAAGCAGACTATCCAGTACTATATGCAGAAACAAACCAATTAGATTAGATTTAAATGTATTCAAATTAAATCCAATCAGTGCTGAAAGCAGGTGTGAAGTACTGTATGTCTTTAAATGTGTGTTAAGTGTTGTGTATGAGCCTAATCTATTACAAGAGTACGTGATAATGCAGTCAGTCACCTTTTCTCTTCACATCTGTACAAGGTGTAATTACATCCCTTTATCCTTTGTATCGGACCATGCCTCATTCAAAAACCTTTTATTACATGACTGAAACTGCAAAGAAATGGGCTAATCCTTTCACTCACAAGTCTTTGAGGAGAGATTGCTACCAAGGTAATCATTTTACGACAGGCCACAACACTATTTACCATTTATTCTGATATGTGAGAATTACTTGAGTTCCTTTCATTAAACCTAATAACATCAAATGTTACCCAGCTGTTCTTGTTTCACAGAAGAACATTTTCATCCAACAGTTTGTTGTGTGTGTTTGTGTGTTTCCAGCTCTTCCTGGCCTCTATGTCGTTTGTATTCTTTGCCAAAGCCTTTGGTGGAGCCTATATGAAGAGCTCTATCACCCAGATTGAGAGGCGCTTTGATATCCCCAGCTCCCTTATTGGGGTTATAGATGGCAGCTTCGAAATGGGTATGTGCAGTTATTTTTTAGCAACATTTTGGATGGTAACCTACACGTTTGTATAACATTGGATTTATGCCCTAGATGATGGCACATTTTAGGTAATGCACTTTTTTGCTTTCTTGCTGAGAGTAAGATGAGCATAAAGACTAGAAACAGCCTGCATGGCTGTGTCTATAGATAACAAAATCCTCCTAAAACACTGATTAACATGTTATATCTTCTTTGTTTAAGCCATACATAAACCAAAGTGCAAAAATGTCATTGTGGCATCAGGGGGGACTATTTTTTAGCAAGGTGCCTGGAGTCTTAGGCCCTATTTAGACCAAATCAGGCATTGCAGCAAATAGCAACCGGTGTGATCATCAGATTGGCCACCGCAATGTGACGACAGGATTTGGTCTGAATCAGTGACTTACTGTCACTTTGAGGTTGCTGGGAAGTTTTTACACTTCAGTTTTAGCATGGATTCAACAAATGAAATGTTACATGTTAAAAGATGTTAATTAGTGATCTTTAGAGGCGCTGGTTAGTGGCACAGCTCGACAGGCTAGCTTCAGCAAGTCACTACTCTCGGCACACAGCAGAATTCTAAAATGTCAACCTATTCCTTTAATCATATATCTCAAGTTTTTTTTTTTTTTTTTTTAATTCTGCTTCTTCCCAGGTAATCTGTTGGTAATAGCCTTTGTGAGCTACTTTGGTGCTAAGCTCCATCGTCCCAGGCTGATTGCTATTGGCTCTTTGGTCATGGCTGTTGGATCTTTCCTCATAGCCCTGCCTCACTTCCTTCAGGGACCGTAAGTACACAGTTTCCTTTTTCATCTTAATATTTAAATTTTCTATATAATATGTAATGCTGTGGTCTTGTTAGGATATATCCTGCAGTAACGATACATGTCAAATTATATGGTTCTTGTTTGCATTTAATTAAACTACAAGTGGAGTCAACAAACTGTAATAGAACTACAGTTAATTTCACTTATTCTACTATGCTCATGGTGGCATTTAACCCATTTGCTGTTGGACCCTTACGGACCCTTACACACAGCAGACTATAAGGTACTATATGCAGAAAAAAAAAAACCTGCCAGGACACAATTAGCATAGATTAGTTTATGGTAATTTTATTAAACAAAACATCTATGTACCATGTGAGTACAATATAAGTTCTAATAAAACAAAATTTTGGCCCTGCTACAAAATAGGATCAGAGAAAGAAGAAGAAATAATGCATGACCAGCTTTAGTGTGGGAAATTCCTTAGCAAACTTGCAATTAATTAAATTTCCAAAATCCCACTGACACACAGAAACTCTGGGAGTCTGAGGCCCTGGGGTAGTTAGCTGCTTTGCCAATTTGGTATTCCAGCCTTGAATGTGCTTCTCCTTCAGGATTTTGATAGTTCTTATGTTCGTTAAGGTGCTATTAAGCTGTCTCATGCATGTTTTTTTAAGTCTGCAATTGAGATCTGCCTCAAAGAGTATATATGCTGTCTATAATAATCGACATATGTAACATGTGTGAGTAAATTAGGTATACACACCACATTCTACATATAAACACAGCTTTCACGTCATTTGAATAATTTTGTTGTCTTTTTATATGCATAGATTTGTCTTTTCAAACAAACAGACATGAAATAATTTTCAATATTTTTCAGGTATATATATGAGACCAGTGTGTCTCACAGTACAGATGTCAACAACACTGAGAGCGCCCTGCCCTGTAACTCTAACCACAGTCTGACTGATGCAGATGATACTCCTGATTTAAAGACCAGAACAGGTACATGGCAAACACACTTACTGCATTGGATGAAAGATCTGTCGTGTTTGAGGTGTCAGTCAATTTCAGATAGCATACCAAATCAATGCATTTGTAGATGCAGAAGATGAGCAATGCTCTAGAGAGAATATTCAATATTATATACATTTTCTATTTTTTTCCTCCCCCAGCTTGTGAAAAGGCAGCTGGCTCGTCTCTGTGGATCTATATATTTGTGGGAAACATGCTGCGTGGAATTGGAGAGACTCCCATCATGCCTCTGGGTGTGTCCTACCTGGATGACTTCTCAAGCGAAGAGAACACTCCTTTCTATTTGGGTGAGTTACTTTTTATACTCTTTGTTGTTTGGGTTACTTACTTTTTTAACTTTAATGTCTGACTATTGGTGTGTTGGTGTCTTTCTGTGTATCTGTCCTGTATAATCTGGATAATGGTTGATTAATATCACAGTGCTAGAGTTCATAACCTTTCTTTGTGTCTCTATTCGCCAGCCTGCATCCATACAGTGGGAATCTTAGGACCTATGTTTGGGTTCATGCTTGGGTCCTTCCTTGCCAAGATCTACGTGGACATTGGATTTGTGGATTTAGGTATGGGATTTCCAAAATGATATGTTAATGTGGCATAACATGCAGACTGAATTTAGAAAACTATTTCTCATCATTAGTGCTTACCCATTAAGTCAATATTACCATTGACTGATAGGACAAAAGTTAAGTAATTGTCTGTGTGCAGAGGTTTTACGTCTCTCTCAATCAAAGAGCCCTTGAGTAAGATTTGGTATTTTCTGAAATTTGGCAACCCCAGCAATGCACTGCTGTCGTAAATATGGGCAGCGACACAACTTTGCTAACAGCCAAACATCAAACAAGTGCAACATTTGATGACTGAAAGTCAGTCCTAGATTACTCTTGTCCGGCTGTCTGCTGCTCAGTCACTTTTTTCTGTCCTTGGCTTCCTTTGTCAGTGTCTTTTAACCTCTGCCATGTCAGCAGAGGCTACTTACCAAAAAAACCAAAAAAAATTTGATCCTGTTTCACCAAAATCAGTAAAATATTTGATGGAGTGTGACTTGAAACGAAACGCACTTCTCCCAAAGCCCAAAGTTATATAGTGCATACAGTGTGCAGAGGGGGAATGATTGAGGCACTGTTCAGTGTAGTATCAAAATAATAGTGAAGCTTTTATTTTGAGGTAGACAAGTTACATGAAGGGGCTTTAACCCTTCATCTCATTGAACCTACACAGCAAGGTCATAGTTAAAGAGCAAAATTAAGTTTCCAACGTTTGATCCTGTTGTCATAGCAAGACTAGCTCACTACGTACTGCCTGGATTAGAGGTGTTTCCAGTCCCTGAACAAGAGGGCTTAGTGCTCCTATCTGCTAATTCTGCTAATATCTAAGATGTTATGATAAAAAAAAGTGTTCAGGGTTACCAGTGGAAGTCCTATACACACAGTCCCCATCTTAATCTTCTGTATTTTTTTCTTCATCTTCTAGACAGCATCACCATCAACCATAAAGACTCACGCTGGGTGGGTGCCTGGTGGCTGGGCTTCATAGCGACTGGCACCCTGATCCTGCTGTCCAGTATCCCATTCTGGTTTCTGCCTAAGTCTTTGCCCAAGCAAGGGCAAGAGGAGAGCCAGAATAAAAGCACAGAGCTCGCCACAGTGGCAGAACAGGAGAATTTCCTGCCAGAGGAAAACCAAGATCATGAGGAAAAGGAGAAGCCAGTTACATTCCAGGAGCTGGCTAAAGGTACATCCAAGCTTCTGCATCAGTACGAAGTGCAATAAAGCGCCATGATTTGTTTTTCTTGCCTAAGGTGGTGTTAACCTACAAAACTGTTCAGAATGTTGACCTCTTCTTAAAACGCATTTAAGAACAGGTCAACATCTCATGGTCCATAATTACACCCAATTTAGAACAATTAAGTATCAAGACTACCATAAAGCTCAAAGAACGTCTCTTCAAAAAGACTTTATCTATGAGCAGTAAAGCAATTCACGCCCTAAACTACTACTAAGATTTTAAACATGAAGAAATGTGTCACTGTGCAAATAGACTTAAGTGGAATTAAGTTTTTAATCATTAACCTGAAACAGCCCAAACAAACTACAGCCGATTCAGTAACCCTGGACCTACAGCATCTAACCCCCTATGCAATCTGGGCAAGAGTTGAATAACACATCAGGAGTTAGAGTTAAAGCCCAGTCATGCCATAATACATTACACAATATTATATCACACACTAATAGAGTAACCAAAATCTTTACTCTTGTAAATGATTATTTAAAAGTGATATTATTATAAATAAAAATTTAAAATTATCAATAAAAATTAAATGCAATACAATAGAATATGAATAATATAAAATAACTGTATTTTTTATTTAATAATGATTTTTTTTAATTTAAAATTAATCTATGTTGCCTGGTTTTAACAGGCGGACAATATGCATAATACACCAGAGCACAATTAGTTTGACAGTTGAATTAGAAAATTAATGTTTTTGTTTATGTATGTATAATATACGTAGGTAAAATATAAACATATATACCTTACTATATATATTACCTTACTAAATATGAGTGTATACACATTCGTTGTGAATATGTATAAATATAGGTGGGTTTTTTTTTTTCATTTCAGCATTACCATTTCAAATTCAAACTGTACATATTTCAGTCTCAAAACTTACTTCACTTTTACACCTTTACATGTCTCCAGCAATAATACGCAAGCCCATTGTAAATCTTAATAAAACAGTTTTGCTATAATCTTTCTCTTCTTTGTCCGTCACTAGATTTCATTCCATCTATAAGAAGACTCTTCAGGAACAGCATCTACTCGCTGATGATCCTAACCCACCTGGTGGTTGTCAACGGCTTCATCGGCATGATCACCTTCAAGCCAAAGTTCTTGGAGCAAATCTACGGTCAATCAGCCTCCAAGGCCATTTTTCTCATAGGTACAGAGCAACCTCTGACTCAGACTGGCTCTATGTTTACTGCACGTTGTTGCCCGGAGCAAATGAAACAATGTTATTGACAGGAAGTGTGATCGCGAGAGATAAAATTGAATTGAAATCTCTCCTTTTGTGTGTGCCTGTAAAGTAGCACCATGAGCTATGATTAGTGTTTATGACTGTTTATGATTGTTAAGTTATTGTTGGAATATTGATTTAAAGTCATTGTTGTACAATCACCTATTATTATGACACGAACAATAATGCAAAGATCTTATTAGGTCTTGTGGATCTGAGTGTCTCACAACATAGCTCTTGAATGTGAAACGTTGTTTGGATATCTTAGACACAGTCTCGCTTACTGGTACATAAATGCACCATGGAGCTAGTGATAGACATTGCAAATGAGCCTTCACACATACATTTTCTCAAATTAAGTGATTCCCAACCAGGGGAGGAGCTCAACTAATTAAAAATTTTTTTTTCCAAATTCAAATTTGGAAAAAAAAATCACGTATTGAGTCAGCTGTATACCTGAACTGTGTTGTGAAGGCACGTGTGTCAGCAAATTAATGGAAAAATGGTCAATCCCTTTCATCCATCCGTTTATTCGTCCATTTATTTATCCATCCATCCAGGTATACTGAACTTGCCAGCGGTAGCTTTGGGCATCATCACTGGAGGTTTTATACTGAAACGCTTCAAGCTGGGTGTCATTGGAGCAGCCAGGGTGTCAATCACTGCCTCCATTGGGTCCTTTTGTCTGCTTGCTGCTCAGATCTTCCTCCACTGTGACAATGCAGAAGTTGGAGGCCTTACCGTCTCGTATCAGGGGTGAGTGACATGCAGACCACTTCCATGTTTTGAGAAATGCACATGTTGAATAGATTTATTTCTAAAGCCTAATTACCATCAAGTTAAGAACAATCTCCATGGAAATTAATTTATATCTCACTGGTACAATGTCCCCTACTCATGCGCATCTGTTCATGTCCGTGTGCACCAGGGTTCCTGAAGTGTCCTACAACCAACAGACTTTGCTGTCACAGTGCAACATGGGCTGCTCCTGCTCACTGAAGCATTGGGACCCAGTATGCGCCTACAACGGAATGACTTATGCCTCACCATGCCTGGCTGGCTGTCAGTCCTCCACTGGCTCTGGCAAGGAAATGGTAAGGCGGCAGCTCTTATTGTTTTATAATAATAGATGACTTGTAGCAAACAACAGTTCTTCCATGTAATTTCATTAAACTTCTTCCTGGAACTTTTCTTGAAGGTAAACTGAAATCTTTCTTTTAACATTCCTGTGAATACTTCACATTTCCTGCAGAGCTAGGGCTGGCAGCGTTTCAGCTGGCAGTCTCGACCATTTTGCACTGAGAGTAGGTAGTCATCCAGAAAAAAAGAAAAGGGAGAAAGGATTGGGACAGAGCAGAGATACCACTGCTCTGGTAGTGGCTTCTAAAGGCCAGAAAGCCATACAACCAGACAGAGAACGTGTTTGTGACTTGATATTTATTGATATTTCTACCTTATCAGCACAGCTTTGAGATAGTACACACTAACAGATTTAGGCACAAGTTTCTAGATTCAGGAAACTAACTATCCTCTAAATGAATTGCATTACATTATCAAACAATAACTTGTGAAGTAGAGTCATAAACTGACTAAAATCTTATACTATCAAACTGGTGGCTCCAACAGTTCATTTCACCTCAAGACATAACACACCATACTAAAATGTTGCTATTCTTAGAGCCTCACCTTTAGTTTTTCCGTAAGGTGGCGTGAGGTATATCAGGGAAATGTAAATGGATATTTCGTACTTTAATAATATAAACCAAACTCTTCTCAAAGCAGCAAATGTGAAAAACCATCCGTACAAACCACAATAATTATTCCCATCTCTGTCTTCTGGTTCTTTAGGTGTTTCATAACTGTACCTGCATTGAGGAGATGATGACTCCAGGCATGAACAGGTCCGCAGTGCTGGGCCAGTGCCCCAGGAAGAGCAACTGTGATTCCATATTCAAAATCTACATGGCTTTGTCCGCACTGGGGTCCTTTATTTCTGCCTGTGGGGGAACGCCAGGATACATCGTCCTGCTTAGGTCAGACACACTAAAGCTTTTACAACTGAGTATAATGTTGCCTTGTAGTGTCTTATTGATTTTTTTTAGCACGTGTATTGATTTTATATGTCAACAGCTTTTGTAACACTGTTGTAGGTAATATTGCATCTTGTGTATTCTTTTAACTTAAATGCTGATGTCATGGTCTGACATGATAATATGTGGGCTAATCTTCCAGGTCCATACAGCCAGACCTGAAGGCGCTGGCTCTGGGTATGCAAACACTGATTGTAAGGACTCTGGGTGAGTACTTAAAAATAGATGTAGATTTTGTTTTTGTTTTGTGAACTGTTATTGTTTTATTCAGTACACAGGATCATGCTTATACTGAGAGCAGCGATTAGTGCGATTACATTTTTAAGTGTAAGAACATGTGACTTTTTTTTTTTTCAGGTGGAATACCTCCTCCAATATATTTCGGAGCACTCATTGACCGAACCTGTTTGAAGTGGGGTAGCAAGCAGTGTGGAGGCCGTGGAGCGTGTAGACTCTATGATGCTTATGCATTTAGGTACCAGACTTGTATTTTCTTGGTTGAATGGACTTCCTGTAATATTCCTGAAGATGTGTTTTAATCATTTAAGGAGGATACCTCGATAGTAGGCAGATTATTTCAAACTAAGCTGGATTTCTAAAGTTTTACAATCCACAATTTTCATTTGATAGAATATTTTTTTATTCAGAAATTATTTAAATAGATTAAAACTAACCTTTCCCAATGTCTTTACTTACAGATTGACATTCCTGGGGCTGATTATTGGAATTTACTTCATGTCCAACTTACTGTGGGGAGTCGTCTATTCCAGAGTTGTCAAGAGACAGAAGAAGTTAGCGCTGAGGAATCAGGCCAAAGAAAATGCACTGGAGGGTAACAGCAATGGACACGCCAACATCAATATTGGCACAAGCAAAGACGATGCAGACAAGGAGAGCACTATTTAAGGTTTAAGGTGCAATATATAATGCAAGTGAACAGCACAAGTACTGGGCTGCATCCACACTGGACCAAATATGGTACAGTGTCAGAGCTCTTTGGTCTTCGAGCAATACTTTTCTTTTTGCTGTCTGTTCACGTCAAAGGTCAAAGATCCTGACTAGAGCTTAGTTTCAATATGAACAACAATTGAATGACATTAAATGATATGCAAACCACGTCTGAACAAAAACACAAAACATTTAAATGTAGACAGTCAACAGTCAAAAAAACTTAATGAGATCATATGCTGTGCTCCTGTGCACACGTATAAAACATTTCAGCACGATGTCAGAGGAAGTGAGAACAAAATATGTAACATATTTGGAGAACACTGTGTCCACCATTTATACTTGAATAACTTTAGGTCAGGTCATGATAGTAATGTTTCATTCTACAGCTTTACACTCAAAATGATTTATGTGCAGTGACTTTTTGACAAACGTGTATCCATTGCATGTACAATACTATATGTACAGTGTATAGTTTTTACTAGTTTAAGACAACTAAACACACTAACTTGTGGCCTAAGATGTGGTAGGATAATTTAGTGATATGACATATTGTTCGTCATCTGTGTTTTCATTCATGTATTTCAGTGATAGTGAGAGTTTGTGAGGTTATTCAGCCAATTTATTAAACAGTATAGTAATGAAGACAGTGAGGATGGCAACGATTTAAGCTTAGTTTAGTTGTAGTTGTAGTTTAGTAAAAAAAAAAAAAGTCAACATAAATGTAAATCTGCCAGTAAATGAGACAACTAGGAAATCAGATAAGATTCCTGAGGGGATAATTAGAAAGTAAATACTGTGATTTTGTGTAACTATAGCTCGTTTAATTAGGATGGTCATAGATTTGACTTCCTAACTAGGTGTTTTTGTTGCAGGAAAGGCCCCATTAGCGAATTATAAGACAGATGGTACCGAGTGCATGGTTACATAGAAGAAGAAGTCAAATGCGTTGCCTCATTGGGCATAAGTCTATGCTGTGGAATGATTCAGAGTCGATGTGTTTTGAAAGCAGCATTTTTCTGAGAAGGATAATAGTAGTTAACATTGTGCCATTGAGCACTCTACATATTCATGCTAATGCACAGCTCTTGGCGCAATGCCATTTTTGTCAGGTGCAAGTCAGTCACTTTTTTGGCCAGTTTGGAGCTCCAAACAAACCGGCTTGCTTTGAGGCTGATGCCAAAGTATGAGTAACTCTTGTGTCTGTAAGGTTGATATATATAACTACTGCCAGTAGCTGGTTAGCTTAGCTTAGCACAAAGGCAACAGAATCGGTTTACCAAAACCTCTAAAGGGCAATGAGTCTTATTTTTTCATGCTAAAACTTTAATTCAGCAGGTTAACCTTTATCCTGACTGCACTGTACCAAAGCAACATTTGACATGTCTGGATATCTCCCATGGTTGACATTGCACACACTTGTTGTTACATCACATCATTTTACACAAATCCCAAAGGTCATAGTGTTCATATAATCCTCTGACTCACCTCTGTTTGTCTTGAAAAGTTCACTATAGTTTGGACAGTGGACTAAGGGTGAGTGGGGTTTAAGTCAAACTTTGATTGTATTGTTTTACTCTGTTATACACTGTAGTTGTTGATTAAAATGTATCACCTATTCATATATACTATTACTGTTAATAATGAGAATTTATATATGGAGTTAGATATGTTTGTGTTGTTTTATCATCATTTCTGCCTCTTTTTCTTCTTTTTTTACAATTTTGTCAATGGTGTTGGGTTGAACGTGTAGCGGACCCAAAGTGCAAACACAGCCACCAAAGACCAAAATCAGTTCAAACAGCTTATTGATCGCAGAGGAAAATGTGCAGTGAAAGATGACGAAAGTGAATCCAAGTTTGGGTGTAGGGCAGGTGATGGCAAAAGTCCAGAAACATGGTCTTTGTTTTTGCATATCTGTAAGCATACAAGACAGTTATTTTTTGTGCCTCAGTTTACACATAACAACTTATACCTTTTCCATATGCTCAGTGTGTTTGACTATAAAACTGTTATGGTCTTCTTAAAGCAGCTATAATCAATATTTTAATATTAACAACGACTAGTGATGAATTAGAAAGAGAGAAGGAAAAAGTTACAGAAACCCACTGTATGCTGTGTACACTGCCCCAGCTGGCTAGCTAGTGAGCACAATGGAACATTAGCAGCTAAAAGGTCAATTATTGACCTCAGAAATTAGGAGGATCAACAAAAGAGCCCAAAAATGAGTGAATATTGGAATTCATTATTCAGGTGACCAGAAACACGACTCCAAATGAATGTTTCTCATCATATGCAACTGTATGCAAACAAGTGCCAAAACACATTAAAAGGTGACAGAGTCATTTTTGTGCTCAACAACGACCCTCAGACGTTCTTTATGCTTTTCAAAGAGGTCAAATAATCAATTATCGCAGGTTTAAGGTTGACTTTAAAGTTAGTGGGACCTACATCTGTCTAACTAAGTAAAAACAAGAATCTACAGTTAAATGAGATACACTCAAGATGCTAACATGCTCACGGTGACAAAGCTAACATGCAGGTGTTTACCGTGTCCACCATCTTAGTTTAGCTTGCTAGCATGCTAACATTTGCTAGTTGTTGAGATATTACTTCATGACTGTAAAACACAAGTTGTGCTCTTGCTACGAAAAGGAAAATAGCGAACAAAAAAGAACCCTGTGCTTTAATATATCATTCCCAAAATAAAATCAAACATATGCAACACGTATATAGACAACATATGAACAATAACAGGGTCAATGGCACTAATAACACAGTGGTCATTCATTTTAACAATGGCGGTCCGGTCTTCAGTTGCGTACTTGCTGACTTGACAGACTGGAAGAGTTTATTTTCAGTGTCTCTTCTGAAATAATAAATAAAAAAAAGGTTTTGAAATTAGTTTTACTGCAGCAACATTTAAGACCAACATCTCTCTCAAATGAACTGTTTATTTGGCCTGGCCTGGCTCTCTGTCCCTGCCCATGCTCACTTCCCCTAGGCCATGTACTCTCGTCTAACTCTCCAGTCCTGCTATACTCAAGCTATCCACTAGATGTCCTCAGATTCTCTTGCCAGTCTTGGTCATCCCTCACCTGTTCCCACTTTCCTCATCAGACCTGGATACATATACTGTATCAGCCCCTTTTCGCCAGTTTGTGCATTCAAGCCAGAACTCAAACCTGTCCCTGTACCTGAAATTCTTTCGTTCTGCCTGACCTGCCCGATTGACCATCAACCTGATTATTTGCACAGCTATATGCATCTCCTAAATTTAGAGGCATGTTTATCAGAAATGTTACAAATAGACTTTCTGCTGTTAAATGCTGACAGAACAGAGTTATTAGTTGCAGGATCAGAGAATTTGAGGATTAACACTGATGGCTGAATTATTACTGAAAGCTTGACCATCAAAAATCTTAAAGTTATTTTTGATTCTTGTCTGACATTTCAGTCTCATATCCCGACTATTACCAAAAACTGACCTATCATTGTGTGATGTTGAAACTGTAATCCATACATTTATATCTTCTATCTGTCCTTTACTCTGGCCTTCAGCTTCAGTTCAGAATGCTGCAGCTAGAATCTTAATCTTGAAAAAATGATCATATAACAGCGATTCTAGCCTCTTTTCACTTGTTACGAGTGCAAGCTAGAGCTGATTTTAAGGTTCTTCCTTGAACTTATAAGGTCATGATCTTGCACCAACTTACTTATAACCATATAAACCAAGATGCAGTCTCTTGATGCTGGTGTCCTTGTCAAAAACGATAAAAAAATAAATAAATAAAACCAGCTTCAGAGCATTTGCCTGTGGTGCCTCCTTTCTCTGGAATGGTCTTCTATTACTGGTGAAAGAAGCACATCCTGTTAAATTTTCAAGACTGAAGACCTACATTTATTTACTTCATTATACTCTCAAACTTAGAACACAGTCATGTCCATTACCTTTTAACAGTGATGATTTATTTTGGTTGTTTTATTTGAATTATTTCATTTGCTTACTGTATGTTTGTCCTATGTATGTTTTTTTTTTTTTTTTGTAAAGTTTATTGGGACCATGTTGATTCTGCACGATCATTAAATAAAAATTTAAATTTGAATGATTCATTGATTTGCCTGTTCTTAGTTGAACTTGTTGGCCTGTTTCTGACTGCGTCTCTGGTTTTGATTCTTGCCTGTCTCATGAGCCTTTGCTCCTTTTTATTAATAAATAAATAATCTGCATCAGCTCCAGATTCTTCATTGAGGTCCTTCCCCACCTTACTTGCTTGCAGTTTCCCCAAAACCCAAGACAGCCAGACAGTCCAGCCTGTGCTAATCACATGTATATTTAACCATTATCATCTATTATGCTGAGTAAATCTCCAACATTACCTCATCGTTCTCTTTGCACTTGTGCATCGATATATCAGTCTGGCTTGCATAAAGTTGAAGGTTGGTATTACATAACCTGGTCCATCAGACTCCTCTGTTTACTTTGTGTCTCACCAGATAACTTTTCTTTTATATTTGGCAAAAGACGATGATATTTGTTTTTTTTGTTAGTTTTTTACATTTTACCATGTTATGTTATGTATTGTAACTGCTATGGCCAATGATTACAATAATGTATGATTAAACAGTTTTATCTATCTATGTATCTACAGTATCAGTACCTGGTTTCACCAGCAGTCTGTACTCTATACAACATTATATGCCTCCCACTGGAAGGCACTGCAATGACTCTGAGCAAACCAAAGCCAGTCAGACATGAGAGATTTATTATATAGAATTATAGAGATTCTGTGTATTTGACATATGCACTGTCAAGTATTATATCTGCAGCGTATACAGTATCTGGTCTGGTCACAACTACGGTACATTCCTGTCTGAATGAACCTGTAAACTAGATACAGTGACACATGAAAACACCAAATGCAAAATCCCAGAATCTTAAAAAAAGTAAAGTATAATTTTCAGGAAGGGAAAATGGTACACTTCACTTCATTGCTGCTGTGCAGGAATGTTGAGGCTCTTAATCCTAATCTTTGGAATTCATGAGGGACCAAAGCTGAGTGTACTGCCTGGTGGCCTGAACCCTCCACCAGTCACTGGACTGACCGACATTCCCTGACAAGTATTTACATAGAGACAGTCTGTTCCATGTTTGATGTCTTCATCAAAACCATCCAGCAAATTTAAAGAAAGCATGCACTGGATTTTAGGTTAAAGTGTCTTGGTGTAATACATATTTTTTTGTTGTGCGCTATCAGTAGATTTATGAAATGCCATTTGGACCCTCCTTTGTATCTGACACATTACCTTGTGATTAAAAAAAAAAAAAAAATCCAAAGCGCCTGGTTTGGAGTTACTAATCTGTCTCCCCTCTACCTCCCCCCTGTTCTCTTGTTGCCGTCCCCCTCCTGTTCTGGCTGGCATGTGTGTGGAATAAAAATGTGTGAGGCCTTTTGTCCGTCTGGTTCCAAGTAACTGCTCTGCCCTCGGCCAGGAGAATAGAAGCTTGGGGAGAGACACATGGCTGCTTAAAGAGGAGCAGAAGAAGAAGAAGAAGAAGAAGAGAGGGGAGACCCCAGTCCCCTTTGGCCTGGAGATGCACTAGGTATTTCATTAACCTTCCTCAGTAGTTGCTTTAAAGTAGTGATTTTGCTATTTATTTCTCTCAATATAACACAATTCCTCTGATAAAACCAGGGCTTGAAAGACTTTAGAGGAGAGCTGTGCTTTGGGTGGCAGTATTAACCAGGCTAAACCTGATGGAGATCAGTGACGTTATGAGGTAAAAACATACTAACTGATTCACTGTGGTACTTTATGTCAGGATCCTCCCCTCAAGCTTTCCAGAGAAGAGATGAGTTGAAACATTTTTCTCTCTGATATGGATTTCAGCTGCATCTCCTGACTTCTCTTGAACTGAGTGGATTGTGAGAAGAAGAGTTTGCTGTGGATTTTACATAGGTGCCATTACAGCTCTTCTGTTTTCACTCACTTTACTAAGATATGTGAGGTTGAACTGACGGGAATGGCTTTGCACGTGAGGAAATGTTTCAATATCATGAAACTCTAAACAAGTTGATGCAGATAGTTTGTTTTATAAATGTTATGAGACTAGTTATCAGCTAATTACTGAGAATATGAAGTCTTTGAAACCATTATGCAGTAGATTATTATAGTGTTGAATGAAAAGCTTGGTAAACTAAAAGTTATTTTTATATTTTACAAAAACTGAAATTTGTTTATTTCCATTTAATATGATGTGATGTGAAATATATCACAAAATGTATATATCATTTATATGAAATAACTTTCTTGCTGAGATTTACATGAGCAAATTGATACCACTCTCATATCTGTAGATAAAAACAGCTAGCAGCAAGTTGGATCAGCTTAGCATGAAGACTAGAAACAAATTAAAAACCAGTCCTTGACTGGCTCGGTCCTTAATAATTAGTAAGTAATAAGTAAGCTTTTAAGGTGATGTTGGTGCAGCCAGATTGGCTGTTTCTAGTCTTTATGCTAAACTAGGCTAATCATATTTGATACATATTTGCTGTACAGATGTGTTTTCTTTTTACAGTTTTAATTTTTTGCACAAAATACATAAAAATAACAAGGATAACAAATCAAAGCCGCCCACCAATGAGCTGCTCGAGGTTTCTGCCTGTTAAAAGGAAGTTTTTCCTCGCCACCATAGCCAAGTGCTTGCTCATGGTGGGAATTGTTGAGTCTCTGTAAATAACATTAAAAAGAGTACGATCTAGACCTGCTCTATAATGTCATGTCATGACTTCTGTTATGATTTAGCGCTATATCAATAAAACTGAATTGAAACTGAAATAATATACGGTGCAGGGCGAGCAGCTTACTTAAAGTCTCCTTCTAAAGTTAAATTTCACTGTTAAAGAAAACACAAAATGAACATACAGAAAATTATATGGCAACTAGTAATAATAACAATATAAAAGTAGAAAATGTGATGATGACTCCTCTGTGATGTACATGAGTGTGTGTTAGTTTCAGTTTCAAAGTTAAATGGTCTTTTTTCCTGGTGGGAAAGCTATTCCATAATTTGGTAAACCAAATTTTTTTTTATTGAAAATGAACCTCTGCAAGTGAGAAATCCAGGAGGATGAAGATCTATTGATTGACAAGTCTACTAAATATGGACAGTCTTGAACTGCTTTGGAATATTCCACTTCACTTGAATGGATCTTTAAAGTAAAAATACATATTTGAGAAATACTGATGTCATAAATAGTAATAGTGAAGAATCTGGATTTTCTGAAATAGAGGGGCCGATATAATGAACAGTAAGGAGACTGTGTGTGGTTATGACTAACCCACCTAGTTATACCAATAGATTTATGTTTTTTGTGCCAAGTGGTCTCAAACTTCTAACTCTCAGCAAGAAGGGAATTAAGCTAAATTTCCCTAAATGTTGAACTATTCCTTTAAGTAGGGTAGAGGTAGTAGATGTAATATAAGCTGGGAAAATATTATGTTAGACATTTCTAGTATTTCTTTTATGTGTGTGTCTGCTTTTCTTGCAGTGAGGGCAGGTAGATAGACCAGCAGACACAACGTTGAGTGCAAGATGGATGAAGCAACGGAGGACAGAGGCATGATTACCAGCCAGCAGGCTCTGTTTGACCCTGACCAGAAGACCAGAAAATGCCCTAGCATCACCACTCTCAAAGTACTACATCTGTAATCAACACTTCACTGCTGGTTACTTAAGGGACTGAAGTTCATTCTGTTGATGCACTCAGAGTAAATTGCTCTAGATGAAAACATCAGTTAAAGCCTAAAAAAGGCAGCGTCGGTGGCGTTGTTGGCACTGTCCACTGACAGCAAAGGTTCAAACTTTGATAAAACACGTATAGATAATGGATGGATAAACGCTTAAAATGTGAGACACACATCAGGCTTTGGTCATTTTCAGAGATATGTTTCCCCAAAGTAGGTAGAATCAAGTCAAGAGATGATTTTATGTTGTTTTCGAAAATCTTGGCAAGCCACATTTCTACTTTAGATCAGCATATCAGCTTTTGTCAAACACTTCAGTGTCTGTCCTGAGCACAGCCTTGCCTGATTGCGGCACTACATCAGCAAGATAATGGAGCATTTCTCCCAAAACACAAGCAACAATTTATTGTAAGAAGTTTTCCTCATGGACCACAGCTCAGCCTGTATACAAAACTATATTGGCAGCTTTATGTGGGTGCTCTGCTTGTGCAGTATTCTGCTTCACATTCTTGTTGAAGTAGAGTACATTAAATTATTCTTACTATATGTCATCAACTGTTGCAGTGCTTATTAGACAGTTTTATGTGCCTTAAGGTTTTCAAGAGAATTTAGAGTGCAAATTGTAAGTTTAAGTTAAGAACGAAAGCCTCTGTAGCAAAACATCTTAATAGGTGAATACTATACACAGAAAAACATCCAGGAGGATTTCAATAATCCCTAGTGGGAATTAACTTTATAATAAAGAGACTGCAGGGTGCCCACACACAGAGAAAAACCAAAGACTGAGGAGGCTGCAATGTAGGAGGTAGAAACCATTTTAAAGCATATGTAAGCTGCCTGCAGAGTGCGCGTGAGATCACTTCAGTGACATGTTAATAAAACAGAATGTTGAAACACAGCTTGGATTAGCCAGCATGTGTGAGGATTCTGTGCATAAAATTGTAAATTTTTGCTCAGTTCAGTTCTCAACCCAATCAGTCAATAAGTTTGAAAGTAAGTGACATGGGATGCCATACAAATTTACATTGACCACAATATGTCCTGCAAACTACATTTATGAAATGATTTTATTTTTATTATTAAAGTGGCTGTAATAGATTTGTTTGTAATAAAGTAACCAACAAGCTCGGTCAACTTAAAATGTGATGCTGTGTCAATGTCTTGTTCACTAGAAATTAGTTATTGCAGGTTTAAATATTTTAGATGGTTGTTTTCCTGTTGTAGCATGTACTCTACAGCATGTATTGGTAGCTATATATGAGAACATTACAGAACTTTTCATTTACAGAATACAGTACTTTGCTATTTTGATGTCACATTTCCCCTTGTGTTTTCTAGTTGTTTACTATGGCGATGTCCTTCGCCAGTTTCTCCAAGGCTCTGACAGGAACATACATGAAGAGCTCGATTACTCAGATTGAAAGACGTTTTGATCTTTCCAGCCTGCACATTGGACTCATAGATGGCAGTTTTGAGATGGGTACATCTATCTGTTGATTTAATTCTAATCATTTGTGCATCTGATCAGGTCTTATTTTTTGTTTCTGACACCTTTTTCAGTTCGGCTGTATAGTCAATGACTGTCTGAAGACTGAACGTCTCAGTGTATCAATCTTCGAGAAGGGTTAAATCTAGGGCAACTGGACTTGATTGGGATCGTTGACCAGGCCATTGAATAAACAGCAATTCACACTTGGCCTCGTTTGACTCCACACTGACCATCGTTCACACCAGAGCTCAGGTGATCTTAACGACCTTCATTCACACCAGACCTCAGGAGACTTTAACGGCTACTATTTAACAACACTAATGAACCACATGCAAACAATGGCCTGGTCAGCGATCTCACCAAGGCTAAAATACCTGAGTATCATCAGTCAGTCAGAACTGAAGAAGCCCCTTGGATGAGAGATGAAATGTCTTCACGGATCTTCAACCAAGTCCATTTGCCCCAGATTTAACCCTTTAAACCTTCTCTAAAAATGACTTGGTTGAGAACCTTTACAGACTCCTACTGTAACTGTATTACTGTGTTCTTATGCTCTTTTGGTTTCTCTTTCTTGGACGTAGGCAACTTGTTGTTTCTTGCTGTGGTCAGCCATTTTGGGGCCAAGCTGCATCGGCCCAGACTCATTGCCATGGGCTGTTTTCTCATGGCTGTAGGGGGCTTTCTCACTGGCCTGACACACTTCTTCATGGGACGGTAAACATCCACAAACACACAATTTTATAAACCTTTGAAAACAAAAATGACGAAGAAAGACCTCCAAATGATATTGTACAATGTCTCACTGTGGCACCACTTGTTTTCACAGTTACAAGTACGATACAGTCATTCAGTTCCAAAATGACAGTGTGAACATCGCAGCCTGTGTTGATCCTCTGAACACAGAACATGTACCTGAAATTCAGATGGAGCTTTCTGGGGAAGACAAAGCAGGTAAGTATGATTTAAGAATGAAAAAATATTTGCACTGATATATGAGTAATTTGGATCCTGAAATATCTCAACAACAATTAGGTGGATGCTGACTTTGGTGATCCTCTGACTTTGCTTCTATATCACTGCATGGATTAGCAATAACAGTTTGTACAGGCACTCATGGCTCCCAATCAATAAATCCTAACAACTTTGATGATTCCATGACTTTGCCAGTATTATAGCCCGGCTGCTTAAACAAACTGCCTGTAACAGCACCCACCAAGCAATGCCGGTAATTACGCATAACTTTAAATTTTAATATTTTAATTTGACGGGTGACTCAGTACAGTTGTCATAAACTGGGAAATTAACTATAGATACCGAAACTGTTTTTTGTACCAGGCTGAAACATGTGAATTTGGACATTTTAACATGGGGGCTTATGGAGAATGACACATTGTGTAGCCAGACTCATATGGCCGTTTGAGGAACTGCAGTTTTCAACACTTCTGCGTTGGCTTCATTTCACAGCAACCACAAGGTTGACATTTGTTGTGTTGGGTGAAATGCTGGTAGCATGGCTGTATACTCTTAGTCTTGTTACATAAATAATTACAATGTCACATATACAATAAAAACACTTGGTTACCAAATTGGCCTAAAACACCATATTGGTACTGGGTAAAGTTAATGCCATATTACATAGGTGCTATATTGACCCAAGCTGAGTCAGTTTTTAATCCAGTGTTTTTTTTTTTTTTAAAAAAAAAGAGAGTCTTCATTAACATGAAACCTGGTTAAAACCATGAACAGCTCACTGGCTTTCTTTCAACCATCTTTGGAATGCACTGATCTTGGCTTGACCTTTAAAGCCACTCACTTCACATGCTACGTACAGTACATAGTGAACTGAAATGATCAGCCCCAAAATTACACCTCGTGGGTGGCTGCAAACGTCTAGAATTTTAATAACCTGATAACCCTGGACAGAAAATTATCCCAACATTACTCAACAGCACCAATGATCAAGACTGTATGCAGGCTGCAGAGCACACCAACAAGAGATGAAAGCTGTTAAAAGAAAGTGAAAAGAGACAGAATATTATGTGGTAACATCAGGTCTTATTGCATCACAGAGAAAGCAGACATCTGTAATATTTATGGTAATAAATTCAGTTTGGACACATATCTGTTTACATATTCTTCAATGTTTTGACGAGAAACTCTTCCAGTCAGCTCTAGTTCCCCGAGATGGGCTACAGCTGAAATGTTACCTCCGTGTTCCTATTGTTGAGCCATAATTAATTCTTCTCTTCACAAAAACACGTCACACACCCATTGGATGCAATGTATTGATCCTGTTCAGCTATTCTGATGAGATGTATTTAGAAAGTCACATACAATGCACCGGTATACAAGTTTAAAGCCACATCCTATTAAAATGATACTGAATGAACATTACATTGTATTCATACATCTGGTTTGAGCTAGCAGACTTTATTGTCTCTGTCTCAATAACACGTGGGAAGAGGATCCATACAAAGTTTTTAATTCAACATGCACTAAAGACTTCTTTTCAATACAAAAATTCTCATCAGAGTCAGTGAATGACAGAGTCAATACATACAACACACACACAAAAACACTAATGCACTTAGTGATGACTAAATTAGTGCCTAAAGGAAGCAGCAGGCAGCAGCTTACAGAGAAATTTTAGAAGAGTAAAGACGTTTGACAAAATAAATGTATGTATTTTCTAAATCTGGACTGGTGATTTTACAATAAAAAAACAAAACAAGTGTTAAACGATACATTAGAGATAGTGTAGATCATTGTCAATTGAAATTGTTGTTTACCTTTGCGACAGAAACAATATCATGTATTCCCCATATTTCTGTGTGTTTATGAAGCCTGTGTGAGAGAGTCTGGTTCCAACATGTGGATCTATGTGTTCCTCGGGAATGCTCTGCGGGGGATTGGAGAAACCCCGATCACACCTCTGGGCATCTCCTACATTGATGACTTCGCTAAAACAGAAAACTCACCATTCTATATTGGTAAGACATCACTGCTCATTTTTGGATCTCTAGTAGGATTTTTAAAAGGTCCCAATGTCATAAATTTTGTTAGTCAACACACACACATTTAAAACTTTTAAGCTAGATTAATCCTAGATCAAACCTTTTTACATTTGCATTTACATTTAGTAATTTAGCTGACGCTTTTATCCAAAGCGACTTACAGAGAAGGGAACAATGAAGGTACAGTTTGATAAGAAAGTGTTAGTGCAGCAGTAAGTGCTGTTACAATTCTTAAAGGGGTAGGTTTAGCATGTCTAGTTGTTGGTAGTGCTAGGAGGGGAGGTACTCTCTAAAGAGCTGGGTCTTCAGGAGTTTTTTAAAGGTAGAGAGGGAAGCCCCTGATCTGGTAGGAACTGGTAGTGCGTTCCACCAACAGAGAACAACAGACGAGAAAAGTTTGGATTGCCTTGAAGGAACAGGTGGCAGGGCCAGGCCTATGTTTAGGTCTCTACTGTGAACAAATGTAATGAGTAAAAAATGTACCAGTGTTGTAGTCAAGACCAACTAAACCGAGACCAAGTCATGACCAAGACCAGAGTACATCAAGACAGAGAGAAGACTTTGAGGGGTTGAGACCAAATCACGACCATGACCAAGGCAGGGCGAGACCAAGCCAAGACCAGGACCAAACAGTATATGGCTTACTTAAGTAGCTAATATTCCCGAAAACTCTTTTGGTGAAGTGTGGTTACTACATTGAGTCACCTTGTTAAGCATTGCCTTGTACTATTTACAAACTGTGTGTTCTTTCGGACGCTGTTTTACAAATGAACTCTTTGTGGTTTAGGAAACTGAATTTTATTCCAGAAGATCTTGCTAATGTCTGCTCCCAGACAGTTATCAAATAAATCAGACAATGCATAGACAAAACAACAGAGACAAGACCAGTCGATTCTGAGACGAAATCGAGGCCTTTAAAAAGTGGTCTTGAACCCGGTCTCAATACTAAGACCAGTCTCCAGTACTACAACACTGATATGTACATCAGTTCTCTTTTATATTCATCCTTTTTCTAGGTTAAAGCTACCTCCCAAACTCTAATTTAACAAAAAATTCTCTTCTCTCCTTCTCTCTCTATATAAAATGTCAATCCTGTGATTGTTTTGTGTTTTTGCAGCTTGTCTCCAGACCATTACTATCCTGGGTCCCATGTTTGGTTTCCTTCTGGGCTCCTATTGTGCTAAACTATATGTCGACATTGGATATGTTGACATGGGTAAGCGTAACGCATTCATTTTGCAGTGTCATCAGTTATGGTTAGTCTTCACTGTAAGAGCTAATGTTAGCTTCATTTGCTAATTACAGCCATAATCAGTCGTCATTTCTGTTAAGAAAATCAACGGTCGTGGGCCAGAAATGAGAAACCTGCTTGTGTCTCGTTCTCTGTGCTGTCAGCTGGATTCATAGTAGTAAATCTGTCCGATCAGTGTGACAGATGACCGAAAAACATGACTGACATGACTCCTGTGTGGACAGAGTTAAACAAAAGAATACTTTTGGAATTAAATTTCATGTCTTGACAAAAGAGGCATGGACACTAATGGAGCTTTGCTTCAGTCTGATTTTGACTCTCTCATGGTGCAAATGTCTGACACTCTACCATAAAAATAGGCTGCACAAACCTGTCAGAACAGGTTAGTGAGGACACTTCTGAGTTTCCTTTTGAGGGACTTGACTCTCATGGATAGATGAGGTAAAATTAATAATTCATTTGCCAAAAAACTCAATAGTCCACCAAAAGTCTGCTGTGCTGTGTTGTTTCTAGAGAAGTAATAAAGAAGTAATCAAAATACAATTTGGTGTTCAATATGGCAACTACACGCAGAGGAAAGAGGAGATTAAAAGAACAAATGAAAGTTAAAATCAAACAGACTTCCTGCTCCTGATGTGCACTCACTTAAAAAACTTTTTTCTGTCATCCAGAAAGTATCACCATCACTCCTAAAGATGCCCGATGGGTGGGCGCCTGGTGGCTGGGCTTCCTGGCGTCCTCTGCCCTCATGCTCATCTCAAGCATCCCCTTCTGGTTCCTGCCCCGCTCACTGCCAAAGCAAGAGGAAGACAAGGGCAGCCAGGAGAAGTTAGATGGGACAGAGGGTACCGTCAACAACAATCAAAACCTCAAGCTGTCTGACATCGCTAAAGGTTGAGGCAATCCTCTTTTTCTTTCCATAACAGAACACAGACTTACGGTCATTGCTCGTATCTTTACTGGATGTTTTTTCCATAGGGTTTCTTCCCTCGTTGAAGCGCCTGTTGGGAACTCCTGCCTACTTCCTCCTCCTTTGTGGGAGCATCCTAAAGTACAACTCTTTCATTGGTCATTTCACCTTCAAAGCCAAATACATGGAACAACAGTTTGGACAGTCTGCATCCAGAGCCAATTTCCTCATAGGTAAAAAAAAAAAAAAACTCCATATACGACATTAATATAGTTGGTATATGTGGAAAACCTCCTACATTTACACCTCTGCACCTCTTGCTCAAACTGGCTAACATTAGCTGCTGCTCATATAGACCAAGTGAAGCTAAAGCAGCAGTACTGAAAGAGTGCATTTTCTTTTTTATGAACTCTTTCATTTGTAAGAAGAAGAACGCCTTCTCTCTTGTAGCAAAAATCACATATTCTCACTTTTTGATACACTGCAAAGACAGCACAGCACTGAGTCAACCAATGGTGGAGCTGCAAGTGTGTTTAGACAGAACTGTAGTTTGGAGATACGCCAGAGTTAGATGAGGTGTCAGGTCTGTATAGTAAATATTGAGCTAGAGCCAGGAGATGGTTAGCATAGCTTAGCATAATGATTGGAAATTGGGGGAAACAGCTTTTGATTTTACACTTTAGTTTTTGTTTATAGATATTAGATATTCTATTAATCAGACTGACTATGGAGGTGCTGGTAGGACAACAACAAAGATGCACAAATTGTGTAATAGGCACTTAAATACATATTAAATACATATATTAGTTCACTCAAGGCTAAATGTTTGATTATATTGAAATAGACAAAGAAATGTGCACACATTCTGTAAGAAACTTAACACATAGTTCAGGCAGTACTCATTGCTTAGGTCAAAAGTCATAATTTGTGTTGGCAGTGCCTTGTGTCTCATGGTACTCAAAGCTTAAAGACTCATGGAGAAACAGAACATATCTGTCAGTGAGAGAGTTCCTACTCTAAGAGGGGCCTCCCAGTGTCCAGACCCCCTGGTGCTTTTCTTATAGGTGTGTTGAACCTGCCAGTGGTGGCAGTAGGGATCTTCCTGGGAGGGCTGCTGATGAAGAGGTATAAACTGAGTTTGGTGTCAGGAGCTCAGCTCTCCTTTGCCACATCCTTCATGTCATACCTCCTCCTGCTGCTGCAGTTTGGCACTAAGTGTGACAACATTCCCGTGGCTGGGCTCACCATCTCATACAATGGGTCAGTGCTGATACATTAAGGCCATGTGACGATGATAATAACTCCTTTTTTAAATCTCAAAATACAATAATTCTGTTTGGTTTTTTTTGGAGGCACCACCTGTTGCTAATATTAAATATAAACCCTATTTGCTCTGCAGGACACACGGTGTGTCATACAACAGAGAAATGCTCTTCTCAGAGTGTAACAGGGACTGCTCATGTTCAACAGAGGAGTGGGACCCCGTGTGCTCAGACAGCGGCATCACCTACATCTCTCCATGTATGGCTGGCTGCCTCAGCTCCAGTGGATTCGGCAAGAAAACAGTAGGGCTGCGCACATACTTGTGATTGCACAACACACAGTTTTATAGTAAACCTGCTTATCAGCCATTTAGAGTTAGATATTTGTGTTTATTTTCTCTACAAACGGACTCCATCGATGTTTATCAGCAGTACCATGCAGCCCATAACCCTCATTCCAAGAAAACATTCCTCAGCAAGATTTGATAAACCTTGAACTTGTGACTCAAGGAAAGAATGTAATTATGACAATCCCAAAAAACTTGAGTAATAATTCCTTCTCTTTCTCTCCCCATTCAACTATCTACCTTCTTCAGTCTCTGTTTTTTTATCTCGAGTTCCTACCAAGATCTCATGAAAAGTGCTTTCAGTTTATTTGCATGACCTAATATTTAATTTTCATGTTCATTTGTATGTCTTTTAAAGTCCCACATATCAGAATTTTGAATTTAAGCATACTTTTCAGCAACATTTATTAATCTATGAAGGTTTATTCAATTTTTTGATGAAACCAGCTTGTCATGACAACCTTTACTGCCCTTCAACTGAATTCACAGTCTTCATTTGATGATTAAAGTTCACCATATTTTTCCATCCATCCATCTGCTATGTAATTGTTCGAGAAATCACTGTGGGAATTAACATCACACTGACTGACTCTAAGTAAAGACTTGTTGGTCCTCCCACTACATTGCAGTGTCTCTCTCTCTTTACCAGGTCTTTCACAACTGCAGCTGTGTGTCCACCTCCTACCCAGCAGGCAGCAGTACATCTGTGAATCTGGGCCACTGTCCTCAGTCCAAGGACTGTAGCCGAAGTTTCACTTCTTACATGGCTGTATCTGTTCTCAGCTCCTTTATTGGCTCTCTGGGAGCAACACCTGGCTACATGGTCATCATACGGTCTGTGACTTGAAATATTGATAATTGACATTATTGGTCATTTATTATTATTAAAATAATGTATGTTACTGTATATCGTGCTGTGAGTGACATCACAGACATCGTTTTTCTTGCTGAAAGTTAGATAAGACACCACTCTCATGTCTCTACAGTGAATATGAAGCTACAGTCATGAGCTGATTAGCTTACAGTAGCTTAGCACAAAGATGGGAAGAAATGGGAGAAACAGGAAAAGTATTCAAATCTGCCTCCCAGCACCTCTAATGTTAACTAACACATTATATACAGTATATTATGTTATATGATACAATGTATGTTAGTTATTTTACAAAGAGATTAAACAAATAAAGATGAAACGTGTTCATTACTGAACTCCAAAAGATGGTATCGATCATTTTAAGTTTTTTATCACCCTGATGTTTGTTCAAATGTTACCTTTTGTTCTTAATGCTCCCCATGATTGACAGATCTACCCTGATTATTATTGCACAGACTCAGTGGCAGTGCCTCTATCTGGAATATTTTGACTTAGTGAAGATCTTTATATACAGTCTACAGGTAGTCTAGGTACAGATGTATCGACCTTCTCTTGGCAAGAAAGCAAATGAGTGTTAACTCTTCCTTCTCTTCTTTTAAAGACACTGTCTGACATAGAAACTTTCTTTTGTTATTTTAGATGCATCTCACCAGAGCTCAAATCCCTTGCGTTGGGTATGCAGACCTTGGCAACTAGGTCTCTTGGTAAGCTTCATTACTTCCAGGTGCATGTAAAGTACAACTTTACTTAACTTTTTAATTTGGACTTTGTTCATTTGTTCCTATTTTCAAGGTTTGTACAGTTACTGGTAGGTCCCAGAATTGAAACTCCCTCCTCTCGTAAAAATGTCCTTTTGTGTTGTTTGAGCACACATTTTCTATTAGTTTGGTGTGCGGCAGTCAAAATAAGATAATATGAGATATGTTTGAGGGGCACAATATTTCTCTCCAATGTTATAACAGTATATATTTGGGTGATACTTTGTCTGTAGCTGGAATTCCTGCACCAGTGTATTTTGGAGCACTGATTGATACAACTTGCCTGAAGTGGTCAATCAAGAAGTGTGGCGGCAGGGGGGCGTGCCGCATTTATGACTCTACCATGTATAGGTATGCCATGGACTATACTGTAAATGTGGTAGACTTTAGACACAACAGCAATTAAGATTTCTGCCCTTTATTGCCTTAAGTTCATATTTTTGTCTCTATATTCAGGATCATCTTCCTGGGTCTGATCACTGGTCTCAGTGGTTCTTCGTATTTCTTCATAATTGGCGTCATCATCCTCCTTAGACGTCAGTTTCGGAAACCAGATCCAGAAAGAGAGAAGCAGCATAAAAAAGCTTCAAAGGAAATTGAACTTCAGATCCCATCAAATCCCACTGAGGATCAGTCAAGCACTCCTAAAACTCCCAAACTCACCCCTCATGCTCCCAAAGTTTGTACAAGGATTGCAAAAGAACTGGAGGAGAGAGGGGAGGGTTGCAGAACAGAGCAGCTCTCCCAAGATGACAGAGTCATCTCCACCAGTAACACCCAGGAGAAGAAACATCTCCAATCCCTGACAGAGATCACTGTTGAGTTTGCTCCCCCTCCCAGGGGGAAAGCAACGATAGAAATGGACGGGCAGAAGTCAGAAGAGGAGGTGAAGGAGGGAAATGACGAGTTTTGCAGGGACGCAAATGCTCAGGTAGAAAAAGAGAAGCTGAACTATCAGACAGATAATGAGAACAGGTTCGACAAAGAAACAACGCACAGCACAGAAACTGATGGTGTATAAAACTAAGGTATTCACCAGGGTGCTCTCAAACAGAGGCTTAAATAGGGCCAACCAGAATCATTCTAGAAATATTAAAGTTTGGCAAAAAATCACATTTACTTGGATTGTCAAGAGGGATTGCTTTTAATTCTGGATGATAACATGCTCTATGCTAACAGTTAGAGGATAGAGCCGTTATATTGTATTAGCCCTGATAAGGAAATGAGCTATAATTGGTGCCATTTTTACAGCCGTAGAAATATAATGCAATGTGTGGTATATAAATGGAATAGCACTGGATGTGCACATTGACCAACAGTTCAAAATTTTGACTCATGTATGCTACATGCATGATGTGTATGCATACATGAGTTACACAGCAGCCATGCAACACCTAGACTGTAAAACATTATAGACTAAACTTCTGGGCCAAAATGAATGTTTTTCTTTTTGTGTCAATAAATTTATCTGTGAATGTGTAATGTTATTGTCACTTTAAATTTTGCTTTCTCAAAAACATACATGTAACCAAACACAATATCATGCTGTGGACACACATTGTTCCTGTTAGGGTCCTTCCTCATGTGGCTTTTGTGCTGAAAGGGCAAATTGAGAATACAGTTTTTAAATGTAAAACCTGTGTTGGATTGTTTTAGCCACTTGGGTGCAGCGCTACGAGCTGTAAATTCAATCCAGAGTCATTATAGTTGAACAGTGCTAGCAAAGACTTATATTTACACCTTGAGAAGACATGGAGCAACATTAGCATTCATATGTGTTTCTGGCCACCTGATGAAAGTCTGATACTCACTCTCCTTCAAGCTCTGGTTTGCTACATGACAATACCTGAGGGAAATATCTGGCCACCCAGCCAAATTAAAATGATTAAAAATATCGACAAGTTTATGAAATTAGGTGTCAAAATCAGGTAAAAATGAGTAGTATTCTCCGCTCCAGGACTGTGTCTGCTGAATGTGCTGAAGCCACGCCTGTTGTGGAAAAATTGCTGGAATCAAAGGTCAATGGTGAGGTCAGGAGGGAAAAAAGTGTTCAGGAGCCTCTGATGTCTTATGCTGTAATATTTATTGACGCTTGGCCAAGGAGAATTAGAGACACTCTCATAGTACATCAGAAGTGCCTGAGTCGGTCTCACATTCTGCCGAACTCATGCTGGTGGATAGACTTTAAACCCCTACAGATAACACCACAAATACTATACACCCCGAATTAGCCAAAGAGAATGTATTTACCCATGTTAGTGTTACCGTCAGCGCATTCTAGGCTGGAGACACTGTTGTCTGTTTACGTTAATTGGAACGTCAATGGAAAGCTATCTATTATGTCTATGAAGGCAACCTTCAGTTCCTTCGACCCTGGCCACCACAGTGTTGAGATAGACTGAGACCTGCTGTTCTCAAGCAAAACCAAACAACTACTACTGCCGAGGACCTCAAGGCCCACACGTGACCCTGTGTAACCTAAGGATAGAAAATTCCATAACAACGCCCACTCATGGGAGCAGTCAAGCAGCCATTTTGAAGCAACTGAAATGTGTCAGATGAGTTCAGAAAATGACATGACTAACTTTGAAACACTCTGATGAGATGAATTAATCTCTATCTCTCTGCTAGGGGTGCAGGGGTATACTCAAGGTGGCCTCAGTGTGTCACTGAGCCACCCTTTAGGACCGCCCAAAAACCCCTGGACTGAAAACTGGTGAAAAACTGTTTTAACCTCTAAATCCACATTTCAGTAATATATCGTTCAAAGTCTTTTCACATGTTTTCAGCAACTATTTTCCAACATATTTAATGTATTTTGAAAGAAATCTCATAAGTATTGCTTCACAGAGGCCTGATTCTATGTGTGAGATGTCTATTGCTACATTTATGTAGAAGAGAAATCAGTGGTATAATTAGGCTTGAGGACAAAAAACAACACAAGCTACAAGCATTCCTCACCAAGGAGTCATTCATTTTAATGCAAACAGCGGACATCTGTTTTCTTAGAACAGGTAGGTGTTGGTGACATTAACTCTTTATTTGTGTCTGTGGATGCTTCGTGGGCCAGAAAGAGACCACATTGGTTACAAGTGTGTGAGGGCTATTTAAACAAAATCTCTGACTGTGAGTTGGAGGTCCTCGAATTGTGTGCATGCATTGCACATACCTGAGTATCTGTCATATATGTAGTACATCATACAAGAGTGGACATATCCCTAGTTAATTATCAGATGCCACAATACCATTACCTTTACTGGCACTGGTGCCTTTTGATCCCCCTTACTGTATGTCCATTGCTAGACAAATACTAATACAGACATATTATTCAAAGGAAATATATCAAATAAGAATGGAATAAGAATTACTGACACCTTTAAAGATTGTGGAGATTCATTCAGCTCTCTGTAAACTGAGGGTTAGTTATGGCATCCATGGCTTTCTTTCTGTGAATGGAGCACCACCCATAGCTCCTCATAATTACCAAAGTAATGCAAAGAATAAGACAACACAATGATACAAGACACGTTTCCCCTGACTATAGCTGATTAAAAAAAAGACTTATTAATTTACTTAATTACCACCCACTTTCCTTATTTTCTCTTTCTCTAACGTTCCCTTTTCTGTTTTTATTTTTCTGTCACGATTGTGCATATTAACCTTTCCAAACACCACCTTCATATTAACTAGTAGCTAAATATTTAATAGGTTCATTATATATTAAATCAATGAATTATATATTAAATCAAGTTATTATAATTTCTATTCACAACCAGCATTTGCTAATGAAACAGGATGTAACTGCATTAACAGGTATTGACAAAAATCTGTTGTACATGGTCAAATGAATCAGTTCTTTATGGGTCCATCTTCAGAAATCAGCCTTGAAATAACCAATATGTGTGTCAAGGAAGGGCAGGTAAATCTAGTTATAAGAAAATGCAGAAATAGCCTGTACTGTACATGGAAAGTATATAATATCTGAATATCCTTGAAAAATATCCTGTCACTCTGTCTTTGCCTTCAGTTGCTGCAGGTTATCTTGGGGAGCTTACAGGAAACAGGGAGGTGTTAGTTGGATCTTGATGGGTTTGGGGGTGTTACACATCCATTAGGACTGCACTATATCTCGCTGTTAGCTCAAAGCTGCGGCAAAAACCACCAGCACTTAACAGCAGCCTGCAGCCTGTGGTGACATCTCATGGACACTGACGTTCATCAGAAGCATGCAATCATTTTAAATTTATAGGTTCTTTTATTGCATTCTCTGATAATTACATTTTTATGAGCTCTTTTCTTTCAGCCATGGTGGCTATCGCTGCTGCTACAGTATACAGTATCTGAAGTATACAGCTGAAAACACATGTAGCAGGAGTGGCTGTGGCTTAGCTGGAAGAGAATTTAGTAACATTGGAATGGCTACATTGAAGCAGCATCAACAATCTGTAAATACAAATATCATCATCAAGTTCACATGGCTAATGGTGGCTAATGGAGGTAGAGGCCCAGTAAATCCATGGGCAGGTCCAAAATATGGTCACGAGGTCTCCAGAGAGTCCCCAGAGAGTGTCGGTCGTGAACTTATCATTCAATTTGAACTAATCTTTTATATAGCTCAGGAGTAATGAGTATACTCTCCGTGAGTGATTCGTTCATTTTTATGCAGTACTGTACATTCCCTTGCCACATGGCAGCTGCATAAAAAGCTCAAAAAAAGATTAGTTCAATTTACCGTCCGAGGGTAAGTGATCCGAGTTAAAAGACTCAAACTTCCTAACACTACTTCCAATTAGAACCATGGAAGCTGATAAAGAACCCATTTAAGAGGTTCAATTAGAAGATAGGCAGACACCAATGATGGTCGACACTGGAGCCACTTACACTTGTGTAGTAAGTCCTGAATACACCACACACCTCCCCACGGCAGGTAAATTTGTTAAGACAGTAGGATTCTCTGGAATAAAAGAGATGATTCCAACTACAGCTCCAGTGCACCTAGCCACCAAGGTAGTGAAACAAAAATACCAATTTTGGTATCTGATCAAACTCCAATCAAGACGTTGGGAAGGGATACATTGTGTAGATTATGTGTGTAGACAAGGTTTTGTGTTCACCTCAAGAGGTGTATGTTGACGGGTCTGGATTGGATTTTCAAATATGCACACAATCAGTAGAGTGTGTGTGGGAGTGGGAGAAATTTATTTAAGTCCAAATTCCAAAAGCAACTCATCCACTATCTGACTATCATTGTACAGTGTTCTATGATCCCTCATGCATTACAGTATTTGAAGGTGAAATGAGATGAGAAAACAAGTTACAACCAAATTTATTTATTTCAGAGTGGTACAACATGTCTGAATGAATGAATCAGTTCCACACATCACCTAATTGGTGAATGAACAGTTGAATCAAAAGATCTTGATTCAAAGATGCATGTCGCTACTCAGACTGAATGGCAAGAAACCAACAATCCGCTAATTTTTTTTTCGTGCAATAATCACATGATCATGAGTGGACCATCAATGATAGCAAAACCAAATTGTGACAAATATTCTAAATAAAGGAATATAAGTGGTTATTGATCAATTCAGTTGCTCGGTGGAAGCAACTCCATCAGAATCTCAGAGCTGAGACCGTTGTCAAGTTTCTGACGAGGGAGGTTATCCCATGATTTGGCATACCATCAGAAATAAGTTTAGATAATGGGTCAGAATTTGTGCATAAGGTAGCCAAGTGAATTTTGCAACAGCTAAGAATAAAACAGAGGTTGGGGGCAGCATATCATCCCCAAAGTCAAGCTGAACAAGATTTGTGCTAACAGAAAGCTAAACTGGTTAGACGCTTTGCCACTCGCGTTAATGAGTTATCGCATGCAAACTCATAGAAGCACGCATCTAACACTGCATGAAATGCTAACGGGTAGACCTAAGTCTGCACCTTAGTTAAGGGGCCCTACAAGGCACCCCTCTTGAACAAATGCAAATGGAATTGAAGTATTAACAACTAACTGCCCTACGTAGATCCATATATTTGTAGAAAAAGAAGAAAGAGCTAGACCAGAAGCCCAAGAGTCCCACTACATACATTTACTCTAAATAATCAATCATAAGTTTGATTTTTAATGTAGTTTCTTTCAGTTTGATAATCTACCAAAATAGGTATTGATTACATTCAAACATAACTCGGGTGGCAATTTCCACTGGTAAAGGATCATGAAGTAGAGTGGCGGTTAAGTGACCCCCAGAGAGGTAATGTGTTGAACAATTAGTTTATCACTTCAGCATATTTGTCCTTACATGAACCTACCCTGTTCTGATCTGAACTGAACATGTGAACATCTGTTAATTCTAACAATAAACATGCAACGTGCAACATTATTTCCTGGGAACAATTAGAGTTGTTCTACGGAGAGCCCCCGTGAGCAAAGCCAGGTCAAAGCCACCTATCCAGATCCTGGTATTCTTTGGTATTTTTCAGAAGCTAAAGCCAAGAGCCAAGTCTGGATCCTTGAAGCTGAGCCAAGGAAGTAACTTGTGTGGCTAGTTGGCGTGAATGGGATTGGTGGAGGTTGCCTCACCCTGTTTATCTGTTTAGTATAAATGTGAGGATGTTTCCACACATCTGCAATGTTTTTCTAGGTTTTCTCGGTGTATTGTTTTTCAAGAATAGCAATCCCGTTGGACTGTCCTTTCTCCAGATCGTCTCTTGGCTCCTCATTTTGGCCACCACACTCCTTAAAGCTGAGCTGAGCTTCAGAGATGCATGATAATTATCCGTGGGTCAGTCAGTATGAGCAACACGTAATCATTTGATACATTGTTAATATACAAAATATTGATCAGAGCAGCTTTAAAGTTACAGAAAAATACTTAATATTTCAAACCAAGTTTTCAGGAAACTATCACAAAGAGATGTAATTGCTAATCGACTCTTAAGCTAGTCAAATCCCGTGCTTGTAAAGTGTTACTCTCAAGTTTTACCATCACTTCATTAATTAGTGCTTTCTCGGTTGTTTGTGACGTGTCCCGTCAAAATAATGAGACACCATTCATTATTAATGATAATTCATCTTCATATTTATTATTCATCGTCAATGGTGCCCAGAGGGAGACAGTAGGGCCAGAGATTGGTGACCTGAAACTTCATTATGTGTCTCAAGGTAAATAGGAAGACAGCTTTCCTCTCCCTGGTGTGGGTTTATGGTGGGTCAGTCCCATCACGGACGCTGATGAGAACGATGACGAAGGTGATGATGAGGATGGTGACGTACACAAACGTGTGTGTGCGCGTTTATGTGTGTGTGTGTGTGTGTGTGTGTGTGTGTACTGTGAAAATTAGCATTTTTCTGCCTGTACACGGGTTTAAGAGTGTACATTTAGGTTGAGCTGAGTGTGCAAATGACATATTTAAGACCCTCTTGGACTTCCCTACACCCCCATACAACACTCCTCCCCCCCCTCGTCCTCCCCATTCTGTGTAAATGAAAATGCAAGGCTATATTTGGAGAGAGCTGATGTCACAAGTGGTTTGAGCGATGAGCCTATAACTGTTGGAGTCGGTTTGTGTGACAGTCTGACAAACCCTGGACTGCTCCAGTGACAGACTGGGATCTGCTGGCTACTGGCTAACACAACAAAAAGTAAGTACTATGTTTCTCTGTAGGGCTAGGTTTGTCTTTTATACAGGACTTGTGTCTGACTCTGGCTTGTGTATGGGGTGCTACAGAAAATGGACATTGTTTTAAGTTTACAACTTTTTGTTGTAGATTTGAATAAAATAAAATGAAATATATTTTGCTAAATCTCCTTTTATTTTCAGATACATTTTTAGATCATTTTAAAAAAGACAACATACAAGGGGTTAGTTGCGATTTGTCATGTTTAAATGTTTTACTTAGATTCATGATGTCTGGAAGCTCTACAACTTGTGCACACAGAATTTATGTATATATAATGACAAATGAGGTGGAGAAAAATGTATTTAGATCTGAAACAATCACACAACAGAAAATTAATAAGCAACTATTTTGATATTCGATTAATCATTCATATGATTTTTCAAGCAGAAATACTAAATATTCTCTGGTTCCAGCTTCACAATTGTGAGGATGTGCTACTTTCCTTTGTCTCATGTGATAATAAATTCAATATCTTTGGGTTCTGGACTGTGGATCGACAAAACAAAACAAGCTTTTTGAATACGTCACCTTGGCTTCTGAGAAATTGAAAATATTTTTTGACATTTTTCTGACATTTTTTAGGCAATACTAATCGAATGATCAACAAAATAATTAACAGATTAATCAATAATTAAAATTTGTAACTCTTAAGCTATACAAAAAATATGTATAATAGAGTTGCTGATGGACTATCATCAATGAGCACAGCTTTAATATAGGTGAATTATAGATGATAGAGAATTAACAACACTTTTTTAATTTCTTTTTTTTTCCTCAGAATGGTGACTCATCAGATTCTGAATTTCCATACACAGGAAACACTCAATATTTTACCAAAACTAATAGTTTAATTATAGTGTTTTATGTTGGTGTATTTGTGTTAAATTGTCAGAATTTAACACATATATTACATACATTATAAACTGACAATGTATATACACTGGTGTGTTTATATGCTGCTATCCTTGTGTGTTACAACAAATAAAAAAATTCACTGGTTTTCCTTAGCCCTCCCTAACAATAAATCAAATTTTGTTGTATCTACTGTGTTGATCCAGGTAATCAATATGTATCACATGAGGGTGCCTGTGCTTCTCCTCATGCTGCTTGTGTTGCTGCGCTGCGTCTCCACTGCCCCAAGTTACAGGTAAGTGTATATACCACAAGCAGAGCAATGTCCTCTGTGGTGTGTCTATGCAATGACTTGATGATCTACATATATAAATATAGTGATAGTTATGATTTTTTTTTTTTTAAGATATATTTTTTGGCCTTTTCTTTTTGGCTTTATTGTATAGAGACAGCTGAAGAGTGACAGGAATGTGGGGATAGAGAGATGGGGAATGACATGCAGCAAAGGGCCGCAGGTCAGATTTGAACTCTGGGCCGCTGCAGTAAGGACTGAGCCTTCGTACATGGGGCGGATGCTCTACCAACTGAGCTAACCGACACCCCAGATTAGATGCTGAATTTAAACGGGGGAAATCGGCTTCACTTTGCTGAAACGTTGATTAGATCAGACATCAGCCTAAATGACTATTGTCTTAATGAGCAGGAAACCAATATAGGGGTTTAACCTGAGGTCAGCACACAAGCAGGTGAATATCATGGAAATTGTGTCATAAGAAGGGCTGTAATGTTCTGAGTGCGGAGCAGCAGGGCACTGATAACTCTGCAGGTGAAAGCCAATTGTGATCATCTGTGGGAACAGAGTGCATTATTGTGTAACTTTAGGGGGGCGCAGAAAAGTAGCCACTTGTTCTTCTTGCTCTCTGGGCTAGTGGATGTTCTGAAGAGGGTATCATCAGCTATCAGTGTCAAACGGGTTGGCTCTTTTCCCTCTGTGATTCAGGTACTTCAGTACCAGCTCATCCAGTGAGCAGGAAAGTGCTCTCCCAGACAGTGACGGCTGGTTAGCTCCTGGGCTAATCTCCAACCCATTCCTTGGCCTTGTGGGTACACGGCCACAAAGGGGGCTCACAGCTATGAACAGGTGACCGAATTACAGAAATCACCCAATGTATTACATGGCAAACATGCTGTCTGTGAGTGTTATTGTAATGTCAGTCCGTGTATCAGTTTCTTTTATCCTCCCAGTCACCACATAGAGAAGAGGAAGTGCAACACAGCCACCTGCGTCACCCAAAGGCTAGCAGACTTCCTGGTCCGTTCCAGTAACACCATCGGTACCGTCTACGCACCGACCAACGTGGGATCTGCCACGTACGGCAAGAGGGACCTACTGCAGCCTCCCATCTACCTGCCTCTTTAGTACCAACTGAGGAAGCTCAACCAGCATTCCCAGTGTTCTGATGATATAACCAGATTATATTTAATAATGATTAGGAGAATTATGCTAATAATGATGACACTGATGGTGTTGATGATGATTATGAAGAGTTTTCTTGTTTATTTCATAAACTTTAAGAAACGGTGCCTTTAATTTAAAACCATCATGGTCAATATGTGGTTTTTTTTCTGGCTTTGTGTGTGTTGTGGCTTTGTTATTATATTGCTGTTCCACAATGGCAGGATGTGAATATAAAAAATTATCAATGTAAATAATAAAACAATAAATAAAAGAAAACAGATGTAAAGCCATATGAAATAAATGTTATCTGTTGGTTTTGATAATAAAATTATGAAAATATATTTTTAAAAATCTTCATGCGTTTTAAGCCACATTATTGCATATCACGGCTACTACATACAGGAGCTATGAGCTGCTTGCATATCATAAACTCCTGCATGAGCTGTCCAACAAAACTGTATTACATTTGGTCAGCTTTTTCCCCACACAAACTCCAGAATAAACTTGCAAGAGGTTTCATTCCTCCATAGGGGACATCCAATAAATCAGATGAAGATTAACTACATTAATTATATGCTACAGTATAGTGTCATGTGCTGGGAGTTGCCACAGGTAACCCATGAGGAATGCTTTGCTTCCTTTAAGCTACATGTGTTGACCTATAGACCACTGCATACCTCAGACATGGAGACCTAAAAGAAACACAGACATTTAGTGGATATACTGTTAGCCTAAACTTATTGAATCCAACTGTTTCAACCTGACTCTTTATGTCATCTTACAGCACAACCTTTTCAAGAAACAGTTCAACATTTTGAAAATACGGTTATTTGCCTTCTTGCCAAGAGTTAGACAAAAGGTTTGATACAACTGTAAGATGTAGCTGGAACCAGCAGACAGTTTAGTTTAGGATTGACTGGAAACAGGGAAAAGCAGCTATTGTTAGCTAGGAAGTTACTGGTCCCAGCAAAGAAATGGTCCGGCACATAAAATGGCAAATTGTCATTTTCATGTGGAAGAAGACCTCAGCTGTTATAGATGTCTTCTGGTCCACTCACACACTGCTTAGTACATCTTCAACAGTTCAATAGAGTTCAATGTAACATAAATTTACTGTAGTATAGTACAGAGTACAAATGTGCAGATTGATCCCGAAAGCATTAACTTTGTCTCACAGTACATTCTCCTCAACACCATTCACATCCTCCTCCTATTGTGGAATTTTACTATCTTTCCCTTCCTATCACTGCCACCTATGATCTTGTCCCATTTATATACCATGACTTCATACTAAGGTGGTTTTGGATGCTCTACAGCTATTATAGGAGGAAGCTGGAGTACCCGGAGAGAAACCATGCAGACATGGGGAGGACGTGCAAACTCCACACAGAAAGGCCCCAGCTAAGGTTTGAAGGATTTACAGATTGGGAGGGAGAGAAGGAGAGAGTGCAACGCTTCATGGGAAGTTACTGGGTAATCACTGGGTAAACAAAGAAGATATTACATGTTCATCTGTTGAGATGTTTAAGGTGTTGGCTGGTGGATTTTGTTCCCTTTGGACAGATCCAGGCTAGCTGTTTCCCCAGTTTTGGTCTTTGTTCTGTGCTAAGCTAAGCTAACAGCTCTATTGCCTGAGAAAGAAAAGAAAAAAAAAAGTGAAATGTCAAACTAGGTTAAATTAACTATGTTAAAAATTAAAATTATATGTTAAATGTGTTGGACATCAAACACAGTTTACTAAAATTTTGCATTTAAAGAAGAATTATTATATTATTATTAATATTATTGGACAGAATGTAATGTACTGCTAGCTCATTAAAACCCTTAGCATTTATAGTCCAATAAATATAGTCAGGTTAATTAACTGTGATCCCATAATGTGATCAATAATAGAGGCTGTCAATCTCTCCCATACAAATCTCAATTTAACTCCCAGTTACATGTTTTGGACTGTGAATATTATGTATTATTCTGTTATGTATTATATTAACATTTTAAAGGGTATTTTGTGGCATTATTTGGCTTAGTAGTAAAGTAAAAATTGCTTGGTTAATTTCAGAAGCAGTATGAGTTCAATAATGTGGTCAAAGGCCCCACAGTTAAATGCATCCATAAAAATACCCCCCCAAAAACACTTTTTTATCAGTAACAAATAAAAATGATGTTGCATACATTATATACCATTTGTTCAAATTCCTTTGTATGGCAGAATTGTGATCACAATAATGTATCCATATAGTCATGTGTTGTCTTCCTGCAGGAGGTTATTCAGGGTAACGTAATGAAAATCAAGAGGGGAAATATGACGCACAGCATTAACCTGTGTTTGATTACCAGTGACCTGATCATCTCAGACACTGACATCAATACTCCCATGCATGGTTAACACCCACATAAAAGGTTTTTCAAAAATAGAACAAGTGCCGGCTTTTGCTGATGAATCCAAAAACAATGCAGCCATTATCCGCCAAACACCCTGACAGAGAATGGGATCGTGTCAAGATCTGTCGATTGCTTCATGGAAAATCACAAATGGCAACGTACTTCAACTGTTATCTGGTGGTGGTGTTGTTTATCACTGCATTAATGATGGCTGATGAATGTTTTGATGGAATTTTAGATCTGATTCATGCCTCAGTGACCACATTAATCTCTGACATTAAAGATACAGTTTTGATCCAAATATAAACAAAATACAAAACAAAGGACTGTAACCTGCTCTCACTGCAAAATTGATTTGGAGATTTCTTTTAATACAGTGACTAGATCTGGACAACAAATACATAAATATAAGTTATTAATATTTTCTAATACTAGAAATAACATACTGTAATAACATCAAACAAGACTACATATTGGATTTACCATTAAATTCTTTGGGGGAAAAAAAAGACATCAAAGAAACACACAAAAACCCCTTTCCTTAAAAATGCAAATAAATACAATATAAAGTGAGGACGGAAAGGCCATGTATCTAAATATTACAGGATATTGGTTGCAAATAGTTTTGAATCAGCAGGAGATAAACAGAATGATTGGAAAATGGATACCCAAGAAGAAATTGATGAGAGAGTTTAGAATGAAGCTTGTTTGAAAGACAAAACACAGACAATAAATACAAACATACTCTATTCACTGTCTATGGGAACTTCCAAAGATCCAGAACTTCTGAAAAGATCAATGTGTGATATATGTTTGTCAGATAGGTTTAAATATGTGTAAGTCCTCTTAAATGCCAAACTCTGTATAAAGGACTTTATACAGAGTTTGAAACAGACTAAACAAGCCTAAGTTTACAGCCTAATTTAATTGTACACAGTCCTTTGTCCCCATTTGTAGTTCTTTCTCATATTTTTATAAAACATTTTTATTTCTACGGTCACTTTCTATTTTTTATATAGTTGTTATAGATGTTTAGCACAAGTTAACTTCCTAACACAGTTATATATTTATTTTCTATGCAAATGTTTAATTCTTCTGCACATTTTTAATTCCTCTGTACATATTTTAATTTTGATCTATCTCAGGTTAATTTTAACGTATGTATACTGTGTTATAGGTTAATTCTAATGTATGTTCAATGCATGTTTGCATGCTGCTACTGGATGCTTGAATTTTCTTCAGGATCAATAACATATCTATCTATCTATCTATCTATCTATCTATCTATCTATCTATAGATAGACTATGGATGCACCATCATTGAGGCTAATCTTTTGGACTCTATTGGTCTGGACAGTCTCACTTACAGTGCTATGGGCAAGTTTTGTCAAGCTCTGGGAACCATACATTGATATCATTAAAGATGAAAACGTAACCGAAATTGAACCTGCAGGGTGGCGTTTCTATTTTCTTTTTAAACGACAAACAGACACAGATACACACACAGATACAGCGTATCCTGTATGTATATAGGATTCATACTGGGTGTAGACATCACTGCTGTCAGATAATCTTCACATTAGATGTTATGGTGATGACATACACCTGTTCGTACCTCTGCTCATGCGCGTTTATCTCAGTCTTTCCTCCTGCTTGCCGTAGTTAATTGTAAACACGGAAGTAGCGTTGTTCTGTTGTCATGTGCTAAAGAAGCAGCTGGTCAGAAAACCATTTCTAAGAGTCTTTTGTCGGTCCAGTGATGAGTTGGGTGTTAAATGTGTATATTTAAAGATAAAGAATATAACAGCCACGTTGATTGTTTAACCACGTGTCGGAAAATGCAAGGGAGCTAGTTAGCTTAGCGGGTTTCTTAAAAGGAATGGCAGATCAGAAGAAAACATTTAGTTTTGTGATCGTGGGAGGTGGCATCGCGGGTGTGACATGTGTTGAGCAGGTGAAAAAGACTCTAAGTAACAACCTAGGTACATAGGATATACTACTGTAATGTACAGGACGTCATGTAGCTACTTAACACTAACATTTAATTCATCTCCATTGACAGCTGTCATCCCAGATTCCCTCAGCTGAGGTGGCTCTGATTACAGCAGGCCCCCAAATCAAAGCAGTGACCAACTATAAACAGGTGAGGATGATGATGGTGTCCATACATACACACATTGTATTTGTGCTCTCGTGTGTTATAATGGCTATGAGTGCATGGACGCATGTCACCAGATGATGACTGATTGAAACATATTATGCTTTTTATTGATTTGTTCTCCTTCCCAAGGTGTCCAAGACACTGGAAGAGTTCGATGTCGAGGAGAGACCATCTAGTGTTTTGGAGGAGAAATATCCCAACCTGACTGTCATCCACTCTGCTGTCAAATCACTTCACACACAGTCACATGCAAGTAGCTGTTTTGCAGCTTGAGTATAAATATTATAAACAGTTTGTATGTTATGCTTTGCTGCATTCACATAGCATGTTGTTTCTGGTTTGGGATGCTAGATTTAATAAGAAATTGTGGCTACTGATAAAATGTGTATGTTTCTTACAACTGTAAGAACTAACTGTAGCTGTAACTGTAAGTAACATGTGCCTCACATGCTGTATATCCTCATTACTTGTTTACTGTTTATAATGTTAGAACTGTAAGAAAATTCAGACAGAGATTTCCTGAATCGTATCTCAGCTTTTTGGTGACTATCTGTCTACTATCGCCACCTTGTGGACATGTAGTTACAGCATTTGGTCTTAAGTACAGTGTAATATAACTGAACAGACTCGAAGCTTTAGGTAAAAATGAATGAATATTTCCCCATTCTTCTGTCTATACTCAGTCTGTGGAAACTGTAGATGGCCGTGTTTTTGGTTATGAGAAGCTGTGTATCTGCAGTGGTGCCAGACCCAAGCTCCTAACTCAGGACAACCCTTATGTGCTGGGGATACGGGACACAGACAGCGCCCAGGTAACACCCATCACTCTGGATGTTTGTGGTGTTATTGACATGCAAGTGTGAAATTCCTGGAGACACTGAAGACAAACTTACAGTAGCAAGAAGCAGTTTGTCCAAAGAAAAAAAAACATCCTCCAATTCTGTTTTAATTGTATTTTCTTCTGTGCAGTAAATTCCACTCGGCTCGTTCATCTAGTAATATTTCAACAACAATCTTGTTGAATCTGATTTTTAAAATGAAGACAGTATCAGAGTGCATACAGTTCTATGATTTTAATAATAATACGAAATGTCGAGACATGTCCTGGTAATATGCAGACAAAATATAACCCCTTTAGTCTGCAATTATAAAAAAACAAAACATGTAGATGCTGAAGAGTTTCCCTGTGTTTTATTTCAGGAGTTTCAAAAGCGGTTAGCCAATGCAAAGAGAATCGTTGTTATTGGAAATGGAGGGATTGCCCTGGAGTTAGTGTAAGTAAACTACTGCCAAAATACTGAAACAAAAATGTGTCATTTTTATTTAAATTAAAATGTGTATGTTTTTCCAACTGCAGAGCATTTGGCCTGTATGAAACCCCTTCATATAACATTACCACCCTACTCAGAGATTAGTGTTGTCAAACATGTTCTGTGAAGGTTTGAGGTGGAGGGCTGTGAGGTGATCTGGGCCGTGAAGGACAAAGCCATAGGAAACACCTTCTTTGACCCCGGAGCAGCACAATTCCTCATCCCATCGCTGGAGGCCAACAAACCAGAAAGACCTGCTCCCTGCAAGAGAACTCGCTACACCACAGAGGAACCAGCACCTGGAGGGTCCCAGACCTTCACAGCAGGTAGAATCTGTGCCAAGATCATCATGTACTTGTTTTTCTTCAATACCAACAATTGCTTAGATGTGTGTATGTGTGAATTTTTAGATAGAAACGCACGAGGGGATGGTTCTGGTCCTACAGGGGTTGGCAGTGCCCTCGGTCCAGACTGGCATGAAGGAATAGTTCTACGAGGAGCAGAGCAGGTGAGATTGTATGTGTGTTACAGTGCTTGCAGTGTCCGCTTGGGAAGGATGTCACCTTCTGCAAATAAATCTGTATGCATCTTGACCCTCTGTTATGTTATACCTTCTTCCTCTTCTCCTGGATCTCTGGGTCTTGTGTGAGCTCAGGTGTCCCGCAGAGTTTCTCTGGAATACCAGTGTGAGGTGGAAAAGATCTTCACCTCAGAGGAGCTGCTCAATTCCCCACAGCAAACACTCAGACCTGAGAATGGTGAGAACTAGATTTGCAGCTCGGATTTGAACTCTGCCCGATCATTTCCTTGCCCCCCCCCCTTTTTTTCTTTTCATTCCTCAAGCTTCTCTCCCCTCTCAGAAGGATCCTGGCCAGTTTACATCCAGCTGACCAATGGCAAAACATTTGGCTGTGATTTTGTTGTCAGTGCCACCGGTGTCGTGCCAAACACTGAGCCATTTCTCCATGGCAACAAGGTAAGCAAGAACAAATAAGCTCTCTTTTGCTCCCAAGTCTTTTAATTGGGACAACACTGTGAGTCTGCATCTTCTTGTGTCTGTTCACATAGTTTAATGTTATGTAATGCCTTTAATATAAGGTCTAGTTGATATCTGCCTTTTTGTAAGTAGAAATTCTCTCACAACCCTTCAGGTACAAATATATGTGCAAATTTGTTGGTAACCTTTTGAAATATCCTCCTACCAGACAGGTAAATATGTGGATTTGAGTTTTGAAAATAACCCCTGTCCAGCAGATGCAGAAAATCCTGCAAAGCTCTCAGCAGTTGCGTGTTAATACCTTTAGATGTCGCTAAAGGACAGATGAGCTTTTATCACTCTGCTTTTAAGCTTGAATTTACACTTTACAGCAAAGTGTGATCTCCACCCTGTGAACATTAACTATTCATTGTACATTGGTTGTTAATGATGATCACTTCGGTTTTATGTATTTAGTTTGCACTGGCGGATGATGGTGGCCTGCAGGTAGATGACCACATGATGACATCAGAGCCAGACGTGTACGCTGCAGGAGACGTGTGCACTGCATGCTGGGAACACAGCCAACTGTGGCAGCAGGTAAACTAACTGACAACTTATTGCATCAACCTGTGTGGGATGCCACTTTTTCATACAGTACATAGTACAACAGACACTAATAGGATCGTGGAGGATTTCCTTCAGACTAAGTGATGTCATCTTCCACGTCTGAATGCCAGTAGAGCAAAGAGCAAAGTTTCTATGCATCATCCGTTCTCACACCATTTGGTTGGAGCCAATTAGATTTGATTACATTCAATTGAAGTGTAGCCGCTCTACATCAATCATTAAACACATGCACTGTAAACCTTTTACCAACGTGGAAAGACAAACTTGATCCCTGATATGAGTTCATGAGTCTATTTTTACAAACAGTACTGTCATTTACACTAGCTTTGAAAATGGTTTTACAAACACATGAAAATCTACAATAGTGTAACCAGTCAAGAGAACAGGCTTGTTTCAGTTCCCCACCATTAACACAACAGCTAAAAAAGTTTCCCTGCTTCAGTGACAGATTGGTCAGGGTGTTAAACAAGTCCACAAAGAAGCTGAAAAACAGTGTTTTATTTCCTGTGTGTGTGTGTGTGTGTGTGTGTGTGTGTGTGTGTGTGTGTGTGTGTGTGTGTGTGTGTGTGTTTTGTGTGCAGATGCGCTTGTGGACGCAGGCCCGTCAGATGGGCTGGTACGCCGGCCGCTGCATGGCGGCTCACGTCCTGTCAGAACCAATAGAACTGGACTTCTGCTTCGAACTCTTCACACACATTACCAAATTCTTCAACTACAAGGTGTGTGACATTTTACTGCAGGGGAGTAGAGTCATTTAAATAATAACCAATATGTTAATCATCTACTATGCAAATCATAACCGTTTTCCATTACTGTCAAGGAACTTGAAGGTTATCGCACAGTGCTACTCAGCGTCCTCCTCGCTCTAACTCTAGGCTCGTTCAAACTGTACATTTAAACAGCTTCCTGTCTGCTGGTCATTCCACAGGTGGTCCTGCTGGGAAAGTTTAATGGGCAGGGGCTGGGGCCCGATCAGGAGCTGCTGGTACGCTGTACCAAAGGCCAGGAGTATGTCAAGGTGATACAAAAGAGAACAACAATGTGTTAATGTTTGAGAACCAGCCTAACATATGTGTGGCTCATTTCCCAATGTTGATAAGCTTAAATAAAAAGTGGTTTGTTATTTTACACACAAATGTATTGCAGCAAAATCTCAAGTTGTTTCTTTGTTGTTCTTGTGGTTCCAGTGTGAATTTTTGTAGCTGTGTGAAAAGAGTCACAGTGTTCTGTGTTTATGATCTTATGTTGGTTAAGACGAGAAGCAAAACAGGTTTAGCACATCCAGCTTCAGTGCCACTCACATTACGGTTGTTCTCCTCTTCCAGGTTGTTCTCAGTGGTGGTAGGATGGTGGGAGCAGTGCTGATTGGGGAAACAGACCTGGAGGAGACCTTTGAGAACCTGATCCTCAACCAGATGGATCTGACCCCGTATGGAGAGGAGCTGCTCAACCCCAACATTGATATAGAGGACTACTTCGATTGAGCATGAGGGGTTTGATTTAGGGGCACGTTGAGCATTGCAAATTCACAAATCATGGAAGGTAGACAACATCGATGAAGGAATATGAATTTAAGGGATCTTGATGAGAAGCAGGAGTCAGTATCTTGGTTCTTATTAATGCACTTGTATATTTAAGAAGATATTTTGGGTTTAAAATAAATTATTTTCCAAACCAAGTGTACTTAATTAGTACTTGAGTAATTAGTTTATAAAAAAAAGTATTTTTCATGTTGTTGTAGCAGGAATGCAAACCCATCACTCCATAAGCTTAAAGGAGTCACAGTTTAACATGTTTTTCCTCAGTACAAGTGGATGCATTCAGAAAAGAAAAGAAAAGAAAATCCTTCTGTTGCTCTGTTGTCCTAGTGACACTTGGTCAAATTTCTACTTAAATAGCAACTACGACTCCTCCTGTGCCCCAGCAGGCGTTATAACAATAGATATTATTGAGCTTGCACAATGCTGTGCATTGTTCCTTGGATATGTTGCTCTTGGGGATGTTACAGTTTGAAAGCACAAGAAACATTAGATGTAAAGTGGAAAGAGTTAGTCAGCAACCTGTTTCCACTTGCTGGTTTGCCTGTAGGTTTGTGTCTTATAGGTAAGGGTTTTTTTGGGTCAGTGGTTAACCAACAGGAACTTGCTCACATTGATTTATCTGCTCCCATTGCCTGATAAAGGTTGACATAGCAACCTTTCGTTTCTACTCTCTGAGCACTGCAAAAAAACGAGTAACAATCAATGTGTGTAAGGCAGCAATAAATATATAATAAGCCTACAAGTTTATAAGCCTACTTTTCCCTGATTCACAACTTTGGAAATAAGTCACGAGTCAAAAGAGACCAAAGAAATAAGGGCAATAAACATGAATAAAACACACTCATTTTCCTAAAGAGCTGCTGATAAGGTCTACCTGGGCAAGTTGACACCCTCCATTCAGCTGAGCTGGAGCTGCCCAGTGGCTGACTGATTGTGCTTTGCAACTCTCCCATGTGTAAATTTGTTAATGTGCCCCTGTGTGGGTGGAAAGCAGGGCATTGTTTACAAGGTGAGTCAACATTGTACATGTGCCACATGTACCAAAATAAAATTCAAGCCCCTTTGGAAATATGGTGGCTGTGGGACAATTGGTGCATTGAGATCCCCTGTAGTGTTTTATACAGCATGTAACCAAGCAACAAGTCAGACCAGGCATGAGTTGGATGCCAGCATAGAGCAGACATGTTTAAACTGTCTTATACTGAAGAGAGAACTACACAGTATATTTAGATTTATATATTTAGAAGGGCTAAGCCTCTGCCATTGGGTGGGGGGGTTACAGTAGGTGGACATAAAATGATTTTGCCAGCTGCAACTTAGAAATGTAATTCAATCATAAGAATCTATAAGAACTCAAGAAAGCACATTTACTGGAAAAAGCGTCTATGATTAATCAGCTAGTCCCAGTTTGGATTTGAATTGTTTCTTTAGGGCATTACTTGTTAAGTTCTACTGGGACTATATAGACAGCAGAAAGCATGATACAGAGGTCATAATAATGGGCCCACAAAATCAGCTCGAATTCCCTCCTTCATGAAGAATTACATGTTCTTACACTGTGATTGAGTTTATATCTATAAAATAAAATAAAAGTGTAGGTTTGTGTTGAGGTAAGACGCGACTACTACACAAATATGACTCTTGTCAGAGATATAAAAAGTGGAATCCTTAACGCAGTTATTATGAGTCCAACGACCATTTTGTGTTCATAAACGCATATCGTTTTTCATTTGCAGCTATGATACCAGGTGTGTGCGAGACTGAAAATCCAGATTAACTTGAGTTCAAATGGATTTAACCTCTGTGTGTCGGACAGCTGGCCCTGCAGGTGTGACATTTAAAGCGCTCAGGTTTGACACAAAGCTTAGTTCATTCAAGTAGATTACGGATGTGACGTCGGCAGCCTAGTGAGTTACGTGTGCAACAAGGGTACGCTTGTATTCACTCACCAAGGAGCACCGACTTGAATTACCATTGATAAATTTGAGTCATATGTTCGAGTTGAAGTCGTGTGTATCTTATACATGTATGTATGTTGCTCGCCTTAGGTTCAACAAGTTATGTTAGCGTTGTTCCAGAAGTTTCTGTGCGCTTAATTATATATTTAACGATTAAGCTCCGCCCATGGTACGTGCTGACGTTTTGAACACGCGCTTCTGGTGAGTCAGTCGACGACCGGCATGCATCAGGAGAGCATTTTTTTTCGGGTGGGTGGGATTTTTTGAGAGGCGTTGCCGCACACACTGTTCACTCAACGAGTATATACCCGCAGCTTGTCACACATTTTCATAGATTGCGCATTTAGTCGCCGCGTACAGCACAGCAACCGCCAGAGTTCAAGATATTCCTACAAATAAAGATTCAGCCATGGCCAACTACATTCACGTACCCGACGAGGCTCCCGCTGTGCCCAAAATAGATGTGACAGTTGACGAGAGCGACTACAGATCCGGTGCACTGAAGCTCATCAAGGAGCTGAGACCGAGCTGGAAGCCTTCAGAGGTCAAAGTGAAGGTGCGGTTTATTTCATTTTATTCATTTAACTGTAAGTCTGCTTGATATGGTGTGTCTCCATGCAACACATAGCTCGTATATGTTGCTATACGCTGTCTCAAATCGCGGTGTTAGCTAGCAGCGTGTGTTCCAGTTACCTAATGTTCATTTATTCGAGTAGCAAATGACATGAAACCAGATATTTTAATCACACCGCGAGCAGCTGAAATGCCAAGAAGTAGGTTCATGTCAGTATAAAGAAGCTGTTGACATCCACAGATAGATGGTAGGTCATTTCCTCTCTATACCACAGCTCTCGTAAAGATACTGCAGTGTTTTCTTCCTCGTTAATGTTTTGCCTTTGCAAATAGCATCTGCGTCAGCTCACGATCAAACGGGGAGTTCCTCGCCTCTGGCGCAGCCTGCAAGCCCGGGCTAACCTGTTCCACTGCGTTACTGCGGCCACCCTGAATCACATGTAGCTTTTTATGTGCTCCTTGTGAATATTGTAAACGTTGGCTCACACTCTGTTTGAGAGGTAACGAAAGAGCAAAGCAGCACTCTAGCTTGGAGGTGGTTTTGCAGATAGAGGAGGGGGGTGTGTGTCATCTTAGGCAAAAAAATATCATCATCATGCTGCGCACCATTGACTCAGAGAGTTTCTGGATTTTATCAGATTGGTGCGGGTCAGACGACGAGAAATCTCTAGTCCAGTCATGTAAACTTCTGGGAGTCATGCAGATGACTAATAGAGCATGACTTAATGTTACATAATCCAATCCCATAAGTGTCTTGTCTTGACTGCCAAACTCAAACAGGACTATTTTCTCAAATGAAGCAAACAGAAAAGAAGAACATTACCTCCGAACATTACATTATCCTAGAGGAGCACAGTGAAACATGCGCTCAACATTACAGCATGGGCGGACACCCACAAAGTGACTTTATTTTCCTCTCCAGTAGTACTGGGGGTGTGGCTCCACTTGGTAAACATGGTTAGAATGGGAGCTTGTGACATGGTCCACCACCCTTGCCTATATTCATCAATGAGAGAAAAGTGGGAACTCAGCAAATGCCTGGCATTGCTTCCTCATGCAAAATAAAATTCCTCACAGTCCCGTCGTTCTCAGTCAATCCCTTATGGAGTGAACAATCCGGGCTGGTATGTTGGTTCCCCCCCTCGAAAAAAAAAAAAAGAAATGTTCCCAGCCTTACAGCAGAGGCAGATCAGCTCAAATCAAATCAGACAAGCTCTAATTTTTCATGCCTACATTCACCTCTTCTCTCTTTTGTGTACTTTGCCAAATCCTCTCAGAAGTTATGTAATACTCAAAACTATGTAGGTTTTCAGGCACAGCACTTAAATATCATAATGTGGAGTATTGTCCCTCTGCCATCTAACTGTAGGCGTCTAGCTAGGTTGTTGAAGCACAGGACAATTTTTATTTTTGTTCTCCCGATTCACCTGTTCTCCGCTCTTTCTTCTCTTTGTCTCTGCAGTTTTTCACAGATGGGATTACCAATAAGCTGTTGGGCTGCTATGTGGGTGCAGTGATGCAGGATGTGGTTTTGGTCCGTATTTATGGCAACAAAACTGAACTGTTGGTTGACCGGGAAAATGAAGTGAAAAGTTTCAGGGTACTACATGCACATCGCTGTGCTCCACGCCTATATTGTACCTTCAACAATGGCCTGTGTTATGAATTTCTTCAAGGCACTGCCCTGGAGCCTGAGCACATTCGCAGCCAGCCTGTTTTCAGGTAAAACGCTTTGTTACACAAGAAAGTCTTTAAGGGTGTTAAGTCAGTTTCTTTTGCCAAATTCATTATAAAGCAGTCATTACAATTTCCTTAAAACAGGTATTCCAAACATTTTTCAGCTCTTGAAAGTTTCTTCTTTGCACAGAAAAATTGACTTTAATTTTAAAATGAAGCTTTTCTTCCTTGGTAGTAATGCTTGTATCTGGTTTGATATGGTTTCATATATAGAGGAAAAGTGGTAGATGAACTGAAGTAAAGTATCTTAAAATGTATTTGTATTGATTGTATAATAGACAATAATTAAACAATGCCTTTTGTGAAAACCTTTTAAATATTTTTCCCCCTTCACCGCTTAATTGGTAGACTGGAGTCCTGTCGCACTTCACTGCTCGCTGCCCTAATTCAAATCCCATTTTCTGTCTCTTCTACCTGACAGGCTCATTGCCAGGCAGCTGGCCAAATACCATGCCATCCATGCCCACAATGGCTGGGTGCCACAGTCTGATCTGTGGCTGAAGATGGGCAAGTACTTTGCTCTCATCCCAAAGTACTTAAAAGACCCCGAGCAGAACACCAGGTGAGGCCATACAGAATATTATAATGACTGAAATCTGCCAGTCCTTTAGATGTGACTGATAGACTGTAAGACCTTTCTGCCCTTTAAATGTTTCAGTACATCAGTGATGGTTTCATTCTCAAGGCTTGGCTGAGGAATAGAAGTTGTTTTAGAACAATTTCTACAGTTCATGAGGTGTTAATTGCATTTGTTTAGTCTAATAAAGATTACATAATAGTACTTAGACATAGTGTAAAGTAACCTGAGGGACAATATGATATATTTTATCACCAATCTTGTTCTATATTTAAGTGGACATGAAGTACGAAGAAATTGTAAGTAATAAAAAGTAGTAAAAAAAAAAATTAGAACAATTTAAGAAGGCTGAGTAGTAAATGAAATGGATCATATTACACTTTAGTGTGTATATTTCTGTTCTCAGTTATCTCCACGTGGAACTATGACCTCCTGTCTGTCTTATCAGTGAGTCACAAATGATCCAAACAACCCCATGTGCAATGGCACATCACGAGGGTATTTTATCATAGTTGTACATGTCTCACTATCTGAGGAAGTATGGGAAATTCCTTTCATAGCTTCAGCAGGTGTGACTTCACTTTACAGCTCTGACATTCCTAAGAAGAGATAACACAACAGAGTAAATGGAGCAAATGAAAAACAAACCCCCCCAAAAAGCATCATTAGCAAGGTCTGTCACAGATTGTTGGTTTATACTCACTACTGCTTTCTGTGGAATGGGTCATAAATATTACACTTAGTTAGCACAGCTACTCTTATTTCCTTAGTAACAGTAATAACAGTAATACAAGTATTGTATTCCTTGCATTACCTAATTCTTTATCTAAATATGAAGTTTCTATAATTTTATCTCCATTCAGTTCAGGTAAGTACCAACACAAAAGAAAACAGGTTCATTACATCCCAAGGAAACTGAGTTATGATTATCCTGTGCTAACTCGCTTTGGGCACTTTGGCACCAATCAGTCTTTTATTGTTTGAAAATTGCGTTGGCAATAACAAGTACCCCCATATACGTTGGCAACCAAATTGAATCCAAAACAAACACTGACTTTGCACGCTGTTTATTTCCATGGAGGACACCCAAATATTAACATAGTAATAGAAATGCTGATAAAGACGCCCGCAGTATCTCAGGGGTTCATGCTCGTGTGTTGAAGACAAAAACAATCCAATAGGTGGAGTGCTAAAGATCACACGGACTGAAGCCTCCTCTTTGCATTTTGGGTTGCGTAATGTTTGAATTGAACTAAACCAGGCAGCCAGAGAAATGCAGTTTGCTTATTTGCATAGGTGTTATCTCATATCTTTGTATAAATGGAAACCGACATAAGTAAGTGCAAGTAGCAGCATGTATGAGCACTTTTTGTCATTAATGGTGAAACTACTGTAATAATGAAACCTAATTTAACAGGCAGGAAATGTAGCTGCAGTGAGGACTTAAGTAATGCAATAAAATCTTTAGTTGTAGTTGGATTTCAGTTGATCTTTTCTAATTCTTTGTTCAAGCGTCTTGTTATTTTCAGAAATGTTCCCATGTTGCCCTGGTCGTATGTGTGTTGTATGTGTGTATTTGTATTTGAATTGACTAAATCTTGCATAAATAAGAGCCTCTTTACCCAGATCTTGTGGTTTCTTTGTTGTGGATTTATTTTTGTTCAGGTTGTTCAATTATGAATGAATCACTTTCTTTTTTCCTTTATTTTTTAGCCAGAAATTGTTTTGCTCAGAGCCTTACTGTAAAATTAGAGTATATTATTTGTTTCTCTCTCTTCCCTTCCTATCTTTTCTAGTTTCAGGTTCCCCTGTACTGACTTTACCTCCTTCTGTCCTTCTATTACTTACTCATAATCCTCCTACCTCCTTTGTACACTATTCATCCTCTGACTCTCTGCCCCCTCCAGGTTGAGTACGGAGGTGCCCAGCCCACAGTGCCTCCGAGAAGAGCTCGTGTGGCTCCAGCAGAGCTTGTCGGTGCTGGGCTCCCCCGTAGTTCTGTGCCACAACGACCTGCTCTGCAAAAACATCATCTATAACCAGGGGGCAGGTGAGTATGAACTGCGCAAGTGCAGTCATAGACATTACCGTGTGACTGAATTGTGTTGTAGTGTGAACTGCATTGGTCCCTGCGCTCAGGTAGGATTGCATTAACTGCACTTCCTCAACGCTAGTCACATGCTTCACTCATTGTCAGTGTTTGCATTGGGCTGAAGTAGAATTAGAACGGTCAGAAAAGACAATCTTGTTATTTGGATGATCTGTTTTGTTCTAGGTGGAATCCTCATTTGAAATGGGGCAAACACAACATTTGAGGGTGGGCCAAATTTATGTGATTCTATCTCCAATATATGTGGCTATTATGTATTTAACCAACTCATCTGTCTCAGATTTTAGTTCCAGATTTCAATTTCCTATTCTTTTTTTAAAATCCAGGAAGTCCCCCTCTAAGCTGTTTTTAGTTTGGATTTCATCCTATTTTCCTCCATTTTGTCTGATCTATCGTTCTAATTCTGTGATGAAAACTCAGTAAACCAGTGTTAACAGCCTGAACAAACAATTTCATTACATCATATCGTAGAAATGTCAAGCAACCTGTCCTCAGGCAAACTTATTAGCTTACTTTTGCACTGAGCGACTTTAATTCTACTGGTCAATGAGACTATCAGTGAAACTGTTGTAGTCATTGTCTTTGTAGCAGAGGAATGGCGGGGTAAACTGGTGAGAAAGAATAAGAAAGGTGGGAAGATCTTTTTTTTTTTTTTAATGTATGTGGGAGGTGGGGTGGGTGGTTTCAGAGCTGTCAGCCCCCTCGTCGGTATGCGACGAGGGGCGGGGCCCTTCTCACAGCTCCTTGTGTCTAGCCTTTCTCCCCTAGGAATGACAGCCGAGGCTGTGGCTGCCCTGCGCCGCCCTGCCGTGGGGAGGCAATGGAGAGAGACAAACCTCACACACAGTCGGCTCTGAGGGCCCTCGCATAGTCTGCCCACTGCTCAGGCTAAACGGGATGAGTTCATGGCAGCAGTAGGAGCCACGTACCTACCTATTACCTTCCAATGCTACTCGCCCACCAGTTGTCCCTCTGACAGTAGCTAGGCTACTTACGATGCTGGTTATTACTCAACTCTTTTTATGGTTTGCACTTGCTGTAAGCTGTAAAGCTACTTTCCGTCACTGCTCCTTATTACGCAATTTCCTTTGCATAGCATTAATACTGATCAGATCATATAAGTGAAAGGATGACTGGTGATATTCTGTATTTTTCTTATTGTCAACAAACCCCATTAAAAGATCAAAACTGACAATGAACTGGTCCGACTATCTAGTATTACCCGTGTAGACATACACTACATATAGTTAATTCCTCTGTGCCATAGAGCTCTGTTGTTGTCCATTAACTACTAGAAACAGTGAGCTGCTATGTTTCACTGGGTGGACATGTTCAGTTACATTATGATGAACACACACAATGTTGTTTATTCTGAGCGCATACACCATCCTGCTGCTGTACATCTTGAAAATAGTCCTGAATAAATTTACTGTTTACTTAACATTTGCTCAAACCTAGCCCAGCTGTTTTAGGAAACTACTGAGCCGTTTTTTTTTTTTTTTTTTTTTTTTGGAAGATGAAGATTTACATGTGTATTTATTGCTTGAATTCATTTTGTGGCTGATAGCCGCAGACAGGATGGGGAAAGTCTTGAAAGACGGACCAACACATTGTTGGTTTTAGTGTTTTCATGGGTTTTGCTGACATTAACAATAGCATAGAATATCATGCGCTTTATCCTTTAAAGCTGAAACATGCTTCTGCAGAAATGCGGAGAAAAACCTTTACCACACAGAAAAATAGTATCTGGTTAGGTTTAGCTGATCGAGGAGTGGATGTGCACACCTGCAGAATTTCATTTAGGTCTGCATATCAAACAAGTGGTTTGGTTTCGCTGGAAATGGGCCAACAACCAGCGTGGAAATGCAGCATTACCCAGAGTGCACATGCCTATACAAAGTTGATTTATAGTGTAGGTCTCTTGTACAGACAAATCTGTGCACATCTTTGCATGTTTGCAGAATCATGTTTCAGGCTTCATTACGTAAGGTTGAGGTTATCACGACTTCTGTTTGGAAGTGTTATTGATTAAAAGCCAGAATAGAAAGGAATTTTCCCTTATTCCACACATGTCTTAACACTGCAAACGCAACAGGACCACACCTACAAAGTGAAATGGACACCACAGTAGTCCAGGGAATTGAGCTCTAAGTTATAATGACTACATTTTTGACCGCACCCACTCAAGCTGTCTAACCGCCGTTGTAGTAAACTCAATCCTTATCTTCTATCTAGCACTTCTAGTCGTTTTGCTCATTTGGAAAACAGAGTAGGCACGAAAAGAGACTGAACAGCTACCACGCTGCTTCCTGTCACTTCTGCTCTGCTGTTGTTGTTGTAGTTAAAACCACTCGTCTGCCAAAGGTGACCGCAGAGACGCCACCACTTCCTAAAACTATAAACAAAACTGGTGGCAGATCAATTAGTTTTTCAAAAATACTGTTAAAAGTATACTCTCAGCAAGTGTTACTTCTCTTCTTTCTTTGTCTCTCTTTACTTTGTCTCTCAGCCTCTAACACAGGCTGCTTTAGTTTCCCTGCCCCTCTCACTTTCCTCAGATGTTTGCAAAGACAAAAAATTATTCTGCACACATTTTACTCGGCCCCAAGGGCCACAAAATCTGCAGCTCAGCAGACAACAGGAAGCCTCTCAAAGATTCTGTCATTTGCAGAAGCGGCAGAGGTGTCACGCTATTGGGTTCACAGCGGACCAATGGCAAGGGAGCATTGGAGGGGAGTGTCGTGAGACGGGGAAGTGAGGTTGCATGTTTGAGGGGGGGGGGGAGAAAAGGAACGAGAATTTGGCAGCAGGGCCTCATGTTTCGACACTGTGCGTGAGAGCAAGAATGGATAAAAGACAAAATATGTCAGTGAGAGAGTGAGCATGTGTGAAAGATGTGTTTGCCCCAACCTTTTCATCTGCTGCACAGGGGGGCTATAGCCACTGCCTGGAGGTGTTCAGTTGTGTCCCGCTAGGACCTACACGCCGGCTGGTAACCCACCTCAAAGTGTCTTTCTCTGTAGTCCAGCACCACCTCAAAGACTAATATTCCACATGTTAGGGCAAAGAAATTAGCCAAGGCCAAAAGAAGACAAGAAATTTAGGATTAGAGACATTTGATTAAATGTATTGTTTTTTAAAATTAAATTTTTTTGTTAATATCTCTGTAATAATGGGCTTGTAAGTAAGGGTTTGTATTTTGAGATCAACCACTTCCTCCTTTGCTCATTGTTAATTTAGACACCTCATATTTTCAATAGTCCACAAATGCAGTCAGACAGCAACACATTCTTTGACCCTTCGTCTCCATGCTTGAGGGAAATTTAAAGTTACAAGCAGACAATCAACTTTAATCATCAGCCAGCTCATACCATATTTCGGTTAAAAAGACACTTTTTCAGATGTTGATGGAGAAAAAATATAGTGAACAAAAACTCAACTGAACAAAGTGTTCAAGCCGGCAGTCTAAAACTCTAACTGTGTGTTTGATGTCAAGAATATTCACAAGACTATAAAAGCCTTTAAAATGGGCGGGTCCAGAAGGTTTAGTGTGTGTCTAAGAGCCGTAACTCTAGTTGGCTCTCAGCAACAACAACAAAGTTCTGAGAGAAAGCATGTTTCAAACAGTGTGTTGCTGTACATTTGCTTTGGCAGCTCACTGTGCTTATCGAAAGATAACTTTAGTATCTCTTTGTATTTTACTATCTTCCTCCCTTTGTCTCTCTGCTTTCATTGCCTTTTTCTTCTTTTTTTTTTTTTTTGCTCCCATCTCTTCAAAACATTACTTTGACTTGGCCTTTTTTTCTGTACATGTATCCAAAGCAAACATTGACAGAAAAGCCAGATGTACTCTTTTTTTTTTTTTGTCCTAGATATTTGTGTGTCTTCAATGTGTTGCATTAGAATTTGCACGTTTTTATCTCTAGATAATTTATCCTAGCTCCATATTCTGTTGTCTCGTGAAACTCAGTTAGCGGTCTAATCTAATCTAATCTGTTCACTAAAATATCATTGACAGCTCAACCTCCATGAATATGTTTGAGCTATCTGTATGTTCTCTTTTGTATTGCTTTCTTTGTAGCCCTTCAGTATACCTAATTAGAATGACAAAAACAAAATAACAGCACCAACTTTCCCACATTTAATGAACTTTTATCTTGTATATATGTTTACTCTGACCTCCCTAAATCGTAACTGCATTGTGTTTGTCCAAAACAACATTATAGTGCATGTGTAGGAAGTGGCAGTTATTTTCAAATGAGTACCTCTTCAGTCGAAACGTCTCTCACAGTTCCTTCTATTCATTTTCTGTGCCGTCTCCCTCTTGAGTCTCTCTGCGGTCCTTTTTTCCTCAAAATGCAAGCTCTTACTCCTTGCCCCACAATCGGCTAACTAGCCAGCCAGTCAGACAGGAAGAAAGTTACAGTATGAAATGAAAAGCCTTGACATTCTGAGTAATCAAAGGGAAAACACAACATTTTCATTTTATGTCTACTTCCTGTGTCTCTGTCTAAACAACGCTGCTTCTCTTTCCAGGCAATGTAAAGTTCATTGACTACGAGTATGCTGGGTACAATTACCAAGCCTACGACATTGGGAATCATTTCAATGAGTTTGCGGGTAAGTAGAACTTGTACTGCTCGATATGTTTAAAAAAATATGCATGTATGAAGTGCTCGCTGAAATATGAGTGTTAAACTCTTGTGTGTTTATGTGTTGCAGGCTTGAATGAGGTGGATTATAGTCACTACCCAGATCGGGCCTTTCAGCTGCAGTGGCTCAGCTCCTACCTGGAGGCCTATAAGGAGCACAAAGGCCAGGGCAGTGAAGTGACTGACGGAGAGGTGGAGGTTCTTTATGTCCAAGTCAACCGATTTGCCTTGGTAAGCATTTGTACTGCACATGCATTATGAACCATGTTAGATTACAGTAGAGCACATCTGCACCTGGCTAGTCTGTATGGTCAAGTGTTGAGTTTTAAAGACCAAGATGGAGAAGGCCTATATTCCTGATATAGCTACATGATATAATATCTATAACACGGTGGCTTACTTTTGCTAATCTTGTCATCAGTTACCAGTTGCCACTTGATGATTTGAGGAAAACCATTAAGATTGTAATCTAGTAATGGCTCATGGTCACCCACATGGGTTCTGTTTGCTTAAACACTCCTTGATGTGGCGTGAGGGTAGTAAAGGCTGATAAGGAACAAAGTTGTCACTGGATCTGACTAGAATCTGAAAAAATACAAGTTATATGTTAGTCCTGACATATGCTGCAAGTTTTGCTGTCTGCTGTCGTTCCTTCTCTACTTCACGCCCTTTCTCAATAACAGTCAAAATTAAAGGGTTGAAATTAAACACTTGTAAAGCACAGTAAACTTCCTGGGGGCTGAGTGGATGTTCTATTTATGCTTCCGGCTGCTGGGTCAGCAAACATGGATTATAGCCTGATGTGGGTTAAACAGAGTGCCGTGTGATGCGGGCTATAAAAACCTGTTCTACCTGCTCTGAATATAAACGAAAGGTGTTTGTGATGTGGCCACCATATGGGAGGTGCGCTTAATGATAACCAGTAACCCCGGTGAGACTCAGATCTCCCTTGAGCCACCTTCTGTCTTGTTTACTATCAAGAAGAAAAGAGGGCATTGTGGAGGATGGGCAAGTGAAGCAATTGTATTTCTGTGTCAGCTATTTGGTGTTGTTTCCATAGGGCTTCAGATGGCTTTGTACATGCTTGAGTGACCTGTGTTGGGTAATTAGAAACGACATTTACTTTTTGACAGTGAGTACATGCTTACCCTTTGTGTTGTTCTTTCTCCTCTGTGTCTAGGCATCTCACTTCTTCTGGGGTCTCTGGGCTCTGATTCAGGCCAAGTTCTCCACCATCGACTTTGACTTCTTGGGGTAAGTCCAGATTGAAATAAACCCACTTTATCATGAGCTGTTTTATTTCCCTCAGCCCAGCAGATTTAGGTTATTTAATCATGCAGTATGTTTAAGAACAAAATGCACAGCACCCAGATTGATATTATGTGTGTCATCTCAGTGCACATGATATGCAGCATGATATTTTTGCACCGGTATCCATCTAACTAACATGTCACGTACATTTTTATCTTATCCCTGACTCTGCTCTTCTCCCCGTGTGTCTCTCCTCTCAGATATGCAGTCCTGCGCTTCAACCAGTACTTCAAGATGAAACCGGAGGTGGCTGTGCTGAACTTACCGGAATAAAAGCGTTCCACCCCCTCATCATCTCTTCCTCCTGCTCTCCCTCCTTTCCAACCTGCTCTGTGCCTCACACGTCGACTGCAGAGCGCCCTCATGTGGTGTATGTAGGGAAGAGCCAGACTGAGAGTCTGTCCTGTTCAGTGCCTACAGGATCTCATCTACATGTCCTTATCTTTTATAGATTGAATAGACCACATACTTTATCCATCATCTGCTGTCACAACTTTAACCAAGAGGTAGCCCAAGTCATTTGTACTGTGGGTGTGTGAAGTACTGACCTGCTCTAATGTGAAGCCCACATAACTGAATTTATTGTGGTCATTTCAGTTATTCTGATATCAATTAGGACACAATCATTATGAGTGTATTGTATTTGAAAGCAGCTTGTCTTATAGTTCAAATCACTATAAATACAAAGTAGGAGGAACGTTACCTCCTTCACAACCAATACATAGTAACCACCTCCATGACAGAGAGGTGGCCCAAACACTAATCTGATTGCCTGGAAACACCTTCCTCATATGCACATTCATGGGGAAAAACCCTTTAGCGCCAGCCCAGCTACTGACCAAATTCCTAACAACACAATAGCAATACAGAGCCTGCTTTGTTTGCTGAAGAGCTAAGATGAAAAAAAACAAAGCAAAAAAAAAGAAATCATGAAATACCAACATGGAAAGGCATTATGTGTCCCATGTGATATGACAACATGTGGTCTGCCATGTGACTCTTGTTCTCGCCCTTATTTCCCTCCCCACACACATGTGCATGGGTGGTGTCAGCATAGCCATTTAGTCATTGTTGCTGTGTAGTTTGGTGAGGGCTTGTGTGTTTTGGCTTTCTGGTATGAAGGTAGAAACATCGAGTTGTAGGAGAACATCTTGTGTTTACATCTAACTTCTCCCTTGAGCTAAATCGTTGAGCACTGAGCAGTCTTTTGACTTGAAGGAGATTTTCACTGTAATGTACATTTCATGTTTGTTTTGTCTAAATCTTAACTGGGGACAAGCTTGCATCTCACTGTATTTGGAACATTCCATGTTCATAATGGTAGACAGAAAACTTGGTTGTAGTTAACATGGTAAATCAGCAGTGTAGGGGACTGTGAGACACGCTGTACACAACAAGACCAAACCATTATATTGTCTGCTCCATGTCAGGGAAAGTTTGGGAATAATCTTTAATGTTACAAAACACTGCTGTTCAGTCCTAATGAACTAAAGAATGACTATTGTACACACCTGTAGACCAGTGTGGTATGTTCTTGCTTGGTGTCAGATTTCTGAGCCTCTGTTGGCATTCATCATTTTAAATGCCCAATGTTGAGATGAAGGTCTGCAGAAAAGTGGAATTTTGGCAAAAACGAAAGTGGAGTTGGCTAAGTTAGACAAATCTGTATTAAGTTGGAAAACATGTAAAGAAAGTCAGCTGTTAGTGGGACCTGAAGACCTGAGGGACACCATCTTCTGGACGAAAAGAAAAACAATGGCTGCTGTCAGTAACTTGTTCTTGATACTCACCATTGACCTTCATGTTAAATGTTTTTAAAATGAGCTCCAGGGGGCCCTTTTTAAAAACTGCAACAAGTTCATCTCTTGGTTACTTTAACAAGCCTACACCAAAGTGCTGACATTTATTTTTTGCTTGTACATAACGCACACTATAATTAATAATTTTCCATGTAGCACAAAGAGAACTCAAATGACAATTATGTACTTTTTATACTTATTTAAATGGAAATGGTTATGGTGAGGTCTTTGAGAGTGTGTGTGGATGTTTTCGGATGCAGCAACAGATGACTCTTGGGCAAATGTAGCGTATTAAAGACAAGAAAAAAAAAGAAAGAAGTAAATTTCCACAAGCATTTGATTTTCAGCCTCCACAGCAATGTAAACATAAATGTCACATGTAACAGTTTGCAAATGACATGTTTGTCCAGGTGGTCTCTGTTGTAGCAAGTTTGCAAAGCTCCGTGAAGAGACCATTATTGACGAGACTGAATTGTGCCCTCATGAGAACACTCCTGCACAGTAGTAGCTAAGGAGTACACATTGAAGTGTTTGTATGTCTGTGAAATCTTATTTTCTACTCATACTTTTGAAGTTTGAAGGTTAAGTCTGTTTTTTCACATTTGTCTTTAATTCAGTGTTTTTCATGCTGTTGAAATAAGATGAAAGAATTAAGATATAGTTTTAGTTGGGCCTAATATTAATTTGTATGTATTTTGGCTTTTAACCTATGTGAAAATCTTCCATAAAAGTATATTTGATGGTAAACGGTTTTGATTAAGTTACCAGTTTGAGGTGTGTCAGATTAAGGCTCTGTGAAAGATTGTTTTCTGTTGGGTGTCTGGATAGTACACTGTCAGAACACGTTTACACATAACACATAAATTAATGCAATTTGTCAAATTCGAATGCCACATAGGGTTTTCAAAATAGTAAAAACTATACTACGGAAATATTTACTATAGGCTTTAATTTCCCATCTTCTGAAACAAATTAATGGATTTTCACAGTATATCATACATGGGTCATGATGGTACTGCTAATAATATATGAACCTCTACACAAGTGTGTGTTTCGAATTTAACATTGTAAAAAGACTGTCCTTAAATCTCTCTGGCCACTTTACCATATGTTTATATGTACAGTAAACAAATGTAATATCTTTGCGTGTTCTCAAATGTGAATGAATGTACATAGAGGGAGTTCCTTTATTTTTTTGTTTTCTAAAAGTTTCATTAAAGTGAATAGTTGCCTGGGGTAAGAGGTGAAATAATAATAATAAAAAAAACTTCAATACTGTAAGCAAAAAAAATAAATAAAGTCTATTTACCCTTATCTGTGTCTTCCTTTCATCTTGAGTCTCTTCAGGGACTAAACGGAGTTGTCTGTCTTTGTTAAAATTAAGTTCAAATCTGGGTGTCAATTTTTTTTTATTAAATACCAAAATAATTTTATGATTACTGACCAAAGTAATTTTATATAAATATTCCATTTTCTTGACCAGGTCTTCCCCTGCTCTTCATTCAGTTTGATGGTTTTATTAAGTGAAACAGCGCCCCCTGTGGGCTAGTAAACAGCTGGTAAACGCCAGTTACTCGGTGTGGTCAAAGGCGGTATTGCACCTTTACTAAAGTCAATCAAAAGGAGGAAAGGTTAAGAAAGAAAGAGGGTGTCCTGCTCTAGTGCAAAACTTCAGGAAAACGTCTCTAATATTGTGATACAAGCCGTACACGCCTCATAACAAACAATTAAATAGAAATAGAAATTTCACAACATGAATGAAGTGAAACAACTTGGACAGTTAGCTTGTTTTCCAGCATTGCTAATGATTTGATAGCAGCTACAATGTTTTGCTAGTTAGCTTCATTGAGGACCATGTTTGGGATGTTATATGACATGGATACTTCATGAAAGAAAGAAGAATGGGCTTACATGTCAGCAAACGTGAGTCATATACACGCTGTGCCTCTGTCTCTTTAGTCACTGGTTTCTTTCCAGGTGTTTAAATGAGGAAAACCATTTAACTTGATGTTGTTGGTACTAAAGCTGTTGTCCACACACTTGGCTTTTTCTTGTTGTTCAGTAAACTTGTTGTGTGAGCTGTGAATTAGGTATTTGCTCATTTGTTTTGTCATTTTTCCTTTGTGTTTAAGCAGTGCTGTAATTAGTTTTAATAAGTATCTTCAATACCAAGCATATAAGACTGTGTAAGTCATGTAATGGACACATGCAGTACACTGCTAAAATGAACACTGTGGTTTAAAGGGGCCACTGCATGTCAATACACCGACAGCCATTATAGGTGAAGATGCAATGCAAGCATCAAAATATTGACACCAGAATGTTGCTGTGAAGTTGTTTTGTGTCTTCCCATCAGAATCAGGTCTGCTGGGATTGAGCAAGGACATATTCTTGAGATACTTTGTACCAGATATGACCACAAGATGGCAGCACATCACACAGAAAGAAATTAGAACCAAACCTGGCAGGCCAACAGGCTTTGTACCACACGGTACAAAAATAATCCTATTCGACATTTATTATTTGTGATATTAATGCTTATTAACATAGATTTCTAAATTTAAAATAAAGGCGGCTCATTAATATGCCTCGTATTGAACCTCTCAATTCAAAGCCAATAAGAACAGACTGAATTTACTGAGAAAACATCACATTGAAATCGGCTTAGATTGCTTTGCAACATTGAGCCCTGGGCCAGTTTTCTTTGTGGAGGACCAAATTTGGTTATACAGCCTGGATGTAAAAAAAATAAGTCTAAAAGAAGGCAATATGGAATTAATTGAAAAGGTGAATAGGTGAGGTGTAGGGGGCTTGAGCCAAAACATTATTTGTTAGGCCTGTTCATTAATGAAAACTAAGATGGTGTGGAGTGATGCGTTAGTTTGTCTATATGTCTAAAGTGCTAGAAGTAAATAAGGAGTGCAAAGACACGCTTTACTAGTGCACATAGTCACAGTTTGCCATCCCAAGGGTTAAATTAGAAACCCATTCACGCCTCACACCCCAAAACCAAACAAGTAATTTCTTACCATTCTCTAGAAGCAAATCAAGCCTGCCTTTCGTCTCCCTAATGTGAACACTGTCTTATACAGTTGAACAATTACAACAGTGCATTATCCAACTCGCTGACTGTAATTCAATTAACTTCCTCCCCCTGGCTTCATCCACCCGGATAATACACACATTAATTAACAACAGAATCCAATATCGGCTGTTCTGCGCCTCCACTTATTTTCATTTCCCATAAAAAGGTCATAGCAGCCACTTCCAACTGAAGACAATTGGTGTAAGTGTGTAGTAAAGGATTATACTTGTATATCGCAGAGTTTAGAGTGTTTGTTTGACGGGGAGCGGGGAAGTAAGCTTGTTGGTAGTCAGAGGCCGAGGCCTGGGAGGAGAGGAGAAGTGCTGACACAGCTGTGATGCACATCCATCAGAGTTGTCATCTCACCAAACTCATAAGGCAAAGTCCCTGTGGAGTAGCAACACACATTTCAGGCACGCACAACAATCTCATTGGTCTCATGTCTCTGCAGGCAGAACAATCTTAGAGTTAAACCTCAACGGAGAGAGTCTGATTTCTTTTCCCAACTTTTGGGGTTTAAGTACATTACAGTAAACAGTGGCGAGGCGCCAAGTGACATGGAAGCCATTGTAAAGCCAACTATGCTCTTTGTTACCAACGCACAGCATCTATCCATGTCTATTAGCCTAAAAGGCAATCATTTGGAGTAGGTAAGGTAGTAGTTACCTACAATATTTGAAGAAATCTGTATAGCATTATACTTGTTGCAGTTTGCGCTCACCTTTAACAGTTTGTTGAACTGACCTTGAACTCCAGGACTCTGACCTGGTGCCTCCATGCACTCTAACATGCAAACCTCTAACAAGCTGGGCAGGACAGCTGGAGGGCAAGAAAGACCACGTACATAAAAATACGTTAAATCACACTTATTGAAGAAAGAAGTATATATATATAAGAATGCAGATTAGAGCCTGATAGATAAATTGACCATGTATATATGTCAACTGAAAGTCGATGTACAGAAACACCAAAGATATGTTTTGAAACAGTGCCACTACTTCGAGTAGTGACAAGTTTATTTTTTAATTTTCTTAACTGTAAAATGTCCTGGCCTGTACATTTCTTTGTCAGAATTTAATGAAACCTTAATAAAAAATGTTTATTTTATGGGTTGTTTAAAAACAAAATCAGCTGATATGTCATTACAGGATTTTTTTAAACATTCACATACAGTATCAATCCATACCATTGGTCAGGCTATAATGCAGAGTTCATACATGCACAAGTTTATAGACGAATTTGTAATTTGGCTTGTACAAGATCAGAATAAGCATTTTATCATAATATTTTAACAAATGATGATAATTAATTAATGAATTGCTTGTGTTTCAATTAATTGGCTGTCATTAACTGCTATAGTTAATTAAGATAAACAATCCATTATTCCACTGGCCTAAAACCTGCAGATTTGTTTCTTACAACCACTAAATATCTAACCCTGACACTAACACTAACAATAAAATTGCATTCAATAAGTAAATATTACGAAAACACTCATTTTCATTAGTGCAGTTTAAAGTTTTCTGTTTTCTTGATCGATGCAGAATATCTGTCTGATTTAAGTTTCGTTGGTTACAACTTAACTGATGGATCAGACTTTTTTTTTTTTTCAGTAAATAATCCTGATGAAATAAAACGCTGCCGTCCCTGACAACATACAACATACAGGTTGTTAATTAGTTATACATGAATAACCAAACCTGCACAGATGTACACAGAGGCAGCAGCGTCCTGATATGTTTCTTATTGGAAATGTTTTGTTTGTATTCCCTTGAGAATGACTTAATATACCGCAACTATAAGAAGTTCAGGTCCTATAAGCAGGGTCAATGGGGTGGTCAAAGGGGCCCTTTCCACCTGTGGCTTCTAATTGGCTATCTCAGGTAAGAGACTAATATCCACTGACTGATTTCCTCTCACATGCAGATCAGAAGAAGGTCTGCGTTTCACCTCAGTCATCCCCTTAAAATCCCCTTCACATGTATATATCCCACTACAATCAAACAGAAGAGCAAAGAGCAAAACAGAACAATAATGCGGTGTGTGCGCGTGTGGGGGGTGGGGTGGGTTGAGGTGGGGTCAGGGCGGTCTCGTTCATCCCCATTCAGTGCGCCAACCTAATTACCAGAGGAGAGGGAAACAGTAATTAGCAGTGAGTCTCACCTCGTTAATCACAAAGGGCTCCTTTGCTCTATTTATATCTGATTAATGGCTTGCTTAAGCACGGCGAGATATTTATGTTTCTGTTAATTGTGTGCAGCTTGTATCTGCTCCGCTCGCTGAGGCTTGGTTGCACCCCCGACCGACACACAATGATACACACACAGACGCACCTCCTCTACACCCACCTCATCTCATTATAGACTACTACTGTTTTGCTCAAACAGTCAAAGCTGTTAAAAGACTGTTGTCTCATACCTGATATGTTTCTTAGTCCTAATTAGCCTATTAGCCTGGATCCCCTGTCTACTATTTCACCACTGGAGGTGGTGAAAACCTTTTTTCTCACCTGTCTTTTCTTGTCTTGGATATTTTGAACTTAACTGCGCTTACGTGGAAAGGGAGACACAGTAGATTGTGAATATTTAAGGACAGGGGTCTTGTAAGGTGAACAGAATATTTCCAGCTCTTGGTCTAGAATTACGTGATACATAATAAGATAAATGAGCCTGATAAGAAAATGTAATTTTGGTGATGCTTGACAACAAGGAAGGCAAAGAAATGTGTGTCACCTCTGGTTGCCATCTATGTTTGTTTGAAGGAATGAAGTCACATGAGGAAATTGGATAAAATCTTCTGCACTGGACTGAATATTTATGGTTCTGGCAGGATAGAGGTGTCTTTGAGGATGCTGGAAACGTCTTCAAAAGAGTGACAAGTTGTGAGAAATTACCTGCCAGTTTTCCACATTTTGGCTTGAATTAATTTTTTTTAGAAAACAGTGGCTTATATCTTTGACTTGAAAATAGACATTTTTGATCAAGAGTTCCAGGAACTTTTATTCCCAGGAAATGAAACTTTCGCAGGAACTAAAAGGGTTCCTTCAGCGTAACATTCTTTGTATAATAAAGGACAATGTTGAGAACAAAGAGCAGGGACACAGTATCAACACACAATATGTATAAAATAGGTCTAATGTGTGAATACAGCATTCAGCATTCTACTTTCATTTGGCAAGAAGAAGAAACCAGAAAGTACTATGCACTGGGCAGGGACTTTTTGAGGCAGCAACTATGATAATATGATGAAAATATAAAAATTACCTCATGAAAGGACATACAGGACACTTTCTCCAGTAACAGCAATGTCATTTATCTCTAATTTATGACGTGCCTGTGCTTGTTTCCTTTTGTGATGACTTCTTGATGATTCTACAAATGTTGGACAGCTACAGCACGGAGCAGACCACTTAAAGAGAAAATGAAAAGAGGTGATGTGATAAGTCATGTCCATCACTAGCCTCAACTACACTCATACGATGTGTTCCTCAACCGTAAATCCTTCCCTGTTTCTAAACAGCAGGTGTGCTGCTCCCCCAAAATGACCCAAAGTGGGATCTTAATAGGACTGTGCTATGCACCATTGATGCACTCAAGCTCCTCAGTGTCACCCACCTGCCTCACGTGTCTTTGAACTGTGGGAAGAGACAGAAAAGGCAGAGACTTGGATGTAAACCATGAGCTGAGATGATGTTAACCACTGAGCATGTGCCTTGAAGGAATCAAAACCTCCTAAACACAACCTCTGGCTACACACTGAAAGCTTGAACAGAGTGATGGAGGACAAAAGAAGGGCCCTGTCTATCTCCTGTATCTTGTCCTGTCTGCTCAGAGACACACATGGTAAAAAAAAAACTGTTAGAAACATCTGTTAATAGATGAGCCTCCGATGGGAGCATTGTGTAATTTTTCCTTCCTTTCTCTCTCCCTCCTTCCTGCTATCTATCCGACATTCCAGCACAGCTTTGCCGAGCTCAGTCACTCGTTGTGATGGGAAGGGAGGCATAGTGGGAGAGGATCAAAGAGCTAAACGAGAGGCTAAAGATACTGAAGCAGATTAGCGGCACTTCCCACAATGCCAACAGCTGCTCATAACCGCGCTGGGCCTAAAGGTAGCTGCCGTCTGCTGCCCATAATACAATAGGAGAGGGAGGATCAGCACGCACACTGAAAAACATGTGTTATCATCACAAAGGGATTGTCAGCTTCAAACGCCTTACATCCCTCTGCCATCCCTCAGGATCAAACAGGCTGTTGGCTGGCAGTTATCACAGAGCTCTCTTCTAGTCTAGTCACATCCCTATTCTCCACTCTTCACTCTCCTTCCCTCGCTCCTCTCTTTTTTTCGCCCCCTCTTTCTCTTTTCCTTTCTCTTCCTCAGCGGGGCCCTAATCTCAGTCACTGTTATCCTCCAAGCCATCGTCGTTCATAATACGCTCATGACATCGCTGACGGACAAATAATCGAGACAATCGCTTTTGTCTGGAGTTTGTCTCTCTCTCAGTGTCTCCCTCCCTTTCAAAATTATCAACAACACTGGATCTTATTGTGGAGCTCTTGATATATCTCAAAGCGATACATTGTTTGCCTGAATTCTCTGACAACCTCAGAGCCATACTCAGCATCATAAAGAGAGAAATGTCTGAAAAAGATAGGGGAGCGCTTTGTTCTTCATTGTAATGGATGAACTCTCTAACTCAATCCGCAGCGTCCTAAACAGGCTGGAGCTGAATGCATTTGCTGATATGAATGTGTCATATTATGAGGCAACAATTACAAGAATTAGATGAGAATTGTGCTCGGCAAAAAATAAAAAATAAAAAGTCACTGTAATCACATTCCTTCACACAGGAGACCGTTCTCCCCACAAGCTTTCTGAGTGGTTTTGCCTTTCCTCTGTCAGGAATGATTTCCCAAGCCACACATGGACATACACTAATGCACACACATAAAAATGAAGAAAGAGAAACAAAAGACATTTTATTATGCTCAAATCATCTTTAATCTTCCATTTTCACCTAACTTGTTGACAGTTAAATCAACAAATTCATCAGCAGACTTTCAGTACCTCAGCTGATCAACTGAGGGACAGAAAAGAATTATTTGACCGTTTATCTTTATTTATGTCGTCTTTATGTTTTTAACACAACTTCTAACTGCACTTTTAACTCACACTGTCATGCCTGTATGCAGATTATAATACCTGAGAAAGAGAAGCAGTTATAGCCGCCGTCCCGTACTGAATGCAAACAAATACATACAGCAAAGTAAACACACGCGTGTCGAGCATGTGAATGTATTTACAGTTATTGCTTTTATTTGTTTTGTATATTTCCCCAAGAAAAATCTTTTGGATTTTGAGTGATTAGATCTATTGAGAGACTAAACTGCACCAATGCAATTATTTAAAGGTTGAAATGCTTAGAAAGAAACATGTTTGTTTTCTGACTTTATTTTAACTTTTCATTGCCTTAGCGTCCCTTTATGTCTGCGTCCTGGCAAATGATGACGAACATAAAGGTCATGAGATACCTGTAAAACTGAAATATGATCATTTTATGACTAATTAAACATGTTAACCTCCAACTAATACTATAACTGATACAATCATTGCACTTTTAGGCAATTAGAGCTAAATGAAAACTTTACATCTAAAAACAAAACCTATACTTCAGATAATTTAAGTAAAACTAATTTTACTTAATTGCTTTTCTTTATGAAATCCATACTGAGCAGGTATAGATTGTGTATCAAGACATTTAAAGACATTTTTAGGTATTAAAATATGGGTTTTGCAAAATGAGCTGCAGCTTAGTATCAGAAAGATGTTCTGAACATTAGCAGGAGATGTGTAGCTGAGATGTATACTGATGTGATTCATCTAACACTTTTTATTTCACTTGACTGAAGTCAAAAATCTGAAGTCTAAAATCTGTCAGTTTTGGCAAAAATGTTCATAATTAACTAGTGTATCTGGCTTTTTTTTTGCCAAACCACATACTGTCTGTTATTCACGGTATGTATTTTCTGGAACTGGATCATTTGTGGATTAGACGAGCAGGGAGAAGAGAGTGAATAGTGAGGGTCCGCCGAGTTGTCACAGAGCCTGGATTTCTTTGTTTCTCCAGTAGATGCCAGCAGTGAACCATTTAAGACGCCGCCACGTCTCTCCCCCTCTAATTCGAGGGTACTCTGCATGTAACTGCTCTGGAGTTGGAGATGGTACAGATGGCTGGCCTAAACGCAACACTTATCCAGACATTTCACTGTTCGCAGAATGATATCAAAGTCAACTCAAAATGGAGGCTGTGCCATCAACTTGAAACAAATTCTAACACTTCCAACAAAATTGTATTGTGAGTAAAGTCGCCGCGGATTTGGTCAGTGTTCAGCACAGATGTCCCCCCTGTGTGTGTTTGCGTTAAATAAAAACTAGTGCTCACATCCTCTTAAAAATTCAGCTGTGGATTTTCAGGGATAAATGCTCACAATTATAATGTTTTAATCCAGATTGGATTCAGACACATTTATTTATTTCAGAGCGTGAGAGTTTAAATTGTGCATCAGGAGAAAAAAAAAAAGAACAGTGCCAGAACACAAACAAATTAAAATTATGTGAAATATGGGAGAATAACTGAAACAGCAACATCTAGTTGATTTAGTCTTTTGGACACTGAAGACATGCCAAACTGATTCTTAACATTTAGATGATTCTGTACATTCATTTAATACAATTCCAGTTGAAAATAAAATACTTTTTACTCTCTCTTTTTTTTTTTTGTCTGCTCTTTGTCCTCATCTTGACACAGGCTGCAATCACACTAGCTCAGATCAAAGTCGTCAAATTTCCCACATGGGCTCGCAGACCTGCTGTCAGTTTTGATGTTACAGTGCAAACGTCACATTGCATTAATACGTGTGAATTAAAGAATACAAATTTATCCCTCAATATTGTCTCCCTTGCTTCCTAAAAGTGTGTGAGGGGAGAAAATACACCTTTTTAAATGTGATATTACGTTTGTTAAACTAGTTACCAAGGATACCTTTATTTTTACCCTCTTCCCGTCTGAATGCCCGCTTTCTCTGCTCTGCTTTTTACACTGATCCATTAGTTTCCATTAGTTAGTTTGCGTATACAGTTTTTGGGATTAAATAGCTGTGAAAACAGTTGCTGTACCTGCTGCTCACTCAGATCCAATTTTTCACAAAACATGTTTGCAGCTAGTTTCAGAAGTAATACTAACTCTGAATATGTCTTTTTGTGTGTAAGGTCATCTGTGAGAGTGTGTGTGACCACTGTTTGAGCTCCAACAATAGGTTATCTGTGCCTATTTCTGGAGGGCGGGGCCCAAGAGACCTGGTCTCCCCGCGTGATTGGCTGGCTCGCCACTGTGAGAAGTTTACTTTGGAGGGTGCTCTATGCTGGATTTTTTCGCTTCCAATTAAATGTGGAATGCAGCACTCTCGAAGGCCATTTGAAGTGTGTTGTGTTTGCATGTGTATGTGTGAGTGTGTGTGTGTGTTTGTTTGTCTCCGTACCCTCCTCTTTCATTTCCACACACAGAGGTCTTTCAGCAAAGACGAGACAACCTCCCGAGCAGGTAAGATGGGACCCGAAACCCGCTCGGTTATTTTTCCACGCTGTCCTACATGTCAGTTTGATTCCATCTGCGTTTGCCGTCGTGACCTTACAAGGAAACGAGGAAGCTACCAACACAACAGTAAATTATTTCTTGCAATGTCAAAATCTCTTCTCATCCGGAGAGGAATAACACTTTCTGTAAATGTGTGTGTGTGTTCCCTGTGAGTCATAAAAGACTTCTGGCTCCTTGTTTACTGTTTGTCAGAGGTGTCTTTTGTCTGGATGTGATTAGTGCCAGCCTTTTCCTCTTCCTTGCATGCACAGGAGAAGATGCGGCCTGATTTCAAAGAGCCCGTTTGGACAGAAGACTATTGTCGTGGGCGGTGAGCGAAAGAAAAAGATGTCACCGATTGCTCAAACATTGAGTTTTTCAAGAGAACTTGTGCACCGTGCAAACACAGAAAAAACACAAAAACACAAATATTAGCACCCGGACTCAAATGTGAAAAGGGAGGTGGAAATAAAAGAGGATTTGAACTTAATGAACATGCATTAGTGGCATAGAAGTGCTTTCATCAGACTCCTTTTCAAACGTGTTTTCACATCCCCTCAGATGCAACATCACAGCACCAGTGAATCTGACAGAGAGGAGAGAAAGTCTTTATTTAGACTCAAATGGGTCTCATCTGAAATAATGAATATGTCCTTGAGAAAAACAAAGAGCCCCACAAAACGGGCTACTCTTCTACAGAGGCAACGGAGATGGCAGATAATTGTTTTCAAGTCTGGCACTGCTCTGTAAATGAGTTTGTTCTGTTCTGCGGGCAGCTAACTGTGTCTTTCCTTCCTTTCATTTCTCTCTCATTTTCACAGATACACACTTTTTGATTTTCTTCTCTTTGCCTTTGTTTTCTTGTTATCTGGCCTCCATATTTACCCTCTCCTTGGCTCTCCCAACACCCTCTTTCACTTTCTCTCTTCTCAATCTTTCTTTTCTTCCTCTCTTTTCTCTCAGTTCCACATTCTTTGGCACGGCTGGCTTTTTACATCTTTGCTTTACTCGTTGTTCCCTTTCTTTGTTTTGTTTGCTCACTGGGTGCTAACAACAAGAGAATTCTCTATTTTACTGTGCTTTGTTCACAGCAAATAGTTTACCTTGACTTCAGCAGCCTCATTCTGCTATATTCTCCCCTGTTATTAATGCTCCACAACAATTGAAGATTCCCATGAAATTCTGCTCTGGGCCATTGTGGACGACTGATATAGTTGTCAAAGTTGTCTTTGTTTGTTGTTGTTTTTGTCCCATGAGAATCAAATGCTAGTGATGAACAAGGAGCTTCCGATGGGCATAATAAACCATCATACAATTACAAAATGGCTGCCTGAATTGTTGCAGGAATGTGTACTGGTTTGTCCAAAAAACATCAACCAGCTTTTATACAGCAAAGTAACAGTTAACTTAACATTCCTCCATCGTCGATCCTCTCTATATAAGTTTCTCTGTGAAAGGAATCCAAACAAAGTTATATTTAGAGTTCCCCATATAGGCTAACTGCTGTCCTACTGTGATGGCTTCTGTTGCATTGTAGTTATTTAAATGATCCAACTAAACTCTGAATTCCTCAGATCAAGTTGGAGTATGAGTATAACCACAAATTGTTAGATCACCATGATTCCACTAGTAAGAGTTAAAAGGTCGCCACAACCCAATAAAATAGGCCTGTTTTGTGCCCACTGACAGCTTCCCCAGTTTGAGGAATAGTTGACGAATCAGAGCCTACTAGGCAGGATTAAGAATAAGGACGCCATTTCCTACAGTCATGAAAAATAGTGACAGAGAAATGAAGATAAGTGCAGATGAGATTGATGCAGCTGTGTGAGCTGCTGTAACTCCACATACAGAAATAACAACTTAAATCTACAAATTACTTTGATCAATGTGAAAAACATTAATTTGCTTGTAGGGACACTAACACAGCCGTGTCAAGTTCTGACTGACCGGGAGGCTAATTTTAGATGTAGCACAGTTGCATACTAAGTTAAATATAATGGCAAATTTGTAAGGCCACAAACTAAGATATAATATACGTGTCGATTTGACTTGTAAATGTTTGAACTTCAGCTAAATGTTTGGGCCAACGTGGCTGTAGGACTTTACTTACTGCAAACATTTGAGATCAGAGATCAAACAGTGGCACAATCAATCAGTGTGAACAATGCTCGCTTGTTTGTGGTCAATGAATATGAACTACTGTCAAATTCGTACAAATAAATCAAGGCAGAAATTAACTTCACATTCTGTCTGAACCTTTAAGGAAGCTTAGAAGGCTCCTGTTTCCTCAGTATAGCCTGAGATAGTGACCATATGACTGCCTGTGATATCTAATGTCAAAAAATCTGAACTTTCCCTTCAATTTCAAGAAGGAGCAAAAAAAAAAAAAAGAACTGTACTTCCTTCCTTCCTTCCTTTTCTCCTTCCCTTCTTGTTCTCAAGGGTTTTCTATTCCCAAGGTTCCACTCTGGGGAGCCTGCAGTCCCTTGAGAACCCTTCTAAGCCCTCTCTGGCTGGGTAATAATGGCTTTCCAACGTCGCCTATTTAGACTGCAAGTTTCCATTAAATCTCACTGTGTCATTACAGTTCATATTCTTAATTATGCAGCAAATGTCCCCAAGGGAATATCATGGAGGCCACTACTCCACAATCTGTCCATATGGCACTTAATTAAAAGTTTTCTTAAGAATAAATTGCATTCAATTCAATTAAAACTGTAATGTCATACCAAAATAATGGGCAAAGCCTCCTACAACGTGCAGCTCAGAACACACACAAAAAATCTTTTCTCTGTTTTTTTTTTTTTTTGCAATGTTTGCAATGGGAAAAGTGCATATCTCCCTTCCAAAAAAGCCCCCTAGTAGAAAATATGCAAAAAGCAAATATCACCAAAGCCTCCTACATGCCACCAAGCCCCAGGCAACAACCGCGCTTGAACACTCGAGCTATTTCTAGATTCCACTCTTGGAATTCACACCATGACAAATGAACCATTGGAGTTTGGAATTCCTATTTATCTGCTGCGCACAGAGGCACTTGATTTGGGTGTGAAGAATAAAGGAATTATACGGACAAAAAACCAGACGACTTAAAGGATAAATGATAAAAAATAAATAAATAGATTGTGTGTGTGTTTTTTCCTCTGGAGCCAGAGTTGTTTGTTCATCTGATTGAGGGCGTTTAGGTGGGCGTGTCCTTATCATCTGGATGCTCTGATCTCACCAAAGCAAGACAATTTCAAATAAGCAGCATCTGATATTAAACATCCTCTGCCACAGATGCACTTCCCTGCAGGATTATTTCCAAGAAAAGACATTTCCTTTTGAACAATAAATGATGTGTGTGTTTTCTTTTTTTTATTTCCACCCAGCTTGATGCCACAGTGAGTTCAAATTTGCGATGGGCTCCGACACAAATCTCAAATAATCACGTTTTTGCTTCAACCAGCAACTTCCTAACCTTCCGCCTGCAGCTCAGAGTGGCATCGCGCAGATGACGAGCATTGATTAGTAGATTGGGAAGCAGGGAAAAGAAAAGTCCATTTGGTAAAGTAGGCTGCTGTTCCCTGTGCCCCATCTGTTGGGTGTGAGATGCTGACTTCATCTGTTGACGACGCGCGGTGGCTAGGGAACCAGGGATGAGTTGATTTCCCTCTTTCGCTGGTTGAGCAGTGAAGGGCCCTAAAGCGTAAACAAAGTGTTTTTCTTGTTCTAAACACAGAGTCTTGGCTCAGCTCGGGCTTGGACTTGGCTGCAACGTGTGTGTGTGTGTGTGTGTGTGTGTGTGTGTGTGTGTGTGTGTGTGTGTGTGTGTGTGTGTGACTCTGTTGTTCACTCAACCTCACTCTAAAGGCCTGTTTGGTACCCTCAACACAAACACCCCCCCAACCAGCAGCCTACAGGTGATTAGCACACACAAACAAACATATAAAACTTCCACACCTACCCATTGACAACCACACCCACACATGTCCCTCAACCCCCCTCATGCAGACACATACACGTACACACCATGCTGCATCTGAGTCTAATCATACCATTGAATGTAAACGCATTGAAAGCTAACTCTGAATGGAAACACGCTTAAAAAGATTGGAAGGTTGAGGGTCAGATCGTTTTGTTCCAATCACTACATGCTGGTATTTTTCATTTGCTGCCTACACACAAATACTCTGACTCACAGGAAAGAACACTGGGTTTCAAATCAATCATACAATCACATCTATCCACAGTTTAGGTATATAAAAACATGCCTTCCTATTATTCTGACCATTCACTCTGATATTATAAGGAAGAGAGGCTATTACAGCTGGTGCCGAGGTGGCAGATGATAGATTGTCTGAGTTATGTGTCCTCGACCTGCCGTCTGCCCTCTGGAAATGGGTTTTTTAAAGAGATACCTGGGCAAAGCATTTATTTCAAATGGCCGCAAATATTTCTTCTGCTAGAGGTATAATTGATTTAACTTGCTGACCAGTGCGCCTCAAACAGGTAGGAGATGAAAGGAAAACCATAGGGAGACTGAAACAGTTTACACGAGAGACAGAAGAATGACAGAGAAGGAGAAAGAAAGAGCATAAATGAATTTGTCCTTTTCCCTGCACAGCAGCCACCATATACAATAACTCACAATGTGGGCTTTAGTGAAAAACATTTGCTGTCAACAGCCAGTTTCACTGTACTAAGCCAGTCTAACAGATGTGCACTCACCCAAAGACTTATGCAGCTGCCACTGCTGCTGCTCCTGTGTGTTTTCTCATGTGTGTGTGTGTAAGCCTGCTTATATGCGTGTATACGGTTATGTTTACCTGCAGTTCAGCAGGTTTTATAGGCATGAGAGTATGTGCGCCTTCATAACTTAAAAAAAGAACCCAAATCTGTTCTAGTTAGATTTGATGTTGATTGCATTACCATATGAACACATTCTTGGCTATTGTCCTGCTCCCCAGGGCTGACTCAGGCTCAGTTTTGGACTATGCTGGGCTGGCCTCGGGGTCCTCTCCGCCGGGGGACTGAGGGCATCCTGCGGCCCAGTTTAGCTGCCTGTTTGTTTCACCAGCATCCTAAAAGGTAAACAAGCTTACAATTACGCTTTTAGCTCTTTCCCCAGAAATATGTATTTATGTTTTAGATCTAGATGAGAGATTTAATTTGATAGATGTCAATGTTACTCTCTTCCAAGTTTTTTTTTTAATTATGACAGTGAAATCCAGTGAAAAAAATTCATATACTATCTGTAATTGCTTAAAAAAGCTTTTAATTTTATTAGAACTTTTTACCGGTCAATAAATTCACTACTCAATCAACAGAAAATTAACGGGAAAATATTTTGTCATTTATTAATCATTTTAGCCAGCGGAAATGCAAAACCATTTCTAAATTCACTTCTCAAGTGTGAGAATTTGCTGCTTTTCCTGATCATTTATGATTGTAAACTAAATATCTTTTAGTTTTAGACTGCTGGTCAGGTAAAACAAGACATTCAAAGATGTCCCTTTGGGTTGGGTATTTCCTAACATTTTATAGATTCATCAACTCGTCAAGAATCAGCAGATTAATAGATAAAATATTTTCTTTTGCTGTCATATTTCCACTGTACAGAACATTTTCAGACAGACAGATACATACTGTATCTCAAAAATCAGTCTTATTAAAAAGAAATGTTTAATTAAAAGTCTACACCAAGTTTTTAAGCGTTGGCCCTGTTGGCAAACTTATCTCCTCAATAATGAGAACACAGACACCAAAATCATCCATCTGTTGCTGTTAGATCATTCACTCTGCTGCTATTGATCATATCACCTCAAAAGTGTGGGAAAAGAAGAAATCACAGCAGCCTTAAAGCTAAACTGCAACCTATCTTAAATTCACAGCCAAGTCTGGGAAGATTTGAGAATTAGTTTGTTGAAACGTGATGTCATAGAAAATATGACACACAATACATTTTCCTGTTTTCAACAGGGAGTATGCATTCAGCTAAATGACCTGCCAGTAGATGGATATGTAATTCTTATGGATCCATCCAGCCAAAAATCAACTTGATTAATCAGATAAGTGAAAAATTCAGCATTTAATGGGATGAAAAGTGATTTAACAATGTGATTTTGAGTTGAATGATGAGCCAAACTTTTAAAACCTTTATGGATTTCTGTAAAAGTTAATCTAAAATCTAACAAAACCGATCCAAAAAGAAAAATACGATTACTGATGTTTTTTGAGTCCATTGGTGTCACATCACAACTATGTGAAGACATTGTTGCACTGAATGCACAGAAAAACAGCCACACACAAGCGCCCTTATGCATGTGTGCGTGCATATGCATGACTGACACACACACACTTGCACACATACACACACACACACACACACACACACACACACCACTCTTTCTTCTTGTCTCATTGGCAGGCTCATATCCCATCTGCTCTCCAGGGGGGCGGACAGTGAGATAGTTGTCATTGTGGAACATCTCTCTACAGACACACACACCCCTTGAAACTAAACTCACCGACACAGACACCCACACACACACAAATGCACCCCGTGAACCCCCCATACATTCACTTCCAAGCATCTGGAGTCCAGCTACATTCTTCTCTGCTAATTGACTGTCATAACGGCTGGAGATTAACTTCAGCCCAATCCCTGCAAGATAAAGACTACAGACATGGGGGCCAAACTGGGCTGGGATGAGGGTTTGGTGGCAGTGGCGGAACTGGGCGGAGGGGGCTAATACCACCACATCTCCTATTTGTTATTGATATTTACAGGCTGTCTCGTCCCTCCCTGCTCGCCACTGCCCCTCCTCTGCTCGTCACCCATGAGGATTAGCGTTAATGGCAGGCTTATGGAGTAAGCGAGCCCCTGTCAAACCCATGTCCCCTTTTTGCCATCTCCCAGATTAGCTGACGCTTTGTGATGGGCTCCCTCTGCAAGACACAAGCCTCCAAGTGTAAGGAAAAGGAGGGAACTTTGTCTAAACTTCTCATAAAGTGGCGAAAAAGGAGCTTGTGGCAATGCTTTTTGTGTGTGTGTGTGTGTGTGCGATGGGATGATGGTGCATGCTGGGGGGTATTAGCTTGTGGTTAGAGCACATTTGAAAAGTGTTTTTTTTTTTTATGTACAAAATGATTGACTGCAAAGGCTTAAAACAAATCATGGTACTTTTTTTTTTTTTTTTTTTTAATATGACGCTGCCTTGATCCTCTGGATTTAACAGAATGATGAACTAAGATGGATATAGAGCAGTAAATTCACATGGTGTAACATTTCAAAATAAATGTCCGGGGGCAATAACAGGTTTCATTCTCATCCTTCTTAAATGGATGACTGGCTGTAAAATATTATACAAGAGTTACTGTTGATTGTATTAGATACTGATATTGTATACTGTCTTGCTCTAACACTGCACTCTTTCTACAAACTTCCTATTTCACTTTAATAATTCTGTCTTTCATTTCCAGCTATTTTCTACCAATTAAGGTAACAGAAAGGATCCTGTGTGTGGGGATAAATAAGTTTACAGGAGAATTTATGAAGTTGCACTGTACTGTACTGTATCTTATTAAGATTTTGTTATAATCTTGTTAGGAGCATGGTGGTTATTCAGAGGTCAAATAGCAAAATAATATACAGCCAGTGTGTTTCAGTAATTTGATGTTTAGAGATACTGTTGCTGCTTGATGATTGCGCTTTAATTTTATCATTTGGTTTTCTCAGCTGCTCTTCTAATTGATCTGATTTTAATTAATTGATAGAAAATTGCCACGTACAGCACTTACCTTTGAGTAGGAGAAGTACATTTTATGATAGTGTTAGAGAGCATAATGAAATTCTGTATGTTTTCATACATTTTGTCAACTCTGAATGAGATAACTTTAGCAGTAAGGTGAGACGCTAGATATTTGGCAAGTGGTTCAGCAAATACATGTGTTAAATAACACACACGTTGTTGTTGTTTTTTTTAGTGTGTGTGTGTGTGTGTTTTATGGAGAGTTTGTATTTGCAATATTATTAGCAATATACATCACTTTACAAAGAACAGGCAAAAAAATATATATGGAAATGAAACATATTCACTTAAACTACAAGATCAACAGTAATAGTAGTAATTAATACTTTGACCAGTACATCTAAGTAAAACTATAAACTATACACAGCATGTTGACATGCACACTTCAAAATGGGGTAAGACTCAAACATGATTCTTCTCAGCTTTTTTAGAAGGTGTAGGAGTCATTTTTTTACGCACACAGCATATTCTATTCTTTTGAAGTATTTTAAGTAAATTATTTAATGTCAGTATACTAATTGTATTCACACAAAGTTTACACAGGCAACATAAGATCATGACGTATGCTCTGCTGGATAGACAGTGTTCCATATTAAGCATACTTTTAAGAGTTTTCTGTTGAGAACGAGAGAAAACCTGGAAAGAGACAGTGACACATTTCATGCGACAGACTTGTTCAGCCAAATTTGAAGAGTTACATAGTACCAGGTACTTTCCTGTACTTTATTTCTAAACTCTAAAAGTTTCTACATCCTCTTTTTGTTCACTTCTTTCTCTCCTTCCCATCATCCCATTCCTAAACTCCTCCATTGCAGTAGCTTCCTTCCTTTCCTATACTCTTCCTTTCTTCCTCTCTCTCTTCCTCCATCTCTCTCCATCCCGGCCTCTCATTCCTTCCTCTGCTCCGCCTCTCCTCCCTCCATCCTGGCTGTGCGGATGACAGCCGTGCTCTCATGGCATCTGTCTGCTGCTCCCCAGCTTGTCTGTGTGTGATCAGCTCCTCTCCAGCTCTCCTCCACACTTTATCTCCTCGTCTTAGTGCTCCCTTTTTTCACAGACCGCCGCTCAGTCGCCTCGCTGCCAACTCACTGTCGCTGTTAACTCACATACCATCTTATGTATTGCCAAAGCAGATTGTGTTTGGAGGGCAAGCAATTAAGGGGGAGGCAAGCGCAAAACTGTAATGTAATTTTGGCTGCGATATTTACGGGGGAGAAAGGAGGAGGAGGGCGTGGGGTGGGGGGGACAAAAAAGCACTGAGAAGGGCTTAAGCGGGTCGGACATTGCGGAGTCAACACCGTCGAGAATAATGATTTTGAGCTGAGATTTAGTGGGACGGAATCTGGCACTTCCCTAATTACGAGAGGCCAAATGTCAAGCCTGCTCGCTGTCAGCTTGGTGGCGGGCGGTGCTGCCTTCTCTCCGTCTCTCACTCTCAGTCCCTCCCTCTGTTTCTTTCTCTCTCTCTCTCTCTCTCTTTCTGCAAGTTTCTGCATGTTTTATGAAGCTCATTAAAAGTCATTAAAAGTGTGGTGAGATTTTCACAGCCTCCGCTCCGTGGCCCCTGTAGTCCTCTTTCTATCTGTCACAGATCTGGGAGAAAAGAGAAACAGAAAGAGAGAGGAGAGAAGGAAACAAACATAAAAGCCGAGGCAGATTTGAGTTTTGTGAGAGAGGCATTTAAGATAAACAAGAAAGAAGAAAAGAAAGAAGAAGAAAAATGGAGAAAGACTCGGGGGCAAGGTATCTAAGTGGATTTTGTGGTAAGCATCGCTGAGCTCTCTGAAAGGTCTAATTTTTACAGGCCTGCAGCATTATCACCACGCAAGAAGAAAGCTCTCTAATAAAATAACAGAGTGTGAGAATGTGAACAAACACCTTGTAGGGGGAGTGTTTTCAGACAATTTGGCCTATTTGTCGATCAACATCCTTCAGCCTGGCGTTCTTTTCAATGAAAACTATTCTGCATTTACGGCTCCCATTTTGCAATGCCAGATACAACGGGGGGTCAAAGTCAAGGTCTCTCTGCGTCGCTCAGTGGGAGAAACTTCAGATCCTGCTTACAAGCCATTACAAAGACCTGCTGTTTTTCCTCGATTCGGGGTGGGTCAGGTTGGGGGTGAAAGGTCCGTTTCCCATTCAGGAGAGACACATGGGTTGAGGGGTGGGAGGTGAGAATGGGCAATGTAAAGAAATGGTAAAAGATGAAAGTGTGTGTGTGTGTAAACAAGAGAGAAAAGGAAGGAGAGATGTCACTAAAAGCAGTTGGTCTGACATATAGTCTTCCAGGCGTTATGTTATCGGTCGTGCTCCCAATTAAACCAGTTCAATAGACAGGCTGAAATCACATTGGCCCCTTGTGTTTGCGCTCTCCTGCTACAGTGTCTCCTTCAGATGCACAAACACACTTCCACACCTCACATGTAGCAAAAGCCTCCTACCTCCACACAAATATACACACAAAGCCCACATTGTTGCTGACTGTGTAGCTAATTGAAGGTGTAGTGCATGTGAAAGGTTATAAAAGTAGTTGTGTAGCACCAAGGTGACTTGGCTCACCGCACCGAGACTCTACAGATGGCCCGGTACTGCCGAGGTGGTGGCGGCCGGGGTGTGCATGTGTGCGCGAGGGAGATAGAGCGCTACGGAGCCTCGGGCATCCGCGGGGGCCCCCTGTGACTTGGCGAAGGGAAGCGAGCGAGGAAGAGTCTCGCGTGGGCGGGAAACCAGCAGAGGTATGAAATGATTTGGAGAGGTGTGGGGGGGTCGTCAGAGGGGCAAGACGTCAGAGAGAGGGGCAGGTGGTGGTTGGAGAGGTGGTGGCGGCAGGGTTATGGGGCTCATGAAAGGTAAGCCAGTTGTGTAATGGGGTGAGAAGCGCAAGAAGAGTCACTTTTTTGGCAAATATAGAAGATGTTCTGGTTTTAGTACAGGTAAGGATGAAGTAAACGCCAACCTGTACAGACACACTGGGTACACACTTTCTCATGTTACAACAAAGATTTGTTTTTTCCACTTTCCTTCAAAAAAGGAAAGTGTAGTGTAGCTACATGTGAATCATATCAAACAGTTTGTATGTGGTTTTGAATTTTGAATCAGCAACTGTGAAATTGTTAAAACCACATTCAAAACCACATTGATATTCATAATAACATAAATTACTGAACAATCAGTTTTAGAAATCAGCTCAATATATAGTTCACATGGTGAGGTCAGGAGGGAAGAAAGTGTTCAGGAGCCTCGGATGTCTTATGCTGTAAAATTTATTGAAGCTTGGCCAAGGAGAAGGAGAGACACTCTCAAAGTACATCAGAAGTGCCTGAAAATGCACAGACTAACTAACTTAAAACTTTTAGTAAAATCACAATGACTCCACTCCACAATGATTGTAACACATTTATTGAAATGAGAGATTGAACTGAGTTACAAGCTAACTGAAGAGTGGTGTCAAGATCAACTCTATACTGCTCATATAGATACAAAATAAAGGCACAAAAGGCAGTTGATAAAAAAGAGACGAACAGAGCTAACAGCCTGCACATTGGAGGGACTGTAGGCAGCCAACAAAGATTTGTTTGGTCTTTCTGGGCTAACTGTATAAATGCATCTGAGGTAAGAGTAGTGCAAAATAATAAGCCAACAATAATAGGGCTCCAGTAGCCTGCAGAGAGTGAAAAGATACTCATTCAAGGTAAAAAAAAACCTTTGTTTCATACGCAGGAGAAAATATGTCATATATATATATGTGGATATAATAAGCCCATTAATTCATGGTACAGCAGGATTTTCCAGGGTCCATTGTTGGTCCATTATTGAGTGAACCACTTTCTGGTTAGAACCACTAGTTGACTCACACATGCAAGTTGAGAGCAGTCGAAAGTGGGTAGGAGGAAAGTGAAGGACACAGACGTCATGGTAACAGTGAATTAAATGTTTTATCATTGTGTCTTCCTGCTGCTATGTTTGAACAGAAAAATACTTGATGCAAACCAAGAGCAGAATGAAACAATGATTTGGGAATTCAACTTTATTTTACAAACAAATCCAAAGGAGGTCTAATCAATATATCAACAAGGGAAAGACACACTTTCAAAATCCTATTTTTGTACACTTCACTTGGAGAAATGATTGTTTTAGTTTCTCACTTTAGTTTCTCTTACCAGCTGTTCCAGCCTCATTGCTCTCGTGGCTCTATAATACATCCATGATCGCTCCACACAGATCCTCACAATAATACATTGTTTTACATTATACAATAATGCAAACAATACATTGTTTGCATTATTTACTTGTTGAGTTCGACCATTGCTCTTTTAATTACATCATCTTGTTGTGCAATCTTCTTCTGGCCAGGTATTTCTTATCTTGTGAACCAACTTCTAATATCTGCACAACAATGGTGGATGGAAACAAGAATTCATTCACATTTTCTTTTGCTGAATTATCTGGAATACTTGCATTACATTTAGGATGAAACACAGCTAATGTCAGTGTTTTTAAAGTCATTTTGTTGAAGAGCTGAAATGTTTAGTTTGTGAGTTTCTACACGGCACAAAACTTTGTGACATCTGAGCAATTACATCAAAGTGGACTAATGTGGCTAATGGGAATACTGGTGGAATGATGTCTTATTGAAATACATGAAGGGATTTCTAATATTTTTATTTCTTGCCCGCACCTGTAAAAGTGACAAGTAATCTGTGGTAAAATATTACTCATGTGGATATATCATTTCATAATGTGGACTGATCAATACAGCTAAAGTAGCCTACAAATTAAACTCCCCCTTGCTGTGTTTTTCTTCAATTAATGGTGGAGCAATTTTTATTTTAGACCAATTTTAACTCTAGAAATATCTATTTCTCCAAACAAGTTGACCCAGAAAATAATAAATAATAAAAATAAAAAGTTAAAAAAAATAAAAAAACAAGACACAGATGTATCATCCAATTAGTCTGGCAGAGCTCAGGGTCCTCTGTTGTGGTTGTCTAAAGAGATGCCTGCCACATTACCCCTCCACACCACTGTATGCACACACACCTCCGTCAGCCCCCCAAACCCCTGAGTGATGGCAAGAGGGAGAAGTGATGTGAGGAGTGGTGGAGAGACGAGAAGTGGGAATGTGCGGGGGAACCCCTACTGGGCACGAAGACACATGCCCACACACACACACCCACGAACGCACACACACACACGTCAGACAGAGCCCTGCAGTCCCACCTTTGACACTAAGCTTCCAGAAGCAGGGAACTCTGGCTCATCCCCGCTAACACAGACTGGCAGGTGAAGCTAAGCGCCCTCTCTTGTCTCCTCCAGTCCTCTCCCTTTTCTGTCTGTCTTCTCCTCTTTCTCCATCTCTATGTGTGTTTCTTTCTTTCGCTCACTTTCTCTCCTATTTCTGTTTCCAATATCCATCTGTTTCTTTCTCTTACCACCCCTCCTCCCCTCCTTTCCTTTTCTCTCTCTCCTCTCCCCTCTTCCCCTCAGAGGCTGCAGGCTGGGGTTGAACTCATCTGTCAGGATCAGAAAGGGGCTAGAGTGACGGGAGACTCCTGTTTCAGCAAGATAAACAGCCAGCACAGATGAAAATACTCTCCCTTCAACACACACACACACAAACACATACATGCACACCTACATGCATGCACAAAGACGCACACAGAGCGAGTGATCCATCTCGCACAACGGCGAAGTCAGATTGAGGGTGTTAGCTCCTTGTCAGCTTAGAAAAGGTGCAGCATCCAAATTCAGGAGGCACCTGGTTATTTACAAAGTTAATCACGGAAAATTCTGCTAAACTTGGCCAGAGAACTCAGGCGGCTCGTGATTGACAGTGACCGAGCAAAGATGCCGATATAGATCTTTAGAAGAGACAAACATATTTTTGGACGAGGCACAGAGACATCTGTATTCGCTTTGACTGATACGTTGAGAGCGGCTGAATATCTAAAAAACTAACTTCCTCCTCTCTTTCTTTTTTTTTTCATTGCAGACGAGAGCTACTTTAACACTTGCCAAGATGACAACGGTTGCCCAAATGTTCTATTTGATGTTTCGAGCCTCAAGAGCAAGTGGGAGAGAAAGAGTGATACAGAGGGAGAGAGGGAGAGAAACCGAGGGAAAACAGAGAAAAGAAATGGCAATAAGAGAGAGGGAGAAAGGGGAGACTGAAAGCAAATGAGAATGAGAGGAGTGGAAAAGAACATTAGCTTGAGAGATGCCAAGTTCACTATCTGCCAGCCTGAGGTGTGTGCAGTCCCGGGTGTCGTAGTGGCAGTGAAGGGGGAGGAGAGGGGAAGGAGGGGTGAGGCAGTGGGTGTCAGGTATGTCTGTCTTTCTATCCCAGCACTCCAACATGCGCTTTTTGCTGCAGCTGCTGCTTGCCCGGATAACAAATCATTCCCTACAGCGCCTTCTGGTAACCTCGTCATTCCCGCTAATAACATTTGGAGATGCTAAGCTTGTAAATTAGCGAATCTGGACCGAGGAGATATTATTTATGCTTGTCTCCCATCCTGAAAGACTTGTCTTGATGGGTAAATTGTGTTTAATTCTTGGAGGAAGCCGTTTTTTTCTGCGCCCCAGCGTGAGATGAGATTAATCCCTTGACAACCTTTGCAGGCGCACTTAAAAATTGCTCCCAAATGTCACTGCCGCCGCTGCCACCGCCGAGATTTGCGGAGGGTGGAAACAGGGAAGAAACAAGCACCGTGCAGAAATGGGGACACATCCGACGCACATGATCCTCCCCTATACATACACACACACGGGCATGCACACACACACACACACACACACACACACACACACACACACACACACACACACATTCTTTAAATGTATTTCCTTTCCCTTCTTAGCATTCACAGAAAAAAAAAAAACACACAAACTCGAGGCACAAGCCATCGCCCGCCCACATACAGACACACACCTTGCACCCTCCTATAGATTATGTTCTTGTTATACTGACACACACATACCGTGGCAAATAAAAACTGTATCACTTCGAACTGTTTGAGCAGCGACAGCAGACACACGCATTCACACACAGGAGCAGTTGTCCTAACACACACACAACACTTACAGCTTGTTCCCCAGATTGCCTTTTACTAATTTGTTCCCTCTGAGTGAGAGTTTGTTTTTGATTTAATGTTTCTTTATGGCTCTTGGTGAAAAGACACTTTTAGATTTATTTATCAAGGAGACAGATATGGCTGGAGAGGGCCTGTGGCCTGGAGCTGCTTTTTTATTTGCACATAAATTCACATAGTCGAATTTCAGCACTGACAAAACACCTCCAGTCATCCACATGGAGCTTCAAGGGGTGTTCAGAGGCTTCTTATCCCAGCTTGTGCTCACCCTGTTGGGGTTTGGTGGACAGGTTGGCCTGGGTGATGGTCAAACACCCTTGCACCTTCTAGATCAACTTCCCAGAGGGAGGGTTATGGGCAGCGGGGGTATCTCTTTCCTAATGACCCAAAGAGTGGCGGACATACCAACTGTCAACACACATCCGCCTTCCCCTATTCCTCCACCCATCCCTCCCTCGTGTTTGTTTCTCCCCGTGCGGTCTCATCGTCATGCTTACGGTCTTTCCTGGTTGTTTAGGTTGTTTTTTCTCCCCCTGAATTCACAGCTGGGATCGGAGGGGGGAGAACAGAGAGAGAGTAAAAGAGTGTGGGGGGGGGGGGGCGGGAGAAACGCACATAATTAGATTGTAAATGCTTCATGATATTTGAGGACTTCAAAGGGCACAACTGAAATGATGAGCGAGTTTTGTGTGTGTGTGTATGTGTGTTTACGCCTCTCTGTTGACAAGTGCTTCTGCATACACGCTTGTTGTCCTCCGCGTGCCTGCTTGTTATGTGTATCCGTGTTGTGCATTATCATTATCAAAGGGGGCAGATGACCCCTCTTTCTACCGGCTTTGCGGCAGTAAAAACACTCAGAAGTTCATTTCACACCAGCGTGTGAAGAGTTCAGCAGGAGCCGCAGCGTGACTGAAAACAATGAGCTTTAATGTGTTAAAAATGAGTTGCAAAGTGCTGTTACCCAAAGTTCCACCGGCATCTGACCCCCACACTCAAACATAAAATGACACGCGTGACTGTTTTCATGAAACAAGTCATTTCTGGTAATTACAGTTATTTGCGGCAGCCGTCCCTACACACCAATTACATCCGTCTGGGGCATTTCTGTGTGTGTATCTATCGGGGGGGAAGTTGAAAGCAAACAATTGTCGCATGAAAACACTAAAACAAAATTTGACAAGACAATGATATTTTTCATCTGTCAACTTCTCCTCTTCAACTTCAAAAGCAGGAAGTCAACCTCTGACCTCCAGCGAGAGAGGATTAGTCAACATCCTGTCCGTTGGTCCGTGTCCAGCTCAATTTCTTAGCATGTTTATTGTGACCGTGTTTATCTTTGGGAGAACTTTGATGAAATATGTTACATGACAAAAAAGGGGCTTTAAAGTTGTTTTTGCAGAGCTGAAGAGATGTCATTTAAACAGAACATAATCCATAATCTGAATAACAAGCAGAGATGTTCGTTCTCTCCCTCCCTCTCTCTCTGTGTGACACAGCTACATAATGTCTGTCTGTCGCTGTCTGAATGTAGGCTGTGGATCTGGCAACACACTTTACGAGCACACACACACACACACACCACACACACACAGAAAGAGCTGTCCTCTTGCACAGTAATGTTTATTTATTGGAACATTTTAGAGACGGCATACTTCTGTCTGTAAATTGACAGCTTGGCTCAATACTGAAGGGAAAAGCTCACTGGACCGCTGCTTCCTTTCAAGACTGATTGATTGGCAAGGATGGAGAAAGAAAAATATCCCACTGATTAAGACTGTACATGTACATCTGAAGTTAAATATGAGAGTAAGTCATTAGTAAAGGGTCATGAGTTTTTCATTTTCTAATAATTCATCTGTTTGCAATTGTTAGTGTAATGTTTAAATGGAGTTTGGTACACTGCACCTCTTCCAGGAGGTAAGTGGTCAAATGATCCATTGGAAAAGTCTTATTTAAAAGATTATGTTGGAGGAGTTTGTACATCTACCAGTGAGACTGTTCACAACCTGTGGTACTGTGATAAAACACATTAATGCTGGTGTTAATATTGACATTAATATAACATTTCATACATTAATATTGGCATTTCATGCATTGAAAATGACTCAACATGCCATCTGCTGTTTTAAATCATCCTGAATCTTGCAAGGCCAATGCTGACATAGCGTAAACTCTTCCTCTAAACGGACATGGTTGACCTTTAAGTGGGAGATGAGTCTGTGGAACCACGCTTGGTTGTGAATGTATGCTTTTGAAACACATCATTCACACTATCTTTTGCTAACACTGTACTTGGTATTTTGGTTGGTGGTTTGGACTGCTTTTGATGCGCTGACACTTTCCCCAACGACACACACATACCAGGAGAAATAGACCCTATTTAGACCAAATCAGGCATTTGGGTGTATTGCTGCAGGGGTGTGTGGTGGTGTGGTTGGAGGAAAAGGGTTTGTTTATTTGTGCTGGACATACCTGCTTTGAAATAATCTGAAAATAACTTTTTATTTCTCTGATTCACTGGCTTTCTCAATACCGACGCTCACTCACTCTCATTCACTGTCTATGTCACTTTACCACTGCTTTCACTCTCTCTCTCAAACCATCGGACACAATCCAAAGGAAACTTCTTCATGACGTAGAAGCTGGGTGCATGAAATAAACCAAGCCGGAACACAACAGGTAGAGAATTATAGTTAAGTCCATGAACTCCACCTGGATAGCCTCAGTTTCAGTCACATTTCAGGCTGACTGTGGAGGATTTGACCGGTCTGATTGGCCACCACAGCATGACGTTGTTGCATTTTTCCAAAAGTTGAATCTGGCTCAATTTCCCTACTGCACATCGCAGTGTTTTTTTCAGCAGCCCCTGCAGCCTGCACCACTTGAGCCAAAGTGCTCTACCCCCTTTTAAATGAATGGGAAAACCTGCGTGCAGGTCTGTGCTGCATTTTTTAAAATTACTGCACTTTTATTTCTTTTGTTGAACTTGGAGCATCTAAACTCATTACTACTCTCTAACTGCACTATAAATGTCTTTCTTTCTTTTGTTTTATTCTATCTCATTGTATATTATTTTGCCTTTTAAACATTATTTTAATGCATTTCATTGCCTCATGTAAAGCATGTTGAATTGCCTCTTCCTGCATTTCCATACCTTACACGATTCAGTCAAGGATTTTTTTACTCATCCATTAACTAATCCATTAATACATATTACAATGTACCAAAAATTTAACATTTTCAATTTTCACTTACCTGTGGCGACTTGTCCAGGGTGTACCCCGCCTCTTGCCCAAATTCAGCTGGGATAGGCTCCAGCCCCTCCATGACCCTGATGCGGAGAAGCGGTTACAGATAATGAATGGATAGACTTTTACCTTGCTTAAATGTCAAATAGTGAAATAAAAAGGTAGAAAGTACACATCCAATCTCAGTTGGTTACAAGTGCACAATGAAAAACATCAATCAAAGTAAATAATCTTGTGATCTCCTAATTAAAGGAGCAGTTGTCATTTTGGTCATTATGTATAGCTTGTGTTTTTGCTCACATAGACGACGACATTGTCGAAACGTTGCATCACCAAAAAAGCTTTGGAGCTTGCAAACTTCAGTGTTCAACCAATCACAAATTAGTATTTGGATTCTCCCAAAGGAAAACAATACACACTTTCTTGTGGGCATCTGCTATTTTCCATGGTTTACACAGTGAATGAAATGTTCAGTTTAGAAATTCCCAGCTGGAATTCCTTCACGTTGTTTATTGCAGTTTATTGACATCGCAGCATGTAGTTTCTGTGTCATTAATCACTCAAATTGTCACAAAAAGAATCCACTGTTTCCATCTGGGCCCACCAACGTGCGGCTTTAAAGTATATGCAGCGTTATATACTTTTTGCAGACATCGCTGGAGATCATTGGAGATGCATTAAGTGCATTTACAGATTACTTAGGACGTACTGTATGTTCTACATTCCTACATTGTCTAACATGTGCTTAAATTATTGATAATCTACATGTCTTAGTTCCATAATGACATGTATTATGACTTTCTGGATTTTTTGAACATCAATACAAACCTTGATATCAGAGTAAGAAGCTCTTCTGTGTCAGTCTGGGACTTCATCTTTGTCAGTGAAGTTATCCCACAGACCTCCAGTCCTTGGCTCTGTGTACTGGTCCATCCTCTGCTGAAGTCAAGCTCTTCGACAGTGTTTATGGAGCTGTGTTTTGTGGTCAGTGTGGTCTCTCTCTTGTCCCAGAGGCCTTGTAAAGAGTCTCACCACTGGGCTGCTCAGCCACACTGAGCTCCGACCACAATACCAGAACTCACACATCTGTCGAGCAGCAACATGTCAGAGCTCCAAATTTATGTCCGGGACCTGACAGGACACGAGGAAGACTGTGTGTCTCACTTTGGGTTTGTTCTCTGGCTCAAAAAAAGTTGTTTTAGTTTTGTGGTACAATTTATCTTCATACAAAGCTTTTGTTATAAACCTCTTGAAGGTGAATGCGACTTGGATTCAGACAGATTGGGTCAGATTGGAGCACAGAATCTGTAACTCAGTAACACTCAGAAATGAAAGGTTTCCACAGACCCTTTGTGAAAAATCATTATTCACCTTTCAAACAACTTCTTTTTTTCTAAAGATGAACCATTATTTGCTTTTCATTGTGCTATCTATTATTTCTTTTATAAAATGGTCGGAATGAAAGCGATGATGTGAAATAAATTCCAACGATTGTGCACAATCGTTGGAATTTACCTTTTGATTAATGCAAGCAAAAGCTTTTCATTATCCAAAAAGCATTTCAGTTACATAAAGCATCGATTTAAATTCATTTAAAGCAGTTCAGAATAGAGTTTCGTATTGTGAATGAGATTGGATTGGAATTTCAATGAACATCAATGCACTGACCGTTTTATTACCCTGAATCTTTCCGTCACATATATTCACATACACACACATACTGCCGGCCTCGTGTCCCTGCGACGACGGCTAACACATGCCGTTTAAACAATTGCTCAATCCCCCCTTATCTTCAGGAGTTATAGGCCTAAATCTACTCATAATACACAGCTCACTGAGGGTGTAATCCCTGGGAACATCAGAATAAATCCAGGCTATATCCGCTACATGCAGACTAGCGGCCAGAGCCAGGGCCATTATGGTGTGACTGAGAAAGAGGAGGAGGAGGTGGGTTAGTCATGGGCTCTAATGGACCAGCTATGAATTCATATTAACACCAACCCATTAGGACACCTCCATCCAGGAAATCCCTCTGACCCTCATGATACAACAGCTGTCCCAAGTTTAAACTTTAAACCGACAATCCCTCTGCTGTCACGTCTCTCTTCCCTGTGTTTTTCCTCCCTCTCTCTGCCATTGCTGGATTGTCCTGATTCGTCCCAATCGAAAAAAGTCTTAACAATTCCACACAGGACCCAGGGGCAGGGAGATGGAGCCAACTGGCACATTTTGGTTGCAATGAGAGGGGACACAAAAGCACAGAGAGGACAAATACGTGACGACAACCAAGAGGACAGTGTGTCTTTCACGCAACCTTTTGCAACCTCTTCTCAAAATAAAAAGAAAACAAAGCCGGCAAAATCAAGTTAATCCTTAACTCTGATTCAAAGTCAACTGTCAGGACACATGGCTGTCTGCTGCATGGCTTGTGGCGTCTGGAGAGCATGCATGCTGGGGAAATCCTTGTCATGTTAAAAAAAAAAAAAAAAAAAAAGTCCAAAGCAAAGAGAGGAGTAAGTGGGCTTTTTAATCTTGGAGCAAAATGAAGTGACGAGGCGATCAAATTAAAAATGCAAACTTGAGCTAACCCCCCCACACTTCACTCTTTTTCTGTCTCTCTGCCTTTCTTTCCCAGGCCTGAGTAAGCAGCCAACACAGCCATCTTAGAGTCTAGGGGAGGGGAGGGGGTGTGGGGGTCAAGGCCCCTTGGGCTCTTTGGCTCCTTGGCTGGACAACAGTTTCCTGGCCTGAAGGGGTCAGCGGTGGGCTGTCTGAGAAACTGGCAGCCATTGGGGTTCCAGAGGGGATGTTGTTCAAGAGGAGGAGGAGGAGGAGGAGGGGGAGGAGGGGGTATCTTGTGGCTGGTTGGCATGGAGCGAACACTGACAGTTTCCAAATAGCGTTGTTCCTGCCAGGGCCCGCTGAGCTCTTACACATTACGCTACACACAGGAAAAGACCAGAGGCACTTGAGGCCTGGCGCTATAAAGCCCCTGACAGATTCATAGGAAAACGATAGGGTGCCTTATTTATTTAGGGTGTTCGAACTGTAATGTTTCACAACTCTCAATACTCCAAACAATTATATGGTGCAACATGGGGTATGAAGAGTATAATTCCTTGTAGAAAACAGACTTCATGAATCTCCTGATAATTGGTACAAGAATTTCTTTGAAGAATATCTTTGTACAGTGTAACTTTAGCAGTCCTTAATAATCATTACACGGTACATTATGTTAACTGTACTGTAGGTGTTTCTACACCTTGGTAACATCTCAATGTTTTTCAGTTTCTGTCTCTCCAACTTATGATCCTATTTTGGATGCAACAGGACTGAAAGGCTTTTGCTACCTTTGCTTTGATGTCAAGATCAGACTACATGACATCTGCCCGCTAATGGGCCGATCCGACATACGTGGGGCATCGAGAAGAAAAATGAGCATCAGGCTTGACAAGTGCTATGTTGGAAATCATTGTGGAAGACAACTGAAGCAGCATCTGGGATGCCTCATGATGTCCCAACAAAGAGAATGTCTGAACTATTGTGCCATTCTCTCACGTTTGACAACTTCTACGACATGTTCCATGATGGTAGAAGCGTTTCATTTCAATGAAACTGTGGCTGTTCAGGATCATTTTAACAAATTGTAAAAACCCATATTAATCCAGATGCAGAATGCTTGGATGCATCCGATCACATCTGGAGATGGTCGATTGCTTCCTTTGACCTGTGTCCACCAGGCCTGCCTGCCTAATTTGCATATATTTGATCACAGTGCTAGAATCCAGACAAGAAGAATGCTTATTAATACCAGGTGTGAATGAGGGTGTTGGGTCGGTTGTCATTATCCAGATACAGATCACATGTTCATAGCAGGTGGAAATGGGGCCTAAATTTATGCTGTGCACCCACACACTCACACTCTTTCTAGCGACTGGGAAGGAAAAAGGCAGAGTCTACCCTCACTGCGGAGTGACGATGAACGTTTCCAGGTTCATTTTCATTCATAAAACCTTGTTTACATACGGAAAGGTCTAGAAACCTGGTTTGGTCAGATGGAACAGTGTAGTTATATCCTCGCACCTTCTGCTTGATCACCTCTGTAAAAGCTGTAAAAGGCCGTAACGTGATTGGTCGTGGTCCAAAGGGCAACTCACCATGTCCCTCGGCCGAGTCAGCAAGAATTTATGGCTCTGTGATGAATCCTCTCTGTAAAGACAAATATACTGAGGAGTCTGATCACTGTTCAAGTCTCCTTATCGAGAGTTTGCACCGTAGCTCTGAAGTGTGTGTTTGGATGGAGTCATTCCTTCCCAGACGACTTGATGATGATGATGTCTGGCGAGACGTCCCTCGTTTTATTCATCCGACCTGTCCTCACAGTATCCAACGTTGATTTAGACTTACACTATTTTCCTGTTGCCTTTAGTTTCCCTTAAACCTACTCCATGCTGGTAAGCTTATTCTGTCTTCACCTCTTTCTTTCTGATCCATAATTCCTTTCACATTGCTTTATCCTTTTATTTACAACCTCTTTATACCCCTTGCCTTTTAATGTTCCCCCTTTCAGCCCTCTTTACTCTTACTTATTTGTTGTACCTGTTTCTTATTACCTTCATTGTGTCCCCTTTTAATCCCTGTGTCTCCCTCATAAACCCTTCTTACCCCTCTCCCCCCACTTATTCCTTTTACCCTTGTCCCTCTGCTTCTGTGTATTTCCATATCCCTGAGCTGATTGCCTTGTCCCCTCGCTTGCAGCCTGTTGTATTCCCTGTCTCTCTTCTCATCCGTTTATCACTGGCCCTTGTTCTGTTAATCCCCGAGGGTTTTGTTTATTTGTGTTGGAGCTGCTTTTACAGCTTGCGACTGACCCCACCTATTTTCTCACCAGTCATTTGAACAGCAGGGCTGCTTTGCAGCTACTCCACCAATTAACATACCATTAGCATAATATTTGCATGTGTGCATTAGGGTGTTGATGGGGAGAGAAAATAACAGTTTTACAGGTTTTTTTTTTTCTTGTCTCAAAAAAATATATATTTCATGGAATGACGTAAAAGCGCCCACGGGCTTCTTTATCTCACTTTGATACTGCTGCTCAGCGAACATCGTGTTTTCAAGTTTGCTGTGAAAAGTTGTGTGTCTCTTGTGTCATTGGCCCACCTACACGTTAACATCTGTGACTATCATATCTAGTTTTCTAATTTGTTATATCATGATTATGTTTTGATCAAACTATTATATAAATGTCAATATTTTTGCCACTTTAGTGATGTGTAAAATAAAACTAATAAGAAGAACAGCGGTCGGATCGTTTAGCCAAATCACAGAAAGACAGAAGTTGTTTTAATGTGTGTTTCATGTGTGGTGTAATGCTTCATTAAGTAATAGTCAGCTCATTGAGGTCAAAGGTGAAGAAAAGGGACAAGAGAGGAGAGTAAGAAACTTAAGAAGGCTTATGAATGAAAGAAGAACGTGGGCACACATCATTGAGAAAGAAACAGAAGACAAACAATCATGGCAGGAAATCATGAAAGGAAACAAATGTTTTGATGGAGACAGACAGAGAGAGAGGTGAAAGTAGGCCAGCTGCTGCTGCTGCTGTTGCCGTCGTCGCTGATGAAGCCGGTGAGCGTTTCATGTAGAGAGTGGCAGCTGAGCAGAGGGGCGACGTGTCAGGGGCGTTGAGCCAGTTTCCCGGTCTTGATTGGGGGATCAGCCCGTGGGCCTTGCTGTTCCACTGCGTGCCACGCCTGTCCCTCACACACCGCCGCTCTCAGATCTGTCACATTAGGGCCGTCGCTCAAACACTGACGGCGCTTTGTGATTGTTTGTCTCGTGTCATGCTGATTATTTTGCTCATTGAAACCTAACTGAAGAAAGTGAGTGTACAGTAGTTGTGGAGAGGAAGTCACACCCAGCATCTAGGCTAATACCCGCTTGGTCATCGTCCACGTTTTCTCAAACTCACCCAATCACGTCGAGGCTTGTCTCGTGTTGAGTCAATCCTTCTTCCCTCCAGAAACAACAGATGCCAGATACAACTGATTGAGCCTAATTTATCTATTTTTATTTAAGACACAAGGACTGAGCAGTGGTGTCATGTGATAATGTGATATGTGCTACATGTGAACTGTCACACATTAATCCTACGTGTAAAACTACTCACACTCAAATCACGGAAAATAGAGTAACTGGGTGGCCGTCAGCCAAAATGATGAAAAAAAAGTATATTTAATATACCATATGGTTGCATATCTCTATTTTATTTTGCATCTCAGCATCTTGTTACTTTATTTTTATGGTTTGAGTGCAGGCACTTTCTGATATGGGATTACTTTATGGACTCTTAATGCATCAGCCACCTAATATTAATGGCCAGGCACGGAGCCTCTTCTCACTTTTTTTTTTTTTTTGCCTCATTGAGAACGACGGACGACTGATGAAATATTTGAAATTTTTTGCAGCTTAAGTACTCTGCTGAAATCATTTTTATGAGACTTTTATGATCACCTTCTTCCCGTTTTAATGATGCTGCAGTTTGTGTATACATCAGTATGTTAGACGGGGGATTAGCTGGGCTGCCAGAATCAAAGATGAAAGAATAAGAAGCAGCGCTACCAGATAAACACGTATTTGTAATAATATGTGGGTTTTGGCCTTGAATTAATATCTGATTTTAAGCTTTTGCTGATGGAATAAGCTAGACAATAACTCTATTTTCAAAATAGAGAACATACATTCTTATTTATTTTGTAATATGTTTTGTTTGATTAATGGCAGTTTACCAGTGTGCTTCCTGTCCTCTTTAAACTGTATTGTCTCATGTATTATTACCGCAGCACAAACAGCTTTAAATTAATTCACAAAGGAATACAAATAACATAAATACAGTCAAGTTTAATTCTAATATTAATCATATTTTTAATTCCACTCTGCAACAATACTGTGCATGTGTGTGTGTTCAGGTTTACCTTGTGCATTGTGAAATGTGTGCTCGCGCTGCAGATATGTAGTTATATATAATATCTAGCAGGCCTGTTGGCCCTGGCTGCTCTGCTGCACTCAGCTCTCTAACTGCTCTTGTCTCTGTATAATCCCCCCTCCTCATGAATACATTAACGCAGGAGCCTTAAACTCAGCTTAGCTGGCGGCTCAGCGTCACAGCACATCCTATTACCGACTTTAAATCATTAATGTGACATCGTTTTCACTCAATTTCCAAACACCCACGGTCGAAAACTGCATATTTCACTGAGCCTGTGCAGAGAGAGGGCCGCGCTCAAAGTCACACAATTGACTAGACGCATGCGCGCAGGAGGCGAGCATTTAGACAAGCCTATACATGTGCACGCGATTCAAGTTTTTCTCTGAGCTATATGGGATTTACACAAGCAGAAAAAGTTAGAGCAAATTAAATCATATTGAGAATATGCACAGCAAAATACGAACAGGCATTCAAATGCAAATCTGGAATAGTTTTCACTCTTTTGTCTCAACTATTGTGATTGAAACAGCCAGTGGATAATTGTGGTTTAAGCTGAGCTAACTCCTACAGTACACCTTAGGGTGTGTATGTGTGATTTAATCTGTGAGTCTAGCCACCGTTTGCTTCCTCCAGCATCTCGTGTACTGCTGACAATAAAGGAAAAAGAAAAATCTGAATCCCCTTTCTTGCTCCTCAACTATTCACACATAAACCTTTTCTCAGGTTTTTACCTCCAGGCTGCCTCTGAAAAATTCACAACGCCCAGAGAACAGCTAAGTCCTTCACTCACCGTAGGAGTTGTGGATCTGCCCCCATCGTGCCTCTTTATTGCATCAAAAGGGCTTTTTTTGTGTGTGAAGCTATGGTAATTAGCAAACCGCGTAAAATCATCTCCTCGGAGTGCATTTAACTGTTTTTATACGCAAAGCATCAGGAGCGGGCGGTGGGGGTTGATTGCTGGAACATATGGACACAGATGGGGACAGCATTTTAATGGGTGCACTGAGTGGGGTTTTGTGTTTTTAACCCTTGAAAGTGGAGGCATGAACATCCTCAACATCCTTAAGCGAGCATCAATTAAAGATTTGCTTTTAAACTGGCGACAGCAGCACCGGCGGCTGACATCCAGAGCTTTGACGGGGCTTAGAGAGGCGGTCAGAGTACACAGCCTTTCCTTTTTTTTTTTGTTTTTGTGACTAGTACATGTGTGCACACACACACATTTCACCCCCCTCCCCTCCCATGTCCCTTGTTGTGCTTAATTAGGTTATCAGGTTGCTAACGGGCCGTGATTCAGCTCCACGTCTCCCAGCTGGCCCTCTGATTGGAGGGCCAAGAAGGTGGACTTAGCATAATTAACACGTTGTTATGGAGATGATTGAATTGTTCGGCGACAAATGGGCAGTGCTGTCGCCGTAAAGGCTCACATTGTACTGCTGCGCAGAGGACAAAAGGAAATATCAAAGAGTTTTTGAGCCAAAAATAAAACACAGGTGGAAAAAAAATATCAAAATCAGACTGATTTATAATGTGAGAACCGGATTGAGCTCACTTCACTCTAACATACTGTGCAGACCTACTCATTTATTTATCTTTTTGGGTTTATTAATATCATACAAACAAGTGTGGATGCATTCACTGTCCTCTTCATGAATAGGTTTTGCTGTATCTCCTCAAAAACACCACACGGCAGTGTATATTTGTATGTTTATGTGAATATGTTGGAACTGTAAAGCCATTGTGTGAATGTATGTGTTGAAGAAAGAAGTGACCAGGACCAGCACAAGTTTTACCGAACACATTGCTGTCTTTATTAGAGCCTTGTCTGGCAGTAATACTGAAAAAAAAGTGAACTTAGAACAGATGGTGGTGGCAGCCCACGGCTTTTTTTTTTTTCCTGTTTTTCTTTATTTCTTTGATATTTTTCTTCATTTTTTTGTGTGAGAGTACTGCGACTCCTGCTTTTCTGTGGCATGGATAACATCAATAAAAGAGACAGTAGGGAGAGAAAAAAAGAAATATACAACTTATATTACACTGTGTTATGAACAAAATATAAATCTATAACTCTATGTTATATTTACATAATTATCTTTCTTGATTTTTCAAGTTGAGATGGTAAGATATTTTTTTTTACTTGTAATAATTCTTACTTTGTTTTGAGCTCCACTCATGACTTTGATTGTCTTAAATAATATCATCATCATCATCATCATCAACATCATTTTCATTGTCTTGATATGGGGACAGACCTTGCCAGCAGGGATGATTGACGTCTTAATGCCCCACCCACCCACCTGATACCCTAAAAATGGATTGATCCACTTAGTCCCCTTCTCTCCAGCATCGGGTTGAACCATGGCGTGATAACAGGGGTGACTATACAGCAAAATTAAGACCCAGAGGCTCAATATGTGGCGTGTAGCGAACATCTACAGCGAGAATGATTGTGGGGATCACTATGTGGCAGCACACCTGAAGAGTAGTCATGGCTCCTGTAGCGTCGCGTGGAGCTCAAACAAAGCAAAGGGCTCCTGATGAGAAGTGACTTTAAAGATACTGTAGATACGTTTGGTCGTCTGACACACACACTCAGACAGTGGAACACCTTTAGCGGATCACGGTAAACATTGCTTACCTATGATTAAAAAAAAAACACCAAACAAAATATATGTACAGGATTTTAAATCTAGACTTCTAGATTTCAAGAAACAGAAAAAGGACAGCATAGGATTTGTTTGGTTGTCATGATAATCTCTTCATTTTAAATGTGTGTGTTGGTGATTGTGTTTGTGCATATATATATATATATATGTAAGATGTGTGCATGTGTGTGTGGATCCAAGCCAAAGATGCTCCACTGTGTCTTGGTGAGGCGGCCAGACTAGTAAACGGGGACGGGACTCTTTGTTCACAGAAAACAGTTTCCAAAAGTGATAAAACTGATTTCCAAAAAAAACCAAAAACAAAACAAAAAAAAAAAGAGCAAAATAAAAGAGAGGAAACTTCACATTATACATTATAATAACCATTACAAATAAAATTATAATAACAATAAAAAAAATCATGTTCTTCTTTTTCTCTGACTGCACAGAGTCTGAGTGCTTTTTAGAAATGGGTTTGGACATGAAAAGGTTACGTCTTCAGCTCGGAGGAGGGCTGGCGTCGAGTCTGTCAGTCCAGCTCGCTGTCCTAACTCCGCCCGCCCACCCGTCCAGAGGATTAATACAAAACGAACGCGTCAAAAAAGAAGGGAACATAAGAATGCAAAACAAAGCAAGGTAAAATGACAACTTTTGTTTAGATCTAAATACCTACCAGCTAAATAGAATAATGTTTCATTGACTGTCATAGTTTCATATGGTCATAAAAACCCGATAAAGAGGAGAAAAATAAATTATACTGTACATAACTTACTAAACTTAGGAAACGCTGACCATCCTTATAATTATTGTTAATAATATTATTAGACTAGAGGCAGTTTGAAGAGAAATAATAAAATACAGTATTCAAATACAAACAGAAACACTGACTGGCTGACTTCACCTCGGCTCCGCCCACTGGGGACAGCAGGACGATGTTGATTGGAGGGAGCAGGAAAACACTGAAGGACAGAACAACAGTTGTATACATGTGTGTGTGAGTGTGTATGTGTGTGTGTGTGGTACAGTAAGTAACAGCAGCAGTGTAAGTTGCCTGTCTTTCTGTATCCTACACGTCTTTATAAGCCTTGTGCAAACGGTCAACGGGAGTACACACGGCACACACCGACACACACTCACACCGTCGGATGTTTCAAGCTAAGTCGTACTGATGTTTTGTCCTGGACAAGATCAAGATATAAGGGACGGAGCGAGAAGAAAACTGGTGGATTGTCTCACAACACAGTGCTTTCGTTTCTGCTCCGTGACGCCAGAGAGACTCCCCTCCTCCCCCCTGAAAATCCTCAAAGTGGGACAGTCCAACGCTGCACAGGTCAGTCCCGAATGGACCGTCCCATTGGATTCCGAACGGGGGAAGGCGTGAGGGAGCGGGCAGTCACAAAAACACAGAGAAAAAAGGGGGCGAACCGCTGACAGCACACTGCGAGGTCGAGGAAAAGATATGTTCTTGTTAAAAATAAACATGTCTGATGTCTTTCAGGTGCTTTACAACAAAAGGGGAAAAAAAGAAATGTCTCTTTTTTCTATTATTATTCAAACTTGTAGCACAAAAACAACAAATCACATTCACAAGCCACTTATTGGCACCGTGTACCTGAGTGAGAATATTATAGAACCAAAGAACAAAAAAAGCTGTTTTTTTTAAAAGTGTCTCTTGATAATAAACAGGTCCGCCATCTTAAAGTGTCATCTGTTAGCCTTTGACAGGTCCACTGTTCCGCCTTTCATTTTAAAATGTCTCCTTTTCTACAAACGGGTCTAAAAGGTTGCTTTCTGAGTGTGATTTTTATTTCTCCTCACTCGTGGCATTACACTCAAACTCTTGCAGTAGTACTTGAATATTCCTCAGCAAACTTCAGAGCTGGCTTGGTCGTCTCTTCCTCCCAGACTCCAGTTCGTGTAACAGTCAGTGTGAGTGACAGGTCCTGTGCTTCAGTTGATTGATCAGATGCTGGTATCAGGACTCCAGTGGGAGGCGTCTGGCTCTGTTAAAAGAGTCCATGTTAGTCAGGACGGGGTGGGGGCAGGGTGGCGGGGTTTTGTGAGACTGGGGACTCAAGGTGATTGGCAAAAGAGAAAGTTTTCTTCCTGATTGGTGGGTTTGGGATTGTGTGGGATTAACCAGCTGTGATTGGCTTGAAAAAAAAAAAAAAAAAAAAACGGCTCTCGCGCCGTCCTATTGGGTGATATGGTTGTCATTATCGCTGGCGTAATCGGCCTCTTCGTCCTCGTAGTCGAAGTCGTCGTACACGTCACCGTTGCTGTCGTCCAGCCGTAGCTCCTCCTCCTTGATTCGTGGCTCGTCCCCCTTCAGGCCGGGCATGTGGGGGTTCTGGTGGTGGTTGGCGTTGGGCTCGGGGCTGCTGGACATGCTTGAGTGCTCTGAGGGCATCTGGGGTGAGGGCATTCCTGCCATGGACAGGGCACTGGGGTAAACCACGCCTGCAGAGGACAAGGGCAACTGACCCTGCTGCCTGTAACACACATAGAACAAGGATTTTAATACATGAAAGGCAGCACGACAGATTCAAACTCAGCAGACGTTAGCTTACCTTAGAATTAAGACTGGAAACAGGGAAACAGCTAGTTTGACTCTGTTTGAAGGTAACAAAATCTGTCTACCAACACCTCTACAGCTCACTAATTAACATTATATCTCTTTTTAATCAGTACAAAAACTAAATGATATGTTGCAGTTTTATGGGGATGATGAACGGAGCGTTTAATTAGCCTGATGATAAAGAAAAAGGAAATTACAACATCAACATTAGCTACATTACAAGGAGTTTCAATTAGGATTTAATTATTAGAAGAATTAGATTTAATTGTTTTTACTTGAAACTGATCTCTATCATGAAATATACATATATATATAATTTATTTAAATAACACCAAACAACAAGTGCTACTTGTGTGCTAATTCTAAATATTAAATATAAATCCAACAAAGTATAAAAACTAGTTGCTGTCTTATGATGTGACACACACACACACACACACACACACACAAAATAAACAGTTCCCCTCATCAGTCCTCTTACCCCACACTGAAGTATTGTCTCATTTCCTGTCTGCGAGACCTCATAATGGCCTTGTACTCGCCGATGCGCAGCTTCTTGCCGTCCACCAGACAAGTGCGTTTGGGTCGTGGCTTGTACTTGTAGTCTGGGTATTTTTCCAGATGCTGCTTGCTGAGGCGAGCCTGCTCCTCGTAGTAGGGCTGCTTCTCCAGGTTGGTCATGGCTTTCCAGCGTGAGCCTGGACAGGGACACGTTATAACAACAATCAGTTTCAGCTATGCTACAAAGACCTTTATACAAGGGTAGAAAAAGACTGATCAGACTGGCAAATGTGATGAATGCACAGTGAAGAAAACATAAAAGTAAACCATTAAAGGAGGTTTATGATAATTATACAGAACCAAATTATAAATGTTTGAAGAAGTGATTTAAATCGAGCATGTACGCCGGCTTTAAGATCAATTACACCGTGTGTGAGGAGCAACTATCTGTGTGGCATGCGTGACCCTTCATCACATGTGCATACCGACACACGTGTGACGGCATTTAAGCGACACACACACACATGTTGGAAGTTTCACCCGGAAACAGAGAGCGACAGAGAGAAAACAGGGTTAATGAGGAGAGCGGTGAGGACGACAGGTACTCATCTACGCTAATGAGGACTTCACTTAACCTGCCGTCATCTCGCTAAGCTCAGTTTCTGTTCGGAGGGATTGTAGCATCAGACCCCTGCATGTGTGTGAGTGTGTGTGTGTGTGTGTGTGTGTGTGTGTGTGTGTGTGTGTGTGGGTGTAATCTTGAGCATGTCTTCCCCTGTGTGTTTCATATCTGGTCTGAATTTGCACTTGACTACTGTATGTTTAATGGGTAAAAGCTGTCAGCACTTGGCTGTTCTCTCTCTCTGTCTTTCTCTCTCTCTGTTCTGCGATCTGTTAGCAATCGAGAAAGAGAGAGAGAGAGAGACAGAGAGAGAGAGAGGGCTTATTAAAACCAGATTTCCCTGTGTTATAAAACGCTTAGGAGCTCTTTAAAATGTCAGGGCCGATCCCGGCGGTCCGGGGGAAATGTCAGGCGGCCTCGCGCTGCTTGTTTAATGCATAATGAATTATATCATCATTTGTCGGAGCCGTGCTCTCCCCAGCCGTTCATTAACAGCCGCTTACACGATGCCACCGCTTGTAATGAAATCACTGTGTGTGTGTGTGTTTGAGAAAGTGGGAAATAGAACCAGCAGTACATGCATCTTCCTTTGGCTTTGGTTTGTGTGGTAGTGGGTTAGGTGACAAGAGTGGGGCGAATGCACCCGTCACTCAAAGGAGCAGTGTGTGTGTGTGTGTGTGAGTGAGTGTGTGTTTTACCGAGGATCTTGCTGATATTGGAGTTGTGCATGTCGGGGAAGGCCTGGAGAATCTTTCTCCTCTCGTCCTTGGCCCAAACCATGAAGGCGTTCATCGGCCGCTTGATGTGCGGCTCAGCGCTGCCGCGACCCCGAGCCTCCCGAAATATTCTGGAGTCTGACACGCTGGGGGAGCCTGAGGGGGAGGAGAAGGAGGAGAGGCAGACATTAGGTAGGTGGTTTACAAAAAAATATTCATATTAGAGTGCAGTGAAAATATAGTTATAAAATACTTTTCCTTAATGGATTGAGAGAATTCTTTTGCTTCATAAGCTAAATAAACCATAAAATATTATTGTGTTACGTGAAAAATTAATTGTCACAAAGCGGAAAAAAGGTGCCTGTTTTTCTTGGCTAATGAAAAAAAACAACTTTATTTTAATTTTTTTGATTTTGTGTACACTACATTATTATGCATCCTATAAAATATACTATTGATGGAAACTGCTGAATAAAAATGAAACTCCTAAAAGTGAGAAGATCGTATTTTCCAGTCCTTTATGGCAACTTTTTCTCACCTAAATGGCTGCACATTTGTGTGTGTGTGTGTGTCCCTACCGTCAGAGTCTCCGCTCATGGTGAAGTCCAGCATGGCGTGGCTGAACTTGTCCTCCGCCTGCTGCTTCAGCTGTTGACTCAGACTCTCCAGGGCAGCCTTGTCCTAAACAACACAAACAGTTCACAGTTGCAGTCGGTCAGTGAGTGAGTCAGTGAGTGTGAATATATGAATGAGTGAAGCCACGGGCCCCAAGTGACGCTGAACAATTGTTCGATTTACTTTAAAACCCAAACACATCATTCTAATCATTTATTGGATATTTTTTTAACCTGATATGAATTATTTGATAATTACAACTAAAAATTGTGTCATTTAAACATAAAAATCTTATTAGATGTCTGCTGGCTTGAAGCCAATCTGTTCACAGTTTGGAAGATGTATAAACTCCTCCACAGACAGCAGAACAACAACAGCAGAAATCTCACTCATATTCTCCCTTTGATCTGAAAGTAATCAGTTAATAATATATATTTTTTATAAATGGATCCAAACACGGAGAAACCAGACAAATAACAGCAGCAGCGAGTTCAGTTTGTGTTTTGGTTTGTTTCTATGTAAATTTGTGGGAATGTTAATGTCAACATCAAATTGTTAGAGTGCTGTTCGCCTGCATGCTTGAACACGCATCTGTGTGCATGTTTGCATGTGCAAGAATGCTGATTACATTTAGTCCTATTTGGATGTTTACTGTTTTGTGTGTATACTGTATATTATGTGTATGTGTGTGTGTGTGTGTGTGTGTGTGTGGTCTGTGTGTGTGTGTAGCCACTCCTGGCAGCCACCTGCGAGAGTGGAGTGCAGCGGCTTGCCTCTCTCTTGCAGAGGCCCTCGAGGGTCGACGCATTAGAGAGAGACAGAACGAGAGAGTGCAGCGCGGACGAGAGCGAGGCCACGCCGCACGGCCCCCTGGGTATTTATTACAACCAATAAAAGGCTGATTTACTGAGCATTTACATGCTTAATGCAAGCAGCCGGCACACTCTACGCTGGAACCTGACTGTTGATGAACACATGAACACACACACACACCGTGGTGCAGCAGCGCCAACGTTTTACAGTTTAATTATACGATTAGGAACGGTACCCAAAACACTGTCGTCTTCTAAAACAACCTTCCAAAAAGTGTCCCTCTCCATTTACATGTGACCCTGGTGAGCCGGCTGGCTGGATGGAGGGAGGGCAGAATGATAATGAAATGCATTTTCTCTGTTTTTAGTCCAGCAGAATTTAATTGTTAGACATAATTTTCCCCTTAGATTGGAATAAATACAGCTAAAAAGACAGACGGGAGAAGGTAGAATACCAGCCAGAGACACACTGCGGAAATAGTCTTCTTTTTTATTTTGCAAGTCATTTAAAAAGTATTTTATTTGGGATTTCTTATGCTTTAAAAAAGGAACAATAATCTGCCAGTGGGTTGGAATGACTTAGTCATTTTGTATGTAAATGAGACTTTTCCTCATTTCACACAAATGATCAGCCTCATTCAAACCTCGTTCAAGGAAAAAAAGAGCAAAAATGTGTCTCACACGTTTACATTTTAAGCTTCAATGCACTGTTACAAAGGGCTTTTTGCTGTGTGTGTGTGTGTGTGTGTGTGTGTGTGTGTGTGTGTGTGTGTGTGAGAGACAGAGATGGAGATGAACAGAGAGACAGAGTGGATGACAGGATAGTCTGACATTAAGCCCCGGTACAGTACATGAGAAAAGTGGATTGAATGGCTGACACTGGAGCCAAGACACAAAGTAGCGACAAAACTAATCCTCTGAGTGTGTCAGAGATGACACTGTTGTATCTGAACGCCGAGAGCTCGCCGGCTTCACACTCGCACGCAGCACAAAGCCAAAGGGCCGAGGAAACAGGAGTCAGTGCGAGCCGCGTGGCTTCAGAAGCTGAGAAAGAGTCACCGTTTATCCAAAAGTAAACTAAAATTCCAGGAGATTCCAGGAGATTTTAGATTAATACATATTTATTATATTGGACACATAACACTACAGAACAAAATATCTATTCTTATTTGGCACGAAAAAAGAAAGATATACGCCTGAATAAGGCTGATAAAATTCTTAATAGTTCACAATAAAAGGAAAACCTTTTTCACCTCATTTCACTGAAATCTTCTCTGATAACATGCACCAATTTAATGAGAAGAAACAAATATTATATAATAAAAAGTCTAGTATTTAATTATCCCCTGCAGTGGAGTAAAACAGCTAAACACCTCCATCTACTGCGATGAATGAGTGGAACAGGCTGCAAAATACGCTCCTGAAAAATGTCCCGATGTTCCTTCACTTCCCAGCAGAATTCATCCATTTCCCTGACTTCCCCTGGTGTGAATCTAATTGGCTGTTAGACTGAACCTTCATACTGTATCTACAGTATTTTACACACTTACACTCTGTCTAAATGTGTAGAAAAAACACACAGATCAGTGTGTGTCTGACTGTTTGAAACACATCGGATGAGAGGGTAAAAAAAAAAAAAACGGACGAAAGAGACGGATAGAGCTGTTGAATGTCAGCTGTGCAGATGCTTCAAGCACACTGTTGCTCTGTGTGTGTGTGTGTGTGTGTGTGTGTGCGTGCATGTGTGTGTGTGGGTGCGCGTGCACCAGCTGACTCCCAATGTGTTTAACAAATAACCACAATTTAGCCACGCTGCTGAGGAGCCGGCGCCGTCACTTCACATTACCGTCTCCCTGACGCTCTGCTCTGCCACACACATACACACAAACACACACGCATGCACACAGCCCTGCAGTGCGCCTTACAGACACACTCATTACCTCTGAGACGCCTCTGGTTTTACCTTATCTGGCCCTGTTTAGCTTCAACACATTTCAGCGAGCACATTGTACAACGAGTTACCTCCTACATAGTGCGGTACGGATGGCATATGGCAAGACAAATTATTACACGCCGACAATGAGACGGTACAGCGTGTGATGACTTTAGAGACTTTTTATTTTTTGAAAAATGAATTTAGACCTCTGGAATCTGTTTTCTTTTCTTGAGATAAAATACCTTAATTCAAAAAGAGATGCATACTCTTCATTTTATTTTTTTTGATGCTATTGATGAGTGAGGATCATTAGTCAGAAAAATTATGATATCATAATTTATATTTTTAACAGACATAACAAAGAAATGTGCAAATAAAAACTGCATTTCAGCAGAATATAAATGAGGACTTTAAAGCTCCAATACTGATATTTAAATATAATGTGTAAACTATCTATATAATATATTTATATTGCAATAGTTCACATAATTTAAAGTGACAGTTGACCTTTTGAACTTCTGGAATTAAACTCATAACGCTGTAACACACTTGAAAACAAAATAAGTACTACTGTATGTTCCAGGTTTTAAAGTGGAAAAACTTTCAAATTCAGAACCAAAAAAATTATATTTTCATGCCTTTAATCCTCTGCAGCAGGTTGTCAAACTTTGTCGCCTGTTGCTAAGGTTACAGCACCCTCTGATAAAGTGTGCTTTTACACAGATGTGATTTAAAGTGGTCTACCTTGTCCGAGCGCCCATTGTTGAGGCTGAGGTTGCTGACAGCGGCGACCTTGGCGTCCAGGACCTGCTGCTCTCTCTTCAGCTGCTCCTTCATCTGCCGGGCCTCAGCGAAGGCCTTGGTCACCGCCTCGTGGTCATTCAGGTAGGCTGTGGAGGACAGCGACGACAACAAGTCTGCTGAGACACACAGACGGACACACAAAGACACAGAGAGAGGACGGGCAATTAATTGGGATATGTGATTCAAGTTGAGTGTCTTTATCTACTGTATTTGCGTGTTTAAAATAATAAGAGATAATAATGAGAGGAGAATGTGTGTGTGTGTTCGGGAAGCTGGCAGGAGGTTTTCATCCAGAAAAAAATCTTCCCTTGAACCATGAGGTAAAAACATTAACATACACTTGATGAGGGGAGTTTGCCGGGGCATTTTTGTGTGTGCTTGTGTGTATATATATGTGTGTGTGTGTCTCACATAAACACACACTGACCCTTGACTGTCGAGCCGGGCATGTGAGTCAGAGTGTGCCACTGGCTAGCCTTGCTACAAGCTGCCCACAGCCTTCCCACCTGCCCTCAGCCATAAACACACACACACAGACAGACAAAAACAAACTACAAACATAGCCACTTCAACCCCAGACATGTTCTTTAAATCCCATTAAAACACCCACCTTTTGCACAAACACACACGCACACACACACACACACACACACACACTCTTCCCATCTGAACCCTCACAGTTCCACTTCACAGTGAGGTGTCCAGATGACTCTTATTACAGCTAAAAAGTCCTGCTAATTTCCCCAGTGGAGAACATCTGTCCTGCCACCTACTGTAACACAGATCACATCTCCCTGCTCCTCCTCGCCGCCTATTATTTGTATTATTTCCGCAGCTTAGCCGATGAGGCATCTGCTCAGACTGTGTGTGTGTGTATGTGTGAGGTTGTGTGCACCGCTATCGCCTCTCTCTATCAGTCGGGTTAGCTCTTAACAAAGAGCTGCGGCTGGCTTATGGGGCCTTTATCAGCGCTAATCCGCACCGCTAATGCCATCTCAGGCCAGATTACCAGCTTCAGATTGGTAATGACAGAGCCGTGAACTCTTTCAGAAGTCATAACCGGAAAATCTGGATGTGAGCGAGGGCCAAAAAAAAAAAAAGGGGGTGGAGGAGGCGGCGATGGTGGGTGGGTGGGGTGGGTGTCGAGAGAGGACAGAAGAGGGAGAGCGGCGAGGGCGATGGAATCGGGTGGCAGTCAATTTTAATCTGGAGTCAAATGAGAGGGAGGGGGACAGATAGATATTCTTGCGCTCATGAATGTGTGTGTGAGTCTCGCTTAAACTGACAGCGATGCCAAACATCCAGACAAGTGAATGTGACCCAGATAGAAGGGGAGGAGGGTTTCTCTCTCGCTCCACACACACAAGTTTTGTCTTTCTCTGAGCGCTAAATCGCTACAGACAGGCGCAATACATTTTTGACCACAAAAACACTCCGGCAGGGAGGTCAGGGGGAACTGCGGCTTTTCATGACAGGAAGACAAAGACAAATGTGTGATCGTGGTAGAAGTTACAGGCGCTGACAGGCCTTCAGTTTGGTTTGAGATGGGTAGATGGATGGATGGATGGATGAAGTAGGAGAAAGAGAAGCATGCCTTTGGGTTGGAATGTGTCAAAAAAGAAAGAGAGGTGCACCGTGGAGAAAGTGGAAACAGACAAACTGATATTCATATGAACGTATATACAGTATATATATATATATATATATATATAGGGCTGTAGTGTAAGGGGAAGCTACTCAGTTTATTCATCTCATTACCTGCAGATATGACCCAGATATTCTAAAAAGCCTTAGTGAGCATAAACACTGTAATCTTGTGCTGTTTTGCACTTATTGCTTATAGCCACTATTTTTCCAGGCATACATCTTCATGACACACATTTATACAATACTGTGCCTCATTACATGTGTTACAAAACTAATGTAATGTATGTTAAATGAGGATAGGCTCTGTTAAAGTCAGAATTATGCTGTTAACTATCAAAATTATACCAATTTAGCATACACACAAAATAAATATCATATATTCGGTGGTGGAAGAAGTATTGGTGTGTAGCAGTCAGTATTATCAGCAAAATGTACTTCAAAGTATCAGAGAAAAAGCCCTTGTTATGCTAAATTTCACCTATTAGAGTGTTATATTCTTTTATATTGCACATTATTGGATAATCATTATGAATGTATTAATATGTAAACTGCAATTTAATGTTGGTTTAAGTAGGTTGAGGTCATTTTAAATACTTTCAGGTGGTTTAATCTATAAAAATGTACATATTTATAAAGTGACCATATGTTTTATATGTAAAATCTTAATCTGTAAAGCTGGTAGATAAATGTGATGAAGTTAAAAGTACAATATTTGTTAGTATTAACAAGAGTAAAATGAAAATACACGACAGTAAATTACATTCGACCACTGGCTATCATACAAAACCTGTAATTCCAAAGTTTTTACTCAGAATCATGTTTCTTTAACATATTAAATGACTCCCAGAGTTACAGTGTGTCCCATTGTAAACAGAAAATACTGGATTATATACATGTGACTCAAAATCGTGTATGAATAGTTTGGTGCGTACATTGCTGGGCACTGGATCGCTCACCAGAGTTTTGTCACCTTTTTAATTTCCACTACATGTGTGTCTGTCCTTGTTCCTGTCTGAATTTAAATAACCTGAACACACATTCATACTCTGTAACACCCACCCACACATTCCCACAAACACACACAGAGACAGACAGACACACACACTCACTCCCACATCAAAACGACCGCCTCTAGACTCTTTTCCAATTTGTCTGCCTCCTCTATCCCCTCTGAACTTGTAACAGGAATCCTAATACGACTATGAACTGTAACAACAAATGTGCTGGTGAGCGGCTAAACTCGGTGGCAACAGATGGGACCATGAGCTACAACATAACTGGGATCTGCAACACAAAACACACTGGTCCCCACACACAAATAATTCAACAGGGATCACACACAAACTTTAAACACTGTAATCCATTTTTCTGAACAAAAAACATCTGGGACTGCAAATCCACTAATCTGATATTAAATCCGCCGATTTGTTGAAAAACAGTGAGATTAGCCAAGAAGTCAAAAAAAAAAAAAAAAATGACAAACTGCCTATTGCATAGGAGGAGGAGGTGGGATTGTGAGCTTTTGTGTGCATTTGAGTGTGTGTTTTGAGTGTGTGTGCTGTCATTGTGTCATTAATGCTGGGTGTTTGCGCTGTCCTGGCTCATGTAAGAGGCTTGTCTAATCTCATTGGTGATACCTCCTGTCTGTCATGCGCTCCTCTCTTTATTATTCCCCCGCTTCATCGCTCGGGAAAGTGCTAATCCCCATCTCTCTCTCTCCTTCCCTCCTTCCCCTCACTCCCATGTCTCTCTGTCTCTTTCAGTCACTAATAAACACATAACAATGAAGCAGCCCGGAGGCAAATAGCGGCACGGAGGAGAAACACAAACACACTAATTATAGCCTGTTACATATGTGTAATATTTGAACTATCAGTGTTGCGTGAAAAATGGATTAAGAGTACAAAATGGTGATTCATTTATGTCATATTTTATGTATGTGTGCATATGGCCGGGAATGATTACGATACTGGCACTTGCAACAATGGCACTACGAGGAAAATGCTATTCTTGTCATCCCGCTACCAGCGAAGCTATTACTGTTTTCCGAAAAGACGTACATTGTCATTCTGGGAAAATGATTTTCATGAAAGTATGCTGAAGTGTGGCAACACTGATGCTGTACATTTACACTCTGTATGCATGCACACTCATTTCTGTTTGGACAAGTTGTTTAGGAGTTTGTGTGCATTTATGGAAAATTTGCGTTTATTACAAACATCTGAATTGCTGAGATCAATCTGATGCAGCTGTGGCCATTTTTCTGTCACAATTATTCCTTGATGTAGCTGAATAGCTCGCTAGCTTTGTAGGAAAATTATGTCTCCACTCTTACTTCTGTCTAAAAAGCTCTGATTGGTGAAACGTCTCTCCAGCCAGGGGTAACATCCATGAATAAGCACAAGACCAGATCTGTTTGAACTGCTAAACAAATCGTAGATGTGCAGTGATTTAGAGTAGTCTCATAGTACTTTGTTCTCAGTAACAACTGATAATTTGATTGAATGAATGATTTTCCTTAACTTTTCCTGTGGTGTGTGTGCGATGGATACTTAAGTCCACTTACCAATTGAGCTGACTCTGGTCGGTGGTCCTCCGATGCTGGAGGGGGCGATGCTGTGCTTCATGGAGCCGGCATGGCCCAGCTTGGTGGCGGCAGCAGCAGCAGGGACCTGTGGGGAAGTTGGGGGGGAGTTGGGTGACTTGCTCTCGGATGCCTTAGGCTTGGCCGACAGGTTCAGTGGCTGTGCACCCTCACTGTCCTGCAAAAACCAAAACAGCACAGTTTCGCCTGCTGTGACCACCGTAAGAATTCGGAAGCTGGAGGCGGGGGTGGGACCCCTTCTCCTTCCTCACAGAGACCACTCGCAATTGAGGCTTTAACACGTACCAATTAACGGGAGCCCATGCACAGCAATCTAAGGCAAGCCTTGTTGGACAAATGACAAGGTGCATGCCACTGCCCGTATCCAAACAGCTCATCCAAAGTGAAACAATTAACAGCACAGACAAAAATAAATACTGCTGTATTTTGGTGCAAACCACTGACATTCACATGCAAAAGAACTGACTTCCCATCACAGCGAAGTTGAGACAATTCATGCACATGCATGTGCACAATCCACATGCAGGCTCCAGCAAACATGCACAACAATGCTGCTCCTCAACATGCTCCAAACAAGGCCAGTGGTATGAGCAACAATCAAACACCTAAGGGGGAGAAACGCCTTGAAGTCCTTCTCAAAACTACAGTGGACGCCTCTCAAAGAACAACACCTCCTTGAGACTGTCTTTACAGCTGCCAGAGTCTGAAGGCACAGTGACGCCTCAATGTATGAAACAGCAAACAGAACAGAGGCCTGCCTGCCTGCCACTTCAATGTGCACTTGCTCAATTAGAAACAAGGGACCTTCATGGCTATGAACATGGGAGTGTGTGGAGGGAACAGTGGAGCAGCACTTTGTGCCTCTATGACACACACACAGCCCATGCAACCAGTCAATAAGTTTCGAAGTAGCTGTTTTTTTAGGTCCATGCTGGTGATGACAGCAGTATTCATATATTATAGCACAATGATGCCAAACAGGACTTCGATTAATATGCCTGTATCATTAAATTCAGCCATTCATCTAAATCAAAGGATGTCTGCACACAGCGATAACCTCAATACATGTAACAGAGAGTGGCCCCTAAATGAATCGGCATGTGGACCACCGCATGACGCCGGGGGCTGTTATCACGTTAATTGTCATGGCAACACCACCCCTGCCGATGACCTAATCCAATCAGGGGGAGCCTCGGAGGGTCACATGACAGGAAGAAAGGAATTACATCGCCGAGGGGCCAGATGTACACAGACCGCTCTGTGTAATTAAAACTCCACAATTAAAAGGCAGACACAACATGGGCCCGCCAGTAAAGACACACAGCAACAGTGTCATGAAGTTTAAGAATACAGGTTTTTTTTTGTTGTTTCAGATTATTTTGTTTTCTTACAGTTGTACATTAATTGTTCCCAAATGCAGATTTTATAAAACTAGAATAAAGGGAACTTTATTTATTCCAGGTGTGGTCCTATTGTAGCTGAATTTAAACCACAGAATAGAGACATTAATTGTCTTTATTTTCTGGTCATTAGTCTAATTGCTGCTTAGGCTGGTACAGTGAGATCCAAAAAGAGAGCAAGTATTGTATGTGTGTGTGGGGTATATCCACTCATTAAGGCCGACTTTCCCTGATTCCCACTCCTTGAGTCGTACTAAGCCTTATGAGCCCCTCACAACTCAATTAAGCCCTTCCAATTAAGCCCCTACATGTGTACGTGCCTATGTGTGTGTGTGTGTGTGTGTGCGCGTGATCGCGTGCGTGTGCGATGAGGCCTAACCGGATTGTCCTTCATTAGGGGGGTCTTTCTAAATAGACGGAGGACCCCCAAAGATGCCTTCAGTGAGACAATGGGCAGGAGAAGAAGAGGAGAGAAAAGAGAAGAGAAAAACTGAGCAGGATCTTCTCAATCCTGACCCATATTATGGTGGGCTTTGGCTGGGAACGCGTTTGAATATTTATTACAAATAGATAAAGCCTCCGCCTCTTGTACAGTGGATGGGGGGAGTCTCCCCTCTGCGCCAAGCCAAATCCTATGGTGGGAAGGTGGCCAACCTGCATTATGCCAGTGTGGAGGAATTAGTTTAGACAGTGAAGCTGAGAGGCTTGGACCGACTTGTTTATGTGTGTGTGTGTGTGTGTCATTGCGAGACATTGTTCAACAAGCTCTAAATCTCATGACAGTGTGTGTGTGCGTGTGTGTGTGTGCGAGGCCTCTAAAGCCTCTGAAAGGCTTGGAATCTTGAATTAATACAATTGCTTTTGTGTCTCTCTTGGCTGATGAAACAGTCTCCAGCTTTGAGACCGAAAACATGCAGAGTGACAACGAGAGCCAGAGGGACAGAGAGGAAGCAGGAGGGGAGAGATAATGTGTGTGTGTGTGTGTGTGTGTGTGGGCTGTATTTCACTTCTGTGGATGCCGACATGTGCAAGCGACATCATGGTTCTGCATCTTATCACGGGAGCTGACGGTTCAATTAACAGGACAAGTGTGTGTGCCACTACCGTTTATCCTGGGCAGGTTTCTCTGTGTGTGTTCAGGTGTGTGTGCTACAATGTCCATGTCAAGACCTTTACATGTGCCTCTCTCCTTTGATCTCCCTGTCTGTCCTCCTCTCTGTTTCCTCCTCTCTTCCTTTCCTTCCAGCTATAAGTGACTGTTTCGATATTAATTATATTGTCATATCTAATTCCCTCAGAAAGCAGACGACACAGCAGAGGCAGATATGACACTGTTTCTTACAGCGTGTGGCACCGATTCAAACACTAACTCTTCAAGTATGGAAATACACTTCACATTTTCTACTTATTTGTGTTAAGAGATAACAGATGAGTGACTCTACCTTGACAGTCTAGACTGATTGTTTTCGTAGTCTTGTTGGCTCAACCCTGTCTCACTCACTCATTAGATTCCATTTGACTAAAAGAATTATTTATTGTCCAATGTGTTCTGAATTGTGAACTTGAAGTTTAGTAAACCTTAATGTGGTTTTCCTTTATGGTTATGTCAAAGGAGCGTAACCTGTAATTGCCAAGATAATGACAGACTATGCAATCTTATAATCTATATAAAGGTTATTATGCAAAACTTGGATTGTCGCCAAAATCCCTTTGTAATTCTTCCAAAAAACAAACTATTTTGATTCTGATTGTTGGAGTTTTTCTGCATGCTAATTCTAAAATGTGGATTCATGCAAGACACATTTAGATCAATTACAAAGAAATACTATTATGTAAATATAATTTGCAGCAACTAAACACTATGCTTTTAAAGTTTTAGTTTCTTAAGTAAAAGTACAAGTATTATGAGCCAAACAAACTTAACAGAGAATGGCGTAATGGTGTTTTATTATTATTCTAATATTGTTTTTTTTTTAATAATTTAAGGAGCTGTGTTAACTACTTTATGTCCTGTTAAACTGTTTTGTCTATAACGATATATCTTCTACTGATTTGTTTGTAAAATCTTTCTCTGCAAAGTGTCTGCAGCTGTCAAATAAATTCAGTGGACGAAAACAGAGTATAGTACTTGAGTAAATGTACATAGTCACTTTTGTCCACTGCGTGTATGTGTGATGCATGTCAGCGAATGGGGTGCATATGGTGCATAATTTGATTTGCACTATTGTATGGGTCTGTATGCATGCCTGCCTACATCTGAAGATTCATTCTTGCGTATAAGAAAACGGCATGTATGCTGCAGTGATTTGTGCATAGGTATATGTGTGTGCGTGTGTGTAGGGGGGCTACATGGTTTCTAGGTGGTATGGTGTCTTCTTCAACACCTGTATGTGTGTGTGTGTGTGTGTGTGTGTGTAGGCGTACTGGCGCATGTGTGTGTCCGTGTCTCACCCGAGGGTAAAGCACTTAAGCGGTGTGTGCCTGAGTCCAAACAGCTGTGAGCAGAGGCAGACAGCGCGTCTCTAAATGACTAGAGACCTGAGATAGAGCCCACAGGGGGAGCACACCTCTGAAATATACATGTCACTCACCCAGAGAGAGAGAGACAGAGAGAGAAAGAGAGAATGAGTGAGAGTGCTACAGTGGTCAGCCTGAATGAAAGAATCAAAGGAAGAGACTGACAGATAGAATCAGAGAGAAAAGAAAGAAACAAAGTCAGAAAGAGACAAATACAAATATCTATAAAACGCCACAGAGCACTTATCTAAAGTTTCTCTCTCTATGCTCACAAACAGTGTGAGTGCACGGGGTCAGAAACATGGACACAGTGGTGCGATCAATTGGCCTGTTTGGCTCCATGGGGCCCGTCGGGTGCCATGTGGGTCCACTCCCCAGTCTACCACTCCTGCTGGACTAGGGTCATTACGGCACCCCACTTCCCCTCCACCACAGGCTGCAGCACTTGCCTGTCAGCCCAACTCCATATATATGGTAATAAGACAAATGTGTTGGTGGGGCAGCATGGTTGCAGTGTCTGTGTGTGTTTGTGTGAATGATGGAGGTGTAGGGAGGGGTTGATGGACAAGAAAGCAAGAAAGGGGTCACCCATAAGCTTTAATTTGTGCCATGAGCTAAGTCCTGGAGGTGTGAGTGTGTGTTTGTGGATTTGGCATAGGTCAAGAACAAAGTGTAAAAAAAGGGTGATAAAGAGGGATGAAGAAGGTGTAAATAAGGAAAGGAAAGGAAAGGAAAGGAAAGGAAAGGAAAGGAAAGGAAAGGAAGCTGGGAAACTTGGATTTATGCGATAAAATGAGGGATTAGCAGAAATCAGATTGTCATCTCTGTGGGAGTCTGATCCCAGAATCCTAGAGTGGATGGCAGGGGGCATGAAGGTTCTGTGTGTGTTTGCAGGGGACAGTGGGGGGTTAGTCAGGGTCCCAATGGCTGACCAGATATTCATAGAATTCCACTTGGATGGACACAAGGCTTCCCCTCGTCCCTATTGTGCAGCCAGTCGAGAAAACGGCACAAACATCAATACATCCTCAAATCCACCGCGACCATACACCAGCTGGAGTTTGGTGATAAAGTTGAGGTGTTTGATTTGCAGAGTTGACTGTGGGAGCTGACCGTTGCTCAGGACACTTGTTTGATTGGGAAAATAAAAAAGGACAAGATTTCGAATGCAATGCAGCCTTCAAACAAGCTTGGGCGCACATTTTCAGCTCATGCACTGCAGTAAGGCACACACTCTTCCAGGCAAGCACTCTTTCAGTCTGTGTTATAACACTAGAAAGGCCACACTGTGTACACTATACTGCTTAAGTCAAGCCTGGGAGTTCAGAATTAGAAAGGAATAAGAATTTGCCTGGCCAGTCATTTGTTTTCAATAAAAAAGAGAAAGAGAAATTTGTGTTTTTATTAGTGCAATAAAAACAGGTGAATGTAGTGACAGGTGTTTTAAACTTATCTTAAGAAAATAAACTTTAGGGACTCAAAGACTAACAAAAATGAAATCAGAAGAAGGAATTCTTTTGCAGTTTGATGCTAATTTGTTTACTAAATCAATATTTTCAGCCTTTTTAACCTTTAATATTATTTTCTATTTGGACATTTTAAAAATAAAGTGATTCATACTGGCCACCCAACCTTGTGGGACAACTCTCAAATCCCCAAATCCACTGGCATTTCTAGTATTAAACACGGACATGCACACACACTCACACAGGCCTTCGTTTTTTTTGCCTTACCTTGGTCTTGTTTGATTGCGGGGAGCTGCGACCCTTGTCGCTCTGTGGGTGTGTGTTGGTGGGCGGGGAGTGTGTGCCCAGGTTGGCTTGTGGGGGCAGGCTTCCTCCGTGCTGCTTGGCCCCCGGGGAGACCTGCATGGCCGCCAGCTGAGCTGCGTACAACTGCTGCAAGGTCAGAGAGACAGGTAGAGAGACAGAGAAGAGTTGAATTGGAAGGTGGGGTGGGGGAATGGGGGAGTCGAAAAGGAGAAGAAGAGGGAGAGAAGAGAGGGAGGGAGGGAAGGAGGGAAAAGAGAAGAAAAGGGCGACATGAATAAATGAATACTCGAGAGCGCACAAACAAAAAAGAAGTCGCCGGCTAAAAAGCTCTGGAAGAAGAGGCCATTAGTGGCCCGGCCTCTGTTTGTGTGACAGAGAGAGATAGAGAGGGACAACTCCACTGTCAACCCCCTCCCTCACCCCATGGGAGAAGCGCTAACAGCCTCTCTGACAGGCCCAGAGATGGCCATGTCCCCTCCAGGTGCATCGTGGGAGAAAGGGAAAACATTCTGGCTATCGAGGTCACGCCGGAGAGCCCGGCTCTCGCTCAAGGTGAAAAAAAGTGATGATGGAGAAGGAAAAGAGAGAGGGAAATTTGTGAAGCTACATGCCAGATGGGACATGCCAGAAGTGTTTTTAGTGTACTGACAATAAGACGCAAAAACACAGAAATGCTATAATATAGTGGAAAATTAAGATAAACTGTTTCAATAACTGCTGTGGGAAACAAAAAAACAGGATTTCCCTACTCTTATTTATGTATTTAATTAATTTCCAATTAAATAAACGCATTATGGCTTGAGCTGCTATGGTGTGAACATACTCGGGAATATTTATGCAATACCATTGTATCACACAAAACAGTCTCTGGCCAGTATTTCCACAGCAACAGACACAGCATAATATTCACAACTTGGAAGGAGCTTCAGTATTCATAAACACTTCTTTCTGTCTCTCTATCTTCCTCCTCAAAATCATCCTGCAAAGCTCAATTACTTTCATGTCGGCTAATACAAATCTCCAAGACGCTGTTTTGTTTTCTCAGAATTGTTATTCCCTCTTCTGAAGAGCAACAGAATGGTTGTTTAGCGAGAAGTAACTGATGTGTTGTTTTTTTTTTGAATAGTTATAATTGTTATTATTTATTTCTGGTGGAAGATTTTTCTGGAAGAAGACCATCCTTTTTTTTTTTTTTTTTTTTTTTTTTTTTTTTTGAGTTTAACTTCCGTCCTTCTGTTGGCGCTTGGCTGCCGGCCACCGGCGTCAAACAAAGGCTGGTTTATGCAAATGGACAAGGAAGAGATGCTGTCACCGCTATCTCTCTCTCTCTCTGTCTGTTTGTACCTCTCTCGATCTCTCTTGACAGCCACATTAGCTTCGACTCTCCTCTGCTATCTTAAATAAAGACATTTATCTCTTTTTATACAAACAAGGGAAAAATGAGACATTCAAACTGGCAGCACACACACTCACACAAAGAAGTACTATTTAGAAGAAACTCATATTTGAATTTGAAATAATCGCCGCCTGACTGTCACTCACATGTGGCAACATCTATATTCTCTGTCCAACACTGCAACTGCGATGTTTTCTGTTCCAATACTCTATTTCTGTTTGCTGCTTTTATTCAATTCACAAACTTTTCTCTTAAATACCTACCATTCCAAAAAGATGAACTGTACTGAGGCAAAAAATTAAACTAGGATGCTGGGTAACTTCATCCCTGACAAACACTTTCAGGAATTGGATGCTTTGCATTTAAGAAATATTGAGTTGTTGCTGAGGTTGTGGCTGACTGTTCAGAGCCCCCTTTTCTCCATATTTGATTTCTTTCAGCCTTGTTGCACCTTAGCGTTTTGTTATAATCCTCTCAGAAAAAAATATGAACATTTCTTCTCCAATGAATCAGACAGTATTATTAATTCTTGAAAGGAAACCCATGCTCAGAGTGTCAGCATCTGCTGCTGTTACAGACACTGTGGGGAAGAATGATAATTGAGGCACATACAGTAGACAGGGTGTGCTGTTGCTGCTGCTGATGTGGAAATCAGCGGGAGATCGGTCATGCTCTGGCGAGCTACATGAAGGCCGCGCGGAGGACCAGCTCGCTGAGATCAGATCAGCCTCCGCTCGCTCATTTCTCTTCAATTAGCTGCACTGTGGCTCCTGGAAGCGAGGGTGAGGAGGGGGTGATGGTGGTGGTGGTGGTGGTGCAGCGAAGCATGAACACTCCTCACCCCGCCCTCCCTTCCCTACTAGCCAACCCCCCCCGAGCAAGTGGACCACAGGCGGTGTGCGTGTGTATGTGTGTCCTGCCATATTCGGACCAGTGGTTCAAAGGCCTCTTTATTTGCGGAGTGAATTGAGTTCCATTACAAGGCCAGCTCCCGTCACTCAAAGCCTGCTCAATGGGCCGGCGTGCAATGACACACACACACACACACACACACACATACACGGTACAGAGGGCAGAGGCACTGTGGAGCGCGCCCAGAGCGTCGCCACAACGACATGCATGTCAACAAACAGGAAGTGACAGCGCAAAGCCCCCTGGGGTAACCGGAGGAACGAACACACACACACACACCCGCATACAGTCACAGACACACTAAAACACACAGAGCAACACAATGAGTGGGGAGAGTGAAGGGATGGGGGTACAATCGTAGTTGCAGGATGAGACAAGGAATTTGAAATGTCACTCACTAGCCAGGCGTACATGCTGAGCTGTGTGTGTGTGCGTGTGTGTGTGTGTGTGCGTGTGTGTGTGTGTGTGAACTGTTAAGACCTGCTCCTCACTCTCTCTGTCCCCTAATCCCTGAACGTTAGACCACCGCAAGCACATCTGCATGTGTTTGTGTGTGTGTGTGTGTGTGTGCACGTGAGTGTCTAGTGGTCAGCGTGTGCTTGTCACATGACACCCCTGCCAAGTGTGTTTGTGTGTGTGTGTGTGTGTGTGTGTGTGTATGTGTAAGCATGTGCAGCCTGGGCTCTCTTTACAGGAGGTGAAAAGGTGATGTGTGACCATTGGTGAAGACGTGGGGGTGATTGTTTGGTATTGGTGCTATTGACACTGTGTGTGCGTCACAAACACACACTAGGCTGTGTCCGTTCTCTTAGTCGTGCCATTTCTCCTGTCATCTTAGTGAGGGGGTGGTCTATGTATGTGTGTGTGAGTCTTGGTCAATAATCTGCAGCTTTAGTCAGATTACCAGCTCGCCTGGTCTTTGTTGTCAGAGTTAGCGGCGCTTCAGAGCAGTCTGAGCTCTATTGTTTACATGGACACCGAGGACTATTGTATGGATCCTAATGGATTCTTGTCTGTCTGTCTGACTTCCTGTCTGTCTTTTTTTCAGCATGTTTTGGTACTGAAAGACGAAAAAAATGTGGACTCTGTGGACCCTTTCTTAACATCTTATCAGCCTCTCTTTCGACGTGTTTGTCATGCTTTGAAACCTTATTCTTATTCAAGCAACTGAAATGTATTTGTGATTGGACTGTGCAATAAATAAATAAATAAAAAAACACGGAGAGATGAATACAATGGTCAAGTTTAAACATAATGATTAAAATGCCTTTCTTATACCTTTATGGGCACAGCCTCAAGGACAAACTCTAACAGCATAAATCTGTGGAATTTTATTTGACAACAAATATCTCAAGTATTTTGGTTATTTTCTCTTTGTGCTCACTTTAGTTGAAAAGAACTAAAAAATAATTAAAAAGAAGTTAGTTTCCCAAGTAATTAAGCTGGTTTTCACTAATGATCAGAGAGGATTATATAGACTGATACATTTAAAAATCCCTTTCCTTTACTCATTATGTGTGGAAATGGTAAGACAGAATTTGCCTAACTACAATCACCTATCTCCGATGCCTATTGATTTCACATTGATCCCATGCTGCTATCACAAAATGGCATTTCCTTGCAACTCCAACAAGCCTTTAGGGCCAAGAAGAAGATATCAACACTGAAGCAATTCTCGCATCCGCGAAAAATGCTTTGCTGCACTCTTTCTCTCTTCCAGATAAGGTTTTGTGGAGAAACGAGTTGCTCGGTTGATTTCTCATTTACCTTCTGTCATCTGTCCCAGTCTCTTGTCCTCTTTTTCCTTCCTTCCCTCCTTCCTTCCCTCCCTCCCTCCCTCCCTCCCTCTAACCGCCTGTCTGTTGTTCGTCCGTCCATCTCTCCGGTGTACAGTGCGGTAATCCAGGACAATATGTTCCAACATCTGCCTCTCCATATGATGCCTGACCTACACCATTGACCCTCTTTATACCACGCCGCACACACACACACATTTAATCTCTCACACACATCCACACTTTTCTCCTCCACTTACCTCCACTCCCCCTACCATCTCTCTTCCTCTCTGTTTATCCTTTCAACTCATCATCCTTCTAAATACCTCTCTAGTACCTCTGCCTTTTCACCTTTATCACTGATCTCTCTCTCTCTCTCTCTTGCTGGGATAAGTGCATTTTTCTTTTCATTTTTTTTAGCTCTCCCTCTGTCCCTCTCAGTCCATTTATGTGATATGGATAATATCAATGATATCAAGGGTCAATAGGGAGGCCAGATTAACATGCTCTAATGCACAATGTCACACTCATCCCCCAGATTAAGATGCTAAATGCCAAACTTGTACACTCCAAAGCCTCTGTTGCCTTGAAAACTGTCTTTGGAGGATTCTGTGTTAAGCTCCCATTGACTATAAGTGCTACTCTGTTGATTTCTATGGAGGATGTTTTAAACATAAAAGAGCTTTAAATCATTGAGAGATTAATACATTTTTCTAAGAACTGCACTTAACTTGAAGCTGTGCTTTTGAGAGTTTTTCCCTCAGTCTTCTTTCTGTGTACATAGTTTTTAGAGTGTAATCAGGGCAAACTGATTTCTTCCTTTACGTCTGTTTTACGCATCAGATTCAGTTCTGAAGTACAGAATTATTTTAAACTACAAATATGGCTGTTCTAAATTTGCCAGTGGCTCTAATAGTACAGGTTTGATCAGAAAGCCTGTGTCACAAATTGGGGGCATAGAGTTTAAAAGAGATGAGGATGTACCAGTCAGGGATGGTCAAACAGAGGCCACTGAATTGTCTTATGGGAAATGTAGGATTCAGTGTTTCTGGGCTTTTATCCTAGAAATTGAGACTAAAAGTCAGAATATCAGGATCTGCAGTTTTGATTTAATTTCATTTAAAAATATCTATCTCCCCAACTTCAAAACATGCACAATACTAAATTGCAGTCGTGCCTCTTTAATCCTTTTAGTCCATTTTTTTTCCTTTTATCTTACAAGGAAGTTAGTGATGTAGCAATCAGAATTTAAAAGCGAGGTACTAAATAAATTACCAGTTCTTGAAAAGTTGAAATTTATAGTTTTTTTACAGTTTCTCAGCAAAAAATGTATGTCACCAGCAAGGTGCACTTTTAATATTGTCAGTATGTATGAAAGTGTGTGCACAGTATGGGCTGCACACATTAGTGCCATTGTACCATTTTTCAAGTGAGTCTAATGAAGCCTGTTGAAAGTACTGAGGCACCAAAGGTCATGACCTAAAACAGATTAAATTCTGTCCTCTCTTTGCCTGAGATAAGAAAGCTGCTGTCACATGTGTGTTGCATATCACTAAAACTCCAATATTGGTCATTTTCATATTCTTACCTCATTTAAGGATTACAATGTTCCTTTGTGGAGTGAAAAAATGGACTAATCACTCAGTTATATATGGGAGGAAATGCATGATGTAGAACACATGATGAAAACATTTATGTCAAACATGAGTGTACAGGAAATTACACTATACACTGTAATGACTATGTGTGTATAGTTTAAGTGTCCACATGTTGAAATAACATATCTGTCACCATGTTTCCATGCACTCTTGAATGTAACTGGGATCTGGGTTCATTGTGTTCCCTGCAAGTCTTTCATTTTCTCTCTATTTATGTGTTTGTCTTTGCTAAGTGGGTTCACCTGTGTCCTCTCTGACAAAACCACTGTGTTGCCGTGGCGACCTGAGGCCCGAGCTAACTGTCATGTCTCATCTCGGCGACAGACACACCTCCTTATCAAATGAGGGAGCAGAGACGATCCCAAAGGAAATCCATCCACATTGAGACATCTGTACTCGTGTTAGCCTGGGCAAATCCGTTTCTTTCTGACAAGCCTTAATCTCAATGTGCAACTGTGTTTGTGTGTGTGTGTTTGTGACTGTGCGTGTGTGTTTTCTGCTAGTGAGATGTTTTTTTGCACTTGTTGTGTCCTCTCACCCCTCCCTGCTGGTAAAAAAAAAGAAAAAAACAAAAAATCCAATTGCAAGGTGGACAAAGCCGTTCAACTGGAGATTGAGTGAGTCTGAACACAGTCGAACATATGGACGGCTAGATTGAAGCAGTGATAACACCGCAGAGGACATTATTCTCAGGCTAAACACACAAATGTGCTCACACACACACATGCGCGAGTAATAATGAAATCAGTGAGGACAGCGGGGTCCGTTCTCCATGACAGAATTACACAGCTATTCTATTCTCCCTGTAGTGTCTAGCATATGGGGCAGCACGTTTGGCTGACAGGTGCAAATGTATTACACTCACTCTGCCTAACCTTTAACCCATATTTTCCCATAATTCCCTAAGTGTTTGAACAGTAAGTGAAAAAGATGTGCGGGAAAATGTGTGTCAATGCAGCTGTTTCTCTCAGATATTCATGTGCGCACACCATATTTTATGATGATGCGTGTCAAGGAGACATGAGGGCCAAGTGCAGCCCGTACTGAGGTCCGAGCCCAACGCTGAAGGTTAATGTGTTTCAGTCAGGCAACTGGGGGGGCGCCCGCACAAGCTCTTAACCCCTGGGAGAGGGGGCCCCAAAGCCCACGTGGATCTGAGTGGAAGTATGTGAGGTCTAGTCGTGTCTGTTTGTCTGTGTGGGTGTGGGGGTGAGTGTACGAGCGGTCGTCAGGGGGGTCAGGATTACCAAGCGATAGGCCACTTATTCTAAATATGCAGACAGGAAAAGGACTCATCCTCCTTTTAAGTGGGATAACAGATGTTGACTCTCTTTTTTTTTATGTTTTACCTCTCTGTGGTTTTGTCTCTGTCTGTCTCTGTCATCGCTCTCTGCTTTCTTGCTTATTCACTGTTTGGTCTCTAAATTTACGACATAGTAGCAGAACAAACAAGCAGACCCCTTGCTTAAACTTATGACATATTCTGACCCCTTAGGTTTGACTGCTCAAAACTGTCAGCATTCAGTCAAATTATACATCTCTGTTAAATGCTACAGCACCATTTTTCATCATGCAAACAAAGTTCAGACTATAAAGTTTCACGCCTGGCTTGTAGCTTTACTTGGACTTGCAGTGCTGTGGCTGGGAAATAGGACCCTGCCCTCTTGCTTTCCTCCGTTTTATGATACAGTGATGACCGCTAATGATGGCCACTAATGCAACAAGACTTAAAATTCAAGCAACATTTAGACACTTTTGAGCACTTAATTCACAGTTTGTTGTGTTTTATTGAAAATCATAGAGGTTTAATATTTTTGAATGCCTAAAATCTCTGGTGTGTTCAAGTGCTAGATGCTCAAGATAGGACAAAATTGCAATTATCTCATGTAAAGATGCCTCTGTGTCAGAATACTTCATACTGACTTCATATTGCAGGACAAAGCCAGGGGCTAGGGTTACACTTGTCAGTTCTGTGTGATTTTTGAGCTCCGATCATGATGATCATGTTTTTATGGGATCACTTCACTGTTCGCACTTTGGCTAAAAGTGACAGTTATGTATCCCCACCCCCCCAACCCCGCCCTGTGGTGGTTTGTGGTCTTGTATAGCTCAATGGGCAGTATGTGGTGTCAGCTCTGTCAGTGTTAGGGGTTTTATTCCCAATGGGACCACCCAAGTGTAAAGGAAAATTCAATGTTTTAGTCTGTGATATTCAAAGACTTCTGATTGGTGTTTTACGTTGCTAAATGTGATTTCTAGAGGTCACGTGTAGATACTGTAGTCTTACCTGGAGTTGTAGGGGTCCCAGGCCTGGTGTGGCAGCAGCAGCAGCAGCAGCAGCCATTGTTGTGGGGATGAGCTGGAGAGGGTAGGGGTCACCTGAAGAAAAACAGATCACATTGTTTGCAACACATGATGCTAATGTTCAATGAAAGTCAGTGATTGTTTTTGGTGCATTTTTTGTCCTTCTTTTCTCCCTGTAGCATCCCACCCATCCCTCGCCATATCCTTTATCCTCATTCTATCTCCTATTCTTCTCCTCATCCTCCATCTCTCTCTGTATCCCCCTCCCTTTCCCCTCATCCTCTTGTTTTTCTCCTCCTTCTCATCCCACCTTCGTCCCTCTCTTCCGCTGAGCCCCCCTCCCCCACCACCACCTGAGTCCCCCTCTGCAGCTGTTAAAGCCGTCCTTTGTGTGCGCTGCCGGTAGGGCCTTAATGAAAAGCCTGATTGTGTGTCCTCCTCCTTAATACCCCCTGACAAAGAGCAGCGAGGTGAGGGGATTCTGATAAAGCTGGCCCCAGCGCCGTAATTAAGAGCCGCCACTGCCGATTGCTGCTCTCTCCTCTCTCTCTTTTTTTACCCCTCAACTGTCTTCTCTCTCTTTGTTGGGAGCGGGCTGCTTTCAGTCTCTCCCACTTTCTCCCTCCTTGTGTCCCTCTTGTTGTCATCTTTCTCTCTTCACAAGTTACTTCCTTCTCCCCCCTCTGTCAGGAATGATAAATCGAGAGATAGATGGACGAACAGGGCGGAGGAGATGACAGAAGTGCGGAGAGAAAAGCAGGGGAGAAAAGGACGAGTGTAGATTATTAGTGACCAGGTGCAGATAGGCCGTGCTGTAATTACTCCGAGAGAAAGGGAGAGAGAGAGAGAAAAGAGGGGGGAGAAAGGTCAGAGATGAGGGGAGGAGGTGGAGGGTGAGGAAGCGCAGATAGGGAAAGGAATGGAGAGGAGAGCATGAATACTGTACATCTTCATATTGAATAAAATGTGCCTGTTGCCGGCTCTCTGGACATGCCCACTAACCAAAATACAGCACACAGAGGTCAGACTTTTATACTGGTATCACACTGAGGAGAAAACTTGGGAATGTTCTCAGGGCTTGACCTTGCATTTCTGACCTGAAACTTCAGCACAACGGTCAGCCTCTTTGCTTTATCAGGGCGTTTTATTGTGCATGGGTGCCCATGTAAATGTGTGTGTTTGCTTGGCATAAGCCAGGACTTTCCTTCTAACATATTTTCCCATATAACTGGGTCCTTTAAAAAAAAGCAAAAAAAAAAAAAAAAAAGCTGAGACATTCTTTTCTCCAGTGGGTCTGAGAGGGCAGGAGGGATTAAAGAATTATTTCAGGACTGTGTATTCTAGGAGATGGGTCTTTTCTCCTCGCTCCCTGGACAAACATGAGCTGGGTGGATATTTATGCTCCTCTTGGGGGTCTCTATAACAAAAGAGAGAAGGATGGAGGAAAGCAAACATGTTGCTCTTGGCTTGGGGACAGCGACCTCGGCGGGCGAGGATGAAATTTCTCACTGACAAACAGACGAAAGAGGGAGATAGATGGAGGGAAGTGAGACGCAAATACGTCATCGATATCCCTTCGGTGTCGATTTGTGCGCAAGTCTGCATTTTTAAAATTCTTAAAGGGGCGGTCCACATGATGTCATGATAATGTCATTCTTGGTCAGGATATCTTGGCCTCTGCTTTGATTATTCTTTTTTTTAACTTTCCATGTTAGTCCCCCAACTTTATGAAAGTGCAATGCTACAACATTTGAATAACCCTTTAAATGTATGTGTGTCATCTCTAAAGTATTACATGAACCACAGGAATTTGTACTGGTGCTGCAGAGGTGGAATAACACATTATACTTTTATAATTTGCATGACTGAAATTATTTAAGACAGGACTCTTGAATTCATGTCTTCTTATGTAAGCAAAAAAGGGAAAAAGGAAAAAATCAGCTTCATATACAGCTTTTTAACAAAATAAGGAACACATTTGGTTTTCATTATTTGGAATAGAAGAAAATCATCACAACAGTTAAACTGTTTAGTTTTAACATGTTGTGTAAGTGGCTTTGAAAATAGAAAAATTGTGTTACTGTTCAACAAGTGTTCAAACAAGACAGCCACTCAGTGCACAGAAGTCCATACTGTGCAGATAAAATCTATTCATATCTTCAAAGCTATGAAACGCCGTGAGAATATGTCAGAGCACAATGCTACACATGTCCTATTTAGAGCTGCAGCACCAAACTACATCAACTCACAACAACTTTGAAAGTTGCCAGAGAGTTTTCTCAGGGGCGGCCCAGCCTGGCGCAGCGTGCCAATCCGGTTGGAGTTGGCGGAGGCAGTGAAAAGACAAGCCCACCACTTGACAGGGTATTTACGTGGGCAGTGGGCGTGGGTGAAGATGGCACTAATTAAAATGGAATGGACTTGTTTGGGAAGCTGTGAAACTCTAAGGGGGTGGAGGGGAGGGTAGAGGGATTGAGTGTGCACGAGCTTGCATTTGTGTGCACGCTCACATATCTATGTCTTAGTATTTATTTATTTTTTTTGTGCGTGTGTTTTTTTTTTGTGTTTGCGATATCACAAAGCAATCTCTGGCTGCCTAGACGTTTGTGTGTGTATAAGTGTGTTAGTGTGTGTGGGCTGTGTTGGAAACATGTTCTGGCTGAGTCCTGTGTTAATGTGAGGAGAACCTGGGGCAGGTCACATTACCACCCTCCCCACCCCCCCTCTCTGCTAACCCCCCACCGTGCATTTATTCCCAGCATCCCCTGGCAAGCACCCACCACTCTTTCTCTCTCTTTCTCTCTGTCTCTGTCTCTCTCTCTCTCTCTATCATGGTAAACAACACATTGCCACACAGCCGGAGCGTGATAGCCAAAAAAAAAAAAAAAAAAAAAAACATGTCCTGCAGGACGCCTGTATTTTGTTGCTTTTATACATCAAAAAATAGACAAGACAAAAGGAAGGAGCCAAAAGGACTGAGAGAGAGAGGGAGAGAGAGAGATAAAGGGAGAGAGATTGAGAGTGTAAACAGGAAGGGTGTATTTGGACTGGTTTTTCTATTAAGAGAGAGATGTTGTTGTAGGGGCGAGCTCGTCTTTTGGGAAACAATCCGACTCCCTGTGTGGGAAAATGGTCAGACTCTACCTTGTTTGGTGAAAAACATTTGAAACATCACACATTCAAAGTACTTTTACACTGAAAGTTGCACCTATTTATGAATGTGTGTGTGTGGCTGTTACTCACTGCAGCCAGGCTTGTAGTTGAAGCCAGGGGGCATGAGGAAGCCCTGCTGGGCTGCAGCCGCCGCCAGAGTCCTCTGGTCTGGAGGAAAGACGGGAATCATCAGTGGAGGGAGTTGGCCCTGGACCTGCTGATGAAGGAGGGAGAACAGGGGGGGAGAAAGGGAGAAGGAGGAACAGAGGTGGACGAGGAAGAGGGGAGAAAAGGAAGGAGAAAACATGAGAACCTTTGGCATCTCTTTAAGTGAATGCTCACAATAGAGCTAAAAATAGCACCGTACATGTTGTAACTGATCTCAGAACAGTACCTTTCTGAAGACAGTTACATCTGAATTACATCACAATAACTTCTCAGAATGATGTGCATTCAGGCTCATATACAGACATACATGTAAAACATATGGAACACACAACCACATCTGTCTGCAAACACACTGATGAAGTTGCACGTGCACACACCCACACCCTCGATCTTCTCGATTCAAAGACAAAAAGCAAGTCATGAGGACAGTTCACAAAACTCTCACAACAGCTGGCCTTTTCCTTTTATCTGGAAGATGATGTTCTTCCCCCTCTCCCCATATCGACCACCCCCCAACAACCCAAACACACCACACACACACACACATACACACACACAGAGACACTAATACACAGACACAACCCTCTGTGCGCACCCGTCGGCAGAGAGCCATACGACTTCACAAGGTTTCCAGGATTTTAAAAGGAGAAGCAGAAAAAAACTCCTCCGATGGGTGGCTTTGGCAGGGACGACAGGAGAGGGAGAGAGAGGGAGAGAGAGAGAGAGAGAGAGAGAGAGAAGGAGAGATAGGGAGACAGAAAGAGAGAGAAGTAGGAGACAGATGGTTGCACTAAACAGCGTTCTGCCAAAAACAACACACAAAGACTCGCGTGTGATGGACTGACTGACAGTTTGAGAGGAAAGATAGGAGAAGATGAGGAGAGGAAGTGAGGAGGAGAGGGAGAGTGGAAAAAGGTGAGACGAGGAAGAAAACAGGGAATCTTATCGACCTGTAAAGAGATGTAATGCTGGTATGATGCAGACGCCACAAATATGAAGAGAGGAAAGGAGCTCCAGCCAAATTTTGTGCAAATTTCGATCAATCTTACAAAAAAGTCGAACAAGAAAATCAATGTGTTTTCCATAAACTACTGGGCAACATTTTGGATGCAACAGACTCAACAGAGCCCCAGTAACTCTTCAGCTATGCAAGTACATCATGTTATTTATGTCTATTCATCCAACTACTTGCTTTTATTGAAACATACAGTGTTTTTATTGGCCACCAGTCCTGTTTTCAAATCTTTGGGCATGGCAACAATACAACAATACTGCGCCTACACTGTACAGAAATAAGATAAAGAGAAGAAGAAGCAGGTCCTGCAATGTGATCACGTATTTAACAAATCTGTTTTATCACTCCTGTACTTCATCTCTTTACCAAAACAATGATTTTTATTTTTATTTTTTTTTACGTATTTACTAATTATTTCATTGTTTATGTGACAGTTCTTTAATGTAAAATGTAAACAGGCCATAAAACTGATGTATGGAAACTTTAGACAAAGGTGTTGTACATCCACCTGTGTTATCTTTATGGACTTGATAAGATTATAATCAGTCCACTCGTAAAGTGGTGGAATTTAAAAACAAGGCTTTTTAAATTGAAGGTGTACTCCGTCCAATTAAAATGACACTTCCATTAAGTTTGGATGTTTGTGAGAAACAGATTTTACAAAAATAATGATCAAAATGGAAGCAGCTTGAGAAATTCTGAAATTTAACCCCTAGGATGTTTCATACCTAAAAGATCCTACATTTTCCAAATTTCAACTTGATGAAACTGGCAGAGTGCCAGTTTAAATATAATCCCTGACAGGGTCTTCAGGTCTTTGACCTGTGCTGCCTGTTGCAAAGCACTTTGTTCCTCTTTATAGCTTATCTCCACACTCCTCCTTCTCCTTTCCATCTCTCTTACTTTGCCAGGAGGGCAAAGAGGTAATAGCTGAATAGGATAATGGGCAGGTAAAAGCCGTTTGACGTGGAAAATTGATCTGGAATGATGAAAATGGCTGGAAATGGCTGCACAATCATGCAGTGGTGCCACGGTACAATCAGGCAATATTTCAGTGATATGGACACTTGAAGTGGTTAGTGCTTGAGACAGGTAAATAGTCTCTCAGTGCTAACAGTGATCCCAGCTCTGCCTGCCTGTGTGTGTAGACTCAAGTTTCCCTTGGCGTATGCATGCTCCCGTACTGTAAACACCTATGTGTGTGTGTTTCTGTGTGTGTCTTCTCCACCCCCCTTCCTCCTGCTCCTGTGTGTCGGCATGCGGCAGCCAGCAGCACTGTAATCAAACTATCACTGCGCAGGGGAATAGCGCTCTCTTCAAGCGACTCCTGTTTCCCCCTTACACCAAAAACAATAATTACTCCACCATTTTGGTAAACCATAAACCGCCGCGCTGCCTGTGCCGTGCGATCAGAAGGGAGAGGCGTTCCAGCGCGATGCTCGGACAGGACCCCCGCAGGGACGAATCACAGACAGAACAGTTCCGCTTTGCCTTTCAGGCCTAATTGGACATATGCTGGAGTGGATCTGGCTAGCAATACTGTAATGTACCGTAGGGAGGAGGAGAGGAGAGGAGAGGAGAGGAAAGGAAAGGAGAGGAGAGAATCTAGAGGAGGAAGATAAGTCTGTTGCAGCTATAATACATAATACTGTACATAGAGACATAAACTGTATGGCATTTGTGTGGCTTTACTTTTCTTTTCTTCAAAATAAAAATATCATAGAATTTTCAAGTCTCTTTTTCTATCTCATAACAAAAAGACTGCATACAATAGGAAGGAAGGCCATTAATCAGCCTACAGAACTGTTACACAACACATGTGAGTCCACAATTGGATAGCAACAGAAGAAATGAATAAAATGGCAAGAAAAGACACAAAAGAATGAAGAAATAGAGAAACATACAGGGAAAAAGTAAGACAGAGAATGGTTTATGGAGCATCATTCCCTCCCATATGTTGCTGCTGAGGAGAGTGTATGAGTGTAACAGCTGTTGAGCTGATGAGCAGCACCATTAGCCTTGCATTGGTCACTGGCATAGACACACTCTGACCTCCACAAACACACACACACACACACGACAACAAGTTGAGGCTAACAGGGATAAACAAGGGCCTACAAAAACTGTCTGAACTGTGTGTTTGGGTGTGTGTGTGGAGGTGTTGGAGGGGTTAGGGGAGGTTATCTACTAGCTGATCATATGATATTGGAGTGGATCAGCCTCCCTCATCATGCCCTCCTGTGCATTCCTTCGTATTTACATTCCTGTACCATCTGCAAAATGACTTAATCTGATATTTCTCCCAATATTGATTATACAATAATGCAATACCTCAAAGTGGATTATGAACGTTAGCCTTGTGATCATAGTGTAAACCTTGAAACTGAGAGGAAGAAAAGCGAGGGAGAGAGCTCTCCCAAATGAGAGAATAAGAACCAGAGACAAAGAGATGCATTGACAGAAGGAAAGAAAAGCCTGTGAGAGAAAGTGAGGGTGAGAGAAACAGAGAGAGGGAAAGTGAGAGCGAGGCTAGATCTATCAGACAATCTCCAGATCCCACATAAAGGAAAAAGACACATCTGAAACAGCAGGCGCTTTGGGGAATAACGCACTCCTCAGCTTCTCTTTCACATCAGGCCCAAAGTGAACATGAAAACCTACAACACACGCAGACAAAACATCACACTGCTGCTACTGTGCGCTGCCGACGTGGAAAATAAGGGGCTCTGCTTTTTATCTGCAAACCCCTCCTCGTCCAGAAAAGAAACCTGAAACAAACAAATCTGGAACTCATCTGAAAAAATGAAATCCTCTAATCAGCGATAAGTGAATGCAAAACAAAGAAAAATACTCTGAACGGAAGAAGAACCGCATACATATATAAGGAAAATGTGTGAAACTTTTCTTGAGAACTTTCACAGGGGCAAAGAGGACAGAAAGAAAGAGAGAAGTCGACAATTCACCCTGGCGAAAGAACTTCTCAGGAAATAACAGCAGATAGACGGAACAGAATGAATGAGAGAGAAAGAAAGAGAACGGGAGACGGAGAGGGGAGCAAGAGTTGGATAATTGGCAGCGAGTCGAGGCTGCGTTCACCACGCGCCAGGCGGCACAGCTTGAACTTAAAGCGCTGCTGCGGCATAATGAAGATGTGGCCGCTAATTAACATATGGGGTGTGAAACAGGTTGGTTGGCACGCGGCGCGCTAAAAACTCCAAGGTAAAGTTATTATTGGGGAGTAATTAGCTCTATGAAGTTAATGCGCCGAACAATAGCTGCCAGCGCCGCACAATATGGCTCGCATCTGAGCGCGCGAGAAAAATAGCCCCCGCTAAAGTGCGAGTCCCACAGCTAAAATCTGTTGGCGACCATATGCTCCGGCAATTAATGCAAGACCTGGATGACCTATTGCTAAAGAAGGGACGTGCGAGTGATAGAACCAATAATTAATTTAGAGAGAGGGAGAGAAAGGGAGATAGCTGGCTTTTAATATTAGTCCATTAACTTTCTATGGACAGGGGCGATGTGAGGCCAGCCTGCTGTGAATGTAAGGGGGCATGGTTCATGTCACAGTGGTTGGGATGTGCACACACACACACACACACACACACACACAGACATACACACAGAGACACACACAGGTGTGTGTATAAATTAGAGAGAAAGCATGTGAGACAGGGTGGGTCTCAGTGGGAATGGCTGGTTGGTTGTGGTCCAGTTTGTGAGTGCGTGTGTGTGCGTGCACATCGACATGTAAGGAAAACACAAATTACACTGGTTGCAGTGTAATGGGAGTGATTAAACAATTACACAGGCAATTGGGTTAGCCGCTCCTATGCACAGAGTACAGAGGTGCCGGTGTGTGGTGTGTGTGCATCTACAGGGTGTGCTGCATGTGTGTGAAAATGAATGAACAGCGCGCTTTTTAGTGTTCTTGCTTTTGTTTTTTCACTTTTTCCTCCCACAGAATGAAAAATTTTCAACATGGACACAGGCTGTGCTTGTGAGTGTATCAGGTATTATTACACTTGGAGTGGTGTGTGTATGTGTGCATGTGTGTGTGTGTGTGTGTGTGTGATTGAGTTACCAATGTAGGTTAACCTTAATAGAGAGCTTGTTAGCCGCTGTCGCCGCCATGTCTGGCCTCTTATAAACTAGCATCAGGTGGCTTTAGTCATTTTCTGATTCTATCTCACTTTTCCCTGTCTTCTTTGCTGTCTCCCACCTATAGCAATGGCAGTGCTTGATGAGATGAAAGACAGCCAACAGAGGAAGAGAGGTAGACACACACTTGGACTGTGTGTGTATGTGTGTGTGTGTGTGTGTGTTTTGGTTGAGTGAGTTTTGATTCATTAGGCAGGACACAGTCGTGTCCCCTCATCCTTCTGTTTCAAATGCACTGTACATCGTGTGTGTGTGTGTTGTGCCTCTATTCTATGAAAATGTGCGCGTGTTCTCAAGGTAAGCCCTGAGCCGCTCGGCAGGTGAGCTCCTTTCATCCCCGTTGCGCTTCCCTGCGCGGCAGCGACAGTCGTCCCCGGCAACACCGGAGGGAGCCTCGGAGACAAGTCGTTTAATTAGAATGAGAGAAGACGAGAGGGAAAGCAAAGGCAAGTGTGAGGAAATGTGCTCACCCCTTTGAGCTTAACAAGAAGGCCCCTAGCAGGGGGCAGGAGTGTGTGTGTGTGTGTGTTTTTGTGTGTGTGCACACATGTTCTTGTTTTATAATTCTTTGGAGAGCAAGTTGTGTTATAACCCTGGATTGAGCACAAACTTTTGGGTCATTTTCTTCCTTACTTTACCCGGGGGAGACGTTTAGCTTCAGGATGTTTGAGTTTAGGCTTAAGGTTAAAATTTGGATTAGGTTGGTTGGGTTAAGGTTAGGGATAATTCAGGATCAGGACTTGTAACCTATCAAGGGATAAGATTAGAGGTTTGGTCAGGATAAAGGTTAAGTTCAGGACAAGGATTAGGTGTAGCCCTCAAAAAGTAAAACAATGTGAATGTGTGTGTAACAAAATTAATGGATTATAATTGATGCTAATTCATGTAGAATTCCAGGTAGACTCAATTAGTCAGAGCGAGAAAGCAGCAAATTGCTGACTTCTGAACACTGATGAATGGTGTGTGTGTGTGTGTGTGTGTACGGTTCATACTGTATGTCATTAGCTTGTGTTGCGGTTGTGCCTGCCTCTGTGAATGAACTCCGCTTGTTTGTCAGCTCGCACACACATTCAGCGAGTGCCGCTGGCCTAAATAGTGGACGCTAACATGCATATCGCTAGCTTGATTTGGGTTTCAGGGTGAGAAAAAAAAAATAGGAAACCGGACGCGAGGACAATAAATAATTTGTCCCCCTTTCATGAGGGATGTGTGTCACTCTCCTCTCTTTTTCATGAGCTTGATTATTCGTTTCATTTCATCACCTCTTCCAAGTGGACGGTTGAAAGCATTCTTCACAGGCCTTTGGGGGTTTAGGCCTAACAAAGCCAAGGACGCAGACACACACACACAGACACACACACACACATGAAGGGACAGCTGAACTCAGCCTCGTTAGGGGGAAATGCAATCACAAGGGGTTTATCATACAGACAGAAAACACACACACACACACACTGAACCTGGTGCCCTCTCTCTGGCAGGCCATTGTATTGTGGGATTGTGCGGACAATCTCTTCATGAATGATTAAGCAGTGTATTTCTCGACCAAGTCTTTGATGATGAGTGTGTGTTTGATCATCAGGCGAGTACGCGGCACTCTCTGTGACTGCTTTCGATATGTGTGTGCGCAAGTGAGCGAGCAAAGGAGTGTATTTCTATATGTTTGTCCGTGTTTGTGTGTGCTGTGATGGTTGTGATATATGTGAATGCACGAGTGTGTGTGTGTGTGTGTGTGTGTGTGTGTCTGTGTGTTTTTGCACTCCTGCGATGAGCCCCTGTTGATTGTGTCCCTCTCTTAACGAGGCTGACTACAGCTGCCCCTGCTTGTGAGAAACTATTGTTGGGCCCGTTCAATGGAGAAACGCTTGTTTGGGAAAAGGTTGCAAAGTCATGGGAAAAGGGAGCTTTGTCTCGGCGGGGTCGTGAGGGAGTGAATCATGAGCGGACGTGTTTATAGCTTAACACACACAGCTGCGGCAAACACACACACACACACATATGCACAGATGAAGAAATGAACGCTCGAGAATGCACAGAGAAATCCTCAGAAACAAACATGTGCGCCTTTTTTTTTTTTTTTTGTCAGAGAGAGACAAAACGCGAACAATTCAGAATTTAACTCGCACAAAGCAAATAAACACAGCTGCTTTACACAGAATCGTGGACACACATAGACACACGTCCCACACACATGCTATCACAAGGTCTCTTATCACACAAACTGTGTATGGCTAACCTCTCGGGGGGAAAGGGAATGCGTGTGTGTGCCTGTGTGTGTGTATGTGTGTGTGTGTGTGTGTGTGTGTGTGTGTGTGTGTGTATGTGTGTGTGTGTGTGTGTGTGTTCCTTCTTGGACAGGGTGTCTCTTTATGATACAAAGCCCGGCTTTCTCAGCTCAAAATTCAGTGTCATCTGCTTTTACAAAGGCCTGGGCTATTCGTTCCAAGCCACCTGGACCAACATAGAGGCTTCAGTGTAGCACCCAAAAGGACAATACTTCCATTTTTAAGTGTTACACATATACCCACCCATTTTCTTGGGAGCCTAAGACACAGATTCACATTCAAAGGGACTTTTTTTTAGCTGATTTACTTTTTTCGGCATATATAAGGTTATTCACTTCTGTCTGCGTGATTAGATTTGTTAACGTCTTGTCCATTACAAAAAGGCTCTAAATAAGTCAAGTCAACTAAGTTTGCTTTTCTTAGTATTTCCCTGTAAAGGGAATTCCTCCTGTGGATGTCAGTGCGATCAGCTCTCATCAGGAGAAAAATACTTGTAGCTGCCATGATCAACATTTTAGAGGATATAATATGACCAAAGTCTAACATTTCATTTTCTTCAAAGTGAATCCATGGAAAAGATGAACCTATTGTCAGCGTTTGGCCCAACTTCCCAACCCCTTCTTGACTACTTAGTTACAGAGTTTGGATTTGAACATGTCTCCATCTGTGAAAACACCTTCATCACTCAAACACATAATGGAATAAACATTAGAAAAAGCGTACTTCACTGACAGTTTGATGTCTAAACTTTGATTTATATAATAAAGACTTAAATCGTACTTCTGATTTTTCCAAGCAGGCTGACCACTTTTAAGTGATTACACAGGTTGTGTACTTGTAGGTTTGTATGTGTGTGTGTGTGTGTGTGTGTGTGTGTGTGTGTGTGTGTGTGTGTGTGTGCTAGAGGAGGAGGGGTTATTATAAGTCAAAACTGATTCAGGCCCCAAACACTGATGACTGAGCAAAGAAAAGCCATAACAATCACAATCACAAAATTGCCTTTGTGGGCCACGCAGATGCACATCAAGACACATTCACACACACTTGAAACGTACATACACGAGAATGGACACACACACACACACACGCAAACTGGCCTCACCTGGATTTGTTGCTGCAGGAGGTTGATTTTGTGTTGCTGCTGCAGAAGCTGCTGCTGTTGCCGGGCAATCTGAGGATGAAATGCACAACACATTATTAGAATGTATATGCAGCATGTGTGTGTGCGTGTTTTGGTGTGTGTGCAGGGCCTGTGGGAGATGCGACACATCTGCAGGTCTCTGGGGCCCCAGTTGCACGACAGAGGGTCGATGCCCTGGTATGAAATATTTAAGAGCTCATCTCATCTGGCCTCAGCTCACAGCCAAATGGACAACAGTATCACACCAACACACTTTGTATTTCCAAGTTACTCAACTATTCCTTTCTTTTTTTTTTTTAATCTATTAGTCATCATCTATTTGGAGATGTTCTCTCTCTTTTACACATTTATATACACTGTTTATTTTTGTTGGTTGTAATGTCATTTCACTCTGTTTTCGAGCTAGCCCTTCTTTTGCATACATTCTTGTTCTACATGAAAGCAACAACTTTAAGTCTAAAATGAAATTAACTTGTGCACAGAAATTCTCCAGTGACTCATAGGAACGGAATGGGAACACAAGAGTACAGTATACACGTACAGTACTTACACATACAGCCAAAGGCACTGTAAGGCATTGTTTGTCACAGGTGATTTGTCCTAACATCCCGTGTATTTGTGTGTGTGTGTGTTGTTCTTGTTGTAAACTCGTGCTTTCCAGAAGCTAAAAAGCACAACAAAGAGGGAAACCCTTCTCTATGCAAGTACCTGGCAGACTCTCGCCTGGGAGCTTGGAGTGTGTGTGTGTATAAAATGTGCGTGTACGTCTCTGTTACATCCGCTCCAGCAGTACATACCCTCAGCTCATTCCTGTGCAATGTCCCTGTGTTCAAGCTGCCAAAGGCTCATGTCTCTGGCTGTGTGAACACTGTACAGTATAAGATGTGTGAGTGTGTGTGTGTGTGTGAAAGAGGGGGAAAAAAGAGTGTGTCTGGTCTGTGTTTATTTCAGTGCAATTTGTTTCTTTTCAACCACACCTTTGAGCCCACCTTCTGTTCCAAACGTTAAAATCTGTGTGAGGATTCCTGATGACCATTTGTGATGTTCAAGTGTGTATGTGCATTTCTGTGTCTGCACATACCAGTGTGTGTGCATCTTGTGATTCCAAATCAGTATCCAATCATGTGCCTTTGTTTACTGTTTCCTGGCCGAGCACAATGAATGTACTCTGAAGTTTCTATTTTAAAACATGGTGGACTACCCAAAGAATCAATCCATCTACAGATGAGGGGGAATTCTTGAAAAGTGCCTCGGATAATTCTGTTTTATTTATTTATTTTGTGAACAAATGCCAGACTAAATGACGCGTCAGGGTGGATTTTCTTTGCAGTGTAGATATACAATACAGTATTTCTAAATGCAGAGCTCCTGTACCTGGTCCTGCTGCTGCTTGGCCAGCTCCATCTGCTGCCTCTGCTTCTCCATCTGTGAGGCGGCCAGCTTCTTCTGCTCCTCGTGGGCCGCCAGGAGCTGCTCCCTCAGGCTGCTCAACTGGCCAATCATGCCCATGAGCTGGCGCTCTTTCTCCGCCAGGCTGTCTGGGGTACCTAGGGTAAGAGAGAGAGAGAGAGAGAGAGAGAAGGGAAGTGGGGGGAGAGAGGTCAAAGGTGAGATTGTGGCACTCTGAAGAAAAGTATAAGACTGGGTTGAGGTTACACTATGAAACTTCCTTCACTATTTTTAGACATATCACAGATACAAGGAAGATTTTATTTATTAATGTACAATACTTGTCAGCAATTACAACTTCTTCTATGGAGACACATTTTGTTTTATTACACCCGAGGAGGAACTCTACTATAACCATTTACAACTACATTATAGTGTATTATAAACCAACTACTGCTTATAAATGATAAGCAGGGGGGCTTCAAGAGCTGCCCAACCTAGAACCAGAGTTTTATTTGGAAAGATGTCAATTCAACAGGAGCAAAAAAGCAGACCAGGTCGGAAATTATACAAAATCTGGAACTGGGATGTCGTGCTGTGTTCTTCTTCTTTGTGAGATTTTCATGGCTATCCGGAGGCCAGAAAGGATTGTGGGGGTGAGGTTAGAGGTCAGAGGCATGAAGGAGAGAAACGGAGGAGGAAGGAACAACAAAGCAGTGTAAAGCTATCCAACGCTTGTTGGTCAAGCTAATATATGGCTGGTTAGGGGCTTTGGACGGTAGGAGGGGGCACGTCAACGGAAGGTGCATTCGGCGAAGTGCGTATGTGTGCTGCAGAGTTGTAAAACCAGATGTTGACTTATTTTTCTGGGCGCACAAGGCCAGCAGTGAACACTCGAGCCACATCCATCACTGCCTTTATTGCCTTATTGAAATAAAGAAAATAAATCTGGCCAAGGAAACATTCGTAAACAGGCGAAATGTGGGGGCAAAACAAATGTAAGATCTGAGCCAGATTCATATGTTTAACAAACAAAATACATCTTCAGCCAGGTTTGAAAATTTACATTTCTTGCTAAAACTTGAAATAAAATCTGAAAAATTATTCTGACTGGAGCTGAATTATGAGTGAATTTGGAGATTGGTCTGTAGCTATCAAGCTGTGTGTGTGTGAGTGTGTGTGTGTGTGTGTGTGAGTGTGTGAAAGACAGAGGAAAAAAGAGAAAAAAGAGAGTGTGTCTGGTCTGTGTTTACCCTGCAGTCAGCCAACCTCCTGCTCACATTTAGCATGGCCTGACCTTCGACCTCTCAGATCCTGACATACCAGCTCCATTACACACACACACACACACACACACACACACACATACATACACAATTACATATACACAAACACACTTCCACACAAGGCCTAAATCATTCAACAGGATGTAGTTAGAGAGAGGCGCGCTGAGGCACAATCAGTACGAGTGTGTGCGCCCATGTCTGGTCATATGTACCAATGTTTGCCTACATGCCTTTGTTGTGTGTGTGCGTGCGTGGGTGTGTGTGCATGTGTGGAACAGCACAATCCCCCATTGTTCTTCAGCTGCTACCTTTAACAGGGCCACATTCCTGCACCAGTCAAACCAGATGAGGAAGAGAGAAGGAGAGAAAGAGGGAGTAAGAAGAGGGAAACCGGGAGGGAAAGAGAGAGACACACAACAGGGGATGAAAGGGGGAGTCGGAAGAAGGGATGTAGGGATGGAGGGAGTGAAGGCGAGGATGCTGACCTGCCCTTTGACCGCTCGGGAAGGTGAGAGCCATCCATTTGTCCTCCCTGTTGGTAGCCGCCGCCTCACAGCCAACCCCACCCCCCCCCTCACCCACAAGCCTCCACTGCCCGCCGACAACCCCTCCTCCTCCCTCACTTCCCCCCCGCACTCTATCCATCCGCCAACAATGAACAATAAAGGCAACTGTCGGGAGCACTGGCCGCTGGAAAAATAAACACGCCGCTGTCCTAACTCACAGACCCACCTTTGTAGAGCCAGAAATGTGTGTGTGTGTGTGCGTGCTTGTGTGTGTGTGTGTGTGTGTGTGTAGCCAAAGCTGACCAAGACAAGAAAGAGCCTTGTGTTAAAAACGTTAGCCCGTTCAAATGGGGGGTGAAGGGGTGGGGAGGAAGGGGGCAAAGGGGGAGAAAAAAAGGATAAGGGGGGTTGCAAAGGTGAAACGATGGATCAAAGGAGTCTTTCTTGTAGGGGGTTCTTGTTGGGGTTAACCCCCCTTTACACAGACACACACACACACACATCCATGCACATGCACAAATGCAAACACTAAAACTGGGCACTTCTGTGCAAAACAGTGCGTACGTTGAGGTGGAAGGACATTCCTCTAGTTAGGTGTGTGAAAACGAAGACAACCACTCTATTCTTTTTTTCTACAGGCTGTTCTCAATCCCCTCCCTCTCAGCTGTGGATCTTTTATCAGCAGAGTATTTGCAGAAGAAGAAGAATCCGAGAAAGTAACACACTTCCTAACTGAGACGAGATTTAGTTTACTCTCCTACGAGGACGCGAGCTGCCCTGTCTCTCCCTCCTCTTTCAGAATTTCTGTGGTCGCCCCATAAATCAGCTCGTGTTGGCTTGTTTCCTCAGCTGCTGCGAGGCGGGCGGGTGGATCGATAACTGGTTTCCTCCATCGCTTTACACACATTCCTCCTTAGGCAGATTGCTACGGCCCGCGCTTACCTACAAACCCACTGAACCAACACCAACTCTCTCCTTCTCTCTCAGACGCACACACACACTCATGCGTGGCGTAATTAACCAATTTGTAACAATGTAATACTTGTCACCGCGTTCGCAGGGCTAATTAATGACCTCGGCTCCATTGATAACTCCCCCCAGTAAGAGGGAGGAATGGGGATGAGATGCCTGAGGAGGAAGGGAGGGAGGCAGGAAGGAGGAAAGGGACGAGACACAGACATGATGGTGGAGGAGAGAAGAGGGTGAAGGAATGATGCGAGTTAAGAGAGAGGAAGGGGAGACAAGCTGCAGGGAAGTAGTCTGGAAATATAAGAAGTCTATTTAGACGGATATTTACAGGTACACTACAACACAATTACTGTGAATAATCAAATAAAGTTAATATTAAGGTAATTAAATTAACATTTGATTAAAGCACTCACTATATTGTTTATAGTAACCAGATTTTCCAGTAACTCAGCTAGATAACTTTACTTGATTTGTTTAACTACATGATTTGTAGCCTGCAGACAGTATCCTACTATTCCTGTTTATTGCCTCTCACATTGGTGGGTGCATGTTTACAAGCTCATGCTGGCCACATGTTTCTGAAGATTCCAGAAAATCTGGCCATAGATTTGAGAAAACGTTTAGAAAACGATGTCTTCTTGGGTTTAAATGTCTCCTTTAGTGTAACATCATGGAGCATTAATAAAGCGCTGAAACAGGCTGATCCTGTACATAAAACTGTTGCACGTGTTTAAGGATGGGTTTACTGTACATGATGAATCTTTCCTGTCACTCTCTGGTATTTAATGCTGCAGATCTGATGATAATGACACTATACTTTGCAGGTATTTATTCTAGTCCTGTGAGTTCCATACTTGTGTGTGTGTGTGTGTGCGTTTTGCTGTGAACCACATGGGGCCTTTTACCAATGTAGCTTCTCAATAAGGCTGACGGAGCGGGAGGCGGTGGCTCAAAATCACTTTGTTCCCCACAAAAAGCTCTTCAATGGAATTCGATGGGGGGAAAAAACAAAAGTCAAGGGATGCACTGACAAGTGAGAGCTGCACGCACACACACACACACACACACACACACACACACACACACACACACACACACACTGACGCACACACACAAACCTTTACATTGAAACTATTAACACAAACACTTGGCTTTCCATATTTCTGTCTTTTTTTCCCTCCTCAATCAAAGGAACAAGTACAAGTTCACACTCACAGACACACATTGTTATGTAAGCACTGTCTAACACACACACACACACACACAAGGACTTAACTGTCATGCACACACACACACACACACACACACACACACACACACACATATGCACTCATACATAGTGCTGATATTTCAGCCCAGCTGTTGGTGTGTGGTGCGCCAAGCGGGACGCCCCTACACAGAAATGTCAACGCAGCAGGGAGCTGGGAAAAGGGGGTTTGATCAATGGAGCCCCCCTCTCGACGGCCACGCCGCTCCGCAAGGCTCTTTGATTACATATTGCTTTGCTTCCTAATGAAGCTCAATTACTGGAGGAGAACGACAGCTTTGCCCTGGAGTTACAGGGAATAATAGCTCAGACTCTTCCACCTCTTTCTGCTTCTCTCTACGTCTTTTTATCCCCCCTCGCTCTCTCTTTCACTCTCCGGCTGATTCTTGCTCCGACATATTCACAGCGCAGCTCTCTTGTTCCCCTTTTTGTTTCACTTCCTGCCCTCTGTCCTGCCCTGTCTGTCTCGCTCTTGGACATTAAGAATGGTTGATGTGGATAAAATGGGCGATTAACACCGAGATTAACACAGAGCTCATGGACTAGCTGGGACGTCATTGACTTTTTGACATGCTAGTCGAACATGAGGTGGAGCGGCCGGCTTCATTCAGTTCATCTGAGTTCAGTTCAACTGAATTCAGTCAGTTTCCGTTTATTTCAATTCAGGCATGTCATATATTGCCCTTTTCAGAGTTGGGCTCATCACAGATGCATAGCATGTGAGTTGTTGTATACATGATCTATGACGTGGAATAAAAAACGTTTCTCCTGTACATCCACAGAATATATGGACTGTATATTATGAGATACAGGAAAAGGTTAGTGTTCCATCATTATGGGACATTTTGAGCTTTAGTTCTGTCAAATTTTGTATGTAAAAAAGCTACTTTTTATGAACTTTTAACACTCCTGATGATTTCCTTTTGAATGAATATGTTTTGAGTTTTCCCATCATGCTTGATGTAAACAAGTTACCTGTTGATTGAGTTACCTGTGAGCTCCACCGCTTCATTTTTTAGCCTACTGTATATCTGTTTAGATTTTGGTGAATCTGCACCATGAAAAGACATGTTGCATTAGCTCCTAGCAGTTTATCTGCAGCAACCACATGGGCAAATCTTAATTATGAATGTTTTTTTTCTTAATGGACATCGGAGGTGCATCAATCAAGTTCAAAAGTTTAATTAAATTCTTTAACAGCTAGTGTAAGTTTAGTTCTGTCGTTATTTAGTTGTACCATACCTTTAATTTCTCCGATGTGCCCTGAGCCCATGGCCAAAAGTTTATCCTTCCAGTCCTTTGACAACAGCCTCTCAATGCTGGGGGCCTCTGTTTAAGGGAGGAGGAGGGGGGAGGGAGGGGGGTGCAGAGGAAAGAGAGAGAGAGGGATTCAGTTGGCTGGCCAACATGACAATAAAGCTCATTTAAAGTCCATTTGCTGTAATAAAGGCAGCGGCAGCTCAGCCTAATGGCCGCATCAGCAGGAGTGAGAGGGAGAGAGAGGGTGAGAAAGGTGGAAAGAGAGAAGCTGATAATCGAAAGAGAGGAAATCTGAAGAACAAAAACAAGTGAGCAAAAGGGAAAGAGCGAGAGAGGCAATGCAAGATAAAGAGAGAGACAAGTGGAGGAGAGAGGGAGAGAAAGAGAGAGGCTTTTTCCCTCTCACCTGCTGCTAGAGAATCATTAGCCCTGTGGGCCCTGAGACAAAGAGGGCCTTAATGCACCCGCCACAATGGACACATTATCAGCTAGCGCTTTGTTTTCAACACACACTCCACAGACCCTTACACACACAAACCCCTGCACAAACACACACAAGCGCGCACACACACACACACACACACCCGCTGAATCAGTAATTATAATCCTAGCTATGATCACACGTGGATGTACACACACACACGAACACAGTGGGGGAAATGGAAATGTCACACAAGACAGCATACACATGCAGAGATCCTAAATGTGTGTACACATATATATGCACTCATAGATATGACACACACACACACACATATGCAACCATGCTTCCATCAGCCAGTCACCCTGTTGACTGTTATTGACATGGACAAAGGGAAACAGAGAGAGAGAGAGAGAGAGAGAGAGAGAGAGAGAGAGAGAGATCTCTATTTACTGAATTACTGGGAGCCATCTGCACTCGGGGTGCGAGGCCTTGCTAAGGAAAGAGGTTTTACACTTTGAGTGGGGAGATTAACCCTATCAGCCAACGCAAACACACATACTTGAATGCAATAACACCCCCAAAAACACACTCATGCATGCACAACACACGCACTTGAACGAGCTCATATACACACACACATATATATATACACGTTGACAACTGCTGATGCCAGGCGAAAAGTTTGTTGGTGACCGGATTATTAGTTTTTATTCCATGATGACAAGAAAAAAAGTCTTAATCTCACTGGTGGAGACAGCCTTATACACACACGCACACACACGCGCACACGCACAAGCGCACACACACACAGACACACACACACACACACTCTGACACACAGGGACACAAGCATGAAGGCTTTCCACAGAGACAGAGAGAGATGTCCGGTGTGTTGAGCTGAACAGCTTAGCGCTTTTTCTCCACTGAGTGAGACACACACACACACACACACATAAACACACACACACACACAGCTGCCACACTCAACAGCAAATCAAAGTACTTTTACTCATCATCCAAACACTAAAAACACGCTTTGCCTGAACTTCTTTCTTCTTCTATTTTTGTGAAGGAGACAAGGATGAGGAACCACCTGGAGATCTTCAGGATTTAAAAGGACACACAATCCAACTAAAACAAGGATGCATGCAAGAGAGAGTTGAGGCATACAAGCTCCGCTCAGACACACGCACACACAAAGCACTGCAGTGTGTCCTACATAATGTACCATGGTTTGTGTATGTGTCTAGATGTGTGTGTGTGTGTGTGTGTGTGTGTGTGTGTGTGTGTGTGTGTGTGTGTGTCTACAGCCTCCCCAGAGACCTGAATCAGGTCCTTTCCTCTGGCTTCAAGACCAGAGCATTCACGCTCCGCTGGTTACAATGGACACAAACTCACAAACACACGTGCACACACAAGTAGCGGAAGATCAATGCTGAACTTCTAGGCAGTCCACCTCTCACTCTTGCTGTTTCTCATCCTCCACTCTTGCCTTTTCAAATCCCTCCACCGTCCTTGGACTCGGACTGGTCTGTCCTTGTGTTTTCTCGACGCTGCCACTCAACTAGTTAGTCAGCAAACCGAGTTTCGGCGCTACGTCTGATGTGCCCTGGTGTTTTCTGTCAGAAGCCACCGTAGCCTTGAGGGAATAGGTTAGCAGCAGGGTGAAGGTAGGAGGAAGAGGAGGAGCAGAGAGGAGATAGATGGAGAATTTGTTGCAAAAACAGGGAGGAGGTAAAGAAATGCATGAAGAGAGGAAGAAGGAGTAGAAGAACGAATGTGCTCCTGTGTGTTACCCCCTCCCCTGTGACAGCTGTCTCACCATCACCCCAACAGGTGCTATTAGCCCCTGGCGCTCCCCCTCTCTCCCTCTTTCTCTGTCTCTCACTCTCATCTCTCCCTCCAGCCCCCTCTCCCTCAACAATGACAGAGGCTTTTAAGCCAAAGAGCTTTGACAAGTGAGAGGGAACAACAAATGGCAGTGTCGCCTGTTCTCTTACCATTGCACTCCCTCTCAGTCTCCATCTCCTAGTTATTATTTTTATTTATTAACAGGGCTGCAGTTATTGTCCCCAGTGACAGGCCGGGGCCACTTTAACTATTAATAAAAAGCCAAGAGGCTCTTTCATTGTGCGGTGGATGGCAAAAATGGGAGGAAATGGGTAGGAGGAGTGGAGAGGGGAGAAAAAGAGGAGAGGAGAGGAGAGGAGAGGAGAGGAGAGGAGAGGAGAGGAGAGGAGAGGAGAAGAAGAGTTGCTGTAGCTTTTAGTGAGATGTTGATTGATGTGGTGAACACTGTGAGGAATGAACCCACACTGTCACTTTTGATAAACTACAAACACTCATGACACACACACACACACACACACACACACACACACACACACACACACACACACACAACCTTTGTGCACCAGTTAAAAGATGTGTTTGGACGTCCTGAAACAATGACCTCACAAAAATACCCGACTCCCTGTCATGCATTAGCTTTTCACCATAGTTATACTGGATATTAGTTGGTGAATTAGAATAGTTCCAAATGCACTTCCTTGTTTTCATACTTCTATAACAATATGAAATATGGCCACCATTACCTGCCACTGCACAACAATAACAACTTTCCTGATGCAAAACAATTCTTGAATGACTCTTTCCACCTCACTCGCATTTAAAGATTTATTTGCTTCAGTCCAGCAGATGGAAATGCACCTGATTTTATGTTCTGTAATATTTCAAGAGTTTTTCATAAAATTCGCTCGACAGCTGGATGGAAACATAGCGAGCATCTACTACTGCTAATTGAGGCCAAAAATCACATAATAAAGGAGGACAGCACAACACTTTCCATGAAAATCAGAGACGCTACTCCCTGTTCTTCTGACGTATTCAACGTGTGTGTTTGTGCGTATGCTTGTTTTTGTGTGTGTATTGTGTGAGGTAAGCGGGTGGAGTTTGGTGCCCACGCAGGGGTGTGGGCTGCATACTTACAGGGTGGGGTGCTGGGAGCTGAGGGTGAGGGAGAATACCCGCCTCCCCTGTCGACAAAAAAGGGGGGTGAGGAAATGAGCAGAAGAAGTGTAAGTGTGAGTCGACTGGGCAGTTAAGGTGTGTTTGCGTTCACGTTAACCCCTTGAAATGCAGTTTCCCCCTTTATTTTTCCCTTAAGTAGCTTTAAGGTTGGAAAAATCATCACATATAGTAGATTCTGTATCAGCTCCTCATTAAAGCTTTATGATGTTTACACTGAATGAAAAATTAAAACCCAGTATTCTAGATCTCTTGAGCTATTTTCTTTTTACACATTTCTTCAAATTCATGTTTGGTATCTTTGGAAGCTTTGGGATCAGACGAGCCAGAGAGGTTTAAGGGCTTTTAGAAACCATCTTTCCCTGTTTTTGCTGTCTGGTTTTTGACCGTACGGTGGGTATCACTGTGAATCCCGCTGTAGTATTTTAATGTGAAAACACATTAATTCGTCTGAGGGTGACGTTCCCATTCCAATCCCGCACGGCTGAGAGGGATTCTGGGAAAAGCAGAGGGGGGAAAACGCTGACAATAACTCTGGAATCGTCGGCTATTATCTTGGCTCATTGGCTCAAACGGAGTCAAGCTGCTGCCCTGCAGCCGAGCCAAAACAACCCCGTCCACCTGCCGAGAGAGGGAGAGAGAAACACTGTGTACGTGTGTGTGCGTGCATGTGCGTGCGCGCGCGCGCGGGTGTGTGTGTGTGTGTGTGTGTGTGTGTGTGTGTGTGTGTGTTAGAGCGAGCCCCCATCCGGCTTTTGGATCCACAGTGAGCTTTTGGTTCAGAAGCTGCTGGAGAAAGAGAGAGAGAGATGGGAGGAGACTCAACTTGAGTCCAGCTCGCTCCGACCAACCTCAGAAACAATACCTCTCTCTCTCTCTCTCTTTCTCTCTCTCTCTCTCTCTTTCTCTCTGCCTCACTCACTTTCTATTTTTCACTCAGACGTTTTGCCCTGAGTCACCACAAGCGGCCAGCTCTATTTTTCCTATTATCTCATATTTGTGAAGCCTGGAGACCTTTAGAGGAAAAGGGAGGGTGGAGTAGGGGAGGAGGAGAAGAAGGAGGAGGAAGAGGGGGGTTTGTGGAAAGAGAGAGAGAGAGAGAAAGAGAGGAGAGGAAAAGAGAGAGAGAGAGAGAAAGAGAGAGAGAGAGAGAGGCCGGGCCCTCGGGTGCACAACAAAGGGACCTCTGTGCCAGCGCCAGGCCCAGCCGGGCTCAGAGGAGGGTGGAGGATGAAGGAGGAGAACGAAGACGAGGAGGAGGAGGACGACGAGGAGGAGGAGGAGGTGGGCCCACAGGAAAGGGCCCTGGCTTGGGACCCGTGGCCGGCCCTTATATCCCGAAAAACAGGCTCCACATTGACTTGGGCCTTGGCAGACATGGGGAGGCTATAGCCCCCCTTTCCTTCTCCGTTCTCCTCCACCCTCCTCCCTCCTAAACTGAGCAGGGGTCAGCATTGAATAAGCAATTATACAAGCACTGGTGGAGTTTGTCTAAGGCTGCCACCCTGAACACTGAAGTATTGAGATGGAAGGAAGGAGTAAGAGAGAGCGAGCGAAGAGAGCTGTGTGGTGACTTCTGTGGCGAAAACACATTAGCTGGTGGCCATGACTGAGACAGAAAGAGAAAGTTTACATGTGATCTAAAGATTAGATTATAACCAGATTATAATCATGTAAACATTTTAAGCAGGTTATCTTAACTGCATTACAGTCATAATAGGCTTGGATTGCTCATAATTCTTTTCAATTATACACCTTAGTAGGAATTGTTTCATGGTAAACAAAATACCCCAATGAGTTTGGTCCATGCTATTCTGAATCATAAATACACTAATCAAACTGTTTCCTTTTAATCTGCGTAAAAGAAAGAAAAACACTCACACAGAAATAGTGTACTCAATATAGCCCCAAGCACTGCTAAGGTATACTGTATTACCTGTCTTAATACTTAATATTTGCTGCTTTTTAGAAAAGAGGCAAAACAGGGGAAAAGTGGTGTTACTATTTAAATAACATGAGGTAGCTTAAGTCTTTCAGTAGTGAAATGTTACAACTTGAACAGACTGGATCTTCTACATTATGGAGATGTTTCTTTGAACATCTCCATAATGTAGAAGATCCACATCCGTTCAAAGAAACTTCTAAAAAGCAGAATTTGGAATATGACTCCTCACTTATTTACGCCCTCTTGATACTGCAGCGTTTGCTTTCAGTCTGGCTGCCCCCCCCCCCAAACTGACGGCACCAACATACTCCATTACGAAATGATGATGTTGATATTTTGATGATCAATTCATGTCTGGTTGAGCTGGGCCATGTGTCTGGACACATTTTCATCGATTCCTTCTAAAGACGGTCCAATCGTTCCAAAGCGAAAGGGGGACCGTGCCAAGATTACGGGCAGTCTCTTAATAAAAAAAAAAAACAGGGGCAGTATACGGCGGCTTGAGAGAGGAGAAAGAGATGGAGAAGGAGATGTATCAAAAAGCTTTTTGTCCAAGCCCACCTCGCACAACCACCTCCGCAAGGTTAGCCGCTAACAGTACCAATTACTGGCTTGTTGTTGGGGAGAACAGCGCTTGGCAACAGTTGCCGCGGTGGCCGGGCCTCTGTGTAAACACTAAAATCCCTCTCCTCCTCCTCATCTCCCTCCTCCTCCTTACTTTCTAGCCCCCTCCCAGTGCTCCCTGCCTCCCACTGAAGCAGAGGAGGTGTGTACACATATATATCTATATACATACATGTATATGTATGTGTGTGTGTGTGTATTTGTATTAGACTCAGTCCCTGGTTGGTCTAAACGTCTACAGTGACTTTTAATTCAAAAGCTGCTCCAACTTTAGTTATTAATAAACACCCAGACCACTAAGCAGGTTGGGGACACACACACTCACACTAACTGAAAGTATTTGGCACACACTCAAACATCGGGCTACACGACATCGGCTTCTGAGAGTTAAGAGAGTTATTCACCTTGCAAAGTAAGTTAAGTTTTTGGGTGAAGCGACAAGGGACATATGGTCCTCCCCTAAAGTACTGTGACAATCACGTATGCCTCTCTAAACACATTTCGGGGCGACACACCTGTTACCAGGAAATAAAATGCACACTATATCTCTTGCCAAAACACCTAAAAACTAACAGGGGAGAGGGCTTTATTTTTGTCTATTTAAAGCTAGATGAAGTTTTCGGAAAACAGCCTTAAAAGGACAAATTGTCTTTTTCCTAAATAAATGTGAGGAAAAAATATAAAAAGAAGGACTTTATCTCACAAAACAACAGATGCAGTTGGATCTTTTTTATTTTCATTCTAATATTAGCGATTGTATGGACGTATAGCAACATGTTTCCATTAAATGTGACGTTCTAAGAATAGGCCACAGCACATAAAGCGAAAATTTACAAGGGTGTCAGTCAACAATTTAATAAATTGAAAATCCATTTATCTGAATACAGAGTTCTGCCCTTCACTCCACTGCCTTTCCCTAACAGATGGTGTTGTGGGTGCTTATGTCCAATTTGATTTGAACCAAACCCTCAGCCAATTTTTACACTGGCATGAAATCTCAGCGAGCCAGATCCACACACTGGCAGTCAGAAATAGCAGCGGAGAGGGCGCGACATTGTGAAAGAACGATGAAGGGCAAAATCTGGAGCGACATTCGAGAAAGTCGCAGAAAAACTTTCCTTGTTGTTTCATTTTGCTTGTGTGCTGTTTTTTTCTTCTTCTTTCTTTCTGTCCCCTCCTCTGCATGTTGTTTTTGTGCCGAGCTGGAGAAATTAGCGATGCTATCTTAATGCTGTGTTTTTGCGGGAGACAGAGAAACGTTCCTTTCACACACACAGACACACACACACACGCCATTTTCCCAATTGCCTCTGTGACCTCCATTATCATTAAATGGTGTTTGATAGCATCTAGACATTTGAATCCGCTGTGGACTAATTCAGCTCGGCCCCTGATAGCCGCTGCCACTGCACCTTATTAGGGACAAGCTATGGGACCGAACACAGATCTCATTTTCATTTTACTGCCTCATACTTTACAGGCTGAAGGGACCAAGTGTCAACCGTGGTACTGATAACCACCAAATACTGCCTGCTAATTGCCTGGTTAACAAACAGAGCCTCATGAGAGACTTTTGAATAGATAATAGAGGTTCACATGCAACAATGGGTCATGCTGTATTTAAACTCGATGTATTCACTGAGGATCCTTTGAAAAGCTGCTTTGACAAGTATATTGTAGCTGCTGCTGTCAGGTGAAAACCTTGCACCTCCTGACTGCAAACTTTTCAAAACAAAAGAGAAGTCAACGCTTTTTCTTTGCTTTAAGACGTTTTATGAGCCAAAAAGGTCAAAGATCTTTTGCAACCAATAGAGATTCATGATATAATCTACCAACAAAACCATGAAAATCACTCAAATTAGTCTTTCAGCAATAATTTCTAAATTACGTGCAGATGCAAATGTCATTTACAGACTGTTGAAATCTTTAGTTTGGTGGAAAACTGATGTAATCAATGACCTGTGAATCAACCAATCAGAAAAGCCAAAAAAAACAAGAAGGGTGTCTGCAAATTCTGCTTTCTCAACGTGATGTCAGAGTGAGGAGAGGGTTAAACAGTCAGGGCCGGCGCTCTCTTAATGCATGCACATCTCTCCCTGTCAAAAGCATCCTGTTGAAGTAGGCCAAGGCATGTGTATCGGTGTGTAACTGTGTGTGCGTATGTGTGTCGTACACAGTGGCTCGGGCTGCTGTAATGGAAAATGACACTTGCAATCTGTCTCGTGGCAATAACCCCTCTTCAGTGCTCTTGTCTCCACTCCACAAACGCGTGCACGCACACTTGTGCACGTGCACACGCACACACTCGATGTCTCTTGTCACCGCAGCAGCCCCTGGGCCGTCCTTGTCACTGCACAGCTTTATTGCATCACTTTAACGTGACAACAAAAGAAGACATTGTGCATTGCGTCTGCCGTGTATAGGAGGGGAACGGACCCACGCATTAACTACGAAAGAGACAGACGGAGAGCACATACACACGCACACACACGCACACACACACACAAACAAACACAAACACAGAGTGCAGCGTTTTCTCTTGTGAGTCGTGACATTTTTCGTCTGCCTGTCAAAGCAATGACAGAGAGACAGACAGACCAGTTAGACACTCCTGACACACTAATGTTGCTTTGCATGTTGTAAGCCTATTCTACAGGCTGAGCAGTGACTTTAACATCCTCTACGCTTGTGTGTGTGTCTGTGTTTGTGCATGTGAGACTGATGGGTAAAGACTGTTATTTCTGATGCTATCATAGTTTTGGCCCTGTGTTGGCTGTTTGATTGACAGTTGGCTTGGCTTTAGAGTGGCTTTGCTTCGCCGGACGGCGGAGGCGGGACCCGCCTATTCCAGTTAACGCGAACGCTGTTGACAAGCACAAACAGACGCACACGCACACACTTCTCCCTCTGTTTATGCGTCTGTTTGAGTCTTGATATCCATCTCTGTCTCTTTTTGTCTTTCTTCTCTATGTGTGAATGTTTGTTCCATCTGTGCGTCGATCGGCCTGAGACAGAGCGTGTTGTAAAGTCTTAAGAATAGCCCACATTGTCCTGTGTGCTGCTCAAAGATAGGGCGACAGACATGTGAGAACCATTAGACCAATGGCAACAACAGTCCAAACAGCACTGGAATGCTCTGCTGACTAGCATGTGTGTGTTTGTGCATGTGCATGTGTGCCGGCGAGTGTTTGTGTGTCTGACCTGTTGGAGCCTTACGAGTCATTGTGCTCCAATTATTCGCTCACGTCGACGTCTATCCCTGTAAATCTTTTCCTACTCCCCTATTTTCCTGGCAAGCTCGCATCGTTTTTTGGGCGAAGAAAAAAAAAGTTTGATTGGTTGATGAGATTTGCCTCGTCAATAACAGCTGATGCTGCTGGTTAGGTCACATTTAGATCATTTAGCCATCTGTGGCCAACAAATAGGAAGGGTAGAACTCACAAATTAAATGATGGTGAAAGAACATACTGTAGTGACAGTGAAATAATAATTTTGCTCTTAAATTTCACTTTTCTATTCAATAAAATTACACTTGACTGGATGAAAGCTGGTTTATTAAGCTACTTAATAAAAACAGATTTAAAGGAGCACTCCACCCATTTTACACATGAAGTTTAGTTTACTTGTCAGATAAGTACTACATCGTGTGAAAACAGCTGTATAAAATGTACGAGTCTGGAGAGACTTTCACAAAGTAAAAAAAAACAAAAAACAAAACACCCTGTTGATGTCACTGTGATGTCATCAGGGTTATGTGGCTTGGGCCTGAGACTCGAGACAAAAAGCCAGCATTACAAACTAAAAGCGCAGAATGTGGGCATTTAGGAAGCAGTATGGGACACGTAAGATCCAGTTTTTTGGGAGTATAAGTCAGGATATCTTGGCTGTTGCTGCTTCAATATTGACTAATTAAAAAAAAAAAACTGCCTCTTGTGAGTTTTCCACCATTTGTCATTTAATAAACGCATGGGTCAGTAGCAGAGTAGAGTAAATAATCACCTGCAAAAATGCTGTTACAAGCCCACTTACTGGTTAGTCAGACTCATTCAAGATCAATATGGCTCCAACTGACTGGAGAGGTGCCAACTGGAGCTGGAGCTCAAAACAACTCTAAAGTGCAGTCAGCACTTCCAAATTTGATATTCCCTAAGTCTAAATTTGATTGGTATACCTACCAAAACACTAATTAAAAGATAAATGCTCACAGCACTCAATTTATAGTATACAGTGAGTAATGAATGATTAAGACGTTTATCAAGTGAAGCTCGGCTTCTCTATTAACATATTATGTGTATTTTATTAAATCAATCTTGTGTTAATCTGATCATTTATATCATTATTAGAACAAGTTAACTGTGTCAATTCAGTTACAGTTATGCCACCTTTATAGATAAATATCATACATTTTCTAACTCCTCTCAGACACAGCTCCTTGCATCAGTACTTCTTTTCTTCCTGAACATTCCTGACGGTCTTTGACCCTCTCTTTTTTCATCCCCCCACCATTCCTCAGACAAGACATCCAAGACTTTTAGAGTGGGTTAATTGTCTTAACAACGTCTGGCTCAGAGGAGACTGCAGCGGGATATGATAACCTTGGCCATAACCTCGTTAGTGTAATTAAACAAACCAACAAAACGGATGAGAAGGGCGTGATCTACAGTGAACTGGGACAAAGTCCAGTTCGGTTAGCGGGCTAGAAATCCCGTCTGTGTTTTCACATAGTAAACCGATGGGTGGGGGGGTTGGGGGGGTTAGACAGACAGAGGGCTCAATGTTAGAGAGTGTGTTTTGTGTGTGTGTGTGTGTATGTGTGTGCTTTTTTGGGTGTAAGAGTGTGTCAGACAAACCGACATGACCTAACAAACAAGTGTCCAGTGTCTTAATGTGGACGGCGAGAGAGAGAGAGAGAGAGAGAGAGAGAGAGAGAGAGAGAGAGAGATCAAAATCTGCCAGAAGGAAAAGATGGAATGTTTCCCCCGATGCTTTGTGTCTATGAATATGTTAGTTTTTAAAATGGACCCAGATAGCATCATCACCACTCCAAAGCCCACTACCCACCATCTGACACACACAGGAAGCTTGCAAACTCCACCCACATGTAAAGGATCCTTAAATAGCACTGTTACACACTGCTGATCATTGATATTCATAGTTAATCACCATTTTACTCACAAATTTCAAAAACAAGGATTCACATTCTAAATTTAAGCAAACAGTCGGGCGGAAAAGGGTTGTGAGAGTGGGAAGGGGGTGCCAAAGAATGGTGACGCATGCAGACACACAAACACACACAGATCATAAATGTTTAATGTTGAAGTTTCATGGTGACACTTTAAAATGAAGCAGGGAGGGACGAGGAATGTAAGAGAACCCCTGACAGGTGTGTACATTTGTGCGCGCTACAAGACGACAGACAGGGCAGGATGGATGTTTTGGAGAAAAGAGAGGAACAAGTGAGTGTGAGCAGGACAGAGGGAGGGTGAAGGTGGAGAGGTATTAGGAATGGAGAGTTTCTCCAATAGTAAACACAGTTACAGACCAAGCTAATATAACCAAACTGAACACAGAAGCAAATCTATCATTGCCTATAACAGAAAACATCAACAAACAATGAAATGTTGTATTAGTTTTGTGTTAACATTCTGCATTTGAAGGCTTGTACTTGCAGACTTAGACTTAGACTGCACTTTTTTGATCCCTTTGGGATGACTCCCTCAAGGAAATTGAATTTCCAGTAGCATACAGACACTTGTATAAAAAAAAAAATAAAGCTGATTATTGTAAATTCATAATAAATAATATTGGCAAATAAAGCTGCAAATTGATTTGTGGTTCAAGAAGCTCATTATCCTTTGACCCTTCAGTGTGTATGTTCAGTATTTAGTTCATAACATTGTTGTGAAAGGGATTTATAACATGTCAAACTTGATGTATTCATCAAATGTCAAAGATTTTCAACCTGGCTTCGGCTTCTGTGAATAGTGATTTCCAAAATGTTTTGCAAATAGCTCATTTAGTTAGAGGTATTTAGTCCTGACAAGCAAAATAATTACAATTCTGAACCCTGACTGACAGACAAAACCATTTAATTTAAAATTGGGAAAATGGCTGAGTGGCGAGTCTCCACTTCAACAGCTGTAAGCGTCACTAACTGGAAAAGCAATTATTTAGTGGGAGAATCAAGTCAAGATTAAAGGGGCACTCAAGCAATTTAGTACTGTACTTCCATAAAGTTAGGGGTCTCACAGAGAGCAGCAGTGATATCCTGACATTAAAAACTCTGGATCCTACATTTCCCATGATGCAACTTATTTCAAACACAACTCTAAAAGTGTAAAAACAAAAGAAATACTGAAATAGTACAATTATGCCTGTTAATGGATGTTTAGGTGAGTCCATAGCAACTTTGACTATGTATTAATGATCACTGTAGTATCGTGTCATAATTCCCCTTTTACACCCACTGACTGTGATGTTTTGGAAAGGCTACAGAAACACACACCTGGGTTACAGACAAGACTGGCGTAGAGCAGCTGATTTGCTTTGTCGGTATTACAATGAGCCAAGAAGCCCTGTGCTTGTGTGTGTACGCGTGTACTTCACCCTGTGTGTGCGCACTTGCATCTAAGTGTGTGTATGTTTGGATGTTTGAATATGTGTGTGTGTGTGTGTGTGTGTGTGTGTGTGTGTGTGTGTGTGTAGGTGACAGCTCCAGCCCCAAACTGACTGGCATCTGGCGGTGGCAGTTGTTTTAACAGCTGAGCTGACAGCATTAATCCGAACGCACCCAAATCAAAAGGAGACAACACCTGTTCACTGCTCCTGAGCCCAGCCGAGGAGGAGACGAGGGAGGGAGGGAAGGAGGGAGGGAGAGAAAGACGGAGAGCGAAGTATGAATGGAGGCACGGAGTGAAAGAGATGGAGGGTGAGTGATTAGAAGCAGGTGGAGCGAGTGACGGGGACAAAGGGTGGAAGGAGGAGAAGGATAGAAGGAAAGTGGCCGAGAGGAGAAATAGAAGCAAGGATAGGGCAAGGATGGAAAGCAAGGGATGAGAGGGAGAAAAGAGAGAGAAGAGGGAAGGATGAGGTAGGAGAAAAGGAGGGGAAGGGGGGAAGGGGGGATGGGGGGTGGATGAGAGCGGGCACGCTGCCAGGCAACACACACACGGCACTCTTTCCCCTGAGCGAAGCGGAAAGGGGCAGTGGGCCAAACGAGGAGGGAGGGGTGAAAACAGAGGGAAGGGAGGGGAGAGGTGAATGGATGGATAGAGGGATCCCACAGGGAGAGAGAGAGATAGAGAGATAGAGAGAGAGAGAGAGAGTAGGGAGGTTGGAGAGAGGAGGGATGGGAGTGTGTGCAAAGGGAGGCAGGCAGGCAGGAGGAGAGAGAAGTACAGCAGTGATCTATCCAGAGGGGCATCAGAGCTCCGACATGGCTGGCGATGGCCGATCTGCTGGCCAAGCAGCAGTGAAGGGAAAGAATGCAGCGGGAGTGAGGGGGGTGGGGGGTAAGTAGAGGCTGACGGGGATGCTTGTCTCCCAACATCTGGCTCAAATAAGGCCGGGGCCTGCGCTGCGGGTTCGAGGTTGCGACCCCTGAGGCTGACAACACAGACACCGCCACTTCATCTGTGGGACCCGCCCTCTGACCAGGCAGCCAGGGGTTAATTAATATAGACCCCGTGGCTTCAAAGACTGACACAGTGACTGCCTGACGGACCGGCTGAGTGACTGGCTCTCTGGCTGGCTGAATGGATGTCTGAGTAGCTACAAGACGGAGGAGCTGACTTCTTGGCAAGCTCGCTGGTGCACTGTAGGACTGGCTTCCTTGCTAGCTGACTGGCTGACATATTGAAAGACTGAGTGACTGAGTAACTAGCTCACTGACTTGTTGCGCTCGGAACGACTGGAGTGCTAAAGCTACACAACAGTGTGTGCACCACCTTGATATCTGTCATGTAAGAGGGAGCGGAAAAACAGTAAGGGTGGCCCGTGGGTGGTGATTACGTGGATTTTTGGCATACGTCCATTCGCTATCCCTCATGCATCATGGGTAGCTGTGGCTCCTCGGTCAGGTCACGCAGGCTGGTTTGTTCGTCATCATGAGTGGAGCGACATATTGTACATGTGTGTTTTTGCTGCCGTGCGTGCGGACAATCTAACAAGAGCTATGCAGTGATACACACCAATCCCACGCCTCCACTCAGGCTGTTAAAGCCCCCTTACATCCATGTCAGGCCTTTAAACCCTGTACTGGACGCTGCTGACATGGGTGATAGGAGGATACAGCTCTGATGCTTTCACATGTGTGTTGGGGCTAAGATATAAAATTGTGCTAAGCTGATTGTGCTACTTTGTATACAACACTACATGGATTATACTGGGGTGCAGTCACTGTCATACATATATAATAACATGCAGTATGTGGCATTAAAGACACATACAGAGTTGCCTATGCATATACTATATAAGCACAGTTTATGCGTAAGTGCACACACTGGTCACAGCTAATAAGCTCTAACACAGAGCTTTCTTAAAGTCTACATTATAGGCTACAATAAGCTTACAAGTGGCCATCAAAGTGTAGATGTGCACCTACAATATAGGAGCTGTTTATATAGGTCACATAAAAAAATAAGCAAATGCATGCATACAGAATATACACTGTACATGCATCACAGTAGATAAAGTCAATCTCGCTTTTATCTTATTTTATTTTATTATTTCATTTGCCTGAATATGATCATCTTGCTGTGTCACAGTTGTATTTGTTCAGCATGGTTGATTTGTTTCTGTTTTAAAAATTCAAAAGTCATCTCTTTAAACCTGTCTATTTGCTGTATTGGTTTCTGGTCCACCTTTAAATATTGATTCATGAAACAAACATTAACATGTAAGAAACTAACTAAGCTGGAGAGTCAGCTAAACATGCAGGCAAGAACACATTTCAACATGTTTAAGGAGTAATGTTTCAAATAATCAATGAATAATGAATGAATATTAAGTTATTTTCCCTGGAAATTAACAAATACTTCAAAACCCAACACAGCTAACTAAACTCTGACTAAAATAACAGTTTCAAAACTTTGTCTCTATTTTCCCTATAATTAGGACCACGAAGTCCTTTCCAGGAAACTTCCTGGGAAAGTATTAGGAAATTATGGATCCGTAAAATAAAGCGTTACCAATTCTTCTAATTGACCCTGTAATACGAAACTATGAAAAAGAACTCTATAAAAAGAATCAGTGTTATTAAAAGTCATGAATTCATTACTTATGAGCAACTTCCACCTATTTTGTCCTTTAATCAGAGTTAACTTAAAAATGCCTCCATGTACACTCACTAGAACATTTGCATGGTAATAGAAATGTCTGGAAAGCTTGCAGCAAAGTGATAGCTTTTTATATCTTGCTATGGCACAATGTCAAGATCATGCATTTCATTCCAAAATGCAACATCCTCCTACTCACAAAGTAACTGCTGGTATGTCAGTAAACTACTTAATGGGAGGAGATCGATGAAGTTATCTGCTAACTGCAAATGATTCTTCTTACAAAGTGAAACTGGCCTCATCTGGCCTTTTGAAAACTGGTTGAACTCCAAGCAGTAATTCGTTTTCCACAATGTTTCTTAGAGTGTTTTTGTTGCTTAAGTGCCTCCGTGAAAAGTTTTAAGATTTCTCAGCTGCATTTCATATCCTTTTGATAACATAATTGAGGGACAAATGAAAGTCGGCGCACTTTACACAAAACTCATTCATCTTGCAGCCATTTTGCAGCATAAAAACATTCCTCTGTCTCTCCATGGGAATGGGAGAAAAGACCAAGAAAGGAAAATCACAGAAAAGGAAGAAAAAACAACAGGGCGTGCAAATGAAGAGAGTTTATGAGAAAGCTGAATAGATAAATCATGGATTCCACTGATTTGGTCATGGGACATGGTGCTGAATGGAAGTGAATGGGTGGATGCCAAAACACTGGGGCCTGTCTAATATTTGGGAGTCTGTGACAGGAGGCCTTTATGTGGGACAGTCTGACTCACACAAATACACCCAAACATATTCATATGATGCGTATGCCACACAGGAAATGCGCAAATACATTCCTATTACGAAGAAATGCGCACATAAATATCCCCCCTACCTGTCTCATCACCAGGTATCAACACAAATACACACACACATACACACTGAGTACTGTAGGACAGTCGAATTGTGGGTAGGTCACAATAGCCATGCTATGGAAGCCCTGGCTGATTCATGAACCTCAAGCCTTTGTCCTTAACTTAATGCCACGCCGGGAGGCCAATAACACACACAGACACACACACACCATCAGGAAAACCACAGGACCCTCTCTCCTCTCTATAAGCCCCTTTATGCTCATGTATTGGACAAAAGCTGGGGCACTGCTTTTCCCCCCAAACACACACACAAACACACACATACACACATGCACACTATTCATCTCCTTAATATCGCTCATCTGGACTGGGAAGAATGGTAGAAAGGAGTTTCATCCCCACTGATTGTCTCGTGCAAGGCTGGGGAGAGAATACCACGTTGAAAAGCAGACGCAAAACAATTCAATAAGAAAAGTGACTTGAATGCGCCTTTCATCGAGCCAACAATGGCCGGCCCCACAATAGGCCTCAGGTTCGCCCCATGACGTTGCCTGTTTCTCATGCCACAAAAGGAGAAAAAAAAAAAAAGAAGCCGAATTGCCTCGATTTGAATTGTGAGCCATGTCCATGATGATTTTTCCCCCGTCTACTACAAACGATGGCTAAGTTAAGTGACACAATGACACTCGGATAACTGAAAAGAATCATAAATAAAAAAAGGAACTGGTTTTCTTAGATGAGAACATAAGGCGAGAGATCTGTGACTTGTTTCGAAGTGAGTTATATTTGTGCAAAAGGATGCTGTTCCTTTTTTGTTGTGATCTCAGAGCAGAAAATGTTTGAATCTCACCACTGTAAGTTTTCTTTTTTTCTCAAAGGTCACAGGATAGGAGGCGTACCGTAAATGATTGTTAGTAAGAGGTTCAAGGCAGAGTTAGTCTCATGAGCATGATGTCAACTTCTCTTTAGCGAATGCTGACTGTGTATTTAGAGACCTTTAATTGGCGAACAGGACAAAATCTTGCATGTTTTTTTTTTTTTGCTTGCCTGAACTTTCGCTTTTTGCTTGTAGTGAATAAAAGAAAAAAACAATTCTCTCTTTCAACCTCCCCCTCTGTTTCGTTCAATTCGCCTTCCTTTTCCCAGCGCGAGAAGAATGATCACGACAAACAATGGCTGTGAGAGTCCTGCTGCACTTCACGTTAATTTATACAACTAACTAATTACCGACAAAGGGTGGAAATCACATAAAGACGTTCCCCCGCTCCCACGCTAGGGCTGTGAACCTGCTGCTGTAAGTGTGTGTGTTGAAAGGATGCAAATTCCCCTTAGGGATCTGTGCCTAAAAGTCGCAGGTCCATGTGATGACTTGCAAAGGTTGTATATGCCATTATTGGTGTTTATAGTGTGTGTGCATGTGTGTGTGTGTTTGACATAACCTCCCAGATAGCAGAGCAGTGGAAGGATTAAGAAAAGTGAAGGAGGGGGGTGGACTGATGGACGGATGAACGAGAGACTGCCTCGATCCCTCCACTTCTCCGGCTCTTTTTTCCCCCTCCCTTTCTTTCTCTCTCTCCTTCTTCTTAGCAGAATGTATCCGCCCTTCCCATTGTCACCCATTGGAGTGTACGGAGGCGTGAGGGAGCTCCGGCCACTGTGTGCTTGTGTGGCACAATGGCCTTGCCTAAGTGCTGTCCTATAAAATGCCTCAGTGCTCTCTAAAAGCAAGCCCTGGATTCCCTCCCTGCCTTGAAAATAGATGAAGTGCTGTGCGTGCATGTGTGAGCATGTGTGTGTGTGTGTGTGTTGTGTGACATCTGTCATTGAGTTGGCATTTTCAGTATGGAAACCAGTGCCTTGGAGCAGCGAGTACACTCAGCCATAAAAACACCATTCTGGTTGACCTCGAGGTTGCTGTCGTGGCTGTAAACCTGACCGTGTGTGAGTGTGTCTCTTGTTTCCCTGGACGTGTGTCCAGATCAAGGCTATAAAGTACAGAGGCCAGGGTCTGACCCCAGAGCTGCACCCTGGTTCAATAAAACAACACAAATATTGCCATTTGTTGACCCAGGCGACGTCACTGAATGGAGAGGCAAGTGAACACAGAAGCCTCACAATCAAGCTCGGTGCAGAAGTGTTTCCAGCACTAACTTATGTCTCATAAGCAATCAATTTGTCAAACTGGATGTCAGAGGGCAATTTGTAGTGCTTCTTTTCTATTGTTAAAATCAGACATTGAAGAAGAAACTGCAGTGACATTAATGCACTTTCAAATGCTGCTGAATCAATACAAATTTCTATCACAAGATTTTTTCATAGGAAGTGAAGTCTTGACACAGAGTCCATAAAACTGAGGCATACTTGTGAATTTGGCTGCTTCTTAAATAAGAAGCAAAGAACTGACATTTAAAAGTGTTTCTGCATGTAAGGTGATGCCTTGTTAAAACACGAATGCACTCTTAATCGCACACTGTCCTTCAGTGGCTCACATCATTTAGGCTTGATGCAATGTCGGAAGGTGTATTCTGTGTTTACCCCTGTTTATAGCAGAGAAAAAGAGAAAAGAGAAAAAAAAAGTCCCAGAGGCTGTGGAGCCCCGGTGACGGGTAGCTGTAGCTGGGTAGCAGAGGGTCAACAGACGGGCCCAGCAACGACGGAGCTCAGCTGGCACTTAATGTGAGCCACTTACAGTCGAAGCTGCCATACAGAGAGGGAAGGAGTAAAAGGAGAGAGTAGAGGAGAGACGAGAGAAGAGGAGAGGAGAGGAGGAATGAGGCTGAGTGTCTGGTGAAAGTCCAGGGCAGTGGAGGCACCACTCCAGGGGCCGAGAGGAACATCTGTGCCCCATTTAGTGATGTTTCTTCTCCTTTTAATTCCCCTCATTTTTCTTCCCTTTCATTTTGCAGTTTATAATCTCTATCTATCTATCTATCTATCTATCTATCTATCTATCTATCTATCTATCTATCTATCTATCTATCTATCTATCTATCAGGTGCATGTCTGTTTTCCCACAGCTGGGATAATAGATTATCACTAGGCCTTGCTCTGTGGCACAGGGGTCACAAGGGGTTAAATGGCAAGTCCAAGGGAAATGTCCAGGTGTGTGTGTGTGTGTGTGTGTGTGTGTGTGTGTTCAGCTGGACAGGTGTATGTGTTCTCGTGCAGCCATCTCTCTTGGGTTTTAGCACCAGCTCTCCTCTCGACCCTGCGCCTCCCGCGATGCTCTGCACTCTGCTCTCATTATTCCACGTAATAACACACACACACACTCCAGCACGAACCGCTCGCCCAGATGTCTCGAATTCAGGCAAACACACACACACACACGTAAACACATGCATACACACAAGGCAGTGTCATGGCATTCTTATCCTCGCTCTTCCTCCCTGTCGCTCCTGAAGAATTTATTAAAAGCGGCGGCTGGTAGTTTGTGTGTGTGCGTCTCTGCACATATATGTACTGGTGTGTGTGAGTATGCGAGTGTGTATCTCCAGGGTAGCAGGTGGCCGGTGGAGTAAGACAGGAGATGAATGGAGAGAGCAGGAGAGCGGTGGAGCATGGTTGGGCCAGGCCATGGGGGACAACATGGCTAGTCATTTATTAGAGGCCAACACACATACAGGCACACAGACGCGCACACACCTTGCATACATCCAGCCAAATGCAATCCTTCCCATAAAACACACACACGTGCACACACTGTCACAAATACATATGCAAATACACATACACAAGTATACAGGCTCCCAACGGCTCGAACAGCACACACACACACACACACACACACACACACTGACCTAGTATCTACCACTCTCCATTCATCTAGCCTAAGTAGAGCAACACTAGCCACAGACACAAAACTATATCTTTCAAACTTAAGCCATACGTGTGTGTGTGTGTGTGTGTGTGTGTGTGTGTGTGTGTGTGTGTGTGTGTGTGTGTGATGTCTAGCTCAGGGCGTGCCTTCGTTAAGTCAAGCTCCTCATTCCGTTTCGAGATGTTTATCGTTTTCTGACCCATTTCGTGTCTTTGGCCCCTTGTTCACATCCCTCCTGGTGTTAATGTTCCTACACTCTAAATGTGTGTGTGTCATTGATCCAGCTGGAAGCAGTGTGCGAGCGTGTGTGTAAGAGAGAGAGAGACAGAGAGAGCAGTAATATTCCAGGCCTTTCATAATGATTAAAGCCTTCATTAAATTTTCATCCCAACCTGCTGTTTGCTGCTAATGGCCTTTGTGAGCCACACAGCCAAACAATAGCTAGCCGGGCACAGAAAAGGGATTTCTATCTCGCGTTCAATACCGCCCCTCGTCCTCCCCCCCAGCCCCCTCTTTCTCTCCATTTGCCTCTGCTTCTCTTCATCTTTTCTCAGCATCCCTTTTCTTCCTTTACTCTCTTTTCTTTCTTCCTTTCTCTCTTGCTTGGCCTGGGTTTTTGTTTGTGTGTGTGTGTGTGTGTGTGTGTGTGTGTGTGTGTGTGTGTGATGGGTCTGGAGGCGCTGGGGCCTTTTGTTAGCGCGTTTCATTTAAACGTAGGGCAGATAATGCTCCGGGTTGGTTTGGATGCCGTACCACTGTGGCACTCTGCTAATGGGGTCTGTGAAGACACTGGTCTTTCCTCTCCTTCACTCCTCTCTCCTTCTCTTCCTCCTTCTGTCTTTCCTTCTCCATCATTCTCCCTCTCTCTTCCTCTTTCTCTCTGCGCTGGCTGACTCATAAAGATCCATTATTGTTGTTTTTTTCCTGTGCAGCCAGTTCATGAGGTCTAGTGAAGCAGCGAACAACCCAAAACACACCTCAATTACAGCTCAGCTCGACAAACAGCCCAGTTTTTTTTCTTTCTTACTCTCTCTCTCTCCCTCTCTTTTTTGTAAAATGTGCCACAACAGGCCTCTCTATTGACTGGAATAAAAACAACCAGACGGCGAGAGCTGACCAGCAGTCTCGGCCGCTTTGAAAACCTTACAGAAAAGCCTGGAAAATAAGGTTAGCACATCGCAGCTTGAAATGAAAGCCTGTTGACGTGCTGTCGGGACACAAACACACATATACACATGAACACTTACACTTGAAAGACAAATACACACTGCACTCCTGCACTGTTCTTTCACCTTTAGTGCACAAGGCTGCATACTGCATACAGAGATGTTTGAATAGAAATCTTAGTGCACAGCAGTGGTGGATTTAGGAGCTGAAGAGAGAGTACGGACGGATATAAGAAGATCTAGCAGTTGTTATAGCATGCATCTGCTTTAGAGGTCCAAGCAGTTCCACTTGGTACTGAGGAAACGAGGCCCAGAGTTGCAACTGATCCCAATTAAGTTTAATCAGGTCGCGTAGGGTCTTGTTTTACCACCGCAGGTCTCTCTGTGTTAATATGTCTAATACCCAAGTGGATTCAAATGAAGGTACAGTTTGAGCTACAGGTTGTTCGTAAATTAAAGGGGGTTAAACCCCAGAGTTAGCAACAACTTCAGACCTGGAGCGGAGGACAACACCTCCCCTGTGCTTCATGTCCACAACCTGAAGCAGTAATGGTGACATGTAGTCACTGCAGGAGATAATATTCAGTAACCTGTATTAAAATGTGTGCTATTAAATGAGAATTGGAATTTCATAAATATTAAATTGGTTGGACAATTATGATCTCCTGTGTAGGATACAAAGTATCCTGAAGAAGAGCACATCAAGAGAATGATTTATTGTTGGTGCAGGAAGTGAAAACAGGACTTTCAATTATTTCTAGAAATTAGTCTTTGAAGCATATCAACAGATTATTTTTGGAATTAGTTGTAATGACTTTATTGTTCCTATATTGTTGCTGATTTCGCCTGCAGCTGCTTGTTAATTGATGGCTGCTGCCAGTGTTGGTGCTGTCTCTCTATTAAGGTCTGTTAAGCTTGACCACATTTTGGATCGGGTCCAATAATCCTCAGGTCAGATCTGACTGTGCTCAGGCCTCCTTTCATATCGATTCTCTCTTCAAAAAAATAAAAATAAAAATAAAACACATTGTGTTCATGTAGGTTCATCACAGATGTGTCCAACATTTTGGACCCATGAAGACCTCTAAATCTGCTTTCCAAAAGTGCTCTTGAGCAAGGCAACGACTCTCAGTCTAAAACTGACACTGTGCTCTCTGTGTAGCACATGAAAGATGTTGCCACTTATAAAGCACAGTGTTATTTATATGATCCCTTCAGTTGGACACCTGTTGGTAATATCCTTATCACATTATCACTTTCATATATTCATAGACCCCCCCTCTTATTTGCCCAATAAAAATTTGAATTTGCCATGGGCTAAATTTATCTCATGACTGCAACTGTAGCCCAAGGCTAAACTCGAGAAAGTAATGTGGGAGCTAATAGAGCTAAACTATGTAGCCTTTGGCATAAATCTGATTTAGTCTCTTCAATACTGTGGAAACTTTATCAGAATGCTGAGAGAGCCTCACCCCACGGGTTACAAAGGCAGCAGGAAAGGTGATACGTTGAATTTAACCATCAACAGATAGAAATCTTAATGAGTTTCTCTCCCTTAAAATAAAAGCCGGGAAACATCCAAGTAAGTTTGCAGGCTTTCCTCACACTCACACAAACACTACACACATCTTATCTGTCAAGTTGTGATAAATATGCAAAGCATGGTGGACAATAGGCCCAAACAGCTGATGCTGTCTGTCTGTGTGCTGGAAAAACAAAGACTCGCCTCTCTTCTGAATGTGTACGGGTTCATAACAGAGAGAGAGAGGTTGTAGAGAAAACAAGACAGAAAGAAAGATGATGAAGAAGAAAAGAACAACAGAGAGTGATAAAAGAGCAGCGCAGAGCCAGAAAGATGGTGGGAAGTTGCAGATCACACATCTGGCTGCACAAACATCCCCTTTCATCACTGACCTTCTGGCTCGTTCTTGATCAGCTCCTCCATCTTGCGTTGTTTCAGTGTGTCCACCACATCTGCCAGGCTGCCCTTACGTCTTTCAGGGGTCCCCAGGGTACCCGTGGCCGAGCCCCCATCACTGCAGGGTCGCCCCCCACCTCCGCCTTCCTCTTTGCCCGGTGAGGTAGCATTGTGCTGGGGGTAAGGACTCAGAGAGCTCCCCTTAGTGCTGTCCAGCTCCTGGAGGGAAGGAGGAAAATTATTAGATTCAAATCTACCTCAAATTTAAGACATAAATAAAGAAACTCTGCTGGGAGAAAAAAGGAAGGAGGAGGGTGGGGGAGGAACTGGCACAGACCCACTCATTATCTCCACCCTTCCTTTATTCTCATAGCTCGATGCGACCAACTGTCATCCCTGGCCAGTTATTTCAAGTTAGGGCATACTTCGTCTTCTCTTTCTTACATCCTCTGGAATCTGCATTTGACTGACTTGGAGGTACTTGACAGAAAGAGCACATGAAACAACTGCAAAAGACTCCGCACACTCTCAGAGTCACGTTAACTCTTCATTACAAAGCCTTCAGCAGCTCGGCTTTGAGGGACATCCAACGCTACTGTAACAAATCCCAAGCCCAAGTTTCAGCGCTGCGCTACTTTTGTCCAAAGACAATTAATGCTGAAGATGCAACTCCATCAAACAGAAAAATCACAAAAAAGTAGATCCCTTTTCAAAAAACAAAGCTTTGGAGCGGTGTCAAATCATTTCCATAAATCTATGAAAGGACTGCATGACAGCTACAAAATATAATATATACAGCTCACAGAAAGGCTCTGTGCCTTTTGCCAAGCTGTGGTGATGAATAATTATCCTACCGTCTTGTAGCTAAAGTTTAGTCTTTAACACGTGAAGTTTAACTTTCATACGACTGATCCCTAAATTCCTAATTTAAAAAAAACTGTACTCCTAGTTGTTTAAAGTCTCCCTCCTCTCCAAAAATTATTCACTTGGATGTTGGAGCTTGTTGTGCAGAACACTGTACGCGCAAGTTTGACTCTACATGACAATTTCTGTAAGATTGAGTCATGTGCGTGCAGGCGTGTTTTAGTGACATCACAAGGGTAATACGGAAAACGTGAAATGCCCAGTGCACAAACGTGAAAGTAGGAGACATATAAAACATATCATAAAACATATCAGATGCCAAAAATGAAAAATTATTAAAAACAGATTATTTCTATTGGAAGTCTTTTAAATGATGAAGTTGGATAACAATAAGAAAACACCTCCCGACAGCAGCTGAACAGTAACTAACTTGTAGCATCTTAATCTTTGACCTAATAAAACCTGTGTTTGTTTGACTATAGACTTAATACAGGCTAAGCCCAATTAACAATGACACTGAGAAGGAGGATGGCGTCAGCTTCAACGGGAACTCACATTATCTCTTTGTCACACGCACATGTATAGATAAGTGTGTGTACTGTACACATGCATACACCTAAATGCATCGACAGACACTCAGGCACATACAGTATGTTCGCACATGCACTCACAGGTGAGTTAAGGTGTGTGTGTGTGTGTGTGTGTTGTGCTCTTTAATTACAGAAACAGAGTCAGTCAGGCTGCCAGGCTGTCTGTCAGCTCAGCTCTTTGTAGACAGGAGGGTCAATAGTCCACAAGGTTAATCTTTGGTTAATCCTACCACAATATGGAGCATGCCACCTGTGACAGTAGCACACATATTCAGTGCCTGTTTGTTTGTATGTGGGTGTGCATGTGTGGGAGACGCACAGAGACAGACAGACAGACAGACAGACAGACAGACAGACAGAGAGACATTTCAGCTGTATTAATGACATTAAAGTGTATTTAGGCAGAGATAGTTTTCTAATCATTAACTCGCACGCTGCAAGTTGAAGTGGAACGTAATACTGAGATCACAGTCCATGATGAAGTCATCTAGACCCCAGATGACCCCAGATTTTATTGTTCTTCTGTCTTACAGCCACTTTTTGTTTTATAAAAGCATCCATTTGAGCAGAGAAGAAAATAAGGCAAGTCTCGAATAATTCCTCTGTGTTCTGCTGAGAGAATAAATCCAGGCCAAGGTTTTCAATATTGACGATGCTTTCATTGTCAGCGGCCAAACACTGTATGAGAGGTACAGCAGACCATTATCACTTGCTGTTTTCTATACTTCACTAACTCTCCCTCTGCGGCTCTGTGTTTCCACAGTCTGAATAAGTCAGCACACTCAATAATTCACTAATTCTCTCCTTGCCGTTCATGTGCATGCATTGTAACAGGGGGACAGAGTGTGACAGCCATGATATGGCTGTAACAGCGTTATATACATGACGGGGTGATGAGGCTTCAATCAGTCGCTGTCAAGGCAACTTACACCAGGCTGAGGACTGCTCTGCGCTGGGAAAGTGTGTTATAATCTTAAAGCGCTGAAAGACTCTTCACTTGTCTCCTCTCACTACCTGACCGAGTGATGGCTCAACCTGCTCCTGTCTTTCTTTGTTGCTTCATCTTATCCTTCACCCTCTCCTGTTCTTCAGATTAGGGAAATTCAGACTTCAAATGAGCGGCTTTGTGATTACGAGTTGCATCAGTGCCGGCACGGCATGCAAATGTAACGAGACAAGAGGAAGAGAAGGAGTGCAAGTGGGTAGAAGTCAAGGAAAGACGGAAAGCGCGAAAGGCGAAAGAGAAAAAGAAAAGCAATGTTATTAGAGGAAATGAGAGAGAGGGAGAGTTGACAGAGAGATACGTGAAGAAAAAGAGAGAGAGGGAGAGAGGAAGGCAGGCATCTTGAAGGCAACGGTCACACCTGTCACATCCCATTTATCTAATCCAGCGCCTACTTAAAACAGCCGCACTCTTTCTTTTCGAGAAAGATGTCGCGCAAACAAAACAAACAGAACAAGAATACGGGAGAGATGGAGGGAGTGAAGGGGGGGGGGGTGGAGTCGAGGGGGTGAGGGGTTGTCGGATCTCTTCGCCCTGTCGAAAATCTGCCAGGGAGATGTCATCTCACTGCGTCCAACAATGAAGGTCATTTCCCAATCAAAGGGAATTAGCAGGGAGCCGTGGCTTCTTCAAAGACCTGGTAAATTAGGGCCCATGACATTATTTATGTGCGAAGTCAGACAGACAGCCTTATCCCGAAGGCAACTTAAATGGCTTATGATTTTTTTTTTTTACCCCCATCAACCTTCCAGCATATAATCCATGTGCCCCGCTGACATTTTTTACCCTGGTGGTTTGCGAAAGTCCAAGACAGAGGGATCAAAAACGACAAGACTCAAGACGGATTCCTTATTGTAAACTGGTGTCACTCAGCCGACGTGTGCACAGTGGCATGTTCCTGCAATAATGCGGGTCGCCAAACTTTTCTCATCAACATGCATTTATTCAAAAGTACAAACAGAAATTCTGGATACTGTAAACGTTCATGCCCTCTCGGTGCATGTGTGTGAGCAGGTTTTTTGCCATTTCTGTACGCATATGTGTGACACTGTGAGTGCACATCGCCTGTAGGTGTGTGTGTGTGCGTGTGTTAATGTGTGAGTGCCTGCATATATGTATTTATATGCACTGGATGTGGCAGGCTGGCAGTGTGGGCGGTTCTGCCTTTAGTTTGCAGATGTCAATTCTCTTCCAAAATGACTGGAACAAAGTAAAAATTGCGCCTCACTCTCTTTATCCTTTTACTGCCTCTGCAATGGAACCGAATTAAACAACTTTTGTCTTCTTAAGCTCATCTGTGAGGGGAGGTTGGTTTAAAAACACGTAACTCTTGCCAGAAAAAGAGGGAAAAAAATCCAAATGCTATTTTTTTTTCCTACAGCCAGCACAGATGCCGCTGTTCATGTTCTTTTTTGATTTCTTCTTCGTCTTCTCTTCCTCCTTCTCTGTTGCCCGAAAGAAGAAACCTCTCTCTCTCTCTCTCTCCCTCCTTCTCTCTACCATAGCCTGACATGTCTCGGGCCGTGCAAGGTGTATGTGTGAAAAACAATATTGGATGCTTGGCGCGTCGTTGTAGATCAAGGCATGGACAATATGGCAGTAGGAAGAACTGGAAACAGCTGCTCAACTAAAATACACACAAATACACACCATGAGATGTCACTGATCACTCCTGCAGGGGGGTAAAGACTTAGCTCTACGCCAGAGCTGCCAATCTCAGCAACATACACTTAACACACCTCCGACACACTGCCAAACACACACACACGCAGCAAATCCTTTTACATGCCATGGCTAAACAGAGACACTGTCAGTTTTGACTCCGTGGTCCCTCAGGCTGGGACAAGCAAGCAAACACACACATTACTTTTATCCTCCTGTTCCAACAATATCATTGAGCTCTTTCATTGAAATAAAAAAAACATATACTACATAAATATTTTAGTATATTAATATCAGTGCATATTAAAAACAAAATAAACAAACTGCCTTTGAATTACTTGACAAATCTAATTCTACCAAACCTAATTCTAATTGAAACTTCTTGTCCGAGAATTACACACTTGCCCTCTCCTCATGTAAAAACATGCAGCTGTATTTTCTGTATTTTAAATAGCAGTTTGGCTAAAGTGTATGCCAGTATATTTTACCACGACCCCTTGCTGTTGACAGGCAAGCGTGTGTTGATTCATTAGTGCATCACTGGCATGAGAAATTAAGTGTGACCACTGTGTCTCAAGACTGCTCAATGACTGTGTTAAATCTGTCAAATTCTCATAAACACACACACAAATAATCACACATACAGATTACACAAAAAAGAAGGGAAGAGAGGGCTCTGGGAGGAAAATGAATAAGAAATAATGTCTGATGAAATATCTTTATAGTTTTCTATCGTGTTAGCGTGCATCTTGCCTGTTAATGAAATAATTAGTGTTTGTCCATTAACACATTTATGAGAGAAGATGCTTGCCTCTGCCTGATGTGAAAACATTTTTTTCTGCAAGGATTTGCAACGCACAAACATAAAAGACTTAAAAGAAAGCAAGCAAGAAGGAGAGGTATTAAAATTGTACTTACACTACAGACTTAAAGGCACCCTGTTATAATAGTTCATCATTTTGGTTGTTTACTGGGGTTAGTTAAAAATCTGTCATTTAGAAACTTCAGCCGCATCATAACAGGATTCTGTGTTGATTGGCTGACCTCGCTGAACTACCGTTAAAATCCTTCCCATCAGGCATTTGAACTGAGCTGCACTCAGCCAAGCTGGGTCCACCAGCACTGTGAGAACTTCACATTCAATGAAACACCCTTTTAGCTAAACTACATTCATTTGCAAACCATTATGAACAGCGCTATTTGTATCTAGAGCCGGGGTTTGGACAAAAACAAATTTTTTTAAAAAAGGGAATAATCTGGCACCTTTCAGCTTTTTAAAACATGTGTGAGTGCTGCTTTTTTTTTTTATTCTGTTTTTTATGTGTGTGTGTGTGTGTGTGGTTGTACAGCTGCAGCAGGCAGGTAAAGCGGCTGGGCCAAAGCCGAGCAGGCAGGCGAGGCAGGCGGGATGAAGAGGTCAGTGTGTAGCCAAGCGCTTCTCTGTCGCCGTGTTAATTTACTATGACAAGATAAAGCTGTAATCTCGCATCCCCCCCCCCTTCTCCCCCGCTGCTTCACTTCCAAGTCAACCGGCCGACGATGAGCCATTTACTTCCCCCTATCACTTTACGACAATTGCCCTGAGAGAGACAGACCCCTGCCCCACAGCCTTAGAGTCCCACCAACACCCCCGCCTCGCAGTAAATCTCCTTCTCCCGCTCCAATTCTCTCACTATTTCTCTTCATCCACTCTTCACTGACAGTCAGCGGCAAAGGGATTGGCGCTACACCCACCCCCCCTCCCTCTCCCACCTAAAAAAAATACTTAACACACATCTTACAACATGCCAAGCAGGCAGTCGGATAAGCCCCCATTCCACCCGCTAGTCATACACATCCTAGCCTGCCACTTAATAAGCCACATCAGCTATTACGCTGTATATGAGACCTCCCCGTAACAACACAAGTCCTTCTAACACACACAAACACACACATCAAGCAGTTGTGTGTCATTTTGAGGACATTTAACAATTTTAGGAGTCCCGGCATATTGACCAAAAGAGGACAGTGATGAGGCAAATCCTGTACAAAATATTACTGATAATAATGTTTGGATATTTGCTTTTGCACTTTGTGTAAATTGTGTAAATATAAAAGATACATTTATCTAAATGAACCAGGAAAAATCTAATCACTGTCCTAAACAGCAACAGATAACACAGAGTGTGTGTATGTGAGTGTTTGCACGCCTGTGTGGTCCCAGGACTTTGGTTTACAGTCGGCACATGCCACACATGAGTCCACCGCGGGAGGGGCCTGCAGGCTAATCAGCAGGCTAATTACGGAATTAGCTTTCCATTACATCTCCTAAGCACTGTTTCATTGTTTTACAGCATGCAAGCATTTATCGTCAGTATGGGGGAAAGGTCGACGGTCGTTATCAGAGAGCTGCTGTGACAAGGTGTGTATCAAGGTGATGGCCCTGGAGAGGCTGAGACAGTGTGTTATGCCCTGGCATATACCCTGTATCACACACAAAGTGAAAATACACTGTAAAGAGCTTAGAGCACATAAGAGTTATTTATGTTTTAAAGAAGACAAAACGCTTTAACAGATGCCCTAAAATCTTAATAACATGTTTCTTATGATGGATAGTCAATATTTGTTGTGCCAACATGATTTAACAAAATTACATAATGCATACCAGCAACACGTAATACCTTATACAGTCACATAATCGCACTTATGCACCGAACATGCATTGCAAATCACACCACATGTATAGAATGTGGAATGAGTCACATGCAGGAAAGCAGTCATCTTAAAAATGCACACATAGCTGTGTACTCAAACACACACATGCACGTCAACTAACACAAGTTTACAATAAGCCCGTATACTGTGAGGCCTACACTAATATTGAACATGAATCGCACAGGAGATGCAATTCAAGTGTACAAATACACACACACACACACACACACACACACACACACACACACACACACACACTAATGCACTTTGTATACAGAGCCATACATACAGCACGACCACACAATGTCACACTTCATCCCGAAGAAAATGACTCACTGCAATGGCTCACATTTTGAAGTCACGCAACTGTGCATCAAATGGGCTCAAGGTGACGGCTGGTGGCGCGCACATAAAAGCAAAAACACGTGTGCACCAAAACAGTAGCCTTGAACCCTCTTTTTCTCATTTTTTGAAAAAACTAACAAACTCCAGCTTCCAGCATCACACTGCTTTTCACTTGCAGAGAAAGTCAATTTCTGTCTCTTTAGAAATCTCACACTTTTAATCTCTTTTGTGAATCTCCAAACACATATACATACATTTTGTTTCCTCATTGTTGAGATTTGGGCAGTTATTTTGTGTCGGGTTTAAAAGGTGACTCTCTGTCACCATTAGAGAAGGTTAAAACGCACCAAAGAGATAAGATTCAGACTGTGTAAGCATTCATTTTGTTTACAGATTCCGGAAACATTACTGTTTCATTTTCTAGAAATTACTTGAAATTCCACGAAAGCAACACAAATAAAATTTGAAACATGTTTGAAACTAAATTATATATCTATGTCAGAAGATAACGAAAATCAATCAATCAATCAATCAATGAAATTCATTTCTAGCTGAACAGATCCATATAAATATAAAGTATTTTAGCGAAAGCTAATAAATAAAATAATAGTAATTTAGAAAGCCTGTATTAAAAACATAAGGCTTGCTCTCAGCACTGACTATCCCTCTGTAATGCTTGAGGTCAGGATTACTGTGAACATAATATGATCTGGGGTCTGTGTCCTAGGGGACACTTTCAACCCCAAGCATTGCATACACACACAGGCAGACTGTGCAGGCCTTCCCATAAGGGCTCTCTACAAAGCCAAAAACGTATACAACTCAACTTTTTTGCTGTTTCTTCTCTTTATTTGGAAGCCTTTAGCAGAGTCACTACAGGCCATATATTGTGAGTTGTACTATACATGTTTTGGGCAAAATGACACCATTAAAGGTATGTTGAATTGGCTATTAGAAGTTCCTGTTTGCAATGAATCCATGGATGTAGAGACAACTATCAGTGAATCACGCTGAAACTAAAGAAAAGTTTAAGAAAAGAGTGATTCTGTAGCAGCTTCTGGAGGTTTAAGATGTGTGTTTTTTCAACAGATTTATCTCTATTTACTCTTTATGGACATCAGAAATAATATATTAATATAGATAATATAGTTCTGATTGAGTACTGAATCCAAAAAAATATGGAACATGTCAGTGTGTTCATATTAGTATGTGATTTTTGATGTGGTAATCGGGTGCAATGGGTTAAGAGGGAAGGGGAAAAACTTTGAAGCAGTTAGAGACACTGCTTCAGGATGCTGCACCCATCTCATAGCATGATCCTGAGTCAGCGCTCAAGGCTGCCGTCACCCATAGGTGGGTTATTTCCCCTTGAGAAACAAAAAGCAAGTCTGGATGCCAATAAACGGTAGCTGTCCTTACCATGTTGGGGGGGCTGTCCAAGTTGCGGCTGGGGGGTGAGCGAGGGGACACCTTGCCGCAGTAGGAGGCCAGGGGGAGGTGGATGACACCGCCCAGTCCCTCACTATCCTCATCCTCCACTCGCTGTCTGCTGGTTGCCATGGTTACCTCTCCATCTGTCCCCCCATATGGAGAGGCTGGTCGCTTGGAAGACATCCTGGAAAAAAAAAGGGAGAAGGGAGATAGAAAGACAGCGAGAGAGAAGGGAAACAGTGAGCAGTATATTCAAAGGATGATATAATAGGTTGACAACTGGAGTTATATGATGGTGGCAACACAAAGTGTTAAGGTTCCTGTGGATAAAATGTGTTCCTGTAAACTCCTGGAGCGTGTCATCCAACTTTACGTTTTACTCCTTTACTCCTACATTAAGACATCTGAAAGTTTTTTCCCAGCAGGTATTCACCAAATCCCATTCAGCTCATCAACCTGCATCAATTCTCTCACTTCCCTTTTCTCTGGATTAGTTTTTTTTTTGGTCGTTCATTCAGTTGACAGAGCACTCACAGCGCAACTCCACACAATATCCCTTCAGTCAGTTTGTGAGCACCCAGCTCCTTGGCAGACCTTCAAACACACTCTCAGGACTTACAGTATGTTTACCATGGGGGCCATTCAACGTTCACATTTTCCAAAAGACAGGGCCATTACTGCAAATGGAGCCCGCTTGCACTGGCATTGTGGAGGAAATGACCATGTCTTGACAATAGGCTTTCAGAGAGAGACACAGAGTGGGAAAGAGGGAAAAAAAGAGAGAGAGAGAGTGAGAGCAGTATGCACAGTGGCAATAATATGTGTTTATGAAAACCTCTGGACAATAGAGGAACTGGAGGAAAATAGCTAGCAATACGAGGGCCCCGCTGTTTGCATTTGTTACCGTGGCTTTGTTCCCTTGAAAAGAAGGAAAGGATATAAAGCCACATCTATTAGGTGAACTCTGTCTCTCACAAGGTAAATTTGCCTCCCTGTACTTCAGCTGAATAGGGATGCAGTGACTATGCGGCAATAATAGAATTTAATGTGGTTCTCAGCATCGCCTGAGTGCTTTCAGATGCACTTGTCAGCCTTGAAGCCACTGCGACTATGACCCTGGGTAATAGGCTGCTAACGCTCAGTCGCACAGAGGCAACGCGTGACAGGGATGGAGGGATGGAGGGATGGAGGCGTGGATGGAGGGACTGTGAAAACTTGAGGGGAGGGGTGTGTGTGATGGTAAGCGGTGGTGAAATAAGCAACAGGCGCCTGACTCTTAAAGTCCACTGATTCTTTCGTTCCCTTTTTTCCTCAACAAGATTTTATTCCTCTGCTTTTCTTTCTATTCATCCTCTCTCTTTTTTTTTTTTAACAAATCCAAGAGTTAGATCTTCATGTCTTCACCCTCCTTTCATACCTTGTCTGTGTCTGATTTGCTCTGTCTTCCTCTCTGGCCTTTCTCCCTTAAATTCTTCCCCTCTCTCGCTGCTTGTCTCCGGTAAACTGATTACACTCTTGACTCTATTGGATTTCCTCTGGACTGTACATCTGGCATTGTTCCTAGGAGCAGCCACTGCTACTAATTCATTGCTTATTTACCTTATGACAGTGGAGAGGCAAACAATATTGAGTGCCGCTCACTGGAGGGGATGAGGAAAGCGCCATGCTAAGAAACATAACATGCAGCGTTATCACATCGCGAGGAAGGTTACGGTCAAAATCAAATAAACTCCACTGCAGTAATACCATAAAAAAACTAACTCACCAACATAGTGATGTTATTTAATTACCTTTAATTGTTTACGGAAGATTTTTGCCTGCAAGATTTATAAACCTCATAGATAATCTAATCACTGAAACCAATTTACAAATTGGTGCTATCATTTCCATATTGCTGAGAACCTTTTTATGTCTAAAAATGTAAAGTTTTTTTAGCAACACAGAAAAGCAACTTTGTTTTCTTTGCATGCGATTTTGAGTTTCAATGAGCTCCGCAGGGCTTTTTAAAGACAATTTCATCCACTTATGGAGGGGACCCGTGTAATACTTCATTTGAAGTCAAATCAGAAAATTACTAAATCGCCACTGCAGAAATGTGGCTGTAACACTACAGTCTCACTAATTTAATGACTTGAAGCTCACTTCATCACACTGTATTTGTTACAATAATGCTGAACAAGTTAGAATCAATGTTTTCATGTAGGACAATGGGTTCAGAACACATACAGTACAACAGGAATGTGTATCTGCAGCTGATTTCTTTATCTGTTTCTCCTGCACTCTGTCTTCGTGGGCTTGCTCAGCACAATCAGAGGCCATAAATGACCAGCAAAGACTTTGTTTTGATGACAAAAGACTTAGAGATAAAAGTGCACCCTCTTATCGTCCAGTCATAAATATCAAAACTGAAATCGACTTGTGATAATGTTTATGATATTCATGATAAAATGACAAGAGGAAAGATGTGGGAGAGCTTGTGTGTGTGTGTGTGTGTATGTGTGTGTGAGAGTCTGTGCGTGTGTTGTTCCACACACACCATCCAATGCGAGCATACCCAGCTGTACAAACTGCAGGGCTTTGGGCCACGTGGCACACACACACACACACACACACACACACACACACACACACACACACATATGTGCGCATACATAGAACAGAGGCCCTAACACTGCAGGTCTGTCTTCATCACTGCCTGTTTACTTTACCTCCTTTCACTCGCTCACACTGAGGCCTTTTGTTTCAGACACACACACACACACCTCTGCCTAGCCATAACCCTGTACACAGACCTGGGGTCAGCTTTGAATCCTCACACCCCACTAATGTTGCACCTCGGCTCAGCTATTTCAACTTCTTGGAAAGTAGGTGAGGACTTTTTGTTTTGTTTTGACAATTTTATGGTCCATCATTTCGCTACAGTAGCCACGTTGACATATCTGGATGGACAGTTACACATTAACACAGAAAACAGATATCCAAAAACTCTATAGGCCAAAGACAAAGACATCGATCCACTCTTCTAACGAATAACTCGGTTACAAACATTTCATCATACTTTTTGCTGTTTTTTTTTTTTTTGTTGTGTTTGGGATTTTTTTTTTTTTTTTTTTTTTTTGCTCCTCTTCTTCTCCTCCCTCCACTCCTCTTCACACCAATTCAACCCCCTCCCCAATTCTGCTACTACTTCCTCAAAAGGTGGGTGTCTATGAATGGGGAGGCCGTTCACAGCTCCTCTCCGGCTATAAAATCCCTCTCTCCCTCCTGTTCGCCTTTGAAGTCGAATTACTATACAATTGGGCACGGCGGGTGTGCAGGTTACGCCGGCTACTTCATTTAAAGTTTGGCAGGGCTGTCACGCTGGCGGAGACCTGGAGGAAGCCGCTTGAAAGAGCCGAGCGATGAAGAGGATTAAAAAAACGATGAGGTTTTATTAAGACGACAAATTGGCAGCGCGGTCCAGGTCGTAATTAGAGAATATTAGCATAATTCGGCCCAGTCCAACAATACCAAAAAAAAAAAAAAAAATGGAACACCTCACGCCAAACACAGGCATTAACACACTTCATACATGCACACATGCTGGTTGCCTTTTCCACAAAGCAACACAGTAATGATATTTCAAATGGCACGAAACAAATGCAACAATATTGCAGTGTGATTTTTGATTTACAAATCAAATCTTTATATAAACTCCAATCTGCTGCTGGTCTCATCTACCCCCTAAACTCTCATTTCCCTTGCAGGAACCACACACACAAGCATGCACACGGTGAGAGCGCTAAGCTGAGATTAGAGCACCACTTCCCCTTGGCTTTTTGATGATTAGCAGCTCCTCAGTTAAGTCCCTCTCATATCACATATGTCCACTGCTGCTAAGTCACTAATCGGACAGCAACGTACGTCCATTAACGGGCCGAATAATCGCCATCAGCGGTGGTTAACCGTCACCTGGCCTTCGCTTACTGTGATCAACGCGTCCATTTCATGTTGGCACGTCAGCAGTGGCACTTTTACGCACACGCAAGCGTGTTTAAATACAGGCGGCAGGCTTATGAACACGCAAGCAAAACACTTCAAAACCCACACACACACATAATTCACATAAATCAAATGAATTAAGCAAACGGGGGTAAAGATTTGTTTCAGCTTCAATGAAGAGTGAGGGGAAGAACAAAGCAGCCATCGCAGAAATGTCACAGGCTATCACACACACACTTACACACACACTTACACACACACGCCCGGCTCTCTCGCTTTGTGTGTCTGGCTGCTAACATTATCATGGTGCTAACTGCTCTTGTTAACTCCTCTACTCAGAACAAGCTTTCAGGGAGCGTGGGAGCCTCCTCTGGAGAATTCCACAGTAAAGTGTGTGCGCTTCAGCGTATGCATATGTGTGTGCGTGCGCTCAGCCTCTCTTTAAATTACAACCCATTATTTCAATCACTACAAACACTGCACAGTCAGTCCAATCCGTTGTCTACAGTAAAAATAAGCACGGCGGCTAATTCTAAAGTGCTGTCAAGAGTCAAAGTGACATTTGTGTTGTTTTTTTCCCTCCTGCTACCTTATGACTGCTAAGAACTGCCTGCCTGTCACTCAGGTGCTGGTCTATTTGCGTGGAAATGCGAGCTATCTTTGAAATTGTTCTCTGAGGGAATGGAAGGGCATATCAAAATAGTTGAGCGGAATGTGCCTTTTAGATAAGGCGCCCAGGGCGTTTTGCCTCCGAGGAGCAGACCGCAACATTTACATCCGAATGACACCTCAGGCGGGAATTTAAACAAATGTTTCCCCCCGTGTCGCGCTATCACTTGCTTTATTGCCATCGCTTTATTTCTCTCCCTCTCTTTTTCCTCTCTCTCGCTGCATTCCCTATGCCTCGTCTCAGCTTTCAAAAAACGATTTCTTCCTCTCTTTCTGTCTCCATCTCTCTGTCACACACTCCTGAACTTATTTTAACATCGTCTGTCCTCCTGATCTTTCCCTTTCTCTGTCTTCCTGCCTCGCTCCCCCACACCCGGTGTTGTCTTACTTACTGTTCCCTCTTTACACAATCAGCTGTTTGTAAGAATGTCGCTCCATCCCTCCCCTCCTTCTCTCCCTCCTTCTCTCCCTTCTTCTCTGTGCAGACTCTTAAGGATATTGCCTAATATCTATTTATAGGCTGTCCTTTTGAACAGTGGGAAGAGTGGGGCAGCAACAGAGAGGAAAGGCTGAGATGGAGGGATAAAGATTAACGGAGGGAGGACCTGGAGGAGGGAGTCAATGATATTCCTTTTTTCTGTGGCTCTGTTAGGTCTGTATATTCTTGACAGCAGTAGATTTACAGTAGGCGTTAAGAACTTCTAAGCAGAAAAGCAGCAATTTTTACATTCCTCTCCAACATTTTGATAAGCCCAAACAAATGTCCAGAGTCCATGGCCATAATGGCAATTCAAAAGGTATTTCCAAAGATGTTTGGACATGAAGTGTAGCGGCACTGTAACATTGTTAAGTTAAAAATTTCTGCTTTTTAGTACTGATGCAAAAATGCCCACAGGGTTTTTCCTGATGACTTTCTCTGCTGAAGTAAACAGTGTGTAACCAGGAGAAAATCTGAACACAGCTCCTGTCTGTATATGCTCACACACTGACATACACACACTGACACACCCTTACACACACACACACACAAAAGCGCAGACACACACTCAGCCTCACACACACAAAGCATCCTCTGTGAGGTGCCCTAAATCGGCGGCCGACAGCCCAAACCGTGTTTCCTGTCCAGCTTAACCACAAAAGGCAATAACACACAACCTAATGTCACTGCTGTTAATCACACACTCACACGCGCGCTGGAGAGACAGTCATGTGTTGTGTATGTGTGTAGAGAAAGCAAAGGGGGTAGGAGCAAAAGACGTGGGTTAACTCATGTGGCCTCTGGGACTACCTCTCTCTCTCACACTCTTTTTCTGTCTGTCTCTCTTGTCCATTCATCCACCCAAAGCTTTAGTCACTAGCAAGGCATCGCTGCACATGCTTTCCTTGTCATGTTTTCAGCTTTTTCTTCCCTTCTTTGAAACCTTATTTATGTCTTTACACTGAGTCACCAGACGATGTGATCATCACTGACATTTTAGCAATGAAGACAGGATGAAGAAGATATAAAGGGCAGAGGAGGAAGGAAGGAAAAGGAAAGGGAAGAAAGTTTGTTGTACATCTATCTATCTATCTATCTATCTATCTATCTATCTATCTATCTATCTATCTATCTATCTATCTATCTACTTTGGGTAGGTCACCCTCAGTTTAAGGCCAAGTGAAGACAGCTCGTGGGAAACTCTTGAGTGTTGCTATAGAAAAAGGAAGAAGAGAGGCAGAAGGAGAGAGTTGGGGGAGGAGGGGAGGGGTGAAAAGAGACAGACACAGAGAGGAAAAGTGCATCCGGTGGACGGCGGCCCCGCTCCCCTGGTGTTTTGCGAGGGGGAGACGCTGCATAATGTTTATTGAGCGAGGGACAGTGTTTTTCCATTGTTGTGCCAGGCCACTATTTGTGCTGCATTTGTTAAGCAATCCATAAAGGAGTCACAACATTTGTCTCACTGTCAGCGACTTGGCCTGCCCCTGTAAACCAGACACACACACACACACACACACACACACACACACACACATATGCGAGCTCATTCTCTCACATAAATGACAACACACAAATACTCGCACACACTCTCCCAGCTGGCCGCTTTCTTTCGTCCCGCACTTTGAAACTCTCCCACCTCGGCCCAAATGGTCTCCTCCTTTTTCCTCTGACCCCCCCCCCCCCCTCTCTCGCTCCCTCTCTCGCTCCCTCTCTATCTTCTCTCTCTTTCTCTCCCTCCCTCACTACCTGGAAAGACAGAGGTTTCATTGTAGTGCTCTGGGAGGGAGCTCCAAGCCTCTAACACTGTCTCCTATTGTAGATTGGAAGGATGGTAAACAGTGTGTGTGTGTGTGTGTGTGTGCGTGTATGTGTATGTGTATGTGTGTGAGAGAGAGAGAGAGAGAGAGAGAGAGAGAGAGAGAGAGAGAGAGAGAGAGAGAGCAACATAGTGGGTTAGTGTAAGACAAGATGCCTGGATTGATGGATGATTGAAGAAGTGTGAAGTGTGAAGAGTGAAATCCTCGATAAACACACACACACACACACACACACACAGCTGGAGTTTTCCTACGCTGTTGACAATGCAATACCTCCAGCTGACCTCTAACCCCTACTCTGTGACCTCATGTCATATGACCAGACTCTAGTTAGCCTGGAGGGACACCTCTGTCTGTGTTTTACACACTCACACACACACACTTCCATTCTCTTTCCCAGTCACTTGTAACACTCTCTCCTCTTCATCCCGGACCCCCCCCCTTCAATAAACAACAACAACAAATGCAGCCCCCTCCGTTTCTTCTATTGGTTATCAGAGAGGGTCAGCTGATCGCACCGGGGTGGGAGGTCATGGTGGGAGAGAGTTACTGAGAGAGGGGAGGAAGGGGAGAGAGAGGGGGGGCTTTAACATTCTCCTCTGGTATTTTTCTGTCTGTCGGTCTTTCTTTCCTTTTCTTTCTTTTTGCCCCCCTCTCGCTCCGTGGATGGAGACACGGTTATCAAGGCTCTCTGGGGACAGACAATATGGCCCAGACAATGGCCTCCAGTCTGAGGTGGTGGTGGGAGAGAGAGGGGGAGAAAAACAGAGGTAGAGAGAGAGAGAGAGAGAGAGAGAGAGAGAGAGAGAGAGAGAGAGAGAGAGAGAGGGAGTGAGAGAGGGAGTGAGAGAAGGAGGGAGGGGTTGGGTGAGGGAGGCCAGGACAGGGCCACAGGGGAAGAGAGGGGCAGAATAGCGCATTAGTTTGCAGAGCACGGACACTCTACTCAATTACTCCTCTCTCTCTTTCTCTCTCTCTCTCTCTCTCTCTCTCTCTCTCCTTCACAGACACACACATTCTCTCTTTGCTCGAACACACACACCACTTTAATCTCACCCTTTTAAATGAAGCACAGAGACACTTACACTGGAAACAGCACTGCGCACTTCAATTGGAAACAAGTTTTTATCAGCAGCCGCAAGAATTTCTCTCTTTAAACTGCCCATACCTCCATAATTACAAAATAAAACTAAATAATTATTCATATAAATAAAAATAAACATCGTTGGGAGACTTCAGGATTCAGATTTTGTTGAAGTTTTTAAAAAATACTTACATTGCAAGTTCATTCAACGTTCAAAATGTTACTTTAGTAAAAGCGTCATCAGCACAACAAACTAAGGGTTTTCAAAATAAAGTGATTATTCAGCCTTTTCCAGAATATAGTACATGAACATACAGTTGTTTAATCTGTAATGATATTAATCATTATTTTGTAGGTAACATGTTCAAAGTAACTACCATAGTAATTATAGCTGTTAAATAAATGTATTTGAGGAAACAAGCACAATATTTTCTTCTGAAATGTAGCAGAGTAGATGGAAATACTCAAGTATAGAACTTTAAAATCAGACTAAAGTGCAGGACTTCACTAAATGTACTTACTAAATCTGATTTTCTACTGCAACAAAAAACAAAAACAGTTTGTCTCAGTGAAATTAGGTAAAATCCTTCAGGCTGCTGATGCCGTCCTTGTTGCTGAATACGACGCAGCTAATGTCAGATTGTATCTGAGTGTGTCCTGCTTAAACTGCTCAAAGTGTTGACACATCCACTGTTGACTTCCCCCCCTCCCCTTCAAACACACTGACACACACACAAACACCCCAATAAACGGAGGAGACAAATGGAGTGGTGTGACAATCCACCACTGCCTTCCTCTCCTCCCTCCCTCACCACCTCAACCTCCCCAACATCGCACCCAGCACCCCATCCCCACCCCCCCAATCTCTTGCACTCTCACTTTTCTGTGACCCTGCTTCTTCTTCTTCTTCTTCTTCTTCTACTGCTCCTTCTCCTGTCCATCAACGAGGAATGTGTCAGTTTGACCACATCGTTTCTTTTGCTTCATCTCCACATCCACTGCCACACAAGCTCCTTCAAATGTCTCCTTTCTCTGTCTTTTCCCGCTGTGTTTTGGTTGCTTTGGCTTTCTCCGTTTATTTCTGTTCTGTTTGTGCGAACAGATGAGGCCGTGTTAGCGAAGGCAGTCTGTTTCCACTATTTTCAGCTTCGACTGGAAATTTTGATACATAGCCGTGCGCTCAGAGAACCAAAAAATAGTTTAAATCAGAAAAAGCTGAATTAGCATATAAAATTAGAATAAAACATAATATAAAACACATAATATTCAAGCTTTGTCAAAGCATGAAGTGCATTTCTAACAGCCAAGCAAGAAGAGACAAAACAAACATATCACAAGACTTTTGTTGGCTTAAATAAAATGAGATTAAAAATGTTTTTCTCAAACTCACATTCACCAACAATTTAATAAAAAATCAGTCACGATTCCTAAAGTCTAAAAAAACTTGTATTTCCATTCAGAGAAACCTTTCTCTAGAAACTCTGACAAACTCTTCTTCGTGAGCTATTTTCAATCAAGAGTGAATTTTCTCAACAATATGATTTAGAGGAGGAAAAGAAAGAAGAAGAAAAGGGGAAGAAGAGTTAAAGACTAAAAGAAGAGGAAGTTTGATAAGAGGATGAAGAAGAAGCAGAGCGGACACTTACAGAGACGCAGGAACGGAGAGCATCGCGACCACCGAGGCTGGAGCGCACACACACTGGCAACTCACACACACTCCGCTCCGCCGAGAGACTACCGCTCAACACACACACACACACACACACACACACACACACACACACACACACACACACACTCTCTAAACACACACACACACACACACACACACACACACACACGGAATGGAAGATACCCCTCTCTCGCTCACACACATGCATCCACATATGAACACAGACACACACACAGACACACACACGGCCAGAGCCGTGATGGAGTGCATTACTGGAAAGCAAGAGTTTTAAGCGCTCTCCTCCTAAGTCATTGTAATCCCTGCATTTATCTCCATACATTCTGCTTTTCTGTGTAATCCTTTAAATTTTTAATTCCTCCTAGCTGTTGTTATCTTTTTTTTTTCTCTCCTCAACCACTTTGCTGGATTGAACGGTTTATTAAAAACACATTTTTGCCACGTCTAAATGTGTTCTTAATTCAAGGGGCCCCTAAAATCCCCCACCGCCACCCCACCGACCCTAGTTTATCTCGGAACAAAGATTAGTTTCATCGGGCAAAACAGAGCGCTACTTTAATGCAATAAAAGTCAAGCAGGCGAAGGCGTGTGTGTGTGTGTGTGTGTGTGTGTGTGTGTGTGTTTGCGTATGTGTGTGTGTGTGTTTGTGTGCGTTAGTATTAAAACGCCGGGTATTATAACATAATCTGTCTCTCACAGCATTAGCATCAAACAGCCATTATTCCACAGGCAAAAGCCACTTGTGTTGACAGTGTCGGAATAGGGCAAGGTTAGAGGGTTCGCACCTCTAAATGAAGCAGGCCCGCACAAACATCAGAGGAGCACAGTGAGATTAACATTAGCATAAGGCAAGGGGAAAAAAACAACAACACCTCGTAGAGTGACAATAGGATTACTTAGGGTTTGCATGTATTGAATTTGGATTAAGTGAAAAATAAATCACAAATAAGTAAATTTTAAAAGAGGATGCTGAGCATGAGGGTGTAAACATTTCAAATTCAGACTGAAATAATGATTTATTATGGCTGTTTGTTTAACTTTAAGTTCTTTTGAAAAGTGTTATTTGAAATGTAAAAATGAAGAAATGAAGAATATTTTTGACTTGTTGATCGCGCCTTTACATATTAGGCTGCTACAGGATGAGGCATATAAATAGCTGATAGGGTAAAGCAGAAGTAAATAAAGTTGTGGTGAGCAGAGGAGATGAGATGATGAGAGGACTTTGACACACACAGACACACACACACCTCTCCCTAAGTGTCTCTTTTTCTCTCTTTCACAGACACAGACACAGAAACACACACACACACACACACACCCACACAGACACACACACCAACACTGTTTTAAACAGTTTGTCTATGGAGATATTGAACTGAATCAACACAACTTGAGGAGGAACAGAGGACAACAAGAGAGTTCTGTTAGCACTTTTTCTACTGCTGGGACAAACGTGCATGGACACACACACCCGCAAACACAGACAAACTCATACACACATTTAATGCCTGTTTTGTCCCGGCTTTGCATATGGTATATCTCCCAAAAGAATGGGAGTCAATCATCAACTCTCCTTAACATCTCTCTGTCACACACACACACATATACACACACAAGCTTCAAACTCAGCCGACTCGCTGAGACAGTTCACATGGTTTACACACACACACACAGACCGAGTCTTCTCTTTGCACATGCCTTTCTACTTCCCCTCCCTATCGCTGTCCCGCTCTGTCCTGTCCTCTGTCTCTGTCATCTGTATGTGAATGTGTGTATGTGTGTGTGTGTGTGTGTGTGTGTGTGTGTGTGTGTGCGTGTGTGTGTGTGAGAAAGCGTTGCGTACCTGTTACACTCCTGAGGTAGCTCAGGCTCAGTGAGCATGCTGGAGTAAGGGTCCGTCTCTCTCGACAACAACAACATAAAACAGTCCCACAATGCTCAGATGAACAAGGTTAGTCTCCCCAAAACAAGACGGGATAGAAGTGATCCTTCAACCTCTCACACACACTGCTGATTCTCTCTCTCTCTCTCTCTGTGTTCCTCTCTGTCTCTCTACTCACACACTTTCAGCCTAACACCCTCCCTCTCTCTCTTTCTCTCTCTCTCTCTCTGCCTCTGTCCCTCCTCTTCTCCCTCCCTCGCTGTAAGCTGTGAGATCTAGGCTCAGCTCTTAAAGGGCCAGCAGCAGAGCCTCTTTTTCTGCGTGTGTGTGTGCGTGTGTGTGTGTGTGTGTGTGTGTTTGTGAGAGAGAGAGAGAGAGAGAGAGAGAGAGAGAGAGCAAAGGGGAGGGGCCATTTGACCAGAGGGCTCATCACTCCCTGAGTGCAAATGCACAGCAGTGCTGCCCCCCTCCTCAAGTCCATCTTTCTCTCACACTCACACACACTTGGTTTTCACACACTCAGACAACAGTCACAGATCATGTAGACACACTTCAGAGTGATAAGACCACTGCAAGCCCTATTATGCACTTTATTATGCAACACCAAAGGAATTAATCAATATGAGGTGGAAAACACACAAGCACGTGTTCTTTTCGGTCTATTTTTATAATTTTCCAAATGGGGCGCTAACTGTAAGACAGTTTAAAACAAATGTTTTCCTTTACCACAAATCTAAGTTTTTATGGATAAATAACATTAAACTATGAGATAATACTGCAAATTAAAAGAGATTAGAGATTCAGGTGACTTTTTGCATCTCAGGTGATGATGTGTGATTGATTATTTTGTTGCACCAACAGTTTCTTAAAACATCTACCTGTAAGAGAGAGGAGCAGCAAGTTCTCTACTTTCAGATGCTCAAAGCAGTGGGGAATTTTCCTTAATGAATGACTTAAACTCAGCTATCAACGTTTTTGTTTATTTTGTTTATTTAACCACAAATGTCTTAGATACTTTATGAATTATGTGGAAACAGGCTGTTCTATGAATCACTAATGTGGCTCTAAAGTGGGTGTACGTGAACATGGTCTACTGTATTTGGTCAAGGCTTGCAGAGCAACAGCTGAGCATGAAATTCTCTGATTGGATGTACATATTTTAAAGGTGTTTTGTTTTTTGTCCTTTTTCAAGTTAAGTTAGTAAAGAGCAATGACATTACATACTATAACTGAGCTCCGAGATGTGATCAGAAAGACATCTGTGTGTATTTTAGGTACTCTGTGTACTTGCATGAACTCTACATTACAATACTGACATTTAAAACATAAAGTTGTCTCTCATATGAGATAGTTTGAAAGTGTTTCAGAGTGCTTCAGCTTGTGACGAATGTTGTAATTCCATTACAAATAAAGCAGGTGATCACAGCAGTTATTGGATTACTGAAACACTGCTATGCACTAACACAATATTCCATAATGCTGCACAGTGTTGTGGGTCTGTATAATAACACAATTCCAGCTGTAGCCAGGAAACCCTTTCACAAAGTGATAATCTTCCTCACAGTAAGAGAAGCTAAAAGTAATACTTTTTACTACATATTTGAAATGCCGTAGACTCACCCATGCTTAATTGGTTAACTTGTGTTGTTCCAGCCTCTTTTACTGTCCCTTTGTTCCACCATGTCAGGAAAGTGAAGCCGCTTTGTGCTCCACTTTGACACACATCATGCTTTTCACATGATTGGCTTCGCTAACAGAATAAAGTCACAGAACAGCGGAAACAAAAAACCTTGAAACAAGATTAATATGTGCTGCTGCATTGTCCAACAAGGTTTAAATCACATTTCTGATGTCAATGTCATTCAAATTATATTAATAATGCATCTCTAAATGTTATTGCTATTTTCTTACTGTCATTATGATCAAATAATAATCTAATTACTCAAAGTCTTGAGTTTTCTATCTAAACCACCTTCACCCTTCTCTTCCTCCGCAGTTGTTTAAATACACAGCCGTTCGTTTAAATAGAATGAATGTTTATATGATTTCATGTGCCATTTTGGTAGCTATGCACGCCAATCACAAGGTTGAACATTGCAGGTCACATTATGACAAATGAAAGAGAATGAAAGGTTTAACCGACTTCAGTTTCATTTCATTTTTCCTTTGATTCTGCAACATGGAACAGTTTTGTTACAAGAAGACAGCTGAACACTTTCAACAGAACATATGCTGAGGCTCACATGCATGAATGAACACATGCACAAACACACACAGAGGCGCTCACAAAATACACATATACAAACTGACTGAAACCTTCACCAATCACCCACACCCATTGTGTCTTCAGGTGTCCATACAGTGAGTGTGTGTGTGTACGTGTGTACGTGCGTGCGTGTGTGTGTGTGTGTGTGTGTGTGTGTGTGTGTGTGTGTGTGTGTAGTGCATGCTGCTTTCAGCCCTTAGTGCTGTCAGTCACTATTAGGGGTGTGTGGTCTACGTGTCACACATACGGCCAATCCAGCTATTGTTCTGGAGAGCGCAGAGAAAAGCGGAGCTGACAGGCTGCCACTTCTGTGATACTTTAACACACACACTCAGACACTGACACACACACACACACACACACACACACACAGGAAGGGGGAGAGAAAGCGAGCCCTGTCACTGTACCTACTGTACTATAGACAAGCACACATCTACTGTACAGTCTCACATACACACACACACACGCAGCGTGCATACAGTGTACAGTCTTTAGAAAGTGGGAACACATTAACACACACATGCACATATTTACAAAATCAGAAACTTCATACACTGACAAAACAAACTCACCACAAAGTCCTTTTAGCAACTGTTCGAATCACACAAACTTTCTTGGCAGAGGGTCATCAGTCAAACACAAACACAAACCCCACACACACACACACACACACAAATACATTCACACACACTCAGTTTACAGAGATATCAATTCCCACCTTCACATTGTTAGAATTGATAACTATGCACATGTATACACACAGGAAAAGCACACATCCATGGCCCCCTTACTGCTACTGCTCTCTATAAGACACCAATATGAACATGTCAATGTCAACAACAATCAGTAGCATTAGTTTTCTATTTACCTAATCTAATTCATGGTCAAATGGAGAGAATACACTGGGAGGGCTAAATCTAATCGCATTCCCCGACTAAATTGAGCCCCGATTGGAAACGGCATCTCTCCTTGACCCCGTAAACAGCTGCAAAACCAATGATAACCTCATTTGTGCATTACAGAAACTTAATTTCTCCATTATGCGGCTGACTCGGCGGCAATCGTTCAACATAACGGAGCAGTGCTGACCTGGGCACAGCTGAGAGAATGGGGATGAGCCTTGTGCTTGTCATATTCTGAATGGATGTCATTTCCATTCACACAATGGGTATGGCCAACAGTGGCTCTCAGAATTTACTTTGCGGTAGACCTAGCCATGATTACTTCTGACGTGACAATGGATTATATACTTACAGGTGATCCAGAGGATAATGTAAATGCATAACAATGAAGTGTTCATGCATGGAAAAGTCTCATGCGCTTGTATCAATCAGCCTGAGGTCAGGATTTTTCAGCAAAGAAAGTATGTTCAACAGCAGAGAGAGACAAGATGAAGGGGGAGAAATCTAAACAAGCTGGGCGCAAAGATCTCAAGGCATAACAAGCCTCTCAGGTGTAAGCCATCGTGTGCAGTAAAAACATGTTGTTCAGGTATATGAATAGGCAAGGCCACCGGAGTGTATTGTGTTGTAATTGTGTGAAAGAATAACGACAAGAAAATGAAAAGGGAGTGTTTCACCTTGTTGAAACAAAAGGGCTTTTTTAAGTGATTCATAAATTCATAATCTGAGTTGTGTTTTTAGAAGGACGGAGGGAGAAGGTATCAGAACAGGATATGCAACACACACACAATGAAACGTACTATCACAGAGACATGGGGAAAAAATACCCAGAAGGAACAGCAGAAATTCACAATGTTGCAAGAACACACACATTCATGTTTTTAAAAATACACACATTCATTCACAAACACAGGAAAAAACACACAGAGAGGCAAGCATGTACACACAGCACACACACAGAAAATCCATTACAATGAAACCGTTGATGGGAGGCCCCTGTGTCGGGACCCTAACAGCTGTAGTGCATTAGGGGCCGACCAAGAGCAGGGGCAGGGAGAGACCGGCAGTAAACAATCCCAAAGCCTGAAGACACACACTTGTACGGTCACACACATCACCCACACATTTTCACAAACATTCACGCACCATATTATGCAAATGTGAAGACACACACGTTGGACACAATGTGGCAAATCAGTAGTTATGGACCTGAGAGGGTTTTTCTGTGGAAGAGCAAGATCACATCTAGAAAATGACATAGTTTGCATTTAAATCGGAGAGAAATGAGCGCACTGGGGTTTGTTGAATATTGCTGCGCTGTGATGCCGTGAATCAAAATTCTGAGACTGAGCAGCACAAAATTTGGGAATGTTTTTTCTAGAATTTCAATCATAGACATTCACGACAAGATGATGAGAGTGAGAAATTGCATTATCGACTGATATCGATGATTGATTATTCAGCGCAGCATCCCAAGGAATTAGCTTCATATTGTATGACTGCAGCACGCAACTGACAAAGCCAACGTTAAGTGCCGATGTAGGAAGATCTGAGCACTTTACGTCGCAAGGCAAAAAGTGAGTGAGTTGGCTTTCCGATCTTTCCCTGACTTTAACTATATGCTAGTTTCAGATATTGTAGGAAAAAATAGCTATGGTAGACAGATTATTCTTGACCTTAAAGCAATCTTTGTGAGTTTTTTTTACCATAACACACAGCCTTCTTCAGCAGATTTTAGATTTAATTTGTGTTTTGTTCTCAGCAGATTGATGCCATATTGTGAGGTTTTGTGTAGGTTTTGTCACAAATATTACCCTAACCCATCCATCCACCCTGGCCTCCTCCTTACAGAGCATCACCCGACTCCCTCCTTTGCCTCCATCATAATTACTACAGATGCTTAAGGGCTTTGTCACTCCGAAACAACTGATTCTGTTGTTTTGTTGTTTATTGGGAGGAAAGACTCGAAATAGTGGTCGAGAAAACAATTTTGACTGTAGGGCCACTGACTTTCAACACTTTAAGTTCTGTCAGCTGCGGTTTCGAAGGTCGAAAATGAACTGTCGACCTCAACGCTGTATGCTGATTTACAAAAATGATTTAACTCAACATAATTCTGTGCTTTGCAGAAACATTCAATATCAACATTCTGTCTGGTGATAGCAACCCAGCAGTGGTGTCTATGTATCTCTTCACCTATACCTGCCAAGAGCACTGTTGAGGTGTTTCAGGTCACATTCAGGTCACGTTAAAGGCATTAAAATGAAGCACCTTTAACATAAGATTAGACTGTTTGAGCAGACATGCACTTTCTTGCTCTCTTGCTCTGCCAGTGTCACTCCTTTGTAAGCAATGCTGCTGCTTATATAGCATGTGAACAAGTCTGATCAAGCAGCTCAAGACCGATCCATGATGGAATACTTAAGTCTTCATCATTGCTGCTGCTGCTGCTGCTGCTGCTGCTGAGGTTCTGACAACTTGTGCTGCTCCCTCAGGATAAGCTACCAGTAGAATAACAGTGGACTGAGTCAAAGCTTACATCATTCACCTGACAGTTACAACTTTGGCGCCCACAGCAGCTTAGTTGAGCCAGCCTTAATACATGAATGACACCGAGACACAACAATGGAAAGAAAGCCAGATGGAAAACTTGACTAGTGGTCGAAGCAATGCCTTATTTCAACCGACAAGTCAAATGCATAAAACCAAAATGTATTGAAAACATGCAAGACAAAATAGATCCAAAAATAGCTGTGACGTCTTACTGTTACCCTATAAACATATGTTTTTGACATCACTGTATCAGATATCAGATTCTAGGTTACATCTTAGGACAGTCTTTCAAAAATATGATATGATCAACAATTTGGAATTGAGCATGAAGGCCTGTGGTTTCTCTCCATCAGTCTCACTCACAGCTCGTTTCAGTCTCAGTTCATATAGTGAGTTCATATATCAATACCTCTGGCATCTTTTCTTCTCCCTCTCTCCCCTTTCCTGGGAAAGAAGAGGCCAGCATGGAGAGGCGAAAGCCCCTGTGAAGTGGCTTTATCATGGGGAGACACGTGCAGGCAGAGGACCCCGTCTGAAGGCTGAGTGGCAGGCGGCAGAAACCATTAAGATAGAGCTGCTATCTCTTGCTGCCAGGGCCCTCTTAATACAGACGGGGGTTCAGGCCGCTCTCATCCACACACACTCACACACACCTTCTATCCTGTGGTACTTGAACTGAGACGTGGTGACATGGATGTAGAGACATGTGCGTGTTCATTTACACTTACAAGCAAGGAGTCTGTTCCACCTCCAAAACCCATCAATCCCTGGCTGGGCAGGACGACTGCACAGATTAATGGTCAGGTAGACAGGTAGAGACCAAAAGACAGACAAATTGCTCTCTCTGACACTTTTACCACCAAAGTATGGCTGTGTCAGTATTGTGTGGTGTGAAGTGCACACCAGGTTCACTCCAGGTATGAATATCTGGGACCCTAACCCTAACTGAACTATCAGTAGTTTCAGTAATTATGTAAGATAAATTTTCCCTCGTTTCCTTTCCTTTATTTTTCACTTACACACACAAGTGACTGTAAGTGGAATCTATGCGAAAAGGTTTACACTGCAACTTCAGGTTCTGCTTTTACTTGTTAATCCTTAGACTGCAAATGTGTAAAGCATTCTTTAATATAATAATTGCCTTGTCTACATGTCAGTACCATGGGTGGTGGCAGTGTAAATACACTGGAGATTAGAAATGCTCTACAAGAAATATTAATTTGCTCCTGGTTGATCTAAGCTGTGTGTATGAGGTTGTAGCTGCATCATTAGTTTATACTTCTTCTAATTAATTTAGACAAGATTACATGCACTAAGGCCCGCCAACCAACAGTTGATATTACAACTTTTGTTTTGAAGTAGCATGGAATGTGAAGATACTTTTGATATAAGGGATGCAAGAGTCAGATTACCCAAATGACAAAAACTGTACTATCAGGTCAGGTGGTTCAGTCCGATGTTCTAGAGATTTCTACCATGTAAAGGAATTGTTTTACATTTTGTGAATTTGCTTGTTTGTTTTTTGACAGTTATAAGATCAATACTGCTCACTTACCTTTGTGCTATAATTATGGAGCTAGTGCCAGGAGGTGATTAGCTTATCTTAATATGAAGACTGGAAGCAGGGGAAAACAGTTAGCCTTTGACTTACTGGAGTCTTGTCATCACCATAAAGCTTGTCAGGCAAGCAGCTGAGACTCACTGCACCCAGCCACTGGTCGCCAAGGAAACAGCTACAACATACAATGTATCTCGCAAAGCCCAGACCACAAACCACAATTGTTGTTTTTACATTTCTGGATTAAAACAAACAAGCTCCAACATGCTACTCAGTCAGATTTAGACATATTGACAGGTGTGTTTTTGAACTTTGGAGAAAGCTAGTGTGAAAGCTGGTGTTTCCCTGGTTTAAGACTTTGTGCTAAGCTAAGCTAATCCTCTCCTGGCTCCAACTCCATACTTAGCAGACAAATATAAGAGTGGTATTGATCTTCTCATCTAATCATAAGCAATAAGCAAGTCCTTTAAATGTCTGCTGCTGGGGTGTTGTTTAGCTCAGTCGGTAGAGCAGCCGCCCCATGTACAAAGACTCCTTGCCGCGACAGCCCAGGGTTCAAATCCAACCTGTGGCTCTTTCCCGCATGTCATTCCCCATCTCTCTCTCCCCACATTTCCTGTCACTCTTCAGCTGTTTCTATACAATAAAGCTCAAAAAAGGCCAAAAAAAATATCTTTAAAAAAAAAATGTCTTCTGCTGACTCTAGACAATGGAGGAATTCTGTTTGTGCTGTTCAAAACAACTCTGTGTTTCTTTTGCAGAAAGCGGTGCCAGTGAAAAAAAGAGTAATGTCTGAGTTATGTCTGAAAAGACACTTTTCAGTGTTGTGAAGACTCAGACAAAATTCTATTACTAATTATTATTAATAATTCTAATTCTATTTCACTACCTTCATTGTATTGCATTGGAGGCAGAGATCTTAAAGATATTTTAAAACCTGGACAAATCAAACCAAAATTATTTGTATGGCTAGCTACCATTAGAGAGAAAGCACGTTTTTGTGGTTTGGTTGAACTGACCCTTAATTGCAAAGGGATGAATTATAAATCTTTCAACTGTACAGAGGGCACCTGTGAATTTAGCTAACCTTAGTCCTGTGAATGGCTTTCTTCCATTATCACAATGCAAGAGAGAATTAGTGATAGGTCATATTTGTTCTATTTCGCCTGACTGACATCATCTTAGTTCATCCCTTCATTTGTGTTCATTAGCTCTACTGCTGCTCAAGGTTGCTGGACATGAAATACAGTGTGTGCGTATGTATCAGAGACCTTTCCCTGCTGTGTTTCCACAGCAGAGCGCTGCTCTAACCGCTGTGGCAAAAGTTGCACTGTAAACAAAGCTGTTTTCTTCCCAGACAATTGCTGCGTGGAAAATTAATTAACGATCTGTGCTCTTTGTGCGAATCTTAACTCGTTCCTAATTAGCTGATTTTTTTTTTCTCCTCTCCTTGAAAACATCAAGTCAGTTAATTATGGCTGAGGGAAAATAGACTGTTTCTAGTGTCACTTATTTATTAGTAATCTTTGGTGCTGTGAGAGAGCGAGCGGCTGGAGAGGACAATGCAAGAAGTGAACGAAAGGGAGTCTGTGTCACAGCAAGGTTAATGAAAGACTAGCCTGGGAAGATAAATAAAAAGTGAATGATTTACAAAAAAATGACTGGTCCAGAGATCTTGGAAACCCACACATGGAAAGACAGAGAATTACACAAAAAAGTGTTTATACGTGAGTGCACAAACTCACACGCACAGCAATTGTCCTGCTACCTGACTGCAACAGACAGCTGAGACTTCATCTCTCTTCAATTAACAGCAATCTAAAGGCTTTGACTGACTAAAATCAATCTGCAGAAAGAAAAGAATGAGAATGAATCAGATAGCTGGGGGATCTGTGTGGCTCAAAGCAGTGACTGAGCATCAAGGCTTTTAGTGTTTGAATGAAAGACATGGACTTCATCCACCAAGCCCCCACCCATGAATACATGTGAGACAGATCGAGGCATGACAGTGATGAAGATTGTCTGTCTTTAGATGAGTTCTAATATTCCTTAAAAATCAAATTAAAGAAACACCCTGATTCTAAATTCCACTCTTTACTGTGCATATGCTGAAGAGGCCAAAGGTCACGCTATGTGCAAAGCATTATAGTCACACTGTTTTGGATTTGGCTTTCATGCTGTGGTAAATGGACTGCACTTCTATAGCCTATTCAGGATAAACAGGACTAAGTGCTTTACAATAATTTAAATTCATCAACCAAAGAATGCAGAAACTGGAAATTAGATAGATTTGAGCCATAAAAATGGAAGCCATTCTTCTGGGGAGCCAGTGGCAGGGTCCTGTCAATGGTGGTGCCATGGTGATGGAGGGGCGAAGCTGCAAAGCAGTGCATTGCAGATTGCAATGACAGCAGAGAGGAGAAACGTAACATGGTTTTTAATATTTAAACTTCAATTTAGATGAACAATGGATGACCAGAAGGCCTGCAAATAAATCCCAGTGAAATCGTTCGATAATAACTAAAAGGTGGAGCCCCAAAGTGCTGACAAACCAGAATGATTATTTGTGATGATTGTTTATCTGTGTGAACTTCCTGCTTTTGTCTTTCTTTCTATGTTTGTTCTTAAAGGGATTTAAGTCCAATTTATGACAACTTGGGTTTTATTTTTGTAGATTTGTCCAACATTCCTATTGGAAATACTAACACAGAAGACACCAAATTAATTTGCTAAAAAGAAGGTGAAAAGATTCTAAAAAGAGGGACACGAAACATGAGCAGTCAGAAGATCACAGGATACAGACAAACTCTCACATTATTTAATTAGAAGAAATAACTAAGGCGAAAGGCAGAATTATTCCAAAAATGCTTCCATCTAAACATCCATCAGAGTCTGCAGACCACAGACCAACTTACTGGTTAAACTTTCATGGTCAACAATGAACTCTTCAAAATTTCTTTCTTTAAAATGCTTAAAAACACCATCTGATTAGATCGGAAGCTCTAGAACAGCAACTGTACTTACAACTGCAAACCATGTAAAACCTCAAATTGAACTATTATGCTGATATCGATTCAACATCCTCAAGTTATTCTGTGTCTACACATACTGAGTGGGGATGAGATGATGGGACGTATGCTTTAAAAACTTTAAAAGGTGCACAGATCTTTTTTCCTGACAGAAGTAAGTGGACAAAGTAAAAGTTGATTCCCTGTCTCATTATATCACAGAGGTAGGGAATAGCAAAACATTTCTAAATATGAAAATATAGCGGATTATCACTTTGAGACTCCCTGCGCTTTGTTCTTCTCCCCAGGAGCTGACGTTCTCGCTCTACCTCTTCATCTCCCTCCTCCTCCATCACAATCTCTCTCCCTCTTTTTCATTCTTCCCCTTCTTCTTTTCCCCCCCGCCCCCCACCTCAAAGCTGTCAGGATGTTGCCTCCTTCGGTCTGAGGCTGAATGGGGGGATTTGGCACCGTTCCCCTCTCCTCGCTCGCTGCAGCCGTTTTTCTTGCGAGCACACATGTTTATGCACCAAATCTCTGCACTTTGTGTTTCTCCACGTCAAGGCACAAGCTCAACCCTAGATTGATGCGCACTGGCAGCCCCCTGTGTACTTGCTCTGAGGGAAAAGGGGGACGATGGAGAGAACAGAAGAAAAGAGAGAGAGAGAGCATGAGGAGTGAAGAGGAAATGATTTTCTGATTTTCTACACAGGCTTTGTGGTCCTGGAAGGCTGTTTATATGTTTTTTAAGTCCATTGGTAAGAACAAGAGGAGAGGAGATTGTGCTATCCACTGCCTGAGGGCTATGCTGAGCCTATATATTTAAGCCCCCTCTGTTCCTTGCTTAACAATAACGCCTACTAGTTTTAATTTAATTCTGTCATTTTTTTCACTAAATAATCCACTTCCATTTTCTATGTCACAGCTGGCAAAATAAATCTAATCTTATCGCATAGCAGACTGGGTGTGAGGTTTGACGCTTAAGAGTTTTTCTATCCTATTTTTTTCTTCTTTTTCATCTCCAAAGCCATGTGTGATAAAGAACAATGGAGACAGAAGTGTGTGAGTGTGTGTAGTTTACAGAAGGGCAGGTAGGACACAGGACGTGCACAGAAGAGTTGACAATATGCCTGTTTTCTGTGTGTCCCAGTGTTATGTGTGTTTGCGATATGTGTGTTTGTTCGATGGTGGGAGCAGCGTGAATCGGGAGAAGATATAACAAGCAACGAGATGCCAAAGTGAACGAAGAGCGAGAAAGATGAGTAAAACTAGTTAAGGATTCGCAGAGAAAAGAAAGGAAAAGCAAAGAACAGTGCTGCTTGAGGTTTAAGGCTACTAGCCAGCTGGCCCGTGGCCACTCCACATGTGGCGAGCTTCCTAAACATCTTACAACCCGGCAGCCTCCGTTAAGCAGCATGCAGCCTACACCCACACACCGTCATTACCAGACCACAACTCACCACCTTTTTATAGAAGCCATTTACATCAGATTTCAATATTGGTTCAATGTGTAGCCAGCACAGATGTCTGAGTTTGTGTGCTCTTAGTTTGACCTAAGACCATGAAACTTCACCACAGGCATGTGGCACATTAAGTAACTGCTTTTAAAAATACCCGTTTAATGAATAATTTTTATTTTTGGTGTAAATTGAGCAAATCGTTTGTTGTATTTTAAATCTTATATGCAGTACAGAGGAGTCTTTTCACACCTTGTATGTATGTGTATGTGTCACTTTCACACCTGTAGTATGTATTGTACTTCTGGTCTGGTTCGTGTTCACATTAGGTACAATCGGTTTCCATCCAAATGGAGTGCAAATTTGACAGAATTTCTATCCATCCACTTTGTGAATATCAGCAATGTAGAAAACATGATGGACATGATGTATCAATGGAAATGAATACACCAACTTTATCACCTTAGCCAAGTGTAAAAACTTTTTGAGATGGCTCAAGTTTTTGTGTGTGTGTGTGTGTGTGTGTGTGTGTGTGTGTGTGTGTGCGTGTGTGTGTGTGTGTGTGTGTGTTTTCATAAAAACAGGATGGAAATGCACTCACCAGCATTTCACACTTATACCCAGTCCTGTAAGCCTAAGGTCTGACAGATAACTCATTCATTAGACAGTTTTTGCAACTTTCCTCCTGCATCACCCTCCACATGGACACTATTGTGGACGCATGGACTGAAATCATATAGCAAGTCATGTTGTACTTTATTGTGCATATTTAGGTTCTGTGGCATCACAAGTAGCTGACCAAGAACTAACTGATAATGAGTATTATTAGTCAAATCTGCAACTCGACCTCATTTTATGAATAATGACAACCAGGCAGAAACAGGACGGGGAGGATATTTACTTTGTGGACATTTCACCTACTTTTCAATGAGGAACTGCCAAATTACTTGGAGAGGACAGAACAGAAGCACAACAAATCCCTGTTTAACTCCTTTTCACTTTCTGAATGATCAAGGAAAATCCCTAAACTCACAGAGAACAGATCACTCTTAAGGTCACTTCCTTCACAGTTCACAGCCAGGAGATGAATTTAATAATAGTTTAGAATCTTGAATTAAGGATAAAATCACAAATCTACCATAATAAAATGTGTTGATCTGTTTCGCTTTCACACCGCACACAAACTTAACCAGAGTTTGCTTGGAAACAAGTTCCTTTTCAGATGGTCTCGAAGCCAAAAAACAAACTGAATCAAAAAGGCAAACGGACCAGATTTATATTAAACTGCACTAAACAGAATAATAGGTGTGAAAAGATCCTAAAATGTGCATAATATACATTATTTTATTTTAATCCTCCTGTCCTTTATGTGTTTATGTTCTGGGTAAACATAAGTGTGGTGAGATATCTGGCCTTAGTTTCTATTCTCAGCACTTTGCCCACAGGAATATTATCAGGGCAGTGTGGCTTTGACCCTTGACCCTTACTATTGGCGTCTTATAATGTTGCCGCTTGTGGAGTTGTTGACACTTATCCTGCTGCTGCTCTCTTTGACTCCCTCTGGACTATAGCTTCAAGCCTGCATAATAATAACAAAATAATAATAATAGGGAAAAAAAGCATACACTGTGCCCAATATGCTCCCGCATTAGTTTGAATTAAGGAGAATCATCATGCAAGCGGTACATGAGATGATACTGCCTGTGCTTTCATTGCAGTTATCTGCATGCGGGGCCACCTTATGTTGCTGGGCAGTCGCATGTCAACTCTTCATTTTTATCAACATACATTACGGTTTGCTGCTTTGCTTCTTCATGTGTGTGTCTGTTGTGGCAACCCCCGTTACCACCACCAGTACGACCCACCCCCCTCCAAAAGTCCCCCTTTTCTCACTGTGGGAACACACTGGCACACAGATGGTTAAGCCCACCCTTGTGATGAGTGGGAAGGGTGGGAGGTGAATAGGGGGGTTGCTGCAGATGGCACAGAGGGCATCGCCAATCAGCCTACATGAACACACACACAAACACACACATCTACACGGAAAAAGGAAGAGGGAGAGAGGACGAGGCACATAGGAGAAAGAGATAGCAGGAGATGGATGTACGTATGGGTGGAAGGTGTAGGTGGGTGTGTGAGTCCTGTTCCCCCGGGTGCGTTGTGTGCTGTACGTGCAATGGCAGGCGTTGATCTAGCGTGGCACACAAAGCCCTGGCACCTCTGCCCACGCCATGCCACACTGAGAGGCACGGCGAGGCCTGCCAGAGGGGGCTGGCAACACACTGTGTGTGTCTCTGACTTCGTCTACATCTTAGAACATGTCTTTGAGGTGTATGCATATATATAAATGCTGTGTGTTTCTATGAACTGTATCATGTGTGTGTGTTTACGTGTGTACATGTACTGGTGACCGGTACCTTTTCTCTAAATAACTGTGACATAAAGTTGTATAAAGCAGGCCACTTTTGAAGGTATGGTAAGGTTTTGAAGTATGCATATCCTGTGACCCAACCAAACACCACACACTTGCGCACACACCAGCACACACACCGGTACCCCCTCTCATTAAGAAGACCCTACCCTGTGTCTCTAATGGCTAAGCCTTTGATATGCAATGACGACTAATTCCCTCCTGTGTTACACTCTCTGCAGACAGCATAGTCATTAGACCGTGGACACGGACACACACATACACACACTGTTGTGTTTGAGCAGGAATCTAATCATTTAACCCGTCCAGAGGTTCTGATTCTCATCTGTCTTCACCTTACTTTATGAATTGTCTACCGGGGGACTCGCTCCCCTCACTTGTAATGTAAATAGAACAATATTTACATAAAAACATTTGAATTTATCATTAAAAATCGCTCTTCTTGATGTGGAATGCTCTTTAAGGCAATAAGGTGAAGCCTAATTTGCTGGTTGCACTGTTTGTCTTGTATGCATAAGTTATTCTGACATCAATCTCACACTGTAATGAGGCACAAAAATCCAAACATTCAAATGCACCTACTTTTTAAAAGTGAGGACAAGCAGTGCACGTTCACCACTGAGATGCAAGCAACTACCTTTGTTGGTGCAAATATCACAAAAAGGTTCTCTGTTACATTATCATTGAAATTAAATGGTCTGGTCTGGACCCTCCAAAGTGTAAACGCAGAAAAAAAAACATTATAGCATTTCACTGCGTCTCTGCGGAACATCAACAAAAATACAGTTGAGTGCTTTTGTGGGAAGTGTTGGCCCGTTTGATACCAAGGCCTGTGATTTCTACTGTGAAGGTGCATTATTCCTGCCAATCTGCAAAGCATTTCTGTCCTATCGATCACACCAAATGTCCTCGGCTATTTTGCCCTCTTGTTCGAGGGGGAGGGCGAGTTGGACTTACATTAAAGCACACACTGGTCTGCACCCTGCTGTGTGTGCTTTCGAAAAGTAAAAAACTGGGACATTACAAAAGACATTAAAATTACACTAAGTTGCTCAACTTTACAATAAAACATCCATTTGACATGGCACACGACAAATGAAATGTTTTGGGTTTTAGACTATTGGACCTGTGCATGACATCTTTCACAGTTTTTACAGATGAAACCATTAACTTAGAAAATAATCTGTGGCTTAATTAATAGGGTCTAATCATTCATTCAAAGAAAGAGATTCATTGTTGTATGTCTATAAAATTGACTGACTTGGGCAAAATTGAAGGAGCAGAGGTTGTGATATTCTGATATTCGTTACCCTGATCTCCTTGCCTTGATCTTCTTTTTCTCTTTTGTTTCACCCCTCCCTAATCACACCCTCTTCTCAGCCCAGACTTTTTGAATTTCCGCTCCCTCTTCTACCCAGCTCATCCTGTTATCACTCAATTACTGTGTCCTCAGTTCATTCTGTGTCTATTAACCTAGTGAACACACTCACCCCTGCTGACCCCAGCAGCCACCTAATACAGCTTACACTCACTCAAACTCAGCTGGCTGTATTGGCACGGCTCCCTTCTCACTTCTGCTGTCCCTCCACCCTCGTTTTACAAATCCTTCCTAATCAGCCACTGCCTGTGGACACTTGTGACAGTGAGGTGTTTTTTTTTTTTGTGGGAAGGAAGTAGTGGAAGTCCTGGTGGACTTCTACATCTTTGATGTCAAGGCAACAATTCAGCATCAAGATCAAGAGTTCATGAAGTGCTACAGGGATCAGTTACATAAGTTAAATAAACAATTTGAACAATTATATGTCTAAATTAAACAATAGCACACTTACTCCACAACTTTTGAATAAAACGGATGGTACAAACTACTCAATCAGCAGATTGTGGTACCTCGGTTCTTGTATCTGATGAATTGTGACACTAAGTCAGAGAAGAGGCTCCTATTAGCAGAGGACGTGGAAAGGATTTGTTTGATACTGACAACAGTCCTGAAAATGTGGTCATTAAAGTCTGACACTGGCGACGGTTGCCACAGTTACCACTAATCACCACTGCGTCAGTAGGTGAGGGTGAGAAGCCAAAGCTTCAGTTAACTGTGGAGCGCTGCTCTGTGATGGACTAGGCAGGGTGAGAGTGGGCAAGCTGATTCTTGATGATAGAAGGTGGTGACAGGATTTAATATATGCAGAGGCGGAGCCAAAGGAGAGACTGGGAGGCAGTCATGTAGTAAAATCTGATTGGCCACCCTCAGTGCCACTCCGAATTTCCTTGACAGTCACTGATTGCTCAGCTTGTATCCAGGGGCTGACGTCACCTCAAAAGGACAAGTGTGTTTCATGTTGCCTGGTTGCCCTTTTTGACAGAAAAATAGCGCTAAAGGTTATTTCCATTTAGACATCCCAGAAATGAGCCAGCAACTTGCAATTTCACATGGATCTGTCAAGCAGTTGCAGATGCATTTTTAAATTTCAACAAGCAAGATCTTTAGAAAAAAACCTCTGGGAAAATTATTCATTCTTCAAATAAGACCCCATAGATTCACCGTGTTTGCTAAAGTCAGGCTCTCTACTCAAAGAAAGTGCTGCATTGAGACTCAGAAGTAGCTTCGTAAACCCCTTCCACCCATAGCTTTCTGATGTCAGATCTGTGTCTGACCATTTCTGTACCTTCCCGAAACTAACAAACTGACATTCACACCCACTTCACACCATGTTGGGCCAGCTGTGCAGAGGTGAGAAAGCAGCCAAGGTTTCAACTCCTCTTTCTAGCCCTCTATTGTTATTCGTCACCTATCATGTCACTTATCATGTGACTAATCTGGAACACTTTTAGGGAGAAAATGTGCACCATTATCCCCTTATTTTGCTGATTAACTTCACACTCTGATCATCTCTTGACTCCCCATAAAATGTCTTGGCCATCAATTATGTTGTGACGTGTTGAGGTGTCTGCTGGCAAATGAAACCATGATTCTGTTAGTAATTGCTGTATCCCATTTTTATATGTCAGCATATTCAAAGATTTCAAGCAGTAACTCTGGATAAGAACATCAGCCAAATTTTCTAATAATAATAAAAAAAAAAAAGTGGTTAAATAGCACAAACTAAATACATTCTAATATAAATATATAAATATAAATAATATAAAACATATCATACAACTTTGAGTACATTGTTTTGTTGTCAACAGTTGTACACAGTTGGATGCTGCTCTTTCCCATCAAATCTCTTTAAAGTTTCCTCTCCCTACCCCAATACACATTACTGCAGTTTAAAATGAGCTGTTGTCTCAGTCCACACTTGGAATGCCTTTAGAACGTCTCTATGAAGATGAAAAGGAAACAACTGCAACTCAGAGTTAGATTGATGGGCTACTAAGCCATAGTGATGGAAAAAAGAAGTAAGAGACAGAGTCAGCATGGATCTTGGTTCTGTTATTTTAGATGTTTCAGTTTCTAAAAGTTACTAAAAAGTCCGTGCACAAAATCTTATTGACAGGTGTGTCAGATCAAAAACTGTAACATCACACTGTTGATCATTTGCACTCCCTTTTTGGTGCTATTATGTGTTTCATGCTATAATAATATAAAAAAGGGACAGTTATTTAAATGGTGAGAAACAGAGCATAGGAACTGAGAGTAACTTTGAAGAATCTAAAATATAAAACACATTTTTGTTCATCAGTTTTGATCAGTGTTAATCTACAGTGTAACATTAATAAAAAAATAAAGAACAATAAATGAGAAGGTGTGTCCAAACTTTACACCGGTACTGTCACTTTTTGACTTTTTTTTGTCAGATCTGACAGTCTCACCAACTGCCACTGAAATATCCAGCACAGACAGACAAGCTGGAGAGCAAACACCTCTCAGTAAGCACTGACACAATGACTGTGTAATACTATTGTCTTTGACACAGGGGTGAGTGGCATGTATATGTTCATGTGCATGTACAGCTGTTTGCCTTTGTTGACATACTGTACGTGTGCACGTGTGTATCTGCATGCTCATGTACAAGTGTGTATTAGCAAACACCGGGCTGCAGTTAAGTGAGTGAATGCATTAAAAAGGGGTTGTTGGGGAGCCAAGCTCGCTCACTGCCCGTGATAATGAGGATGTTTTCTGTCTTCAGTTCAATCAGTGCTCCCGCTCTCTGAGATGGGAGAGCCTAGCAGATGCACGGCACGTAGCAGATGTGTGCTATTGGAGTGACATCTGAAAGTAAAACTCTAGAGCCTTTTTACGACATTGTGTGCTGCTGTTTAGATGCCCGCGATTTCCTGGCGCCAAGCGATGGTGACAACTGCAACTCGGGGAACAAGAAAAGGCGGAAAAGAAAGACGGGAGAGAAAAGGAAAAAGGCGAGGAGAAAAAGGGAGGAAATCTTTGGCAAGGGCCTCATCTTTGAAGTGATTTGGAGAGAGATGACATGCAAAATTAGAGAGTAGCGTTTCGCCCTCTCCACTTTGACTACACATTAAACACAACAGGGAGAAATTTTTCCCCACAAAGATAAATGGCGCATGGGGCATGCCACGGTCCCTAAACAACACAGATTACCTTGTCTGCGCTCTTTCAGAATCTGTTAGGATTTCAAGCTGTTTGATTAAAGTTTGCTTTTTTTCAGATGCAGGTACATCTAACTTTCCAACTATTCAGGTCCAACTTTTCAAAAGCCCAACTAGAAAAAAAGAAATCTCTTCAATCATCTCTCAGCCAAAAACAGGTCCTTGGCCAAAAAACACTTAACAGACAAAATATATACAAAGCATTTGTTGTGTACAAAAGGCAGCATATCTGAAAGAATAAATGGCTGGAATTTATACAGGGATTTCTTTCATTGTATGCTATCTAACAGGGAACATGTTTAATTGTACCAGTAGTGTTTCTTTGGCTTGAAATCACAGGATGTGGCTGCTATGCAGAGCCATGTTCAGATCCTATATGTCTGTCTATTCATTTTCATACTAGATGGCACAATATCAGAGCCATACGGTTTTCTCATTCTTTCATAAAAACTGCTATTCACTAACGATTATGTTATGGATTTAATGGTGGTCAAATGAGCAAGGCAACTTCAGCAGTAATTACTTCCAAACAAGATGCTTAAGTAGGCTGTTTCTTACAATACCACGCAACACTTTTCTCTGGTTGGACTTATTAAAAACAGTGCAGATTGCATGAAAAGAGAATATGAGAATAATGAGAACAACATTAATAAAGCGAGAGCACATGGAGGTACTCAATAAGCATCTGGAGTCCTAAGTAGAAGCGGGTTTACAATAAAGAAGTTGCATAGAAGAATCCCATTCTGCTTTGAAGAATCATGAGGCACCCAGCTTATTTGTCAATGCAGCAATTCAGGAGTTCACAGGATTTAGTAAAAGCTCAAACTGAGCTTTATTTTATTTCTAAACCTTGAGTCAAAATATCCAAAAAGAGACAAAAAAATATTCACTATAGAGATGAAGATCCGAGATGAGAAGACTTCTATGCGTTGAGTTAATTTAGATTGTGTGTAGGTGAATGAACAGATTAGTGGGCAGACTTCATGAACATAAGAGCATTCTTCATTCACACACACACACACACATATTTATTTATTTGTGCCTTTGAGACCGATGCATTGTGCGAACATATATGGTGTGAGGCTGATCTAGAGGGAGTTTTATTGTTGTGCCCACGGGAGCAGATGTCGCTGGCACTTACTCAATACTTTCTCTCATTCTCTCTCTGTTTGCTCCCTCACTGTGTTGCTCTCTCTCTCTCTCTCTCTGTCTGTTTTTCTATCAGTCTCTTCTTTTTTTTTTTTTTTTTTTTTTTTGCTTCGACCAGATGGAGAGATGCTCCTCTCCAAACCTTTCTCACTCAGGATCATAATGCTCAGAGTCATGTGATCCAGCCTGCTATCTCCTCCCTCTCTATGTCTCTTTCTCTTTGTCTCTGTCTATCCATAAGCGCCCGCTCTCCCTCTTTCCCAGTGTCCTTTTCCCCCTGACAAAGGCAGACAAAGGCCTTTCATTTCTCCTAGCCTGCTTGTGCTCTGTGTGTTTGTACTGTACCAAACCAGGCTCCCTCTCTCATTGTATTCCCTCCTTCTCTTTGCAAAGAAGGTGTCTAGGGGCCCCGGGGCCCCTGCTCTGAGACAAGGGGCCTGCCTCAGCCCGGTGAGGGAGGTGGTGGTGGTGGTGGCGGTGGCGGGGGGTGGGAAGGGTCGGTGTGGTGAGTGAGGGAGCGAGGGGAAGAAGAAAGAGCAAAAGCGACAGAGTATATTATTTCATTAAGTGCTTTGGAGCTCGGCAGGGATTGGGGAGTAAAACCTTGCAGCTCTGTGTGTGACAAGGGCACGACCTCCCGCAACCTGGGAACTCTATCCACACATCGCGCTGCTTTCATCTGATACTGGGGGTGTGTGAGAGCTCTCAGTCACTGGTGCTGGCTGGCTCGCTGAGGCCACTAAGCTTTTTAGTCAGGGACCGCTGAACGGAGGAAAAGGTGGCGAGAATGACGAAGGGGAGGGACGTGGAGGAGGGAGGGAAGGTAAAGTGACTAGGGTGGGGGGGCAGGGTAGGTGAGGAGATGAGTGGGGGGTTTTGCCCAAGCCCCGGTAAGACAGAATTGGGCATTGTCGCCAAGCAGAGCAGAGCAGAGCTAGCCCATTCTGTTGATCTGAGCAGGATCCCGGAGAAAACAAAACTGCATTGTTCCCCGCAGATGGAAGCCAGTGTCTCCTGGGTAACAGCATTAATCTCCCCTTTTCTCCTGCTTCCTCTCTTGTCGGGGCCATAATCGGTGGGCTCCTTTCAGCAGCCGAGCCAGCCTCAAAGCCCAGGCTCCTAACTAGCCTCCTAATTAGCTGCAATTACAATGAAGACAACATGATGAGATAATAGAAATTTGCAAAATAATGACATACCACGGGAAAATATTCCTCCTCCCCAAGCACCATTTTTCCCTCCGGGAGAGGCACAATGGAGAGCCGGGGCCCTTTTCTGAAAACGGGGAGCTCAGAAAAAATGGTGGCGCATTATGTAGCATTGAACCCTATTGTCTGCCTTCTGGTTGCTTCAATCAACAGGCCATTGTCTGGCTGCTTAAATCAAAATGACTCAAATACGGGCTCCGTAATGATGCCCTCTCAGCACAGCATACTGAACAGAGAGACAGATTGAGGGAAAAAGAGAAGAGAAGAGAGTAGAAAACAAGAGGAAAGAGGAGAGGAGCAAATCGTGTGAAATGTAACAAAAGGTAAAATAATTATGAGGAGGTCCGGAAAAGGCCCTATCGTCAGATATTGTGACAGAAGCCTCGAAAATCAGACGGAAATAACAGGGAGGGTGTATAGCACTGATGAACTGTTGCTGTTGCACTGTTGTTTTCATCTGGTCTTGTTAGATCACATTAAATAGTTGTACAAGAAAACACAACTTTATAAAATCAAATAAGAGCGAGGCAGTCAGAGAAATGGAAACAGAGAAGGAGAGGGAGGGAGGGAGGATGGAGGGAGGGAGGGAGGTGACGGAGGTAGACAGCAGGTGGTAGTCATGCACAGAGCAACATTTTTAGCAACTCTGATTGGCAACAAGGGACTAAGAGCTACCTTCGCTATGCAAGTTCTGCCTGGACAGAGAGAGGAATAGGTCTGTTGACAAAAACATTAGTGAACTTGGGTACCCAGGCTTTTAACCAGTCAGAAGTAGTGCACCTGTCTGCCTCTCTGTATGTCTGCCTGATTGTGTCTGTCTCTAATGAATTACAAACATCCTTTTGGGATTTCTCTGCTACCCATTAATAGTAAAAGCTCAGAGAAACACATAAATACACTCTGATTCTGGCTCTTCCTCACACATATATGTTAAGTTGTGGATACCATGAGCTGATTGGTCCACCTGATAGCTCATCAGCTGATCAGATCAGGTGACTCTTTCAATGACAATCATATTCAAACAAGCCAGTGAGGTTGGCTTTTTTTTTTTTTATGTTATGGCTCATCTTCACTCCAATAGTGTTTTGGATTAGACAAGACAAAAGTTTAACTGCAGGCCCTTTTCTTTCAGTTCTAAGATATTACTTAAACTAAATATGTGGTTTGATCCCCTCTCCCACCTGTCTTCAGGCGCTGCACTCTTCATAGTCTTCAACTTCCAGCAGCTCAGTGGCTCCGAAGTACACAAACCCACAGCCAGACTGACATACTGGCAGACAGATCATGCAGACAAACAAACATACGGACAGACAGACAGACATACAGACGGACAAATAAACCAAAGGTCGACAGTCAGGAGGAGGCAGCATTTGCGAATTTCTGAGAGTTTGCAAATCTGTGTATGATAGTCTAGTAGCTTGTGTTGTGCAGCTGAACACCTGAGGCTGAGGCTGAGGCTGACACACACACACACACACACACACACACACACACACACACACACACTTACTGTAGCCGTACAAACAGTTTGAGAAATGTGATGTTTGATGTAAAAATGTGTATGTAATCATGTGTATGTTAAGTTCATGTGAGTGGTTCCTGGAGTGGCTTGATTAAATTAATATTCATTAATGCTGAACTCTGGCAGTATACCTACTTATTTTTCAGTCAGCATTGGGCAGACACACTTCTAAATCCACACTGATGTGCATCATAAAGTTGCTTTTTGCAAGCTGAATCTTTTTCCTAGGATGGCGAAGGCATGGCATAGTCGTCCAATTTTCTCGAGTGGATGGAGTAAGGAAAACTTCACCCAAAATGCATAATCATGTAGTCGTCTCACTTGTTTGTGGACCAGAATTTATGGCAAAATCTGCCACTCTTTTGTGGTGGAAGTGACAATGTGCAAATAATACCAACTCATTTTTGGGTGAGCTAAATATGCAGTAGTAGTCTTAGACTCATACAGTACACACCCACATGAACAAGCCCACAGATACATTCACAAAACAAACAAACATACTGTATTTAAATGAATGTTTGAGAAATAATCAGAAATGTCAGGATTTTTAATATTCCCTCCATAGATCCATACCTCCATATATACACCCACTGACATACCAAATGTTGCCAAATGTGTCACATTTCACTTTTTAAGCTTTTCACCTAAAAAATACGAAGTTTCTCTTGTCAAAGGAGACTGTAGCTGCCATAAAGTCCATAAAGTCCACCACACTGATCTTTTTTTTCCAATAGTAAAATTGTAGCCATCATCAGGTGCTTGCACTCCAGTTTACCTGCTCACATATCTAGTTTTTTGTTGAGATGCATTATAGCTGTGAGGTAATGTACTTTAAAGTGCGGAGTGATTTGAAAGGTCTGCCCAGGTGGTGCGTAACATGATGCTTTAATAGGATATGAAGTGTTGAGAGTTTTTGTTCATGTATCGAATTTAAACTCTAACATATTTATGGTGCTATATATGTAAAAACACTATGGCTGGAACATTTTAATTAGAACCTGATCAGCCATGGCTAACTATTTATGTTTTTTTTAAATACTAATTCACTGATGAAAGGATTTCAAAAAGCAGCACTCTTTTTGTTTTATGTGTGCATGAACAGTTACAGTAGGCTTAAATCCAACAAATGAGACACCTGCATCACAATTCACAATTCACACAACTCTAATTCTGACATCTGAAATGAATAATCTGTTTAAAGTTAGCCATGCAGTTAAAAGTGTAATCCCATTGAAAGACAGAAGTATTAATCTGGAGGGTGAAGGGGGTCGCAGGCGGAGGTACTGCAACCTTTAAAACCAGCAACTCAAACGCTGCTTCCTCCTCCCAAACACAGAGGAATCCCGCCGAGTAATTAGCGCGTGTCAGATAAGTTGACAAGCTCGTTAACACGCCGCATCATCCGATACCGTTGCCTTTGTTTGTGTAGGCTTCTGAGAGGAAGTTAGCCGTCTAATTAACATAATCACGACTGCTGATTTATATGGCTGTAATTAGCAAGCAGATATCTGCATGTTGTGGTCTGATGGAGATACACTGCTGCTGAGGAGATTCCCTCAGACTGTAGGTATCACATGCACACCACGTCAAAACACACGCGCACTATGTCGAATTTTACACACATTTTGACAACTAAATTTACTTCACAGAGGGATAAGAAATAAATAAATCAATGAACATAATGAACATACAGCACAGACAAAGTAATTTCCTTCTAAATAGTTTCATAATCATTCACTGCAGGATCATCAATAGCAGTTATTGCAGATTTGACGCACACAAACCAGTCACCTCCGTTAGATATCTTCAAAGGTGAACAGGTTCAGTCTAGACACTTGAGAACAAGGTTGTGTAACTCTTACAAACACACATAGTGGATTATTAACAACAGTGGTGTCATCTAACAATCTATTTTAAAGGAAACAGGAGTATTTTCTTTGAAATATACTTTTATGACATTCTAGAGTATGTGCTTTATGAACTGTGTGTGTGTTTGAGTCCAAAGGGAGAGCTGCAAATCCTAGTTAGGAACAATTAAAGTGTTCAAAATGAACACACACACTCCCACCTTCTAAATGAACAAGTGCTTGCAGCTGATTGAGTATGTTTGAGTGAGAAAACAGGAGTGAAAAGGCAACACAGAGGCATGACCCGTCTGACAAGTTGGCCTTAATTACAGCAGACGTTCACAGTGGGAAAGTGAATTAGTGCAGTTACCTCTCAAGACTACTGTACAACCCTGGGGTCAGTAGATTACAACACAGAGACATACTGTACAGACACATGCAAACACACAATGCAGGGTGCCGTCAGGCGATCTTAGCAGCTTCCTGCGTGACATGGGTTGAAAACAGGGTCAAAGTTAATCTCTGTGCCAAACCAGCTACCACAGTCATGTACCAAATATCATTTGGAGACTAGGGGGTGTCCTGATAGCACAGCAAGTTAAAATATATTTTGTGTCAGAGGCTGAATAATTGAGTCTCTTCATGCTGGCTCATTTGTTAAATGTGCTTGTGCTTGAAGCAGAGAGGTTCCCTCCTGCTCTGCCAACAAGTCTCTCATTGACGGAGAGGTTATTTTTCAATTATAAAAAACATTTCTCATTGAAAGCAACACATGGAAACTAGATTATGCATTTTGACGAAGTGAAATGGACAACCATTTGATTTAAAGCAGTTTGTACTTGTGACCCTTTAATACAGGTTGACTATGTCTATGTGTTGTAAGCCAGATTGGACTGACAAAAAGTAGTTCGATCAGAGCCGAGAACCCACCAGATCATTATACAATAAAATACAATAAAAGTCTTAATTCAAATGAACAGATGTCAGATTTTTCAAGTCTTTTATCACAGAGCTGTGACAGAATAATGAATAGGAAAAGTTTTAATTTAGTCGTAATAAACTAAAATGACAATTGGTTGTGACAGTCATTGCATGTCGAGCTGAGTCTCCTGTCAGTCTCAATCATATTGCTCAGACGGGAAGAGGGGCTGATTTATTGGAATTGGTATCAAAATTTGCCTAAAATGTCACAATCCATACAAAACATTTTTTTTACCTGTATAAAAATGTAACAACTGGGCAGAAAACTGCCCAATCTGGCAACGCGTACATTTCCACCAAAGAGTGATTTCCCCCTTTATACTACTCAGATTGTTTCATTTCAATAGTTGTTGGAAGCCTGAAGATATAAAACTACCCACTATTTCACAAAGAGAAAAGAAAAAAGAACATCAATAAAATGCCTGACACAAGTTTCCTTAACAAAGATGACTACTTTGAAATGATTGGGGTTTTTTTTAGAACAATTCTAAAGCTAAAAATATTCAGTTCAGTATCATATAAGACAAAAGAAAACAGGCTGAACCCGACACATTTTTGGGCATTTTTCAATAAAAAATAACTTTAAAGGATTCATGTTTTCTTATCAGTCAGTTGTTTTAACCCACTTCTCTTTGCAAATGATCTACCTGCAAATATTGACACAAAACAGCCATGATGTTGTCATGCAAACAAATTATCCTTATTTACAGGTGTTGTCAAAGTCCAGTTAGAGCCTCGGCCACACACACACACAGACAATCACACAGGTAGTAATATTGTAAAGGTCTAATTGATTTCCCTCACACAAAAACACATACGTGCTCACCTGCTGTCTAATGTGGGTCAATAGCGTAGGATGTGTGCTGCTGTGTATTTGCCAGTGTATGTGTGTGTGTGTGTGTGTGTGTGTATGTAAGTTCTGGATTGACTGCATTAATTAATGCAGTGTAGATGAGTCCCCTCAGAGCTGTCTAATTAGACATTAGCATGGAGATGTAATTACCTGAGAGGGCTCAACACGTTTCACTTAACTACTCTCCCTCCTGCATGACAGACCTACACTGAGCAGGTAGGGCTCATGTTGTGTGTGTGTGTGTGTGTGTGTGTGTGTGTGTGTGTGTGTGTGTGTGTGTGTGTGAGCAACCACCTATGTGCATATAATGAAAGTGCATATTTGACTGCTTCATTGCATAAGCAGGTGTTTTATATGTGCATCTGCTCCTTCACACTCATACAGTAGCTGTAGGGAGTGAGGATCTAATTGATTTACTCCTAAAAAAACATGTTTGCTCTTTATTCTTCCACTCTTATCTCTTTCTCTTCTCAGGTCTTTGTCATTAAACAATGATACACTTGCCATCCTTTCTTTCCCTCCCTCGCTTTCCATAGCTTTCCAGTTTTGGTCGTAAGTGCATTAGGCCTCTGCACGGAGCGACACGGGTTCGATTCTTGATCAATATCCACCACTCTACGGCCCAAGAAAAAAAGAAGGACGTCTCTCTGCTCTTTAGTCTCCAAAAGCCTCTAAGCCTTTCCTCTAAGAGAGAGAGAGAGAGAGAGAGAGAGAGAGAGAGAGAGAGAGAGAGAGAGAGAGAGAGAGAGAGAGAGAGAGAGAGAGAGAGCCCAGATCTGAGAGATTGTTTGCCAGCATCGTCATGGCAACCATCTCTGCCAACCTTGACACTAGAGTTGCATTGTCTGGGATCCTGACATTAGATAAATAAATGACACAACCTTTGTCGCAATCATATACACACACACACACACACGCACACACACACACACACACACACACACACTCTCTCATGCATATGCAAAAAACAACATATAATATATTGCATGTTCTTCAATCCAAAATTGAATGGCAAAGCACGCCATGCCATCTGTAGGTACAAACACACAACCTCAGTCTTTCACACACATACACTGAGCTTATGCACTACAATTTGCCATCGCCTTTGATGAAAACAGACTGTTAGGCAGAGCCCAGAGGAGACTGTCAATACAATCCGAAAGACAACAGATTGTGAGAACCCCGTGAACTCCAATACAGCCCGCAACACACCTCTCAGAGCACCAGGAAGAAATCTATGGGCCGCTGCAAGCATTGTCTTCTTATCTGTAGATAGTTCTGTCCTGTTTCCAATTAGGATCAATAGTATTAGCATATCTGAGAGAGAGGGAGGGAGGGACGGAGAGAGAGAGGGAGCGAGAGAGGGAGGGAGGGAGAGAGGGAGACAGACAGGGGGAGAGAGAGAGAGAGAGAGAGAGAGAGAGAGAGAAAGAGAGAGGGAGGGAGGGAGAGAGGGAGACAGACAGGGACAGAGAGAGAGAGCGAGAGAGAGACGGGAAGCGAGACAAAGACAGAAAGACAGTCCTTTGGTCAAAGTGACAACTACAGAAAAGAGACAAAGTATTGTTGTAAATCAGATCATTACTGCCAAAATATTATAAGTAATATACACATTTTGAATGTACTGTGTGCAGCATTTAATTCTAAACTGAGTGTTTATACTCTCTATGCTGGTTACAAGCAGGCCTGTCTAGCTGCTGGGAGCAGATAGATAAAGCTGACTAGTGGTAGTAGTGGATCAGTTGTCCACCAATGCATACCAGTACCCAGGTCACTACACTGCCAAAACAGATACAGACAGTGAAGTTTGTACCATATTAGGTGTCTGTATACACAAACATAACTCACACCATATGAAAACACTGACTTTACTCAACTATGTGAAAGATAGAGAGGGTTATTTGGGGTAACCAGGCTCCAGTATCAGAAAGAAGAAAATAAGTAGACTCAGGCTCCTGTTAAACCTCCAATAACTGATCATTTTTTACCAGCTGGGAGCAGTGCAACAAGCTTTAAGCTTAAAGCTTTTATGGTGTATAGGGTAGCAAACAGTTGTCTATTTATACCTCCCTCAGTCACTAAGAAACATTATCATTCATTTTGGAGCAGTGGTTCTGGCCACCTGACAACTCCAGTTACTCTCCTTTTAGCTCTGTTTTGATCTCCACTAACTCCTGTGTAAAATGTCTGGCTCTTAACAGCTAAATGCTCCACGATGTTCACCATCCAGTTACCAACTTTACTGATGTTTGTATGTCTGCTGGGCAGGTAGTGTACAGCAGGTTTATCTGAGCCTTTTCACTCGGAAAAACAGCTGCCTGCTGTGGCTTGAGAGAAGGTTGATGATAGACAGGTAGTGAGACTGAACCAAAAGAGTGAAGTTGTGGGCAGTAAGATCAAAACAATGAGCTGAAAGATGCAACAGGGCTCCGTAGAGCTAAAGGGAACTAAATAGTCAGATAATAGATAACAGATAACTCTCTGTGGGTTTGTTACTACATGCAATTCACATTTTGTCTTTGTTGTTACAGCATGAATGTACATTCACAGACGTCTGGATCATTTGTTCTAGTTGTAAAGTATGGCAAGAGTACAAAAACAGTCAGAGATTGTCTATTGTGTCTTTAAGTACAACAATTCGATTTTTCTCAACTGTCTTCCAGCCAGTTGGGCCACGATTAACTGACTTAAAAGTTAAGTAAATCCACAGCACTGAAGTTGAAATATTGGTGCCTATAGCACAGTGGCTAAGAGAGAATGCTAATGGAATCATGAAGCAGCTTATCATGTGAATGAGAACAATAATGAGGAGACAAAGCAGAGACAAATCCATTGTAAGTGAGGTGGAATTATGTCGGCTCAGTGGATTATAAAAGGCCTTGATCCAGTGGGAGTTGAAAAACATGGCTTCTATTCTCACACATTTTTGCACACAGCCATACACTCTAATACATTCATACACAAATCCATGCACATGCCCATTCAGGACAGTATGTCAGAAAGACGCAAGCATAAAAACACACTAATACACACACATATGCATATTATTACAACTGCACACAGACAGAAACAGGCACACAGACATAAACGTCAAACCTTGATATCTACTCATGCTGCCAGATAATTGAATTAATTCAGCTGAGGAACAACTTCACAGATTAGCGACTTAACTTTTCAAAAATTAGAAAAAACTCAACCATGCGTGATAATTACATTTGTCTCAAATGAGGGCAGCCGTCGAAATGTATCATGCATTGCCATGTGTCCGCAGTTCAGCACACACACTCGCATGCACACACATAGACACAGACACCACCCCTACATGGCTGAGAGATAAAGACATTTTTAGAGTTAGAAAACACGGAGGAAAAGTTATGGAAAGACTGCTGCAGTGTGCTTCCTGAGAACAAATCTCAATCTCAGTATTGTTTTTTGGGGATTTTCCCAATTAACACAAAACAAGATTTTCTATAGTATACAGCCAAAAGTAAGTATGTGAACAGTTCTGTCTATATATACCTCTGTACTTTTGGTCATTTGGATTAGACCCCTTAATTCTAATTTAGCAAAAACTGAGTACAGCATACAGTAAAATCTGACACAATAGTCTACAGCTCACTGAGGAAAACAGCTGTGCAATTGGCTATTAACACTTAAAATGAGTGATCTCAGAGAAAGTAAGAGGTGAGAAAATGTTGTCTAAGTAGGGTACCTCCACAAAGCATGCGTTGTCACATCTAAATGAGCTGCAAACGTGGCTTCAATACGCTTGTAAAATGTGAAAGAAGTCAGTAATAAAGCCCAAAACTGTATTAAAAATGTGGCTGCTGAAGAACAGACGCTCCGCTTCTGAAATGTTTCCAGTGGACATTGAAACCGCGACAGAGACTGAGCCAGGATCCGATGGACATCGTCCAGCACCAGTGGCTGACCTCACTAATGTTCCTGTGGCTGAATGGGAGCAAATCCCTGCAGCCAGGTTCTTGCAGAAAGCCTTCCCAGAAGTGTGTTTGACACTCATGGTTTTGGAATGAGATGTTCAACAATCAGTGTTCCACATACTGTGTTCGGGTGTCTGCATACTTTTCTAGTGTGCATTATGAAGTCAAAAGCAGTCCAAAACCTAAACCTAATTCTAACCTTCACCTAAACCTGAGCTGAGCCCTAAGCTTAAACTCTGCTACCCTAAAGAAGTGGAGACCATATGTAAATAAAGACATTTAACTTCATGAACCACCAAGTCATTTTATCCTCTTTCCTCTTTCTTTCTTTGTGAGGTCATTTGCATTTCTCACAACAATAACAATACAAGAACATACAGTCATCCAGTCATGAGCATCATCTAGCAGTGGACAGCCGCGTACAGAGAGGTAAGAAAGGTGCAATGTACATGTTGTGGCCCCAACTCACTGAATTCTGAAACTACAAAAACAAGCCATAAAAATTCCAGAGGGTGCATTGAAATCCTCGCTGGGCACCCTTCCTCTCCCCCCTCCTTCTCCGTCTCCATCCCTCTTTTCCTCCCTCTCTCAATCTGGTCTCCCCCTCTCCTATTTCTGTCTATTGTCAGTACAAAGCATCCCATTCAGGCCCCAATGACTTCTCTTACGGGCAGGCAGCGGTAGGCTTAACGAACAATGGCCGCACGGAAACAAAAGCCAGTTTATTAGGCTGGAGAGTGACAGAGAGACAGACTGAGGGAGAGGGAGAGAGAGAGAGAGAGATGGAGAGAGAGAGGAAGACAGAGAGAAAGAGTGGCACTCAGCGTTCCATTGTGGCTGGACTCACATCTGGTGGCCATGTGTGACCGGAGCAGCAGGGCTAATGATGGGCTTCCTGAGGCCAGCTCAATTAGGCCAGGCCTCACCGGACTCCCAGAGGAGAGGCAGAAAGAGAGATGCCTATCGACATGCTGGTTCACTATTTGTGTGCGTTTGTGTATATGAATCAATCTGCGCTGTGTACACTCGTCTCCTGCTTGGATGTGTGCGTACATAAGTGTCCTATGTCTACAAATGTGTTTTAAGGCATTTGTGTGTATGCAAATTCCCTACTGATGCACTCCTGAGCACTGTCCCCGTTATTCTTTGGCCCAAACAACACCTCCTCTCAATGCACATACACGCATAAACACACACCCTCCTCCTGAGCGGGCTAAAACTAACTAACAAGCCGTAAAGCCATTAACGGTTAGGGCGCTGCTTTGATGGCCCAACACAAGATTTCCAACACACTTAAAACTACACAGGGGGGAGAGCAAAAATGACGAGAGCCTGTAACTGTGTCCTCAGGCATGTGTGTCCATGTCTGTGTGTGATGTCTGGTGTGTGTGTTACATCGTGTACAACAGAGCGCCAAATCAGATGGGTTCCTGTGACAGTACCATCCCTTATTATTCCTGCCTTGCAAACTGTTCACCCTAGAAGACACTGACTGAAAAATACAAACCTAATAAACAGCAAAGAAAAGCCCGTCTGTCTGTGATAATAAAAGGCTTTATTGGGGAAATTTGATGCCAATTCTTCTCATTCTCACGTGTTACCGGTCAGATGTGTATAATTAGTATTGCATAAGCAATTGCACAAACAAGAACTGGGGTCATTTGAGGCTTTCAGTTTTGGGACATAACCACACAAATATCAGATTAATGTTTCAGACATGATGCTGGTCAGTGTCCTATATCTGTGACATGACTTGAAAAGACATGGTATGGTCATGTTGTTTCAAGATTTTCAGTTTCATTACATAGAGGGTCATTTTTGGATAACCTACTGTAGAGAACAACACTCCCAGAAGGATAGCATGTAATTTATGAATTATCCCCAAAACCTTCACATAATAAATTATTACTTTGAGACTAAAATCAGTAGTGCCCCAGATACGACTAAGACTTTAAAATGTACCTCTCTCTTATTTAGAAACAATAAAACAATGACACAAAAGGAGGAAGATATCGTTTATCTAGAAAACAGAAAAGAAGCTGGATGCAAATATATACCAAAAAATCTCTACCAGGAAATCAGACTTATTTGATTTAACATAATCATGGGACCAGATTTTCCACCAAATTTAATGGGTCATTTGCACTGTAATTTGTTTTTGCACATTACAGATTTTGTAGATTCATAAAACACTGAACAGATTACGGTGAGAATATGATGGTACTTTGACAGGGGTCAAACCCGACTGAGTTTTTCCCTAACCATGCACACTTTGGGAAGTTGGATTAGTTAGTAGTTTGTCCCGTTGTCTTGTCTCAACGTCTTGTCAAAATGGTCAGCAGTTTAAACTGTAGCAGAGACTGTGGTACACAGCTATAGAGGCTATTGGGATACCTTAAAGTGCCCAGAAACCCCCAATTGCCACAATTAGCATTAAAAAAATCATACTCCTCAAAATCGTAACTCTAAAACACACAGACATGATTGAGACATGACAGATTTTTAGATCCAGTTTGACTTACGCTTTCTGGGGATACCATAACCCAGATGTCCATCATAAAGAAAGATCCATAAATCAGCCTATTAATCATAAAAAAGAGGCTTCTTATAACTCCAGAACTTGCCTGAGAATCATCATGTTTTCAAGTTTTCCTCAGCATCAAAGTAATGAGTGATAAATGTCTCTAGATCCATGGGTATATTGCAAACAGGAACTGCTACTTCTGCATACTTTTAATAGTGCTAATTTGTCAGGCTAAAAAGCTAAAAAAAAAAAAAACAGGGCTCAAGTTAAAGCAACAGCTAATTAATTGACTTCATGGTAACATTATATTTCCAGTTTACATCCTACAAAGCATTATAGTCTACAGCGTCAGAGTGTGACATAGAGGCCTAGGGTTAAGGCATCGAACCATGAACTGCAACTTCCCTGGTTCAGGTTTGTAAATGTCTAAATTGTGAGGTGTGAATTTGTCCAATATGAATGTACTGTAATGCACAATCTTCAGTCTCTTTACCCCTGCCATGTTGTTTGCACTGAGAATACTGAGCTAAGACCCATAGTTGGTGGTGTATGACCCACTGCTGTAAAGTGTTACACACTTCTTGCAGGAGATCGAGCTCGATCAACCAAAGTTACACAGTGCAAGAACACGGAAAGGGAATGAAAGAGGTGCCCTACTCCATATTACAAGTCAGTGAGATTTTGAAGCAGTTATCTTATTAGTTTTATTAACTGGTCGTATTTTATTTATAACTATATTGGAAAAGATAGAGAAGCAGCTGATCGCAAAAAATGTGGGAAATTAGTCTAAAGTATGGTAAAGTCTTTAGTATGAAGACATCATCTTATCTATGTATTAGCACACACCTGTCTAACCATTTGTGTGTGTGTCTGGTTTGGTCAGTGGCGATGAACTCAGACTAGAAACACTCAATCTAACCTCTGCCCACGTCACCCTCTCTCTCTCTCTCTCTCTCTCTCTCAAGCTGTAAATCAATGGTAGTCAACTGGAACGTTCGATTCCCATCCATTTCACTTGCCTCTTTTGTGATGGTTACCGTGGTTACGTAAGCTCCCTCTGTGGAGGGGAAGTGTTTCTTTTGCTGGAGAATCACAGGTTTCAGTCAGACCATCACCATCATATTGCGTAGACACCGTCAGAGTTGATTATTGTGGGTCTGACTGACTCCTGCCTTCCAAACTCAGATATTTGTATGAGAGTTGCTCTACAGCTGTTATTCATACGCTGAAGGTAATTCTTCTTTGGTTAAATTGTGATGATGAGGCAGACTGTCAGAGATCAACTCTGTCATCATGGCGTTCAAACTTTGATGATTCCCTGACTAGCAGGTCAAAGTTTTTACTTGTTCAATTAAATATCTCAACAGTAACTTTAACTGGCAAAAATCTGGCACAGACTTCATGGTTCCCGATAATGAATTTTCTCCTTTTACTCTAGCACCACTATGATTGTGATTTGTGGTTTTGAGTAAAATTTCAACAACTACTGGACTGATTGTTATGAAATTTGACACAGACATTCATGTCAACTTGAAAATGAAATGTTAACTTTAATATTTTTAATTGTTTAATCCTTTTACAAGATAGCATGCCAACGTTCGCTGATCTCAAATATGTAGTTTTGCTGCTTTTCATTGTGTTACATAATTGGAATCTGAATATCTTTGGGTTTTGGATTTTTCACTATTTTCACTAAGTTTAATAGACCAAATGATTATTCAATCAGCCCCTCCTTCAAGGTTCAAGCGTCAAGGTGTGTGTCCTGTCAAATGGTGAGATGGAACTGGCCATTAATACCCTTACACACACTATACAGTATATCTGACAAACAACACCTATTTCATAATGTGACACACAGGTCCCGATGAAAAGCTTTTACATATGTGATTGTGTCAATGTTTGCCATAATTCAGCAATTAGAACATACATACAGTAGCAGAGAACCTTTTGTTGGTCATCAAGGACAAACTGTACCACCTGTTACAGGGATAGAGCAGCAAACCAGTGGCCCTTCTCCCCTCAGTCCCTGTCTGTCTCTACAGGAAATGAGCGGGCGAAGAAGCAGACAGAGATAATTACAGACCAAACAATAGCTGTCATTTCTCTCTACATCGACCTCCTGGCCTTGCCCTCTTACCAGCACAAAACAGTTTGCTGTAATCTGTGTCCACTGAGTGGACAGCATGATCCAAAGCATGCCAGAGTAGCTTCATACATTCATTTTCTGTCCATCCCTCTCCCCTCCTCCTTTGCTTCCACAGAACAAAGCATGTTAACCTTGAGCTGCAAAACAGCTTTCTGCTGGCGTCTGAGGAGATATTAAGAAGGTGATTAAGTGAGATTGATGGTACTTTAATTCCCTGACAAAAATAATGGCTCCTTCCTGTTGTTTAATCTTCAATCTTCATTACATGTGGGAGACTCAAGAGAATGTTTTTTAGCCAAAAGAAGGCCGTGCTAACAAAGAACACCATCAAGGATGGTGTATTTACATGTTTAATCAAAACGAATTGTAATTGAAAGTTCAAAGAAGGGTTTGGGAATGCATCAAACTGCGGGCTGATAAAAGATTGTTTAGAAAATTTTATTGGAATTCAGAGTATCTGACTGCAATTTAGCCACAGCGCAATTAGGAACACAATCATGAAACTTTTGTCTGTTGTGATTTTCATTTTGCTGATGATTTACACAGTCTTATGGATTTAGTTTCTTCCCATGACCTTGGAGCCCTGGAAACCCTTTCAAAAGTAACTATTTCAAAAGAATGAAGACAAATTAGTGAAAAAGTTGTCTTTTCTCAACTTGGGCAAAGTTAGGTTTTAGAGATAGAAAGTTGTCAAAAGAACATAGCCATTTACATATTCCCCAGGAGGTTCAGGACTTGTTTGAGAGTTAGCCAACATAGTTTGAGTGCTGTTATGAGTACTGACCTACAACCTTCCTATTGTGGGATAATAAAGACTACACCGTCACAGGAAGGTTACCTTCTTGTGTAAAACAAAAATGGGTTTTCAAGGGGCACATGTTTGATTCTTTCTCTTGGTGTTGGACAGAGTGTCCTTGAGCAAACCAATAAACCCCTTACACTTTCCAGAGGCGCTGTTCCAAAGCTGACCCTGCACACTGACCTCCCAGTGGAGAGTAGCGAGCAAACATAAAATTCCTCCTTTGGGTGATCAATACGTGAGAAAAAAGGCGATAGATGCAGCCTGGGCTATTTGCTCCTACAGTATAGGGAGGTCAGAACACAAGGTCAGCTGAAGAGCAGCACTCTCAGGGCTGACAGGGATTCGCTGTCTTGCTCAAGGACACTTAAGCAGGGACGACGCTTGTTAGGATACAGCTGGGTTCTCACTGTACAGTCAAGGGCGGAGTCCTCGCTCACCACAACACCTTGCTGGTTCTAAAGTATTACAATTTGAATGATACTACAGACTGATTCTAAAGTAAATTTAATGAAATACTGAAGCACATGTTAAACAAATTACAGTGTGGCACTTGTGAGATACAAGGTCTTGCATTTATGATGTCTACAGGTCATTTGCAATCATAGTCGACTGAAATTTAAATAACAGAATAAACATGTGTATGTCTTTTCCTTTTTAAAGTCTAAAGGTTACAGATCTACAAGTAAATATGTACTTGCAAAAACTGCCCAGAATGTACACTCAACCTCAGAATAGCAACAGAAATTAAAGTTAGCTTTAAAAACAGTACTTTACTCCATTTACCAGACCATACTATTATCAAAAAAATGCCAAAAGAAAGTAAATGCAGTCACTTTTCAGAGTTAAGCGCCTTAAAGTAAAATTGGTAAAGTTATGACATTTTCATCTTTGTTCACACCCGGTCCCTTTGTTTCTCTTCTCCTATATCTTCCTTCAAGTGACTCTGAGCCAGTATCCTATGGCCGCCTAATGATTGACTGCAAATAGATGGACTGTCAATGCAACAAACAACACATGCAGATGAAAGGGGGTCCCGCCGTGCCCCGTCACCATTTTGACACCACATCTGTGCATCTATAAGCAGGCCTGTTTGTGTCCGTGTGTGGGTGTGTGTGTGTTTGTGCATAAATACACATGTGATCAACTGAATGTAGCCTCATCTATAGTCGTCCCTCTGTACAATAGGAATTATAGCAGCAACAGAAACAGTCCTTTTAATCTAGTGCATCTTTCGTGGTGTCTCAGTCTGATGTCCGACTGCACAAAGAAAGGTCAGGGAGGGCTCGGCTCTGGTGGGTGGAACAAACAACTGGGATTTGCTCTCTCTTTCTCTCTCCTTCTATCTCATGCTCTCTCTCTCTTTCTCTCAGCAAGGTTTCAAGGTCTGATTTGGCACACAGTTACAGTTAGTTCACTTGCCATCAAAGCAAACCCAAATGTCTAAGTTTTCTAATAGAGTTATGTCTGTGTGTGCTCAATGTTTTGGTGCAGAAAAAAACTGAATGATGGGGTAAGTTGTAACTTCCTAATAAGTGAGCTGCGCCGGGAGAAAGTTAACCAACTTCTTCTAAAAGTTCATCCCATCTGTTATTCTCCTACATCCTCTCTCTGTTTCTCCTTTCTGTATTTATATCTTCCCCTGTCACATCTGCGGTCTCTATGATAATAGCTGCCAGTCCGAACATTTAATAATAATTTCTGCTTCCAAATCAAGTCGCAATACTAAAACCATGCCTAGCAAATAGCGCTACACAGTGACTAATCTAGCTCATCCTCTTGAGTTCAATACAGTTTATCAGCAAGAGACAAGGGGAGAGGAAGAGAGAAAATAAGGAATTGAAGGAGAATAGAGCAGGAGGAGAAGGAGGGAGGAGGAAGGGGGTCAGCGGAGGTAGAAAAGAAGAGATGAATGCAGCCCCTGTTCCTTCCCACTGTCTCAAACAAGGCCTGGGTAAACAGGAAGTACAGCTGCGCACTCTGTCTCTGTCCCTGTGACTCTCTGTCTTTTTCACTCTTTCTTTCAGCTCCTGCACCTCCCTCCTTAGCCTGTCCAAAAATACATTGCATTCCTATTCCACTTAGAGCACAGTTAAATTTTCCCTATCCGTTACACTAACCTGTGAGAATAACAGAGGCAAAAGTTAATGGGGAAAGAAGAGAGAAAGAGAAAAAAGTGAGATGCACAAACAAACAATTTGACAAATGTCGTGTAGAATATCCCGCTGCCTTCTCGTCACACTGCAAAGAGTCATGATAGTTGGCAATCTGGACACGCAGTTCCCCTCAGTGGGCCCTAATCCCCCTATTTCTTTAAGAGAGAGAGGGAGTAGAGCGGAGGAGAAAGGAGGCATTGTGGTTCGAGACAGTGCAGTAAAAAGAGGAGCGTACAGTACCAAATTGAGGTCGCGGCAAGACAATGGCTGCCCTTCACTGGCTCATTCACACACGGTCTCCACACAGCTCTATCAAACGCCTCTTTCTTTTCTTCTTCCCCTCCTCTGTTCTGTTCTTTCTCTTTCTTTCTCTCACGTCCGCCTTTCTTCTCCTCATCACAGAGGGATAGGGGATAATGAAACCCCGGCTCACCCAGGCTGTTCTGGGGCCCGTTTCAGAGAAGAGGAGCTCTCTCTCTTCTCAATGGGCACCTTCTCATCTTTGCTGTTCAACGCCTTACACCAACTCCACCCACTGCTTTTGTTTTGGAGGGAGAATGTATAGTTCAACAGGAAGTGCTATGTTTAGGAAAAGGACACTATATCATCTTATATCCTATATCATCCATATGTCTTAGGATGCAGGTGAGATATCTTAGAAGCCAGATCATTCAATGTTCAAGTTTAACTGAAATCTTTCTTTTCTCAACTTTCTATGAAGACCACATCTATTGTGCATTATGGGGGCATTCATAGTGAATTATAATGCATTCATATTGCTTTATGAATACACTCATAAACACACATAATGCTTTCTCATGCTCTGTATCAACAGTTATAAAACATAGACTGTGACTTGAATGAATTATACATTCAAGTGTCTTATGGATGCTTTGCCTAGTTATAAACTAGAGGTTGACTGATGGGGCTATAAAACATTATGACTACCTATACTCACCTATACACACATTTCAACGATCAACCACTTGTACCGTAGTAGTCCATGCAGTATCATTGTAAATGTTATTTAAAGTGGAGTACATATATATATGAATATATATATTGTTGTGCTGGCACACTAACCTTTATAATAATCTGAGACAGGACTTTTCTATTTTTTGGTAGGTTATCACAGAAGAAATCATTTCATCTTTTGGCAGTCTTAGCCACATCTGTGATTTGATTTCTCTGTGACACTCAGCTGTTACTCTGTTTTGTGCTTTGAATTACAGGATAATCATCATCATCATTTAATCATAGTGTCATTTGGCATTACCACACCTGGACCCAGGAAAAAGAGACTGTTACAGTCCCTCATTTCCCTGATGAACACAGCACTGAGTGTATGGGAGTGAAGGTCTAGTGGGAATCAGTTAACATTAGCAAGTTAGACTAGCTTCAACTTTGAAAGTCAAAGCTAGATAGCCCAGCAAGCTAACGTCCACAAACCTTACAAACATGGTAGTAAGGCTAGGAGTGGCTAATGTGGCCTCAAGCTGATAACCTTGATTAAAGATGAGGAGTGGGCTGGACAACTCCACACCCCCAGATTTTGTTCATTTTTTAAACTTGTAGATTTCAGTCCAAACGAACATTACCTCAAGTGACATCACATGAGGCAATTTATCTGCAGCTCCTTGTGGAGTCATAAAACAACTTTTCTTTTTTTTTTGTCTTGTCTTTGCCAAGGCCATGTTGGATGTTGCAAAGGAACAGTAGACTTATATCGCTAATGCTACATGTGGGATTGTATGTTATATAGTTTGACATGCTCAGTTGGCAGCACACCACAGATGTTGACAGTGTGTCATTCAGTGATTCTGTCAAAGGACGGTCAACTGCTACCAATAAAAACATCCAGCCTGAGGCTTTAAGCTTACATGCTGTTTTCATAAAAAAAATGTCAAAGAACAATTTATACTCCATTAAAAATTGATTAATTTAAAATTCACATGGGCTTAACTTAAAAATGGAATTCAAATTTCAGTTAGACACACAAATATGGGAAGAAGTTTTAACTGAAGACTTTAATTGGTGATTGAAACATTCAAAAATTAGAATGGGAAGACCAAAATCTGTCATTTGATCAAACATATGGGATAGGAGAGGGATGTGTTCACAATCAAATTAACAAAATATTAAAATATAACAGTTGCACTTATTTGTTACTCTCATGTATAAGACTATAAGTGTGTGTTTTGCTAGGATTAGATTTGTTTTAGTTGTTGATGTGTGAAGTGAACCTTACCCCTTTCAACTTAGTGACTGGTTCAGTCACTAAGTTTTCCTACATTTTCTTCATCAGTAGACTTGGGAATGTCAAATACATCTTTTTTTTTTAGAAATGTGTCATTTTTGTACTATGTTCATACCTATTCAGACCAGCTGTTAAGAAAGAAAGCATTGCTGTTACATAGAGCTGGCTCTGTTTTTACAAAGGATACACAAATGTCCCATTCACTAAGTCACATATATGGACTGCTTGTTGTAGACAAAAAGACCATGAACAGTAAAATATGTACCCTTTCTACCAATGAATGGATCTGTAGAATTCATTTTTCCACACAAATCTCAGAATTCCTCTGCACAGAAACAAGTTAATAAGTGGAGAGGGTAAAAGCACCTTAGGGCTACTTGGGCCACAAAGGCTGATGATCCACAAACCTAATATGGCTTGGCAAACCTAATCGTTCAAAACTGATCAAATACAGAGTCTACTAGATGCTTTTAACCGGTTTATTGCGTGATAAGGAGAAAACAAGGATTGGCATTGTTATTCAAACCACAGAAAAATAGTTGTCTCCCAATCGCATTTAAGCAGAAGGATGTCAGCTGCCCACAGGGTTGCGCGCGTGATGATGTTAAGGTGACCATTATTGCTCCACTGGAAGAGATTGCTCTGACGTTCTTTTGATGGTCAAGTGCTCCTCAGTGGAAGGCAATCATATTTCATTGCATTCACATACAAAGGTGTACCAAGTTAAACCAGTACAAATGCAGGAACCTGCAGATACTCACACACTTATCACGCCTGGAGTCAAGTGGAGAGGAAGAGATGTGTGAGAGAATATATTTAGGTCAGTGCAGAGAGTGTAGACAGCGACTACTAATAAGAGGAGAGCTTGGGCTTTGGCTGGCAAATCTATTGGCTGTATACAGTACATTACCTTACAACCAACATCCTGGACTGCCTGTTTTCAAACACTTCAGACTGAGCATTTGAGAATTTTGTAATTTTATCAAAGGGACCTGGCAGTAGTAGAAAAACTTTTCTTCCAATTCAAATAGTCATTTTCTATATAACTCAAAATCACAGCACAAATTTAACATAAAGGGCTTTAAAATCTATGACAAACAATGAAAGGGGCCTGGTAAGACCTGGAAGTTTTTTAAGGCATCAAAACACTGCACATTATATTGCTCTGACACTGGATTTAAAAACGATCCCAGTGTTAATTATTTTACTTTGACTAAAACAAGCGTGCGGTAAAGTTTTTAAAAACAAAAATTCCTCATTGGGTGATTCTTTCCTAGAGACACAATAATTTAGCAGGGAAAGGTCTTTGTAAGTCATTACTTTAACACACTCACACTGTGCTCATTAGGGCTGTCAAAATTGCTCCAAAATGACGTTTGAATATTCACCATAAAAAAACACATAGCTTCGAACCATTCGAATATCTGTATTTGCGCATTATGTCAATAACAGGAGGACAAACTAATACGAGACATAACTACTTGTATAGGTATTTGTATTTCAGTTTTAACATGTTTTTGAAAACATACCTACACATTACAAAATAAGTAAATTAACTAATGGCCTACACCGTAAAACTTTTAAGACCGTAGACCAAACGGGGCTTTTTAGGTTGCTTGGAGTCCAAACCACTCTCTGCTGCAGAGTTGGGCTTTGAACTTTCTGCCATTTCGTTTTTCTCTCTGCCATCTGCATCTGCCACGGTTTTTGTCGCGTCTCACTTTCAGAAGTGAGTGACACTGTGCAAGTGCAATTCCTGTGACCTGTCCCTGACCCGTCATGCAGTGCGGCCACTCGCAAAGCAGCCGCTGATGTGTTTTTTTTCCCCAGTCGAATATTCATTTTCACAATCGAATCTCCGTTTTTTTAATATTCGAATATATATTTGAATTTAGAATATTCGTTGACAGCCCTAGTGCTCATCTTCCATGACATCAACCATTTTGTTTTTTAAATGGTGATTAAATGAATTCACAAAATTCATACACACTCAAGTCAACTTTGACAGCCAGCGGTGATGTGGAGCCACGTAAAGGTTGGTATTAAGTGGGAGAAATGGCCAATGCAGCGCGGTTATTTTACTGTCACATCATTGCTGTTTCGCATTCCTGTTCAAACACCGTGTACAATCTTGTCAGACAGGAAACAGGCCGAACATAAGGCAGTTAACTGACAGGTAGGAAAAAACAGACAACAGGTGGAAGGACAGGCAAACACAGCGGCTAATGGAGCTGATTGTGGATGTAGTCAGAGAGGTGACGCTCCGAGGCTCACAGGGAGCAGACAGCAGGTCTGACCTCCTAATCTTACTTACAGCACAGCCACTCTCATGCTGTAATTGCCTGTCAGACTGTGAGCATGTGTGTTTGTGTGTGTTTTGGAGGAAGGGGTGTGGTAAGAGACAGCACTTGCACTTGACCCGAGATGCAAACCAACCCTCTGTTTCCCATAAATTACATGAAAAAAAGCATCAGCGGCCACGCACACCTACCTGAGACCCTGACTCCCCTGGCCCTCTCCCTTTCTGGCTCCTAGTAATTACCTGTGGGCCTATGGAGGGGTGGGAACTATTGTGTGCTGTCTGTGTAGCACTCAGGGAGATGTGGGATTGATGCGCACTCAGCGACCTCTCTGATTGGGGTTAACAGCAGCCTCATTTGCATGAGGAGATGGGGCTTTCATTAGCTACAGTAGCAAGACCTCAGGTGCACAACACACATATCTCCACACATGAACACACACATTACACACACACACATAGAGAGGGTAAATTATTTAACCTTTCAGAAGACACATGGTTCTTTTGTTTGTTTGTTATTTTGGTGTGTATAAAAAGTATCATCACATTTGTCATCATGGCTGAACTTTTACCAGCCAAAATATTCCCAAAATGTCTAAATACACACACAAGATTTTTATGTTTGAGGACCACTGTAGTTACACTGGGCCATTCCAGGTCTGTTTTCTAGTACAAAGTGTGAGCATGTCTCTGAACAATAGCATAAAGTAATGATGATTATGGGATTATGATTCAAACATTACATCACATCTGCCATCTATATGTTGCAAATAAAACTTTTAACTTTGACCTGACATCTGATGATGTTGTTTCAAGCCCTGATTAATGACATATGTTGATTATTATGTTGAAATAAAGACCGAAAATGGCTTTGGATAAAAAAACAACAATTCAATTCAAATTCATATCAATAGGACCACTGCTGTGGCACAGAGGGGTTTCTCACACTGAGGCCGCCAACATATAATGCAGGGTCATTTGTCAAAAAAATAAATAAACATACCTAGGGCCACTGGTTAGCTCAGTAGGTAGAGTGTGCACCCCATGTAGGTACGCCCCAAAGGCTCAGTCCTTGCTGCAGTGACCCAGGGTTCGATTCCAACTCTCTCTCTCTCTCTCCCCACATTCCTGTCACTCTTCAGCTGTATCTGTCAAATAAAGCTAAAAAAAAAGCCCAAAAAATACCAAAAACATGTACCTGGCTGTTTACGTCACAATCATGGAGACAGTGGTAGATATGATTGTCACTGTGATAACTTATTTTAAAATCCTGCCTCATTCTTAGCTAATGGATGTACAGTATTACTCAATCTGGACCTCCTGTATTTCATCCTTTCATTAAAAGCCTTCGCCTATATATCAAATATCAAGTACTTAAGGCTAATATTCAGCACACAGCGGCTACATGGCCCTCTGTTTGGAGCCCTTGTCTGTTTCACTGAACTTTTACAAAAGTTCAACAAACAAACAAGTGCCCCTTGGTCAACTGTATGATTTGCTGGGGTTTTTTCTACTACTACAATCACTTGCACAAACAAAGTGGGCTTTGAGAGACAATACACAACTGAAGACAGCTCACTGCAGATCTAAAACAGAGTCACGCAACAAAGTGGTCACTTCAATCAGTGACACCTACAAATGCTTCCTCTCTATCTCACGCACACACTCATAGACACACACATGGTCACACACACTGTCCTGTGCTGTCATGTATAATGCAGCGTGTGGCCGGCCGGGCAGATGCCTCATCCCCAGGGGGTCCCATCATGCCTTTGCTAGGATGAAACATTTAACAGCACAGGACAAAATGGAACACGCTCAATGAATAAACAGGATGGGTTTCTGGAAGAACACACACACACACAAACACCACATTCTTACTATCATGTGGTGTCTTTAAAACATATAACCTTTACGATATGTCCCAATGTGCACAGCTGAATTAAAATTGATCATGATTTAAGAGAAAACTATTGAATGAAGTTGTTTTAAACTTACAGCTGAAACACACAACACAGTGACATTTGTACATTTTGGCCTACGTATTACACAAAACCATCTTTTATCATTGTGACCTCCACGCCCCAATGCACAGACTAACACACACACACACACACACACACACACACACACACACACACACACACACGCTCTCATGCAGAGAAAGGCAAAGAGAAACACTGGTTCTCCTTTTAAGGCTGTGAAAACAAATGGCCACTTGGCTGTACACTTGCGTGCGTGCACACACACACACCAGAAGTGGGTCATTAAATGAGTCACCCAACAACTGTAAGAGTGCTTTTACTGCAGCCTAAGTGAATAACTGTAGAAAAACGACAATATGGCTGCATAATATTGGTATCATGTTCCATATTCAGCACATGATGGGGCAAAGAAGAGGAAGTTGTGTGTGTATGTGTGTGTGTGTAAGAATGCATGCCTGTACTTGATGGAGCAAAGAGGAAGAAGCTCTGTAAGTGTGAGCAGATGCTGGTGCTTTGAGTGTGTGAGTGTGAGATTGTGTGTGTTAGTATGTGCGTGAGTGTGTGTGTGTGTGTGTGTTTGTGTGTGTGTGCGTGTGCGTGTGTGTGTGTGTGTGTGTGTGAGGGAGCCTAAGGAGGCCTGGAGCGAGGCCAGGCTGGCTGTAGACTGTGAATATTAATGTGCTGTAACCTTGACACAGGAGGAGCTGCTGGTGCTGGAGAGGAGCCTCCTCTGATGACATCAGACAAGAAGACAGGGACTCCTTCCTGATGTAACACACTGAGGCATGACTCCTCATTACACCTCCTGTCTCCTCTCCTCTCATTTCCTTTCCTCTAATATAACCTTGTCTTATAATGTCCTCCACCCATCTTCTCGTTTCCCTCACCTTCCATTGCCTCACTCCTCTCCTCCACATCTCTGCTCTGACTCCTTTAATGTAACCCGCACTCCCTGCCCTTGTCTTCTCCTCTATTCTCTTCTCTCCTTCACTTCTTCTGTCAATCTCTCTTTTCCTACCATCTCCTGTCTTCTACTCCTAACCTTGTCTACTTCATGAACCCTTATTCTCTCTTCTCTTCCACCAGCCTTCTTTACCCTGTCCTAAGATCCTCTTTCCTCAGTTTCTTTCTCCAACTACACCTCCCCTTTCTACCCCACTTCCTACAACCTCTCTCCTCTTCTGTCCTACACTCACCTTTCTTTCCTCTCCTAAAATCTCTCCGTTCCCACTCCTCTCTTTTGCATCTCTTCCATCCTTTCTTTTTTCTGCGCTGCTCTACTCTTCAATTGTCTTCTCCCTTACCTCCCTCGTCTCCTTGTGTCCTCTCAACTAACCTACTCTTGTTTCACCTCATGTCCTCTTTTCCTTCCATGCCCTTGCTCTCTCTTTCTCTCTGTCTCTCTCTTTCTCTCTCCAATCTCTCATCCTCCACCCCTCTTCTTGCCTCTTTTTCCCCTTCTCCAATCCAAGCTTGCCTCCTCACTTCTCAGGTCTTCCTCTCCTCTCACAAACTCTTGTTCCATCATTATTGCCATTCACCTCCTATTGTTCTCTCTTCTTTGTGACTGTATATGATTCTGGCTGTACAACTAAACGCCCCTCACACCACCTCCAATCCCCCCCCCCTCTCTCTCCCTCTTTCAGCTCACTGCCAGGCTACCACAGCCCAAACTGTTCAGCTGCAACTGTTCCAAGCCCAATAATTACAGCTTGTCAGAAAGAATTAATTTTCTCATTTCTCATAAAGACGTGTAAAAAATTACCATGTTATTATAACGCCGCCACTCTCTGGAGGCACCAACGAAAACCAAATTTAATTTCGGAAATTCTTCCCTCGCACATTAAATTAAACACATAAATAAGAGTTTAGGAATTGGGGGGAGGTTGTCGGGGGGGGGGGAGAGCATATGTTCGTTAGGCCGGCCTCAGCTCTGGGTAATGGCCGTCGTAATGTTTTGATGGGCCCAGCTATTGGTAAGCACCAATACATTTGCATGATCACCGTCGCGGCAGGCAAGCGAGCTGCCAATTAGCTCTCTTACAGCTCTGGACAGCGCTGGGAGAGAGAGGACAGGGGATCTGTTCGGCATAAGAAATACACAGCAAGATATGGAGCTGAGCTAATTAACAGCCACATATGGAGAATAGCATATTTACTGCAGGGGATGAGATGTGTAGCCTTTCACTGAGGATGTCTTAAGCGTTTAAAACATTTATGACTTACGGTAGAGCAAGGCTTTGGGTTCAGTGGTACAAATCCAAAAGAGCATAACAACAGACCTTGCATGAAGATGCAATAAAATCTCTATTTTGAATTTATTGCCTTGTGCTACAATTCTATGAATGCTCTTTTTTTTGTTCATTTTATTATGTGTAGGCTCAATAGGCAGTTGCTTTTGTCATGAGTGCAATGTGCAGGCACTTATCGAAATAACTTCACGGGAAACCGGATTCACTTTTACGACGGAAATGAGTTAGTGCTTTTCTTCACTAAAACACCACGATGAGCCTTTCCCTCACCTGACAGGGCAAATTCCCTTCGTCCTGAAAACACTGTCAAATCTATTGATTTCTGCCAACTGCACAGCTCCTTGTGGATGGTTGGTTCACCTTACAAGTCATAACAAAGAGGCTTCCGTCCTGCTTTCTGACACTGTCATCCCAAAGAGAACGACTGCTGCCCAACTGCCCCAAAATGACGGATTTTCCATTATTTTCAAAAACCTTGCCAAAGCTGTTTTTGTGCCCAAAACCTAACCAAACTTTAACCAGAAATGGATGTAGTAATGTGTAATGGTTTTGGAAGGTGCAGACATATGATGTGATCCTGACAGTGCAACAATGTAAGACAAACAATGTCCTCATGTTGTTTAATTTGGACCTGCTATGCTCTCTTCTGCTACAGTGGCCTTACTGTGTGTTTGTTATAGATTTGTCCACAGCTCTCAAGACAATATCAGAGAGCAACTCCTGCATGGAGTATGACTGTGTATGAACACAATAATTGTGTGCACCATGCTGAGTCCATAATCCACCTATAAGTTGCAGCTGAATATTTAGATTTTAATGTAAACATAAAATTGGAGTTAAATTTCCTTATGATCACAAACAGCCTGACTACGCTGCCTTTTATATTCTGTATGTTATGTCGTTATTGGAATTGTGGCAGTTTTTGCAAAAGGGTTTCAAGCTGGGATCACATTTCTAGAGATGAATAATAACTACTTTGTTCTCAGTCTCTTCCATTTTTTCTCCTTGTGTAAGGTAGCTACATAACAACCATTTTATTCCACTGTTCAAAGTTTTTTGGAAGTTCTTTCTCATCTAAACCAAGCGGCTCAGGATGAAAGAGGCAGGATGGAATTTGTGACAATAAAATTAGTACAATAATAATAATTAATTTGACTTATTATTACTGATATTACAGGCCAACATCATCTAATTTTCCAATCCTGCTCTCATCTACAAGTTTATAATCCAGCATGAACACTTAAAATTTACATCAGGGCAAAAAGAAGGCTGACTAATAGTCGGAGAGTGTATTATGAGTCAATAGGAACAAAGTTTAAGAAAGTGGAAAGGGTATGATGACTGGGCCTTTCTTATTTATCAACTGATGACATCATTTGTCACTTAAAGAAGCAGAATACTCAAAGAGAGGTTAAAAACATGTGATTAAAACTTAGGCAGAAGACCAGCCCCTCTCGCTCTGACGGGGAACTCCCACAACGAAACAAACTCCCAGATGAACAGGGTGTCCCCTCCAACTCTTTGGCACGATGAAGACAGGGACTTTCCCTGCCTGCAGCACAGGACACACACACACACACACACACACACACCCACACACACATACATACATACATTCCCAGGGACACACGCAGAAAAAGGTCACCCCTGGTTGACACACACACAGTGGGCAGAGTCATGGCTGATCTGACAGGGTTGTGACAAACAGTCATACAACCATACACATACACAAACACACTTTTACACACACGGACCACAGTCAGTGTAACCAGTGCCAGCTAAATCTCCTCAGCAGAGCCGTGATGAGGCCGCAATCTGTGATCATGACACTGCCTTGACACACACTGTCTGGACTCAGAGACAAACACACACACACACAGGGCAGGCAGACAGTATCAGTTGAGCCTCTATTTCATGGTCATTTGCTTTGTATCAGGGTTTGCTGGTGTTGCCCTCCTCTGACTCCAGGCCTTGTTCTCTATAAAGCACCAGCCACTGCTTTTTGTCATCACAACCAAGCACGCAAAGAGATAGTTGTTCACTGATGTGCCACAACATTTGCAGAAATCCACCAGTCATATTCATTTCTCAGTAAAGTTTTAGGCAAAACACATTACTGTGCAGAAGAAGAACTGGCTTTGTGTTGCCAGAAAAATTCAGAAGACATTGTGGTAAGCTCAGTGCAAGGCTCGGTTCAGAAAGATTAAATATGTTTGCATGCATTACCATAGCTCTGTAATCTCTGTACCACATCTCTGTAATGGTTCTTATATGTTCCACACTTATATTCTGTTTTATCAATTTGTTGTGGTTAGTATATTACATATGTTATGTTGTAATGTAATTTCTTTCGTTGAACCACTTCCCTATAACGTCTTTGAGTTCAATGATTTCACAGAAAGCTTTGCAGCCTGTAGCTTTTTTCAGACTGCACTGCATGGTGTCTACTGAGGCTACAGTACTGTGGGTATCAACTATAGTTAATTTATCTTTACCTGTATGATTATTCACTGTAAGTACAAAAAAAAGTTAAAAACAAGTGTTTTAAAAATATACTGTTATAAAAAAGTATAAAAGGGTTCAGCTGCATTTGATTAATTTGTTAAATATGATGAACATGAAAAAAATAATGATACTAATAATAATGTGAACATGAAGACTGATCATTGCTGGGGGTTCGCTGACTTTTAACTGTAAACCTAACCTCAGCAGGCTCCAAATGCCTGGGTAACTGGGTTATTAAGTGTGACTAAGCCAGAGATCTTGAATCCATTTCAGACAGTTGAAGCACTTACCAGTTACTTGATGGAGCAACGTGAAGAGAAAAATGTCTAGAAGTAATCAGTTCCTCTGTCCACCAAGCTTTTTCACTCCTGAACACAAAGAAGAACAAAAGACAGTTCATTAATAGTACAAAATGTGTCTTATGAATGTAGATAACCAAATAACCAAAACAGTATGTCTCATTTAGGTGTACAAAAGGTTAAAGAGAGTCAAAGAGAGAAAAAACAGCATTTTGAGACAGCTCTAAAAACCATGACAAGGTTTTTTCTTGGTCTTTTATCGCTTTTTATGCCAAACAGCTCTACCTTTAAATTTAGTTTTTATTATATATGTATGTACTATATGGGTTCATTCTTTAGGAAGCCATTCAGTCCCAGTCAACATTAGCTGGGCAGTCAGAAGATCACTGTCTTGGTCAAGTATATTAAGGCCACATTGGCTGCTGTGGGTCACTCACTAACCAATAGGCTTCCTTGTAGAACCTGCATATGCCTGGATATCTGAGTGTGTATTGTTGGGTGTGTTGGGTGTCGAATAGTGTGTAAATGTTTCTGTGCATGAAATCGTGAGGTAAGAGAGAGGGAAAAGAGATAATCAGGCAAATAAAGACACAAAAAGTGAGAGGGAGCAAACGAATGAGAGTTCAGAATAACTCCTTTTCTCTCTTCATCACTTCTCCTCCTCCTCTCCCATACCCACCCCCTATTGCTCCCTACATTCCTCCTACCCTCGCCCCCTTCATACCAGAATCCTTCCATCTATAAATATCAACAAGAGAGACTATAGAAGTACATACACACACACACTGTAAACACACACACACACCAGTCTAAACCAATGAGCACAGTGGCGTATTGTGCCAGCAGAGCCAATACACACTTCCACGGCCATTACTCCCCATGGAAACAGGCAAGCGCGTTCGCACACACATGTGATGTTGACGTTGTACCCGCACAGAGGCTGCCTTAGACAATAAGCTATTTCAGGGCCAAATCGCTGACAAAAATCCATTTTTCCACCCCACTAAAAAAGATCAGGAATGAGGGAGGGAGAAAGAGCAGGATGGAGAGAAAAGCTGAAATCAAATAAACAGTGGCGTACATCTCTTAAGCTGGATTTATCTCTGTATTTTGTCATCATTCTAATTTATTCCTCAACCTGCTTACAATTACTGCCTTTTCAAAACTCATATTGCCGGCTTGTTGTTGTTCTCAGAGAGATTGCGTGGTATCTGCCAATGAATGAGCGGGGGACTTGCATAAGGTGGAAAAGCTCCTAGTGTACTTTTGTAGATTATCCACTTGATACCGATTCATTTTCTCTCTCACTTGTCACAGTTTAGTAAAGGAGGCGATGTAGGACAAACATGCAAACGCACAGAAAAACACACATCACACATGCACGCACTCAGACACACGCGGTACTGTAGAGTGTAGAGGAAGGGAGTGGGCTCATCATCTTTAGTTGTGATTACAACACTTGGCAAGCTCTCCCCTGCCTGTTTGCCTGCCTATTGCCTTACAAATGGATTAGTAAGCCCTGTTCCATGTGTGTGTAGCTTCTCTGAGATTTAGGCTGACTTACAAATAACACCAATCAGATTTGGGAGCAGCCGTTGTGTCGTCTTTTCTGGGGGAATATTTGGCGATGTGATCTCGGGACAACGCTACAGTGCTGCTTGCACACACTTAGGAAAACCTTGGGACCCGTGTGTGTTTATGTGTTGTGAAAATTTTACGTGTCTCATAATACGGACTGTCTGACTGCAACTTTCGGAGTCAGTCGGCAGTTAATCCATGGGAGGCCTGCTCGCTGATCCCTAGTTTACATGTAATACAGAAGAGGACAAGTCTGATCTGAGGAACTTGAGAAAAGGAGGTATTTAGACAGGGAAGGCAGATGATTTACAATAAAGAACACAGGGAAGGGTTCAGCCCAGAAAGACAACTCTAATGTCTTGTAAGTTTAGGTGTAATTTTTCTATATCAGGGACTAGTTTGCTTGTTTTATTGGTGTGGATAACTGGCCTTTGGCCCTATTTACACTAATCATTATGAGTATCTCAGACATGTATCTGGATAAAATCATTAGAGACTTGCATACATACTTTCATTTAATTGTAGCCACATATAGAGGTTTCCACTGACCAGATCACAGAGTGGTGGTAATGCACCTGAATTTAAATTAGAATGATGTCTAGCTAGTTATCTCACAAGTAACGTAACCAAGTAACATAAACACATGGATGGATTAGGAATGAAACTAAAGTTTACACATCCTCACAGTCAGTCTCTCACCCACACAGATCAATGCTCTCTCACCCACACAGGTCATTCGGTCATTGAACTGATCAGGGATCACGACTGCTGCAACAGCTCCCTACATCCTCTGTATCGTGGCATGTGTTGAAATCACTAGAGCCGCATTTTCCTCTAGATTTAATTAAGTAATCACAGTCGGAAAAAAAAAACCTGTACATGAACTTTCTACATAGATCACACTTGTCTATATTAGCTAAAGCTTGAAACTGGTTCTTTTTACAAATATGGAAGCAAAGTTTGACAAAGTTAAGGTGTGGTCAGACACATTATTTGCACAAATTTGAGCATTTGTTTTTATTTGCCCCCCAAAAAGCTGATGTGCTGACAAAAGACTGAAACATGTCTGGAGGTTTCAGTGTTCTTTAGCATGAATCATCTATGACACATTTTTTTATGTGCAACGTGACCCTGAATAGGAAGGTCACAATATTACAAAAATATATCTAGATATTTACATAAGGTCATAAATTGCCCACTAAAATGATGTTTGTTTATTATTTTCTGTTTGTGTTTGACATCAAGGAGCAGTTTGTCCATGAGGCGCGAGAGACTTCTTTACCCAGGCGATAACAGCATGTGAGAAAATTATCTTTTTTATTTTTTACAAACAAACCCTGTCATACACAAGACTTAAGTCTGAGATCAGTGTAATGTGCTATAAGTGCCTTGCTCCAGAGCATCATGACAACACCATGGCAACTATCTGGTCACAAACCCTCCTCTATCATTTATAAAACATAAAAAATAAGAGCACCAATTTTAGTGCAAAAGGAGTGTTTGGTATATGGGAAAAGTAAGTGTGTGGCTGTGTGTGTGTACACATATGTGTTTCTCCTGACCCGAGAGTACAGTTTGTATGAATAAAGCTCTAAGCTGAGCTTCCATTAAGCCCCTTTCAACACAATGCCTTTCTCTCTCAGAAACTCTGTCTGATGGAAATCTGCTTTTGTTGCCGCAGTTCAATGTCCCTGCTATCTCCTGATGGAAGGAGGGAGAAAGGTCTGAATGGGCCTCTATAGTTTTATGTTCCAGACGGTTCACGCACACACATTTGCCAAATCACACACACTCCTTGCTCCTCTACAATGAAATCAATGCTCTCAGTTTTCCTCTCTGTGCACAGCATCTCACAGTGCCAAAGGCTTCTTGTGATCAAACACCACATCATGTTCTGCAACTTCTGATACTGATGCTAACACAGTGCAGCTTTTGTACTCTGGTGTGGCTGTTCGTTCACATTGTATTCAGTCACAAATGAAGGATGCCTTTTTTGATGGGTGTTTTTATTCCATTTTCTTTTTTTGAATGGGAAATTCTCACTAATTTACTAATGGTTGCCATGCTTTATCTCTCCCCATATTTGCTATAATGCCCTGTACCTTGCATTAACATTGTTTTTTCAAAATAAATTCAAATTGTATGCATCGTGTAATTCAAAGCAGCAATGTAAAACATGGCATATTAACCAAGAAAATTAAATAAAATATGTCCTAACCCCCTCATTTTTTAACAAAAGTTACAGAATCATGTTTGCTGGTGACTTTTTAGCAGGAACGCCACAAACGTTGTTTTTTTTTTGGAAACAAAGCATGCAGAAAGACAGTATCTAACATAATCTGCTCACAATTAACTTTAGATTTTGATTGCACATTGTGTTATTTGGCTCTACAATCTCTCCACTGTCTGTGTGGGCATGTTTGTGTGTTGGGGTTGAGTGGGTTACACAATTGAACATATGTCAGGAAATATGTCTGGTTTGGTTTGGATAGGAGCGCTGGGCTGCTGCTCCCAGGGCTACCGTGGGACCAGGAGTGTCCGGGGATAAAGCCTGATTGTTGGGAAGATAAAGACCGCTAACAGAGTGGACAGAGAGGGGAGGGTCTACAGGACTGTCCCCACCGAAGGCTGCCACACATACTCATGGAGGCACAAAAACATGAACGACACATTCAGAAGTCAGTAAACCTAAACATGTATGAAAGCATTATCTACAGCAGTTTCACATTCAGAAAACAAACAGTGTCAAAGTGGTATATTGGCAATGTGCTGGTGGGGAGATCATAGGACTGTTATGCTGGTTATGTAACAAGACTGTATGGACAGGCTGGCTGTTTCTGAGACAGTGGGAGTCAGACAAAGACAGATACAGAGAGAAGACAACATTCATGTATATATAGAAAGATATAGTGACTCAATATCATTTGCAGAAACATTTATTTTAATTAAGGGTGTGTTCTTAATGTGAGCATTGATGCTTAGAGGTAGGAGTCTATTAAAGCATCGTATTGGATTGTACTGGTGCCTAATAAACTGGTTACTAAGTGTAAACGCATTTGTTTGGCTAATTCTTACCATCTACATGCAATCTGCAAAGACACTGTCACACCAAACTAATAAAGCTCAGAGAGAGGAAGGATGGACACACATGCACACACAAACACACATACTCATAGCAATATTAGTTTATACAACGCCACAAAAAAGACATAGACATGCACAAACAGACAAACAGATAGTGACCTCCTACTGAAAATGTCTGACCGGGTGAAGTGTGATTATAGACAGAATATAGTAGTCTGCAGGTGACCATGGTCAAAGACACCACAGTGGCGAATAAGCACACACTGATAAAGTCTTATTATAAAAGTACTGTATTTGGCAGCAAATTCTGCTTCTGATGGGTTATACAAATATTGATAAGGTAACTTTATTAGTGTACAAGCAAGATTCATCTGTGCCAGTAAAGGGTTTGTTCACCCAAATCACTAAAGAAACAAAACAAAAAAACAGCCAATTCCAGCTGACATTGGGCAAGAGGTAGGGTACACCCGGAAAAGGGCACTTAGATAACCAGATACACTAAAATATGTCTTACATGTACATTGACCCTTTAATAGGCTGTAATCTTTGTAATCTTTTTACACAGAGAGAGAGAGAGAGAATGTGTGTGTGTGTGAGCAGCAGTTGTAGCATCTGTGAGGGTCAGAAAGTCTAATGTTGTTTTATCATGTTAATAGTGTCCTTCTCAGCATTACTCCATGCATATGCACAAACACACAATTGCATCACATCTTACATACTTAATCGTGTTACTCACGGCCTGCCGCAGTAGAACACACTCACTCCCACAATACACACCTGTGTATGTGAACAGAGTGTGTTTTTGATTTTGGCGCCGATGTTAACAGCTTACAGCAGCCACACAGCTTGCCTGAGCAGATGCAACCACATGGCATTTCGCCGTGTGACCTATCTTTTCCACACACCTTTCATGACAATTTCAGTGTCTGTATATGTAGAATGTCACAGACATGAAAATTCAATTTTTCAAACTCAACACTTCTGTTGTGAATCTGTTGCAGATTAAAAGCCAAGTCTAACATTTCTGTGGACAGAAGCACCTCATTTGTCAACAAGGGTTTTATTGTGTTGTATTTATCTGTGTGGTGTCAACACCGTGTAGGCGTCAACACTGTGTTAGCACACAGGTAGAGGTGTCACACAGCTCAAAGTCCACATAAGGATGGGAAATACACTTAGTACAGTACTTCTTTTCTGCAAGTAGGGACATGTGTACATCCACATATACACTCGACACACACTTCAAGTATTATAAATTAAAGTTCAAGGAGGAGAGATTTCATTCAGGGGCATCTCTTCAAGTTTCTGTTCTGGTCTGATAGTCTAATGCTGAGCATTATATAAGCCTATAAATGCCTATCGAGATGAAGTTACTTTTTCTCTAATTGTCTCTTAAAGGCACAATTCACTATTCAAAAAGCATCAACAGTAAAAGACTTGCATTGTGCTATACACTATTCCATCCTCAATTCAATCCATGTGGACAACAACATCGCCAGGGCAATTTCATTTATTCCTACATTCATATAAAATGGATTATTGCTGAAATGCTGCATTCTGTAAATGATAATGTTAACAATAATAAAAGGCACTTCATTATATTCCATGGGCAAATTACTGCCTGGAGCACATTATATTAAATGAAGGCAGGTCTAATACAGACAATGAACCATTGGGTCCAAAGATGTCATCGTGAACCACAACTTCCTGAAACAAATGTGCTTAGCAATTATGCATCAGTGACATCAGGGTATTGTATTGTTTGTTGTATGGACAAGGACGTATCTCAGTACCTTGACCCCTTCTAAGAGCTGGCCAATAGCTATTCAAACCAAGAGTTCCTTTTGAAATACGACATCACTACTTCTCTTTGCCAAATCTAAATCAACCCGAGCAATTAGAATTATATAAACAAGGAAGAATGAGACCTTTTCTGTTCCGTCTTTGTGAGACAGAATGGCTACATTGCATTTCTGATGGATGTCAATAGGAACACCAGAAACACAGCTGTGAGACCTTGTAGAGACCTTGAAACAAACTGATGAAGAAAATACATCCTGACATATAGAAAACTTGAAGTCAAGTAGCGTCCATCTGGGCCCAACCTGTAACCCCTACTGGGCTGTCGATGTGTCGTAGAATCCAACCCAATTCCTGTTGCTGTGTGTTGTTGGAGGTCTGTGAAGCTGGAGTTGACGCCATCCAATTTTACATAAGTTTGCTGTGTGGCTGTGAATTAGTTGGTATGTTTAGGAATGGTTGCATTTTCAAAATCTAAGAATCCATAAATCCAAGAAACCCACTCCCGCCGATAGGGGGGGACAAACGGGTCTGCTGTCCCGGGCCCGGGGTAGGGGGGGGGCCCAGAACTGGGTCCTCATTAAATTATGGAATAATAAAAAAAAAAAATTAAAATAGGCCTATTTGTAATATGTAATAAATATGTAATATTTGAGTTACATAAAAGCTTTTTATTTGTTTTCTTCCTAATTGTCCTTGAAATAGTGGTCAAGAACCCCCCCACCCCCAACACAAAAATGGTTTGGCCACTGATCAAAATCTGATGTTGCCATTTGATTTGAAGTTCAGTACGCTCAAAACGTCTGGTCAGCACAAGTCCGGTGCTCAGAAAAGGAAAGAAAAGAGAAGAAGAGAAGAAGAAAATAGAGGCCTTAAAGATTTTCTTAACAAATATTTAAAAAAAGGTGGTGACGGTGAAGCTGGGACTAGTAAAGTGAACATAGAGCAAGGTAAGAAACAGCTCAGCCAACGTTTACTAGCCTTGTAAAGTAACCTAACAGGCTAGCTCTAATGTTAACGTCCATTAGCTTGTATAAAAGCCTGACACAACACGTTATCTTTGACAGAAACAGTTGAGTTTGGTAGCTCCGTCAGAGAGGATGAGACAGAGAGGAGAGAGATCCAGCTGCATTCAGGTGACAGAGAGAGAGTGATGCAGGAGGGGCCCGCTGTCCCGGAGCGGAGGGACAGAGTCAGGCTACCGGTGAGAGAGAAGAGAGAGAGGGAGAGAGAGAGAGAGAGAGAGAGAGAGAGAGAGAGAGAGTCACAGTGATGCGGGAGGGGTCCGCTGCCCCGTCAGAGAGTCTGAGTCAGAGGAGATGAAAAGCAGAGGAGAGGAACAGGAGAGAAAGATCAGAGGAGAGGAAGATCAGAGGAGAGGAACAGGAGAGGAAGAGCAGAGGAGAGGAACAGGAGAGAAAGATCAGAGGAGAGGAAGAGCAGAGGAGAGGAACAGGAGAGAAAGATCAGAGGAGAGGAAGAGCAGAGGAGAGGAACAGGAGAGGAAGAGCAGAGGAGAGGAACAGGAGAGAAAGATCAGAGGAGAGGAAGAGCAGAGGAGAGGAAGAGCAGAGGAGAGGAAGTGCAGAGGAGAGGAGAGGAACAGGAGAGGAAGAACAGAGGAGAGGAAGAGCAAGGGAAAAGGAGAGATCTGGGCGCGGGGGGGCCCATCTAAGATTATCTCGTCCCGGGCCCAGGCAAGACTGTCAGCTGGCCTGCAGAGTGTGCCGGCATGCTTCTTAATAAACACCACCACAGCAAACATCTCAACTGGACTCGATGATTTCTTCGACAAAACACACAAACATGTTACCGCAGCAAACTCACTTGACAAACATACTGCTATTATGTGCTCTTAAATCAAAAACCTACAGTGCATCTTCTCTGCTTACTCTGTTACGTGACTTTTGATTGGCGTAGCAGCCTGTTCAAATCTGGCCTCATGTGGGCTGTGGATGTTAAATATCTAGTCCTTATTAAATCCATTATATTGCTTCCATGTACTTGCACATAAGAAAAATCGGTCCTGAAACACAGGATCAATAAGGGTTGCACACACACAGACAGTCCATTCAATACATTCAGTTAAAGTGCTCATACCTCTCAATGCTGTTTTTCTCTCCTTTATTAATTTATTAAAGATCTCCTAAATGACATATTCTTCACTGCCTTCAGCTTTCTATGTCCACACTGTTCAAACTACATACTCACTATGAAAACTTTACTATATGAAATGGTAAAAACTAATTGAGTCAGAACATGATACAATAGGCACAATATAACTCATATTGTACCTATACCTACTTATACATACAATCTAGTAAGGATACTGTTATGCCTACTTTGAATAGATCTAATGTGGTGAGGTTGTGGTGAGGACACATCAAGATGGCGCCGCGAGTGGGTTGCCTCGGTGTGTTGGTGCGCGTTGTTTTGTTTTGTTTTGTGTTTTAACTCTGTTTTTTGCGATGGTACCCGGAGCTCTTTCACCAGAGAAGAGCTCATGAACATCAGGGTAACAACACCAGAGGATTTATTTCATACTTTTCTTCCCCCTATACTGGAAATTTTGGACATTCTGGTCAAAGGTGCGCTCACCTTTGCTCACGCAGTGAAACGCCGGAGGAGAGGGAAACGGGCCGGTGCGCTCATGCGTCTTCACCAGCACGGATTACGCACACCGTTACCTGGAATATTTCTCTCTAACGTGCGTTCACTGCCCAACAAAATGGAGGAATTACAATTGCTGTTGGGGAAAAACAGGGACTTTTATTCATCTGCTCTTTTGTGCTTCACGGAGACGTGGCTGTGTGGATTAATACCGGACTCTGCGCTGCAGCTGGCAAGATTCCAACTCTACAGAGCGGACAGAAACACGTAACTTTCCGGCAAAACAAAAGGTTGAGGAATCTGTTTTTACATCAACAGTGGTTGGGGCAACGACATGACAGTGATCCAGCAGCAATGTTCTCCTGACCTGGAATCTTTCATCATAAACTGTAAGCCTTTTTATTCACCCCGTGAGTTTGCTTCATTCATTCTGGTCCTCCCGCCTCAGGCCAACGTGCAGGACACACAGCGCATGCTCGCCGACCAGATACTCTGTGTGGAGCGGACCAACCCGGACTCTTTAGTTATTGTCGTTGGTGACTTTAACAAAGGAAACCTCACTCACAAACTAAATACAGACAGTTTGTTAAATGTCCGACCAGAGAGGAGAACATTCTGGATCACTGTTACACCAGTCAGGGATGCTTATCACGCCGTGCCCCGTGCTGCACTGGGCCACTCTGACCACGTCATGGTCCACCTGATTCCTGTGTACAGGCAGAAACTAAAGCTCTGCAAACCTGTAGTGAGGATTTCAAGGAAGTGGACCAGTGAGGCTGTGGAGGATCTCCAGGCGTGTTTGGACTCCACTGACTGGGATGTGTTCAGGACTGCTACCAATAGTCTGGATGAGTACACAGAGGCTGTGACATCATACAGCTTCTGTGAAGACTGCTGTATTCCATCATGCACCAGGGTGAGTTACAACAATGACAAACCCTGGTTCACAGCCAAACTCAGAAGGTTAAGGTTGGATAAGGAAGAGGCCTTCAGGAGTGGGGATAAGGACAGATTTAAAGAGGCAAAGTACACGTTTAGCAAGGCGGTGAAAGAGGCTAAACGACTGTACTGTAACCCTAACCCTAAACCCTGTAACTGAGAAGCTCCACACCAGTTCAGCTAATGACTCTGCGTCTGTCTGGAAAGGGCTCAGGCAGATCACCAACTACAAGTCTAAAGCCCCCCACTCCATCAACGACCAACGCCTAGCCAACGACCTGAATGAGTTCTACTGCAGGGACAGTCCTGCAACCATCCCCCACGACACCTCCCAACAGCTCCAGCTACAGTGCATCACCTCCACCTCCCCCACCTCAGCAGGGGCCTGGGCACCTCCACCAACGCCCACCTTAAAGGTCCCCCCTCCACCCCCCACCCACCTCAGTGACAACTCTTTCCATCCATGAAAGGGACGTCAACAAACTCTTCAGGAGACAGAACCCCCGGAAAACTGCTGGACCGGATTCTGTCTCGCCATCCAGCTTGAAGCACTGCGCTAATCAGCTGTCTCCAGTGTTCACAAACATTTTCAACACCTCACTGGAGACATGTCATGTGCCAGCCTGCTTCAAGATCTCAACTATCATCCCTGTTCCCAAGAAGCCAAGGACCACAGGCCTTAGAGACTTCAGACCCATCGCCCTGACCTCTGTGGTTATGAAGTCCTTTGAGCGCCTTATGCTTTCACACCTGAAAGACATCACCGACCCCCTCCTGGACCCCTTGCAGTTTGCCTACAGAGCCAACAGGTCTGTAGACGATGCAGTCAACTTGGCCCTCCACTACATCCTCCAGCACCTGGACTCCGCAGTAACCTACGCCAGGATCCTGTTTGTGGATTTCAGCTCTGCCTTCAACACCATCATCCCGGCTCTGCTTCAGGAGAAGCTCTCCCAGCTGAGTGTGCCTGACTCCACCTGTAGGTGGATCACTGACTTCCTGTCTGACAGGAAGCAGCGCGTGAAGCTGGGAAACATGTCTCCGACCCCCAGACCATCAGCACCAGATCCCTCCAGGGCTGCGTTCTTTCTCCTCTGCTCTTCTCCCTGTACACGAACAGCTGCACCTCCAGTCACCAGTCTGTCAAGCTTCTGAAGTTTGCGGACGACACCACTCTCATCGGACTCATCTCTGATGGTGACGAGTCCGCCTACAGGTGGGAGGTTGACTATCTGGTGAACTGGTGCAGCCAAAACAACTTAGAGCTCAACGCTCTAAAGACAGTGGAGATGGTTGTGGACTTCAGGAAGAACTCAGCCTCACCTGCCCCCATCACCCTCTGTGACTCCACAGTTGACACTGTGGAGTCTTTCCACTTCCTGGGAACTATTATCTCCCAGGACCTCAAGTGGGGGCTGAACATCGGCTCCCTCATCAAGAAAGCTCAGCAGAGGATGTACTTCCTGTGGCAGCTGAAGAAATTCCACCTGCCAAAGACAATGATGTTGCACTTCTACACAGCCATCATTGAGTCCATCCTCACATCCTCCATCACCATCTGGTACGCTGCTGCCACCGCCAAGGACAAGGGCAGACTGCAGCGTGTCATTCGGTCTGCAGAGAAGGTGACTGGCTGCAATCTACCGTCACTCCAGGACCTATACGCCTCCAGGACTCTGAAGCGTGCAGGAAAGATTGTGGCTGATCCCTCCCACCCCGGTCACAAACTCTTTGAAACACTCCCCTCTGGCAGAAGGCCATCAGGACCAAAACCTCACGCCACAAGAACAGTTTTTTCCCATCCACTACTAGCCTTATCAACAAGGCCCGGAACCCGCCCTGACACTCTTTCACTCTTCACACTCCACCTCTGCCTCTACATGTCACATTGACACTGCATTCACAACTCTATGCGTTACATTAACGCTCAGCTCGGACTTCCCTGTTTTGTTACTTGCATATTGAAAATACTCTGCATACTGTGAATACTTGCACATTGTACTTACAGCTGTACTGCTCTTCTTATTTTTTATTTTTTACTTTTAAAACATACTGTGTATATATATTTATATTTATGGTGTTAAATTTAATACTTTATTTTCTTATCCTTGTTATATTTAGAGATGTCTGACATGCACCAACAACACCAAAACAAATTCCTTGTATGTGTAAAAAACGTACTTGGCAATAAAGCTTTTTCTGATTCTGGGTTGTTTTGCAAATGTCAAGAATGTACATTGAACCTCAACTTTTAAGACGACATGGACAAGAAGTCGTTAAAGTGCACAGAAAAGTAGAAGTTTGAACATCTACATTTCAATGACAACTGGAAAATGTCGAAAGTTGACTCACCCTTGTCAATACAGCATAGCCCTGTATGACTGTTACATTAGTTTTAAATGAAAGTTGTGAAAGTAACTTGAAAAAGGTACGTACTTTGTCACTGCTTTATGCATGACTCAATTGCATATAATGGCACAATTATTACATTCTTACATACTAAGCTAGCCTAGACAGCCATTGCAAATGATGAACCTTGATCAGAGAGGTTGTTAAAGTTGCAGACTCTGAATTGACTCAACTACTTTTGTAAAAATGTCTGGAAATTGGTCCAACGTCTCCGAGACAAGTGTCATGGATGCGTTGCATCTTTATCTGTAAGAGTGCGACCATACTTTAACGAGTAAACATGAAACTTTAGTGGCAACCACAAAGCTATTATTATAGCAAGACAAATCCAGTAATGTTTCAGATTCCATGTGCAGCAGGGGCTTTTTGATAATTGCAGAGATGTGGCATTAGGTGATACTGTAGGTAACATCCTGATGGACAGAGGTAATGAAAGATTAGGATTCTGCAAGTAGGGACGTGTACATCCACATATACACTCGACACACACTTCAAGTATTATAAATTAAAGTTCAAGGAGGAGAGATTTCATTCAGGGGCATCTCTTCAAGTTTCTGTTCTGGTCTGATAGTCTAATGCTGAGCATTATATAAGCCTATAAATGCCTATCGAGATGAATCTCGAACTATCTATACACTATGCTATAGTGTATAGACAATGCTATACACTATTCCATCCTCAATTCAATCCATGTGGACACCAACATCGCCAGGGCAATTTCATTTATTCCTGCATTCATATAAAATGGATTATTGCTGAAATGCTGCATTCTGTAAATGATAATGTTAACAATAATAAAAGGCACTTCATTATATTCCATGGGCAAATTACTGCCTGGAGCACATTATATTAAATGAAGGCAGGTCTAATACAGACAATGAACCATTGGGTCCAAAGATGTCATCGTGAACCACAACTTCCTGGAACAAATGTGCTTAGCAATTATGCATCAGTGACATCAGGGTATTGTATTGTTTGTTGTATGGACAAGGACGTATCTCAGTACCTTGACCCCTTCTCAGAGCTGGCCAATAGCTATTCAAACCAAGGGTTCCTTTTGAAATACGACATCACTACTTCTCTTTGCCAAGTCTAAATCAACCCGGGTAATTAGAATTATATAAACAAGGAAGAATGAGACCTTTTCTGTTCCGTCTTTGTGAGACAGATAGATTGCATTTCTGATGGATGTCAATAGGAACACCAGATACACAGCTGTGAGACCTTGTAGAGACCTTGAAACAAACTGATGAAGAAAATACATCCTGACATATAGAAAACTTGAAGCCAAGTAGCGTCCATCTGGGCCCAACCTGTAACCCCTACTGGGCTGGTCCCTTGATCAAGGTAATACACATTGGGGGCAGTGTAGACTTGCTAACTGAGTAAACAAACAACGTCTAGGAATCACCCCAACCCCATTGTTTAGGTCTTGAACCTTCCTCACATACCAAATGTGTATTCTTGCCCTTTTGTCTGTCTGGCTCCAACTTCCAAACCTCATGTAAGTGTCTACCCGTTGTCACCTACCCCCTCCTTTCCCTCTACCCTTGTTGCCCAATCCTTTCCCTTACCTTCCCCACCTTTTGCTTCATCCCCATTTACATATTGTGTAACCATGGCTGTTTTCTGTATAAAAGAGTTTCTCTTCATTTGCTCCTGGTCAACTCACTGGCTCAGATACCCTCTGTGACCGTCAGTTTACCAGTGTGCCGGCATGCTTCTTAATAAACACACCACCACAGCAAACATCTCAACCGGACTCGATGATTTCTTCGACAATTTGGTGCCGTGACCCGGATGGCAACACACTTCCACAGAGACTCCTCTTTGTAGACCAAGAACACACCAGGGACCTGAGAATCCAACCCAATTCCTGTTGCTGTGTGTTGTTGGAGGTCTGTGAAGCTGGAGTCCCAAAGAAGTTGACGCCATCCAATTTTACGTAAGTTTGCTGTGTGGCTGTGAATTAGTTCTGCCCTGGTTGGTATGTTTAGGAATGGTTGCATTTTCAAAATCTAATAATCTGTCTTGACTGAAATTGTTTGCCTCTTCCTGGCCTTAGAATCTGACTTGCCTCTTCTAATGGTGTAACATTAAGGTCTTGGCTAGAACTACAGAAAATAGAAAAGACCAGATAGTTGAATCTTGTGAAAGACCAGGTATATGTGAGTTCTGTGATTCTATTTTCTTACTAAAAATCAGTGATTTAGAACACTGTAGTCATCCCGGGTGTAGTGTTGGGAACACTAGAAGAGACGTCCAGAGAGTGCCAAGAGAACACTAAAGATAGTGAGGCACTAGAGGCCTGGGGCCTAATGGAAAAGCAGCTGGTGGAAAGAAGTAGGGATCTGATTCGCTCTCCCAGGGATGACTCGCTCTCCCAATACTTAGGGATATATTTCATTTCTGTAGGGATCTGATTTACTCTCCTTACGTGAATAGGAATGACTTGTGTCTTCTGAGTAGAATGTTGAAGAATTGGCAAGTGATTTGAGGGTATGAGTAAGTGTTTATGAAAGCGTGTGGAGGGATCATTTGGAAAGATAATGGGAAGTTATTTTAGTAGAAGGTCTGAGATTGGATTTACCGGTCCTGTGCGGATCAGATTTGAAAATCTGAAAGAGAGATTAAGTTCTCATCCAGATCGAAACAAGCTCTTACATTCTCTCAGACTTTGGAGAGATGAAAGCAGGCGCCGTAATGCAGAATCTAGAAAATTCGCTTACAGATCAAAATAAGAAGTTAATGCACAATAATAATAATAAAAAAGAAAAAAAAAAAACACAACGCAGAGTTAAAACAGTGCAATAACTAGAACAAAACATAAAAAACCTTTTAAAAAGTCTTCCAGAAGCAACAAAACAAACGATTAAATCAAAAGATTTAATTTGTAGAACTGTTTTGTCATTTTTGTTGATGTTTGTCATTTAATGTGTGTCTTTCTGTTACTTCTGTGGAAGGGAATGCCTTCTATTTTTTTAATCTTAGAGAGTTATTTTGATAAAATGACAATCTGAGGTTACAAAAAGAATATAGTTGTATTGTTGAGTATTGTTTATGGGTCAAAATGTAACATTTTTTTTAAGTGTCTCATTACACAGGCAGAGCAAGGAGGATAAATGGCAGAGGAACACTCAGGAGAAAGAAGTTCAAACCAAGCTGTGGGACTAGAAGTCATTCATGTTATGGAATTTTCTATCCTTAGGTTACACGAGGTCACGTGTGGGCCTTGAGGTCCTCGGCGATACTAATTGTTTGGCTTTGACTGAGAGCAGTAGGTGCCAGTCTATCTCAAACACTGTGGTGGCCAGGGTCGAAGAGACTCTTGCTGCCTGCTTAGACATAATAGATAGCTGGCCGTTGACGTAAACAGACATCTGTGTCTCCAGACTAGAATATGCTGACGATAACACCGTTCTTGGTAAAAACATTCTCTTTGTCTCATTTGGGGCGTATAGTATTTGTGGTGTTATCTTGAGGTTTAAAGTCTATCCACTAGCACGAGTTCGGCAGAATGTGAGACCGACTCAGGCACTTCTGATGCACTATGAGAGTGTCTCTAATTCTCCTTGATCAAGCGACAATAAATACTACAGCATAAGACATCAAAGGCTTCTGAACACTTCTTCATTCCTGACCTCACCATTGACCATTGATTCCAGCAATTTCTCCACAGCAATTCACACCTTGGACAAAGACACCTTCCTGAAACAAAAGCACTGGGAATTCTTCAATTGGTGAGCCAAAATTTGGTGAGAAAATTTCTAAATTGCAATTTGCAACAACCCAGTCAAAGCCTACCCTGTCTATGGCACCCCCAGCAGAAAGGCCAACACATTTGATCTAGGCTCTTCCTATTAAATTGGAAAAGCAAACAGAGTTTGTTTTAAAGATAGAATGATTAGTTTAATTGACAGGTTAAAGGTATTTCTATATGCCTACTTGCTTGTTATCTAAATTAGTGTACTATCTATTATACACCAGATCTCGCATTTCTAGACAACCCTAGATAACACATCAGCGGTGTTAGCAGCCTTATCCTCTGCAATGCATTCTTTTCTGTTCTTTTAGTCTATAGACTAGACTCTGACCAATCTTTCAAACCTTTTGAACATGATACATGAGAAATGTGAGTTTATCTATCTGTTCTCACCCAGAACCATAACTCTTCAACTCTTCTTACAGAACTATTGCTTATTTTTCCTATAGATTAGACCCTGTAGAAAGAAGACTTTCATCATAAGTTTAACAGGGACAAGACAGGAAAATATGTTCAACAGTCTCTTAGCATGCCACACACAAAAACTCTATTCTTAACCCTGCTACACTGGTACCTACAGAGAATGATGTGATCCCCATAACCTCATGTTATTACATGTTCCTCTAAACCTTCACAGACACTACAGAATCTTCTCTCACAACTCTGATTTTGTTTTCTAAAACTGATGGCTCTACTCATAGAGAGAATGGAGTGCCATATGCAGGGTATGCAATTTGTGACCATTTTCAACTATTAAAAGCATCGCCCTGCCATCTTCAAGCTCCGCCCAAGTAGCTGAGATATATGTACCAATGAGAACCGATCACCAGCAAAAGGTAAAACTGCTCATATTATAACAGATTCCATATATACATATATATCCATGTATTTTCAGTGTCTGCATTGATTGTTCACTTAACAATATGGGCAAACTGAGGATTATTACATCCTCAGGGACACCCATTTAAAAAATGACAAAACACTGTTAGATTGGTGAACTGTGCATGCCGACCACCATCACCTATTGCTGCTGTTAAGTCTGGTGCTAACTTCAAATCCAATGACCCTATCTTTTCAGGCAATGCCTTGGTTGACCATGCAGCCAAGGGAAATGCCAGAATTGTCTTTTCTGTCTAGGTTCTATCCTATACCTGCTAACGACTTTGCTTCTCCTAATGACGTGGCCTTTTACAGGAGGCTGCTGATGTAAAGGAACAATGGTCTTGGTTTTCTCATGGTCATAAATATGTAAATAACCTGTGGGTCCACAGTGACGGCCGCATTGTGGCTCCCACACATCTGTACCCGTGGCTAGCTCACATGTCACATAGCTTGTCACGTGGCTAAAGGGGGGATGTGTCTGATAATGTTGAAAGACTGGTAGACTGGTGCTCCAGGATTTCCAACCTATGAACAAAAGTAGTGTGAAAAATGCCTAATTTGTCATATAACCCGGGTACAACCGTACAGACAACGGTGTCGACACATCCTTCCCCATGGGAACCTTTTGAAACAATGCAAATGGATATTATCTATATGCAAAAATGTGATTGATATGACAAAAATTCTTGTATGTATGTGTTTTTGGTCAAACTGGAATAAAGCCAGGAATTGCAAGAAAACTGACACTGTTTCCACAGGAAAATGCCTGCTGAAAGACATTGTTCCCAGATTCAACATTCCACAGAGCATCAACTCAGACAGAAGTCTGAAATAGACGATGCTATTACTTCTGGCCTTAATGTCAGTGAGTTCAGCACCCACTCCAATGACTATATCAAGCAACTCAGTGCTATGCATGAAGAATATGGATCTCCATGCAACGGTTGAAGCCATCATGTTTTTGTTCTGGTCAAACCTCTGCTGTTCAGCTCTTCCACAGACAAGTAAAAGCTGTCCAGTCTTCTAGTGACAAACTGTGCCACAACATCCATCCAGGGGACTAAGTCTACAGAGAGTTCCAAAGGAAGAACGCCTGAAAGCCACGTTGGTACCACCAACACCTCCTGCTGACCACCAACATGGCAGTCGACTGTGAAGACCACTCCATCTGGATCCACAAATCCATGGAAGAAAACGTCTCCTCCACCAGAAATCGACAAGAACCCTCGTCACACTTTGGGTCTTCCTTCTTCATCCTGTGGGTCTTCACTCTTCATCCTGCGAGTCTTCTTCCTCATCACCAACGGAGCCATAGGATGTTGGTCACATCCCTGGGAAAGATCTCCTCCCCTTAAGGACAACACAGGCTCAAAGGCCCAGAAGAAGATGTCAGACAACCACAGTCATCAGAGGAGCAGAAGGACAACGCAGGCCCAGAGGCCCAGAAGAAGACGTTGGACAACCACATCAGAGGAGCAGAGGAACAACTGGATTATTTCTAACAACAAAATCCTCAGACACCACAACCTCCAGATACAATGAAAGATGATATGAGCCACAACCCTAACCTATCTCCAATTGGAAAAATGATAGCCCAAACCCTAAGAACTGTCATGTATTTGGATTCATCCCACACAGTACAGGAAATGGACTCTTATTGATGGCTTTGCCCATAAACCCCTGTGACACTTCAAACTTCAACGCCACCTATGGACATTGTACTTGTTCCCTCTCTTTACACACGGGACAATCATTCTGCTAACAACTGCCAACTGCTTTTATTGCAACACTCCTAACCCTGTTACCATTCGAATGGTCCCAAAGACATTAAAATGGCATGTTGAAGGTAAAAGAGAACCTTTCACTAAGGAACATTCAATATGACTCCACAGTCATTTAATCAGAGAATTTAATTGTTGAGTCCAGAAGATGAATCTTTGCTCTGTACCAGTACCCAAATGGGTATACTGGGTTTGGGGCACAAAAGCATATGGACATTTTCCAAATGATGGTCTGGAATATGTGGTCCGAATGAAGTGATACCAACTATTCCTCTCTGTGCCACTTACTATACCAAGAAACTGGTATACCATGGACAGTATAATGAATGGATGTCATATCTGCGACGTCCCCACAGGTTTCTGAAGAGCCGTTGTGAAGGTCATTGTGTTGGCTCTGACCCTCGTCATCTTAGCAGTTTTGCCTCTACCTCCTCCCGACCAATCTAAACATGGGTTAAGACAAGAATCATTGTGGACCTGAAGTGGACTGAACAATAACTGAGTGCTCAAACAAGCCATTCGTAACAACACCTATCTGTTAATCAAAACAGTCATGCTGTTGATTATGTTGAGCCTTAAGCCTTAATATAACATGAATTAAGTTCTATAAAATACACCCTCAGTATAGTTAAACAGGAAATTCGCTACAGTGACCAAAGTAATTCTTTTACCAAGTTGTAAGCATGTTTCTTTTTTTTCTTTTTTTTTTTAAATATATTTTTTTGGCCTTTTTGAGCTTTATTTGATAGAGACAGCTGAAGAGTGACAGGAATTTGGGGAGAGAGAAATGGGGAATGACATGCAGGAAAGAGCCACAGGTCGGATTCGAACCCTGGGCTGCCGCAGCAAGGACTGACTGGGGATTTCCACTGGGGACGTAAGTGCAGCGGAACGGCTGCGCCGCGGTTTTGCTCCATCCTCTGCCCGGCGTCAATCCCCACCGGGCGCGTGACGGCAGCGTAGCGCTGCCTTGTAAGCCAGCCGTATTCACGCGAGATCACGCGATAATCCTGAACGTACGCGAGACGGCGAGATCCCGCAATAACCTGTGTGTCTAAAGGAAACAACAACAACAAACAGCTTACTTTGCTTCTCCGACGTGGAAGAGATTATAAAAAAGGATCTGTTGTGTCATAAATTATTGTGTGTTGTTCCACTTCAACAATTAGTCTCTCGTCGTCCATGTTGAGACCCTTTGATCGATTGACTGCTGACCTGGTGCTGACCAGTCATGGCGTAATGTTGATGTGAAGTTGTGGTAGGCTATATGAACTGCGTATTGTGTTTTATTTTGAAAGGGGGCGGAAGTGTGTTACGTTGATTCTGTGTCGGTTTTCCTGTCTGGTGCAATCTGCTCTGTTGAGCTTCACGTGATTTAGCAACGGCTCCGTCAAAAATAGAAGTGCTACGGAATGATAGCGCTGCAGCGTGGAGAGACGCTGCTGGGACGCTGCTGACACGTTCCTCAGCGCGCCCAGTGTAGATGGTAAGCGATCAGCTCCGGTGTCCACGGCGCAGCCGTTCCGCAGCACTTACGTCCCCGGTGGAAATAAGACTTGAGCCTTTGTACATGGGGCGGTTGCTCTACCAACTGAGCTAAACGACACCCTGTAAGCATGTTTCTGTAAAATTGTTTTGCTGCAAGGTTGAGCATCTGAATATGGAGGTCTACATGTTCTGTAGCAAGATTCAAGTAGTTGTCTAACCACTGCTATTTTGGCACATGAGCTTCACTTTACAGCCATAGAGGTTGTCACTTGAGACACACACACACACACGCATGCATGCATGCAAGCATAAACAGGCACACACCAATCGCACACACACGAACACTATGGATATAATTTTTGGTACCCTCATTCCATCTTATGGAGTTATGGTAACCTTAGATCATACAAGAAACTCTTTCCAAGCAGTTTCCAAGATCTCGCAATTTTCCACCACAAAAGACATGAAATAGACAACAGACAGTAACAATGATGGCTTAACCAAACCATGCCAGAATAGATTTCCTACTGGCCTCTCAAGGAGAAAATTGTGCCGTCATCAAAACTGAATGCTATACGATCAACAATCTGAATAATACAGCCAAGACAATCTGGTAACCATTGGTTTGTTTGACTTTTAAGGAAAAGTTAGAGACATTGGTTATTTATTTTTTGTAATTGTCCAGCTTGGTTCTGTCGTCCTCATTGTTATAAGTATTTTGATTGTTTGTCTCAAGACTCTTTAAACCACCTATCACTGAATCAACCACTTGAGTTATTAACACCACTACAACTCAATCTGTTCACAAATGGAAGAAAATTTTGAATTTTGTTGTAATTGATTACGACTGACGTTTTGTTAGTTTTTGTTTGTTGTTTGTTTTAAGTTTTACATTTTTCTCATTTGTTGTATTCTTTGTTCATTTTAATTTTATCTTGATTCAGTGTTCAAAAAAAAAAAAGAAGCATGGATTGATGAAGAAAATACATCCTGACATATAGAAAACTTGAAGCCAAGTAGCGTCCATCTGGGCCCAACCTGTAACCCCTACTGGGCTGGTCCCTTGATCAAGGTAATACACATTGGGGGCAGTGTAGACTTGCTAACTGAGTAACCAAACAACGTCTAGGAATCACCCCAACCCCACTGTTTAGGTCTTGAACCTTCCTCACATACCAAATGTGTATTCTTGCCCTTTTGTCTGTCTGGCTTCAACTTCCAGACCTCATGTAAGTGTCTACTCTTTGTCACCTACCCCCTCCTTTCCCTCTACCCTTGTTGCCCAATCCTTTCCCTTACCTTCCCCACCTTTTGCTTCATCCCCATTTACATATTGTGTAACCATGGCTGTTTTCTGTATAAAAGAGTTTCTCTTCATTTGCTCCTGGTCAACTCACTGGCTCAGATACCCTCTGTGACCGTCAGTTCACCAGTGTGCCGGCATGCTTCTTAATAAACACCACCACAGCAACATCTCAACTGGACTCGATGATTTTTTCGACAAAACACACAAACATGTTACCGCAGCAAACTCAGTTGACAAACATACTGCTATTATGTGCTCTTAAATCAAAAACCTACAGTGCATCTTCTCTGCTTACTCCGTTACGTGATTTTTGATTGGCGTAGCAGCCTGTTCAAATCTGGCCTCATGTGGGCTGTGGATGTTACATATCTAGTCCTTATTAAATCCATTCTATTGCTTCCATGTACTTGCACATAAGAAAAATCGGTCCTGAAACACAGGATCAATAAGGGTTGCACACACACAGACAGTCCATTCAATACATTCAGTTAAAGTGCTCATACCTCTCAATGCTGTTTTTCTCTCCTTTATTAATTTATTAAAGATCTCCTAAATGACATATTCTTCACTGCCTTCACCCAGCTTTCTATGTCCACACTGTTCAAACTACATACTCACTATGAAAACTTTACTATATGTAATGGTAAAAACTAATTGAGTCAGAACATGATACAATAGGCACAATATAACTCATATTGTACCTATACCTACTTATACATACAATCTAGTAAGGATACTTATGCACGTTATGCCTACTTTGAATAGATCCAATGTGGTGAGGTTGTTTTGCAAATGTCAAGAATGTACATTGAACCTCAACTTTTAAGACGACATGGACAAGAAGTCGTTAAAGTGCACAGAAAAGTAGAAGTTTGAACATCTACATTTCAATGACAACTGGAAAATGTCGAAAGTTGACTCGCCCCTGTCAATACAGCATAGCCCTGTATGACTGTTACATTAGTTGTTGTTTTTTTAAAGATTATTTTTTTTGGCCTTTCCAAGCTTTATTTGATAGAGACAGCTGAAGAGTGACAGGAATGCGGGGAGAGAGAGACGGGGAATGACATGCGGGAAAGAGCCACACGTCGGATTCGAACCCTAGGCTTCCGCAGCAAGGACTGAGCCTTCGCACATGGTGCGGCTGCTCTACCAACTGAGTTAAACACCGCCCCACATTAGTTTTAAAGGAAAGTTGTGAAAGTAACTTGAAAAAGGTACGTACTTTGTCACTGCTTTCTGCATGACTCAATTGCATATAATGGCACAGTTATTACATTCTTACATATACTAGGCTAGCCTAGACAGCCATTGCAAATGATGAACCTTGATCGGAGAGGTTGTTAAAGTTGCAGACTCTGAATTGACTCAACTACTTTTGTAAAAATGTCTGGAAATTGGTCCAACATCTCCGAGACAAGTGTCATGGATGCGTTGCAGCTCTATCTGTAAGAGTGCGACCATACTTTAACGAGTAAACATGAAACTTTAGTGGCAACCACAAAGCTATTATTATAGCAAGACAAATCCAGTAATGTTTCAGATTCCATGTGCAGCAGGGGCTTTTTGATAATGGCAGAGATGTGGCATTAGGTGATACTGTAGGTAACATCCTGATGGACAGAGGTAATGAAAGATTAGGAGAAAGGCCAAAGTGGAATACTCAGGCTTGTTTTTCTCTCTCTACCTTTCCCTCTCTCTTCCTCTCTCTGACAGTTGCTGTACCATTAACACCGCCTCCACAATTAGTGTCTTCTCACTGGCTCTACACACACACACACACACACACACACAGACACACACACACACACGGTGACACCCCAGGGCCCTGCACAACCCAAACAGCATAATTAGACATCCCCTAAACAAAGCACACACTCTGTAATTACTCTGTAATGTTACATAGCACAGGGGACTCAACAAAAGCCATTTTCCCTGGATCAACCAGTGGCACACACATACACACACTAACCATGTACTCACAAGCTAGACAACAGCCAGTGGGAATTCTCTGTCTGGTGAAATCAATAAAAATGTACACACAGCCACAGACACATGGGACAATAGTGTGTGTGTGTGCGTGTGTGTGTGTGTGTGTGTGTGTGTGTGTGTGTGCGCGTGTGCGTGTGTGTGTGTGTGTGTGTGTGTGTGTGTGTGTGTGAAGCAAATGCTTTACCTTTGGGTATGTGTGTGTTTTCTTACATAAATGTATGTACTATATGTGTGTGTGAACTCAACAGCACATGAAAAGGCAGAGAAATTGAATCTCTTCATCTTGTGTTGCTCAGTCCAGGGAGGCAGCCATGCTAAGCACAGTCTGAGCGCACGCGCGCACGCATGCACGCATGCACGCGAATGCAGTCCTCTCTCTCTCTCTCTCTCTCTCTCTCTCTCTCTCTCTCTCTCTCTCTCTCTCTCTCTCTCTCTCTCTCTCTCTCTCTCTCTCTCTCTCTCTCTCTCTCTCTCTCTCTCTCTCTCTCTCTCTCTCTCTCTCTCTCTCTCTCTCTCTCTCTCTCTCTCTCTGTCTCGTTGCTTCCTAGTCTCCAGAATGGGACATGACTAATTTCTCCAAACAGAGCGACAGCATAAACACAGGCCCGGACACTTGTGCGAACCGTTGTTGACAGGACTCCCCTCAGCTCCAACCATCTACCACCACCACCACCACCACCCCCTCAATCTGACCTCAACAAAACAGCACCCCCCGCCCCAAACACAACCACCCTGTTCCTCCTCCCACCCTCTCCTCCCCTTTTCCGCCTCTGTGCCCCCAAGTCAGTGCAGATATTGCTCTAAGTCCGGCAGCAGTAAATTAAATCTCTGTGCCAAGCCAAGTAGTGTGAAATCACATTAGATCTTAATCAGGGACTATTGTGTTTGCCTTGTTGGATTTTTTTTCTTGCATTATGGGTGTTATCTTTTGTTGTGTACAGTTTTATTTCACAATGTGTCCATCACGGGGGAAATATCTGTTTTTGAGCTGGAATATACTGGATTGCAAACATCAATAACCTTGACTTCAAATGCAGGGATTTGCGGCTGTCAATCCAAAACACAGATACACTCACACAGTAATACAGGGTTTCCCCCAGGAAATCAGTTATCAGACAGTAGAAACTTTAAACCAACTTGACTGTCCAGCAGGTGAATATGAGACTTCAAACTAATTTGTCTGTTGTAAGTGTGAAGATTTGGTCTCAACATTCAAAGACACTAAACTACTCACCCACTACTGCCAACGTCCCCTTTTTTATTTACACGCAGATTCGGATAATGTCAGAGCTGACACGTACACTAGCGTCTATATAGTGTTTTTCTCTGGCAGAAACGCACTGGTGCTAGGATTAAGGACTTGCGCAATTAGAGAAAAACGCTATATGGACACATGGCTACTGTTTCAGAATCAAAGCACTCAAGAATGTAGCACTGGCTATTTATGATTTTTTATTTTTTTTTGCAGCAAAAGGCACATGGAAACAGTGAGACTTACACTGTCCACTGTTGGTATGGGTATATTGGTAGGGACAGTTCTGTCCTTCCTTCATATGCAAACCTACGCTCATGTCCTGGTGTTTGACGCACTGCTTGTGTGCTAACCCGCAGTTAAAAGGCCTTTTTCATGAACGGCATTTTGACAGATCTTAATATGAAAAGTAAAGAATAAAATAACAATAATATGAATGATTGCTTCAGTTTCAGGGTCTTGCTTTTGTGCATGCTGGCTCACTGTCGCACTGTCATAGCCTGTTGAGGCATGAATGGAATAGAAACTATTGTTAATATTATTATTGACAGTTCTATTTCCTACAATGAAGGGTCTAAGTGTCATCTGTGAAAAAGATTTGCTGTGAACAATCTAGACATCTGTCGTTACTCTTCTAGTATTGTATGAAGTTTTCTGCTCTTTTCAGACATGGCAATGCACTTCTCTAATCACTGCAAAGAGAACGTACAATGTTATCAATCACTCGTTGTGATCGCCTAATCTTAATATGACTCTTGAGATATATCATGTATTCTGATCAATGTGTTTCAGGAGCAGCTTGCTGGTATTCCAGCATGGCTATGGAAAAACAATGTCTCTTAGTGATCTCAAAAATGCTCAAGGTTTTTGAGAAAAGGAAACCAAAACCTTCATTGGAAGTGTTTTTGTCTTTAAACTCTGTACTGTAGCTCTCCTTTAAATTCAAGTATCCCAATCCCAAAATCCTGTCCCCCAGCAAATATTTTTCATATACGGCTAATTTGTTTTTCCAATTACTTTGTGACAGGAGACTGTTGCTGCCTGGATTACATTCACACACGTTTTTTTTAAGAAACGATATGCTACATTTATGAACTTTACAAAAATTGAAGCAAGGTGGCTAAAACATTTTCCCTATAATAATGTCTGATGACTGACTTAAAGACCTTCTTCTGTTTCTTATCTCATTCTGAGCCAATCAACACAACTCAACAAGTCTTCTCCATCACTAAGTCAACAATCTCAGGCATTACTCAACTCGTCAAACAAAGAAATAGACTGATTGTGAACTATCAAACATACTGCAGAGCAGTGAATCCTAACCAGGTGTACTTGTACCTGAAGGCTTACCTCTGCAGTGGTCAGGGCTATGTGTAAAAATAATAAAGAAAATGTTGAGCTGTAACCTGAAAGCAATGGTAAATAAAATGGTTACAACAGTTTGTTAACAGTAATAGACCAACAGTTACAATAGTTGACCAAATTTTAAAAAATAAATTTTGAAACAGAAAGGTAATGGCTAAATGATTCAAATAATTGCTAAATGATGGACAAAGAGTTAAATTTCAATCTTCGTCTTCCTCCACCGATGAACAGTTACTGTAGATGCTGTAGAGATACCAAAATTGAAACCAGTAAGGCCTCAACCTTATTAACCACCATGTCACTGTCATCATATTTTCATTGTTTCACCACAAAAGTCCATGTAATTTCTTTTTTTTTTTTTTTTTTTTTTTGCCATTTTGCAGCATTTAGCGCAAATGATGGGTGACATTTAGGATGACATGTGTTTTCAAAATGGTTTCTTGAGGTGTGTTTGGACATGTCACATTTTCCAAGGAACTGTCAAAAACTACACATCCAACCTGCTATACTTTCTTGAACAAAGAAAAATAATTCTTCATGGCTGAATCAAAAGAGTGAACAAGGGCTAGTAGTTGTGATGACAGTCTCAGGCGAAAAAAAAGGAAAAGAAAAGAAAAGAAAAGAAAAGACATGTTAACAATGAAACAGTTACTCATAGTGTAAACATTTTTCATGAGTTGGGAATTGAACTCAGGTCACTGGAGCTGAAAGAAAAATCTATACGGCCATCCACCACCATGACCTCCAAGCATTCACTTTCCTCTGCACTACTTCAATGTCACACTGCTGCCTGTATCCATTTACGTCTCCTGCAAGTAAATATGGTTCTGATGGAGAAATGTGTTCAGGAACATACAGAGTAACTGTGACAAAGAACTCTCACGGACAAACTGATAAACAGTGTGATTTTATCTCTATAAATTTATTAGGCTTATCTTACACACTGACTTCCTTTTATGTGTGGTCACAGCCTGCTTCTTAATGTGCCTTTGTGTGTTTGTGTGTGGCCTCGTGTGTCCACCCATATTTACACATTTGTGACTGTGTGTCTTTTGAGACAGTAGCTGATGCGAGTTTTGTGAACTTCCCCATTCTCTATCTGGGAAACTTGACAGATACGGCCACAGTGCTGTTACCATTTGTTGTATTACAGTTTTACAGAACTGTGACTGAAGAAGTTACTCAAGATAACAGCAATAACCAAACGTGAGATACATTTTAATGTTTGAAGAAGTAAAAGGGTGACGATGGTGAGATATACTGCGCGACAGTATGTTGTGTAGGGTCAACAACACTACAGTAGCACTGGGATAAAAACTAAGAAATTTAACGAATAAACAGTGACCATGCAGTTCTAATTGAACAGCCTACTACAATTCAAACTTTCCATTTATTTTCATTTTATACACGGACTTTGGCGAGTGGTCAGATGAACTGTTCCAATAAGCCAGATCTTTATCAACCCAGATACTGGCCTTCTTAAGTGATAAGTGATAAGTCATAACTCACATAGAGGTGATCCTGATTATTTTTACACAGTGAGTTTTTACATATTTTAAATTCTGCAGACAAGAATGTTGGTATCAGATTGGGAATGACATCAGTAACTTGAGAAAAAGGTGGATCAGTACACATACTAAATAACATGCCAAAATATATACTGCCTGTCCAAAAAAAAGTCGCACACTAATATTTCGTTGGACCGCCTTTAGCTTTGAGTACGGCACGCATTCGCTGTGGCATTGTTTCAATAAGCTTCTGCAATGTCACAACATTTATTTCCATCCAGAGTTGCATTAATTTTCCGCCAAGATCTTATATTGATGATGGGAGACTTGCACCACTGCGCAAAGTCTTCTCTAGCACATTCCAAAGATTCTCAATGGGGCTGAGGTCTGGACTCTCTGGTGGCCAATCCATGTGTGAAAAGGATGTCTGATCCCTGAACCAACTCATTTATAATGCGAGCCAGATGAATCCTGGCATTGTCATCTTGGAATATGTCCGTGCCATCAGGGAATAAAAATTCCATTGATGGAAAGACCTGGTCATCCAGTATATTCAGGTAGTCAGCTGACCTCATTCTTTGGGGACATAACGTTTCTGAACCTAGACCTGACCAACTGCAGCAACCCCAGACCATAACGCTGCCCCCACAGGCTTGTACGCTGGGCACTAGGGATGATGGGTGCATCATTTCATCCACCTCTCTTCTTACCCTGATGTGCCCAAGATGATGGTTCACCTTCATCCTTCCAGTTTTAATAATGCGTTGGACAGTTCTTAATCCAATTTGAGTAGTTTCAGCAATCTCCTCCTCCTCCGTTGTTTTCTTTGTTTGATGGAGGCCAATAATTTGACCCTTCTGAAACTGATTAACATCCTTTCAACGACCACAGGATATGTCTTTAGACATGGTTGTTTAAGAAAAGAGAACCTACTCACAGCATCAGCTAGGGTTAAATAACTTGCTGCTAGCTGAAACATATTAATCACTGCAGTGATTATCCAATGGAAGGCTCTTACCGATTTGTTTAGTTAAATCCAGGTAGTGACTTTTTTTTTGGACGGGCAGTGTATTATATCAGTGTACATAACAGTAACTACGTATGTGTGAGGGCACCTTGAAGTTGGGCAAAACACAGTGGATAAAGTTCAAACATGTTTTTGTTTGAAAAACAAAAAAATGTTTTTCAAACAAAAGTAATAAATTGGCTAATTTTCTTCATCAAAATTACAACATTTAATGTTATAGTGGGTGTTTAAAGTCTATGGCTGCATTCAGAAAGGATCCGGCACTGCAGCGAAAATGCGGGTTTTTCCATTTATGCAGCCAAAAAATGCAGCAACCTGCAAAAGAGAAGTTGAGCCAGATCCAAGTTTTGGAAAAAAGCAGCCTGACGTCACGCTGTGGCCACCAATTAGATGATAAGACCAGTCAAACCTCCACAGTCAGCCTGAAATGTCTCTGAAACTGAAACTATCCAGGTGGATTCATGGACTAAACTCTGATTCTCTACCTGTAGTGTTCTGGCTTTGTTTATTTCATGTACCCAGCTTCTATATCTATGTTACAATTTACACTGTAAAATTGTGACACACAGTAGTTTAATTTGTTTTGTATGCAATGGTTTGAGAGAGAGAGACAGAGAGAGAGAGAGAGAGAGAGAGAGAGAGAGAGAGAGAGAGAGAGAGAGAGAGAGAATATGAGTGAATATGACAAATCTCATTTAACCTTCGTCTTTGTTGGGGCTGCATGGTGAATTGTGAAGTGCTCATGCATTGTAAAGTCCTATAGGGGAGAGCATCACCAAAATACTGTAAAATGTGAGCTTCACCACCCAAATTTTAAAGTGCAACTGTACAAATTCAGCAAATCAGACTGAAAGTGAGAAAAAGAGTGACGGACTTGGTCTAAAGAGGGGAAAAGCCTCTTTTCCAGCCCTCTGCTCTGACATGGCTTCCCTAATATGCTTTAGCTGATCACATTGCTGCAGAACGGTACATGAAAACATGAGATTGAGAGCAATGAGCCAACCTTGACACACACATCCAATCAGAAACATTATAAAGGCCTTTTCCTTTTTTCCACTTGTGAATGAAGGCCTGTTGACAAAGTGTGTGGGTTTTGTTTGTCTCAGTATGGGGGCCATACATTAGATTTCAGACACTCCTGTTTTCCTAGTTACCATTTCCTCCTTTTCCTCTCAACCTCTCTGCCTTCCTATTTTCATTTGCCTCTCTTCTTCCCTTTTCTCTTTGAAACAAGACACACCACGCGTCCCACCAATGCCATCTGAGCAGAGAATCGCAAACATACAAAAGGGCAAAAAAAAGGGAAATTGATTTGATGTCAGCATCAATTAGAGGGAAAAGAGGAGAGGAGCAGCACAGAGAGAGAGGAAAGAGACTGAAAGTGAGCTGTTGGCCGTACACAGGTGGAGCTAATGGATAAGTGGAAAAATACAAATGTAGACTGATGGAGAAATGTTTAAAAAGCCTAAAAATATTTACTCTATATAAATGTGAAATTGTTTGCAAGGGCAACAGTATATGAGTGCATATGTGTTTGTGTCTGTCCACATTTTACTGTGTGAAAGAGCTTGTCACTGCTAGTGGCGATGAACACATCATTTCTGTACCAATGCACACTGGGAAAAGCAACAGCGTCACACACACAATGCTAAAACATACCTTAAGGGTCTTTGTTTATAATTCCTTTAAATCTCTATTTTCATTATCGTTTTTCTTATAAATTGACTTGGTCAAGTTACTTAATTAAGGTTGAAGCGCACAAAGCAAAAAATATATATATACCACTTCACCCCTAGGCTTGTCAAAGGAAATTCAACCCTTTAGTGGATTAGAAAAAAGTCCTATTTTAAACAATTTTAAGTTGACAGTATGCTGAACTTTTAAGTCTCTAAGTGAAGTTGGTCCAGTTCTGACATTTTATTCCTGCTTGTCTTGCAGGCACTTCAGCAGGCTAAGACGCCTGTTATCATGGGGGCTTGTATCCAAACCAGGGCGAGCTGTAGCCGAACATTACATGCATGCATAATAAAAGGTCTGCTTGAAGAAATTGTGAGTGACAGATATTGATTAAAGGAGACACTGCATTGATCTCCTCCAAACATCAGAGGTAGAGGACAACAGAGAAGAAAGAGGAGCATGGATGAAAAACCAACCTAAGTGGTGATTCCCTCAGAATGCAGTGCTTTTACTCCTCAACCATAATCCTACTGCACCACAAAGGGTTGCAACTTATTATTTTTATTATCCATTAATCTGTCAACCATTTCCTTGATTAAGCAATTACTTGTTTGATCCATAAAATGTCAGAAAACTGTGAAAACTGTTTCTCAAAGCCCCAAATCCTCAAATGTCTTGTTTTGTCCACAACCAAAAGATAATCCGTTTGACGCAGAGGACTATTAAAAACCCTAAAAACATTAGATTAATCAATAATCTAAATAGTTGGCAACTAATTAATCAACTAATCACTGCACTTCTCATCCAAAATATTTTTTTGGATACAGTGTCTGTCTCCCCAATACAATAGTTGAATTACCGTATAGCAAATGTCCATTTACAAAATCAAACAGCAACATTTAATTCCGGAAACAGGTAGGAAGTTGGTCCAATGAAAACTGAATCAAATTCCATTCACATTTATTGCATTTCAATGAAGGTACAACAGATCACGGTTAAATGAATCAAAGTAGACGTATATGCATGGCTGAAAAAGTAATCGGGTTAATTTAGGTGTACTGACCCTTTAACATTAACCTTTCCTTTCAATGAATCCCTTCACTAAAAGTCTCACCCAAAGAGAACCACTTGAAGATCGGCTATCAAAACCAAAACCAAAACTCACTGATAACAGTTCCTGTTAGGCAGGTTGCTATTAGTGGTCATACATATGGACATGTATACACATTCCAGAGGGGAGGGGGTGGGAGAACGAGGAAGGGAGAGAGAATGGCGAGGGTCTGTGTTTGCTATAGACTTCAGACTATATACAGCTAGTGGAATGATAAGTGTGTGTATTTATGCGTGTGTTTGCATCTGTGCACATGTGTAGGAGAGGGCAGGGTGAGGATACTGTTATTTTTCAGAAGACGTGATGTCTCATTGCACATCGCACACACACACACGCATACAGTCAGACAAACACACACGCCGTGTGTCACTGCACATTACTGTTGCTTTCTGTGGGCGCTGCGTCCAGACAATGACAGGCAGGCAGGAGCCACAGCATAATGAGAGAGAGCAGGGGCCTTCGCTTACACACACACTTCCACGCGCACACACACAAACACAGAGGGCAGTCGGCTTCACTCCGTCCCCTAGCCTCTCAATTACCCAGCAGGCTTTTAGTGCCACTCCGCTCCACTACAGCAAATTACCCAGGGCCCTGTCTCACTTAGAGACCTGTGACTGTGTTTGAGCGTGTGTGTGTGTGTGTGTATTAGTGGGTGTGGGTGCTTGACAGAGGTAGAGCAAGAGAGAGACTGTGTGTGTGTGCGTGTGTGTGTGTGTGTCGTGCTAAAGTGAGTAGCTCTGAAACAGTGGCTGGAGCCCAGCAGAGGCACGTGAAAAGCTAATAAAAGTGTTTGAATGCAACTGCCATTAGGCTAATACCTCTCCACAAGTATGACACACACACACACACACGTGCACACACACACGCACACACCCACACACACACACACCAGAGGCACACACACATACAGTGTGAGAGAGGAGAGAAGAGGCGACAGTGTCAGCTGCAGTGCCCTCTCTTAGATCAAATGTAGCTCTCTGGCTGGCTGAGAGTGCTGGCTTTTATTGAATGAGATATTAAAGAGTTGTTAGCTGAAGAATACTGATACAAATGGCTACTGTTGACTGTTTAATTGCATCACAATTTGGTATAACTTCTGAAAAATCTACACCTCTCTTCTTGCCGTGATCCACACGTTTTTGGGCCCTCTGTGTTTGAATAACTTCACAATCGTGTCAAAAGCCTGCCTGCTTAGGAAACAAGTAGAGTCTTTGCCAATCACTAGGTGTTATTGATCTATAATAACACCTAGCTGTAAGCTGTAATGCAGGGGACTCAAATCATGGGATCACAAACTCAAATACATTTAGAAGAAGAGTTACTTTATTAATCCCTTTGAAGTAAATAGATTTTTTTTTTTTTTTAAGGGTTAGGTGCCTTGCCTAAGGGCACCTTGGCTATGCCACACTCTATACTTATTGGTCAATGCTGGACGCAGTGCAGTTAGGAGTGCATGTCAGCTTTGCGGGTGCTTTGTGTTTGTGATGATTTCATGTTTGAACTTGATGTGGGTTTGCCAAACTAGATCAGGAGAATGGGACCTTTTTCAGTGTCTTCAGGTATCTAATCTGGTTGTAAATATGATAATGACTTAAATTCATTCATTAATTAATTATTCTATAGGTATAATTTTAGTGGCCCATGCTATACTGTGTAATGTTGGCTTTGGTTTGCTTCAGTCATTGGCTTGAGGCCAGCAGCCAAGTAAAGCACTCGACCTTTTGTGAATTTATGAATTCATAAAACTAATTGTGCTGAGCTGACGGTATTTATTTCTCATCTCTTCTTCCACACTGCCACATCTGTGAAGGTGAAGCTGAGCCATTTGCTCCATTTGTCCACACCATGGTAAGATGTAAAAACAGTTAAGTCATTATGAAAATGATCAATAGCTTATTTTCAGTGTTTTAATTGGTGTTGTATGTGTGACTTTTGTTCTAAGGACACTGGTATAACAGTGGTTATCATAGTTTGGCTTTAATATCAGCTGCAATAGACAATTCACAGTCATCTTGTTCTCACACACAGACATACTTTTTGGAGATTTTTTTTTAGAATGAAACAACTTTTCTCTTACTCAACCTGAAACCAAATCAAATCAACCAGCAGCACATACAGTGTCTAATTGAGATTGGTATCACATTGACTAAATTGCCAAAGAGATGATTTGTGCCAGAATAAGATAAAGATAAGTTAAATTAGTTAGAGTGACCCAGAGCATGTGTAAGCTAAGAATACACACACTTTGTGTCCGAGCTGCCTTGTTAGCTGTGTTATCTTCATGTGCTCTCCACTAAATGTGTGTTTGTTTGTGTTTATGTGTGTTAATATGTACATGTGCCTGTACTGCACATGCCTGGGTTTACTGAGTGTGTGTATTAAGAAATCTGTTAATTAACCATTAGCTCTGCCCTGGTGCTGGGGTGAGAGAGTGAGAGCGGCCAACAGAGAGACAGACCAGGAGAGACAGAGGATCAAAGCAGGGGTCTGTGGCCAGGGGGCCCCCCTGTGCTTAGATGAAATGCGGCGGCTGCAAACTTTAAAGACTTCCTGCCATTAGCCTGGACCTTGTCCCCTCGCAGGCCTCGCAGAAAGAGAGAGAGAGAAAGAGAAAGAGAGAGAGGGAGACTAAATACAATGACCATAATGACACTTTTGTTGGTGAAAAAGACCCACAGACAACTAGAAACAACTACTGATTGAAAATCCACATGACGTGCATCTAACACAAAAATGATGCCGGAAATTAGTTAAGGAATCTGAAACATAGTTTCTGTTTGGGCACTGAAAACTGAGCTTTTAATGATGGGTCACATACAATCAGTTGATTTGTCAATCATGGTCATAAATAATGGTGTACTAAAGAAGAGTCATGCAATGTCTTTCAATGTGAAAAATTCACTGGTTCCAGCCGCTAGAAGGTGAATATTTGTGGGTTTGTCATAGACCTTGTGATCATTGGATTCAGCTGCATTGCATTCTGGTTGCACTATGGCTCGGTCATGGCTTCATCATGACTTCAATGTCCAGTGGAAACATTTCAGAATCAGTAGCATCAGTTTTTCAGCAGCCACATTTATAATAGAGTTGTTTTGCCAATGTTTTTTCATGCTCTGAAGGTGATTAAAAAACAGTTTGCAGCTCATTTAGATGTGGTAACAGATGCTTTGTTTCTGTACTTTTGTCGCCTCTAACCCTCTCTATGATCTCTTTTTAAATGGGAGTACGGCCGATCACACATCACAGCTGTTGTCTGTTTATAGTTACTTTGTCATTAAATTGTGATTTTTTCTGATCAACATTTACTACTTTTAACCAGGTTAAACGATGGCATTCATAAGACAGATAATTTTATTATGAAGAACAGGAAGGGGCAGAGACTGGAGAAAAACCAGAACCAGAGAAAAGAGTGGCTGGGCTTTGTCTGTCCCACGCTTTACCAGAAGTTGACTGTGATGCAGAGTTATGTGAGAGGACGTAGAAGAAAAGATTTTGATTTACTTCCTATTGTTCTGCCGTTGTGGGGATGAAGATCCCTAAAATGGCCTTGAAAACATCAGTGTTGTTTTGACACAAACTCTCTTTTCAGATTTAGTCAGCTTAATGTGGGTGTGGTCTGTAATGTCATAAATAATCAATGTGCATTTTCACATACTTCAACTATGCAAGGTTACATTTACCTCCTTGCATAATCTGAGCACTCATTCATACTTTAGTGTGTGTCTGTGTGTATTTGCGTGCACATTTGAATTCTTGACCCCCTTAGAGCAAGCACCTCCACCTGGGCCGCATTAGAGAGAGGAAGTGTCTTTACTGTCCTTTTGCCAGGGCGCACACACAAATGCATGAACACACACACACACACACACCTGACAGAGCCAGGAGCGCGATCTGACCATCTCTCTGGGCGGCGGTGAGCAGAGGAAGCTCACCAAGGGCTAACGAGGGAGGATCAAAGAGCGCATTACCATGCCTCCCCTCTTCCTCTCACTCTGTCTCCATTCCTCTCTCTGCCGCTCACAAGCAATAAGAGGCCGCCGGCTGCCTGTCCTTGTGCTTGTTAGGCAGTGACAATAGGACGTGCCCTGAGCCAAAGGAAATGAATTATTTACCCCGCTCCCTCTTGTACTCTTGAAGAAAGAAAATAAAATCCCTCTTCTTGTATTACCATTGAACTCACGGCCCTTGTATTACTCACACGCCTTGTTCTGTGGCCTCAGATGTTAAATGCTCGGAATAATTCTGTTCTCCGCTGTCGGCGAAGATATCCATCCCCAGCTTGTCTGTGCCGCACACACACAGGGGAAAAGGATGCAAACTTAAAGAGATATGTACACGTGTAGACGAGGCGACTTCAACATACTTACATACGCACACTCAATCAAACACGTCTTTCACACGTGTTAGTATCAGTGGAGTTTAGGATGAACGCACAAAGGGCAAGTGGGGGCACCGAAAACAAAGCGCCAGTGATACAGTGAAGTAGGTGTTGTGTGGGTGTAATAAGCTGACAAGTATACATCTGCTAATTTATCTGATATTAAAGAGATAATTAAATTCACAATGAGACTATATTCCGTGACCCCCGGCAGTGTGGCAAGAACCTCACAAGCTAATGCTGCCCAAGAATGGACAAAAGCTGAATTTGGCCTCCGTGCAATGTGTGTGTATGTACTTGAAGCTACTTTCTTCACAGTACAATATGCCCTTGGTGAAGTGGCCTCCATAATTATTTCACTTATTCTCACACGTCCTCTCTTTCTCTCTCCACCTCTCTCCCTTCCCCAATCACACTTTTTCTCATCATAATTCCTCATCACACCCCTTCCTCCACCTCCTTCTCTTCTCCTCTCTTTTCTCATCTGTCCGCCCCTCCTTATTTTCTGTCTCCGCTTATCTTTCTGCCTCCCCTGTCCTCTGTCCTGGCCCTGCCTCTGTTCTTAGGAGGCATAATGACTGTCTTTGAAACAAGGGGGGAGTAATGGTCACCTTGATAATGATGATGGTCGTGTTGGTGAAGCGACGAGAGGGTCGGGGGCGGAGCGTAGCCTGTCAGCGTGGGCTCACCTCACTTGCTCTCCTGTCCCAGCATCAGAGTGGGAGCAGAAACTAGTGAACATTGAAACTGGTGATTGTTCTTCTATTTTCTCTTATTTTATTTTATTTTATTTTATTCTTTCGTACTCTACATGCCCGTTAGATCAATACCCAGAGACCTGAGGCCGACACAATGTGCTGCGGGCTACGCTGGGGCCTGTGTGGGCCCCAGACAATCCATCTCTATACACTTCTACTGGTGGAGGACATGAAAGCGCCTTCATTAGCCGCGCCAAAAGACTCATATATTTCTCACAGGGCATAAAAGGCCATTGTAAAAACGCCCTCTGTTCCCTTTCAAACATAAAACGTGTCAGACGGTACAAAAGGATTCCAGTCGTCACAGAGAGCAAGGATCATTACGAAACAAGCCAGCAGAGAAGGCCGAGCAAAGTGAGCAGAGCAATGAGAGGAAATCATGATTAGAGAAATACAGAGAAGAGAATTGGGTAACAGTTTTGATGAGTAACCTAAAAGAAGAGGCTAGATGCAAAGCCATGAAGAGATGGATGAAGGAGGAGAGGAACGTGATACATCCACAGAGCAGATTATTTCCAGGTAGTCCTTTAGTCCTTTATACTTCAGGCCCATACTTCAGGCAGCTTCGTGTCTTTTTCTTTCTGACTTCCTGTGTGTACAAACCTTGAGTTAGGGGAGCATATGCCCTAAAAGCACCTTTCTGGAGGCCTTGGACAGATAATGACTGCGTTGCTAGTCTATTATAAACCACACAGGCCTTGCACACCGTTGTTCCAGCCTGTTCCAAAAAGAGCCTCCACAAAAGATCCAGCTTTCTGGATTTCAATAGTCCCGCAACCCCCCTCCCAGCACCCAACTGCAGGGAAACTGACCCTGTGCATAACTGGCAAAGGAACTCAATTACTGGTAGGTTGCCACGGTCAAAGCTGTCTCAGTTTCACGATGCCCACACTGGTATTGTTCGGGTAGCAAATCACTGCGCTTGTAGGGAGCTTGTCCCTCATGAAAGATAACTGGAATTCAGACGCGGTGAGTTCTACGAAGACCCCTGACAAAAGAGGCTGATTGAGATTGACCTCTGCTATATGCTGTACAACAGACAATGCTGTATCTCTTACGCAAGCTCTCTTTATGCGATGAAACGCAGACAGCAATGACCTCCCGATCTACGCCATTATCCACCCAGAAATTCTTTTCAGCTTTTAACGCAAAAGCGAATGAGTCTGCAGCCATGACCAAAAATCGACGCAGTAGCAGAAATTTATGGGGGAAAAGGCTGGAACATAAAAATAAAATAGGTGGATAAAAGAGGAGGAATGAAAAGGCTAGAAAAGAAATTGAATAAGAGCCAGGTATTTATCTGCATGAAACTATTTCCCTTAGTACTGGATCCGACAGGAATCTAAGTGAATGTCACATGAAAATACAGTTTTGTTCTTGTTTTTTGCAAGTCCACTGCTTTCATCAACGCTTTGTGGTTTGGAGTGGGACTTATTGATCCAAAGAACATTAAACACAATGAATTAACAGACACAAACGTCTCGAGGTTTCAAGGTAGAGTTCTTGTGCTAAAGCTGTAGATTCAATGTTTTTTGTTCATATCAGGTCAAATACGTGACCTCTGAATATAAAATTCCAAGAGTGCTCACTGAGATCCTGTCTCACCTGACTGTTTTTTGGAATGAAAGTTTTTAGGGAAATGGTGGCGTTCTTGAATAAAGGTAGCACTCATTATCCATTAAAGACACTTAAATTCTCATGCTTTCGCCTCTTCTTGTTCTGTGCTTTTCTTCAGATAGTTGCAACAACTAAGCTGCTTCTTTTGGATTGACCTATTTAGGAATAAGTGAGCTGATAAGACAACAAAAACAACACTGAAAAGGAGGGGAGGGTCATGTAATGAAAAAACTTCCCAGATTTGTAACACAGCGGATGAACTTGTCAATGCGGCTTAAAAGACTCATTACATTATTAAGCCACAGTGCAGTGATTTGTTTTCAAGTACAACAAGGCTCACTGTGCCCAACATTAACCACCCGTGTTGAGCTGTGTGTGTGTGTGTGTGTGTGTGTGTGTGTGTGTGTGCGTGTGTGTGTGTGTGTGTGTGTGTGTTTGGGGAGGAGGAGGAACACCAACTATCGCAGAAGACGTGTTCAAGATGGAAAGCCACTGGTGACCTGCGTAGGCAAAGACTAGAGTATTACTCCAACAGCAAAGATTACATGGTACTTACAGGAGGTCAGGCTCCAGAGACAGTACAGGGGAAGAAAATGGGAGGGGGAATAGGGGGCCTGTACAGCATGAGCGGAAGCACGTACAAGAGAAGAAGGTGAAACTGATTCAGTCTGTGTCCACAGCTTTTTTATTACTGGGGCTCCGTGTGTGTGTGTGTGATTTACCACTTCAGACACAGTACTTCAATGATTCTGTGTGTCACAGTAGCAGTAAAATCTGGTTTGCTGTTACAAGTTCTTGACTAAATTAAAATGATTTGTGTATCTGACTTCAAACCCAAAAAGAGGATGCTGCTTTTCTAAAATGTAGTATTGAATAATTTTTTAAGACATTACTGATTTAAATTAATTGAGATGATCTCCTGATTTGAGCCCCGATCAAAACTTTTTGGTTTCATGAACAACCCATGTAACGCTATTTTACTTTTTATCAAAATTCCACATACTCTCTCATTCTCTTCGTGCAGGTGCCTCAAGCTTGCTCTTTTCCGCATGTCATTTTCATTGGACTTCTGCCTACTCATATAGCCACCACAGAGCACCTAACAGAGACCTTCCTAGCATTAAACTGATTTTTGTGAAACACCCATCTGGTTCCAAACGGCTAAAAACAACTTTCAGGCAGTGAAACGAAGCAAAACGAAATATACAATCAATTCAGACCTACTAAAGAGAAAGGCGTAAGAGTGGGCAAGAAAAAAAACCCATCAACAGATGTTCCTTCATTATTGAGCTTTTTACAAAATACCTGAAACAACCCTTTTTTTATTTAATGAGTGTCCTGACCCAGACAGTTGAAAAAGCCTCTTAGAACTGTTAGATGGCAGATCACACATTATCGAGTTTACTATTCTCTCTATTTTTGTCTTGCTATTATTTAGTTATTATTGTTTATTTTTGGTCATTTTATCCATAGGGATTGTGTGCAGCACTGTTACAAGAACATGTGATGGAAACACAGTGTGTCACGTGTCCTGCAGCAGCCTTGACCAAGAAAAATTGCGTTCCTAGAATTTAAAAATGCCCCCTGGCTTTTTTGATTATGTTTCACTTATGTCCTGTCATGTGCCTCCTTATATCACTTGAATACATAAATTGTGAAGCCTTCATAGCATGTAATTTATATGTTAATCTGTTGTGCTAGGCAATATTAGTTCTGACATTTGTACGAGTTAATCTCATAATGCCCCGACAAGCGTTATATTAAGTTTAGTTCAATCTTAAACACACTGTTAGGGTGCTTACACACATTAAGGGCAGTTTGACCAGTGTGACTGTGACTGCAGTTTATGTAAAGTGAGTCCAAGTGTATCTGAATACTATGTTCAAAGTGCAGGGAGGCACAGCTGATGGTGATAACTTATCTCTGTCAGTCGGCGAGGGGATACTTCTGTCACTTGGCTGGAGCATATGATTGCAGGTATATGCAGATTCTATCTGAGTGGGTGAGTTGTGAGTACCAGCTTATCATGAGTTTGCAGGAGCCGTCTCTCCTACGGTGGGATCCACAAACACCTGTTGAAAAGGAGCACGCAAGCTTCTGAACTCAACACGATAAGAGGCGGCGGTGAATGCACCAGTCACACCGAAGAGTGGGATGTTTGGAGAAATGTTGATTGCTAAACAAACAAGTAAAAAAAAGATGGCAGAAGTTGATGTCTGAAATGTGTTTCTTTTCTCCAAGGAAATACACACAAGCCTCAACGTAGCCACAATTTTGATATACTATATGTGCCACTGTTCTCTTCCCTTTTTCGTCTATTGTTTTAACAGGGGTGAAATGTTGAAAACCAGACTGGCCACGTTCAATCTTTGTGAAGATTAGCAAGCGGAAAGCACATGTGCTCTGAGGGAGGTTCACCGCGATAATTACCAAGCCTCCCGGTTGCATCTGCCTCATGCTAACTGGTGGCAAGCCAACCGACAACATGCACCGAAAACAACAGTCCCTCTCTGCTGGCAGTGCTGCCACTCGCTCGCTTTTTTTTTAAGCTCTCTGTGTCTCTCTGCCTTTTTCTCTCCCTCTCTCTGGCCCCATCTGTCTTCTCTTCCTCTTTCATCTCTTCGTCGTCTGCATCTTTATCACATTTCCCTTTTTTTTTGCTCCTGAGCTCTCTTTTTCTCCCCTCCTACTCTTGTTTCCACTCCTCCTCTCTGTGTTCTCTCGCTCCTCTCTGCACCCGTGGCCATGTGGTCCAGGCGAGGTAGCAGGGTGACAGAAGCCGGACCCTTTGGTGTCGCAAGTTCCTTATCTCGCTTACGAGGTGCTGCCGTGCATGTGCACTGAGTGTTTGAGAGTGTGTGCATGTGTGTGAGCGGGGCGCTGTTCTCGAGGGCAAAGTGAGGTGTGAGAGGATGATGCACTTGATACACTGTGAGGAGAGGAGGAAGAAGTGAGGGAAAGGAGTGGAGGGAGAGACTTCCAGAGAGAGGGAGGGAGGTGGAGGCCAGGACTGAGCTGCTTGCGCTGAGTACGCCTCCTACTGGACCTTAGTTTAGTCATCAGAGAGCTACGTGGTTCACAGTGAAAATAAAATATTCAATTTAGTAAGTCACGGATGTGAGGCTTTCCCTCAACTTAAAACAAGTTGGATTAAATGATTACACTTGCTTATAAGAGGCAATATTTTTGTGTCATCTTCATGATATTATGATATGCGGTTATGTTATCTGTTGCTTTAATGAAAGTCTTTAAATTTGTAAAACAGCATTCATGTCATATAAATAGTACAGCATATGTTGGCAGATTGTTTTCTCATAATAAGATTTCAAAACTCAAAATTACTTGTTAACATATAGCTTTATTTCACCCTGATAAAACAACTTTGAATAGTGGACAACATTATTTCATATCACTTCAAATTAAGGCAATATTATATTTCTGTTTTTATATATAAGTGATCTTATATATCATTTCTTAACAATTATTATCATGTAGTTTCTGCTTGCTCTGGTTTAATTTAAAATCAAGTAGCAACCTCTGTGGCTGTGAAATGCCAAAAACTGCAATTCCTCTAATGTCCATTTGTGGCTGGCTATAGAACAAGTCAATCCTCATAAGCCCCCATATTGTTATATCCAACTTCACAGCACGAGTAAACATGTCTACAGCCTGGTAAAAAAAAAAAAAAAAAAAAGTCAGTTTCTGCAACCAGGCTTCATTCAACCCATCTCAGCTCCACCCCACCAATTTTTTGATTAGCCAGGAGCCAGTAAAGGTAGAACTGCCAAAATGGAGACAACCAGAACCACCACACTGGGAATCCCATGACTGACATCATGGAGACTACGTCCATTTTTATTTATAGTACATGTTTACAAAACATGGGACAGGAAGAAATATGTTGACATGTAGCCCATCTCTGCAGTCTATGAGAAGCTTCTCTAGATTTATCAGTGTCACTGAAGTGGCCTTGAGCAAGACCGTAAACCTTTAAGTGCCTGTGGGTGTTGAAGAAGTTGCAGTAGAAAGCTTTGGTTTCACTATGAGTGTACTTGTATGATTACGCGTGTGACAAATAGTTTTGAACTGAATAATAATAGAACTTTCCAAAATAACCAAGCCCACCTAGTACTGCAATTGGCCAGATGTGCGGAGGTGAGAAAACAGGCTTATAGAGTTTAGACTTCTTTCTCTGAATTTTTGACTCATGACATACAATTATAACAATTACTTATTACAACATCAGAGAAAGATTGTCGGAAAGTGTCAAGTACACTGAAACCTTAAGGTACATGAATGTTAAAAAGATGTTTTTTTTCTCTGGTCTTACACTGGACTTACATTCTCATGCTCAAGAGGAGAGAATTGAACACATTTCTGGGTTGTTGTCAGCATCACTGTCGATGATTAACCTCTACAGGATGATGTGAACATACTAGTGTGGACTTTCAACATAAACAAATCTACCCTCATCAGTGCAGACATGACCCTGAGAGATGAAGAGCCTCCTTAGCACAGACTCCCTGGGTTAATATACGTAAGTAAAGAGGCAGAGGTCTTTGACTGCTTCTGCCTTTCTGTAGCCTGTAGCTGACAGACAGAGCAGAATGGCTTGACTTTTGGATTCGAGCCCTTTTGTGTGTGGCACAGACGCCGAGCAGACATTGCACAGCCGTTGCGTGGACGTGGAGGCCTCGGGTCGCCGCTACACTGTTATTAAAAACAGTGTGATAGCATGTGGGCTGTTCCCTCTACTCTCCCTGTTTCTTCTCTCTCTTTTCTCTCCTTGAGCACAATCAATCGCTCTTCTCTTTCCCTCTTTTGAGTAATAGAACTACTGCAGTCCTCTGTGTCTCTTTTTTCACTGTGTTTACCAGTGAGGCAGCTTCCACACAGCACACATGCAGACTGTATTTTACCAGAGTAGTCTCAGAGCCCCTCCACCCAACAACCACACATTTCCCTCGCTGTTTATCTCATATACCTCTCCTACCATCTTTCCCTATCCTTTTCTTGCCATTTTGCATTCCTAAACTTTCCTCTACTCTTTGTCAGTATTCAAAAAGCTTGAAAGAAAAAAATTTTTAAAAAAAAATAAAAAAATCACACAGCCTTGTGAGTCTTCTTCAACTGACTTGAGCACCCACTACCCACCCCCAATTGGGAGACAAGTGTTTTTCAAAGACGCTCTCTTGGAGGTCCTTGAAGAAGATGGTGACAATTCTCAGGGTTTTCAAGTAAACCATGGGCAAAAAAAACACATCCCATCATTCACTGCTACTAAGTGAAATGGCAAGCATTTGGAACCAAAGGCTTTTTTCTATATCTGTCCGCCTGTCCACTCTTTGAAGTGAAAGGTTTTTTAAAAATCGACGCTGTTTTGGACCTTTTGAAAATGTCACAGTGAATTTTTATGCAGGTTACACTCTTCATCCAGTGTTGATAATGCACTTCTGTACCCATATGCGCACACACACTTATACATATAAAAATACTGTATATTGTAAGGATATCTAACTAGAATATTGATCGCTTTTTCTCTGTTTGTTGAGTGGCTGATATGTACTACAATCAAGTGCTGACGGAGGTCTTGGCTGACTCGCACAGAGGAAACAACTGCAACCACCATAAACTATCTGCAGAAGAGATATGATGGCTTACTCTAACACAGGCAAAAATCCTCATTTCCCTCTCATTTTCCTCTCATTTCCACGTTCACTTTCCCCTGAGAGCGCTGTAAAATGAGTTCTATTACAATACCCATCACAAGCCCCTTTTAAAAAGTGGATACAGATGCACACCCAGGTATTCACGAGCCAAAACATTCACATTACAAAGACTTGACAGAAATGTGTGCATTCAGGCGTAAAGATTCATATGCATAGGCAAATTGCATGCAAAAAGTCAGTCCCAAAGATCACGTCTTCAAACCAAACATGGGCTGAAACAAAGTCACACACACTCACGGTAAAAAAAAATGGAGAAAATAAGCCAGGCTGCTTATAGGTCAGTAAGAACATCATTTAGTGAGTCAGGCCTATCAATCAGTTATCCATTAGTTAGTTGGTCAGGCAGGCACAATAGCAAAACAATCAAAACGTATCACCTTGTTACTGGAGCCCAAAGAATTTTTTTAGAGCCATGGTAGTCAAATAGAAATGAAGATATTAGTAGCAAGATAGTAAGATATTGAATGATTAGTGAGGTGAAAAATCAGGATGTGAAGGTCAGAGAGCTGGACAGGATATCTACTGACCATTGATTGAACACAAATTACTTTGCAGAATCAGCCAATATAAATGTTCTTATTTGGTTAATAGAGTTGGATTGTCTGAGGCCTTCCCTGGAATCCAACAACTTCTTGGACATTTTCAAAAACAGATAATCTGACAATCTCTGCAGCTTTAAGCAGCAATTGGTCAAGTGTGCAGAGGTGTTAAAGTGGGCCGCTCTCACACTTTCACTAACAACGTCTGCCGCTTTTCATGTGTGCAACACCACAAATGATTTTGAGGAGAGACTTGAATGTGGCCATTAAACATTTTCACCATTAGAAGTGGTTGTAGAAGTTGGACTACCACATTTAAAGGGGGAAAAAAGTGTATACTGAAACATCTTTAACGTCTGCTATATCAAGTCCATGGCTACGTTTCGCTCTCAGATACTTCAGTCAGCCAAGCAGCCAGTCAATCAGTCAGTATTCCTGGCTGCAGTCTGAGCCGATTCCCCAGACCCGGCCTGCCCGGCTCCAGAGACAGGCAAAAGAGGTGGAGCCAGGAGGCCTATCAAAGGTCCATCCACAACGGACCTCATTACAGCTTCAAGAGGCGCAGTCACACCTCGCTCCAGCCATCCCACCACCCGTCCCCGGAAACCACTCTGCTATTCTCCTCCTTTGCCTCTCTTGTTCTGTTTTCTGATACTCGCTCATTCTCACTCATCCTCACCATTCTCTCTCCGTTTCCCTCTCATCTGTCTTTTCTAGAAGGGGCACGTCAGATGTAAACAAAGCCCAACGCCAGCCACTAATTAAATAGATGAGCGGTATTAACATAACCTGAAAGCCCCAGCCAATTGTACCCCCCCCTCCACTTCCCTTTAATACCCCTCCTCCTCATCCCTCCATCCATTTTTTAAATTTTTTTTCTTGTTGTTGTGATCCGAGCAGTGAGCGCCAATTGTGGGCAGTGTAATTACCATTAGGACAGAAAGCCTAGCATGTCTTTGATATGGTAATGATGCTTCATGTACACCCTGTACACCCTCCAAACGTCCCTAACCAGCACACAAGCATACACACACCCGTTCCATCACCTCCCTCTCCCCCCCGACACACACACACACACTTCCAAATAATCTCACCCATGAATATCAAGTAGAGCAACTCGTCAACACCTGATAGTGACGGCTGCAGTTCTGCATGAGTTGCTGAAGGGTGATGGGAGGGGTGAGAGAGCAAGAGAGATGGAGCGGAGAAAGGAAGAGGGGATGGGTGATGGATAAAGCGACGGAGGGCAGGGTTGGGGGCAGGGGTGTGGTACAAACATAAGTGCCAAAATTACACAGACAGAAAGAGAGGGGGAGGGAGTGACAAAGGCGGTAGAGAGTGATAAGAGGAGAGGAAAGTGAAAAGATGACTAAATTGTGACTAAAGAGGAAAGGAGGTGGAAGGGCAGGAGAGAGGGCTTGTCAAGGGAGTGTAACCTCAGTTATTGTCACATGCTAGTTGTACGACCATCGCTCCTGCTTTAATTATTAATTGCACTTGTCAGGCATCATTAAGTTCTCTTTAGCGTCTCAGTGTCGGTCAGACCGGACAAGAACATCCCCTGCTGCTAACATTGGTCTAGTCACATTTTCTTTTTTCCCCTCTTTGCCTTTCCCTTCATCTTCTCCTTACTTTCCTAACCCTTCCTGCCTTGGTCACCCCCGCCGCATCTCTTTCTCAATGTACTTCTACTTTCCGCCCTCTCTTCTGACTCCTGCTCCCTTTCTCTCCATCATCTCTCCTCCTCTGTGTCCAGGCTCTGGCCTCCAGCCCATGGATGGAACAGGAACAAACCGACTGCCCAGCTCCCCGCTGTCTCCCTCTCATCCCAACTACACACACCATCCCTCCAATGCCTCCATCGGTCCAAATCCCGCAGCCTTTCCCCCACCAACACCACGTGGCCCTGGCCAGCCGCACAAAATAGCCATGGACCTGGATCCCATGAACAAGAGAGAGTGACAAGTCTCATGGGGACACAATGCACAATGTCAGATGCACACAGTGTTCCTGTGCGTTCAGCATCTCGCCTTTGTGGTGGTAAAAAAAACAGATGCCATTGGCTCTGCAACATGAGGCCTATGCCAGCTAAAGAAACTTGGATTCAACACAAAAAAATGTCCCAATTAAACTTCAAAAAAGATACAGTATACACAGCATGTAATCACATGTGAACTTGTCCTGAACACTAAAAAACAGCCTGATTATTCATTGGAGAATAGATGTACAGTGTCCTTGCACTACACTGCAGGTACTGTATGCATTGAGACATTGTGTGCTACAAATGGTCTGCATGCTGGCAAAAGGTGGCTTTGTCATTGTCTGTACATCATGTGCATTGTGTGCAATTTGGTGACAATTGTCATTCTACAGGTCTACAAATGTATTCAATGCACTCATCCTCATCATATAATCTATATTAGCAGTATTCAGACTCAATCACATCTCCTCTCAGTTAGGTATATATACTACATAAGGCTTTTCCAAATATGCTTTAGAGAATACGTAATTGTTGTCTCATTGATGCTCAGTGGCGACAATTATTTCAGTCCAGGTAGTGCTGTGTTCTTGTAATGCAAAGAAGTTGTAGGGAGGTGGTCGGGGTAGATGGTAGGCCTCCAAAAAGTGCATCACTTTGATATCTTGGATCCTGCAAGTGATCATATTTTGGCTCCTAAAATACTTAGATTAAAGAGAACTCCACCAAGCATAGCATCACACTTCTGTAACATTGTTTGACTCATTGCACACATTTTGCTTGAAAAGGGATCTAAATCGATCAAGCGGAACCAGAGTTGTCTTTTTTGTTTCTGGTATTCTTCCTTGTCAAAACCTGGCGCGTACATTTCCCACATGCGTCTCTACTGCCAACAGTGGCCATGAATAATTGCCTTGAGTGACATCACTTGAGACATTATCAGACTTTGCACAGCTCCCTCTGGAGCTACAAAAGGTTTCATACAACATTTTTCATGTGCAGCAGAACTAACCAATTTATTTATCCTTTTTATGTTTTCAGCTTGATGTCTACATTTCATGTCTGTTGCTCTGTCTTGTATTTTCTCTTTTCTCTTTTATTGTGAAGCACTTTTTGACATCTGCTCTTTAAAGGTGCTATATAAAAAAAAACTTACTTCTTGCCTGTAAACAGACTTTGTTCTGTGAAATTGATGGAGTTTCCCTTTCACAAATATTGTAGTTTTGGTTAAATACTGTAAACGTAAACATGTCCCATCTAATGCTTCTGTTGACTTAATATTTAACCAAAAACAACGTCTTCTCATAAACTTAAGTGCTTTGATTTGCTTAAATATGACCATAAAAATGTTCAGGTTGTCATGATTGGTGATACATTCACTAATTATTCACTGTTTATTAATTTTGTGATTGTGAATATAAATTCATTAAAAAAGGTTTCCTCACAATTTTAATAAAAAAAAGCATAATTTTAAGCATTGCTTGTGTCACTGAAATTATGCAGATGAAAAATAAGTGTCCCCTATATTTTTTGTCTTTAATCTTATTTTTCATACTTGAAAATGATGATATATTGTCACATTTGCAATAATCTCTTAATTATTTTTTTTTATTTAATTTACAACAGCTACTTGATTTAAAAATATGATGAAAAAAATTAGGTGACAGCTTGTTATTTTATATTTATCTAAAACTAAAGTAACATTGCAATCACTACTGCTTATAATGTAAATATCTTGACCAGAAAATCAATTCTACTTTGTACTTTTTGTACTTTATATAAATATATATATATATATACGGTCATAAAAGAGTCGATAGAGGTGAGAGAGGCTGAGAAGGTAGGCAGGCCTCGCTGCTCTCTCTCTCACTCTCTGTCGTCCCGCCGGCTCCCCAGTGGGCCACAGAGAGCAGAGGGAGCCCCGGTCGATCAGAGGGGAGCCCAGATGGACTGAGACGCACACACACAAACACACGCATGCACACACATACACACACACTCACTCAGTCACTCACATGTCATATGTTATCCCATCTGCACTGTCACCAAGCTGCCTGTAACCCCAGGGCCTTGCGGGGGCTACACACACATACACACACATACACACACACTCACATACACACACACACACACACACACAATGTACACGCATACAAACACAGTCAAACAGTCACACACAAAGGTTAGAAAATGTGTGATGGTGTACGCACACATATACACACAGCAGAGGTGTTCCTAGTGTGTAATTGGAGGTGAAGATAACTGCAGCCTCTCTTGTTCGCTTGAGTGGGCACCCGCATGGTAGCAGTCATACACACACAACTGTACATACACACATATATGCACACACTCCCCAATATGCGTCTTTTCACATGACTGAAAGCTATTCTATAGGCAAACATTGGTGTATGATCCACCATGTGTATTCTGTCACACTGAGACTGACTAGATACTAAATCCATAAACACATACAAGTGCATTTCTCTTTCACAATCAACAGTAATAGACTGGCAGTATAAATATATTGTCATATTATAAAAAGCTCTATGTTACAGTTGACAAAAAAGGTAGCTGTTAATACAACTAGCAGTTAATAATAATGATAATAACACAAGAATGCTTTGCACATATGGAGTCTGAGAAAACAAAACACGAGAACAGAAAAAATACTAGCACTGTTTGCCGGGAAAGACAGATTTAACCAAGACCATAGGCTGTGGTGAACAGCTAGGCTGTCAAGATTTTTTTTGAAGTACATAGATACAGCGATGCAGATCTCTGCCAGGCTCTTAGTTACAAAGGGTGGGGACTGCCAAACTGAACACTATCACCAGAAGCTGGTGTAGGGAATGGTGAACAGACCCGTGTTTGAAGACATCAGATTCTGGGATGGGGTATAGGGCTGGTGGAGGTCTGGTACTGGGAGGCAAGGACATGAAGGGTTTTGCAGGTGAGGATGAGGATTTCATAGGAAATGGAACACTAAACCAGGTGCCAATGAAGGTGAATATAGGGGTAGGGTGATGTATTGTCAGGGCTTTGTAGTCCAGATGGGAGGTGATGAGAGTGATGGCTGGAGCCTGGAGATGTTTTTGAGGAGGTAGAAAGTAGATTTGGTGTGTGACTGGAATGAGAAAGTGGAGTCCAGAATGACACACAAGTTTGGCACATGTGGCTGTGAATGGGCGTCAAGGAGAAGATCTCCTGTCTTCAACCGGGGCAGTGCTTTGGGAGCCACAACCATGAGCTCAGTTTTGTTTTTATTTAGCATGAGTAGATTATTAGACGACAACCTGTTTTTTATACTGCACAGGCAGTTAACAAGGCCCTGTGGGGTGAGTGGGGTGAATGGTTTAATGATAAGATAGAGCTGGGTGTCATCAGCATAACAGTGGAAGCTTAGGCCACAGTGGCAACTGATCTGGCAAAGGGGAACATATAGATGGTAAAAAGAAGGAGACCAAGTACAGAGCCTTGGGGTTCTAACTGGAGCCAGTTAAATGGTTCTGGCTATTTACTGAATACACACTGTGGCAATCATACCAAGTATCAAATATAACGTTTATCATGTTCGCTATCAATTTAAAATGACTTTTTAATTATCAAAATAGGACAAACATTTCAAATGTTAAATGTTATCTCAACAGAAGTTGCTGTAGCGGAAGCTTCCCAAAATAAAATAATTTTTAAAAATCTGACCAGAGTTGATGCCAAATTTTGGTAGATGACAGTTCTCTCTCTGTGCTACTGACGGATTTCAGTGTATCAAGGTTTAATACCAAACCCTAGCAATGTCACCATGTTTCCACATTTTAGCAAATAACTTTAGTATTTAGAGTTTAGTATTACCATTACTGAAACATGGCCACAAACATTAAATTGTTTAAAACAGAAATTTACCTTTAAAACTTTGAAAAAGGAGTCAAGTGCAATTGTAACTTAACTTGTATAATATTACACAGAAAATCAAATCTAGTGTAAAACTGAAACTCCATTTCCTGCTCACACACACTGAACTTTGACCTGCTTATTTATCATCAGTCACATAAAGAATGAGCTAAAGGACCTAAAATTTACATGAAACAAACAAATGCGGTCACACACACACACACAGGCCTTTGTCTAACAGAATGAGACCAGTAATCTTTCCTCCACTTATCTTGGACGTGTCAGCTAAATGGGAAGTGAAAAGTCAAATATGAGATGTCACATTTAGTTTACCTCGCTGCCTACTCCCTCCATCTCTGCCTCCCCCCGATCTCTCCCTTCATCCTTCGCCTGTTTTGTTCTGCACATCTCTACTTGATTGCATCTCCTTCCACCTCAACATGATGCTCACACAATACACAATACTCAGCTCCCATCTGGGTGATGGTTGTGTATGAGCATGTTGATTTAATGGATTTTATACAAAGCATGGAGCATTTAGTCTGAGCGTCAAGTAAGGGGGTCTGACAAAGAAAGAAACAGAGATAGACTGAGAAGACAAAAGGAGATGCAGAATATAAATATTTGGAATGTAATGCTTCCAGTGATGCCATGTTGCCCTAATTATTACTTTTCTCAGCTGCCACATGGTGGAAAATCACTTTTCTTTTTGAAAAGAAGACAAAGTCATATCACACCTGGCCATTACATTGCCACATCTACATGAGCCAAATTCAGCCAGGTACTTGTGAAAATTTCACTCACACATTTGTTGCGATTTTCATCTCCAGTAATCTTTGGCTGCAACTGACTTTCAGTAATGTTACACAAGTTTTCAATTCTTTGTGAAGACTGCCTCAATCGTGATGTACTTTGAAAGAAAGTGTATTTAATAAGCCAGAAATTGGTTAAAACCAACAGTTTTATCAAATCATACGATTGCTGTAGGATGTTGCAGAATTTCCTCACCTTAAACTAAGTGACCAGGTAAATGGCCACTGCACTATAAGATTTAGTAAGTTATTCCATTACTTATGCTTTGCTTTTTGTGAGCGCAAAGAAAATATTAAGGCACAAGTCAGACAAAAGATCCACACACTGTACTGATAGCTCCTAGCAAACTGAATTTAACTGATCCCTTGTCCACTGTTTGTCCAAAGTAAACGGTTCTCATTCAAATTTCTCTTTTAATTTATATTCATCCATTTTGCTTTGTTAATACTGTATGTGTAACCTTGACCAAGATGAGAAGCTCCAAAATATGACAGAGAAGCTGGCATGGCTGTTGTACAAGCTCTGATTTAATTTTTCCTAAAAAAAAAAAAAAAAAAAACTTTAATAAAATGGAAAGCCTAAGGAACTTTAGAAGAGTCAGGTTAGGCCTAATTAGATCAAGAAAAACTTCATATCAACAGCAACAGTTGTTTCAGCAAAAGACCAAAAGATTCCATATATTTTAAGTGACAAATCCCTCTGGCAGCTGCAGTAATTACGATTCTTGTCTGTCAGGAGCAAAGGAAGAAATAGTGTGATAGAGCCACAAAGTCTGCAGAGAGGAGGTCAGTGTGGATGAATGGGTCAACAAAACATCAGATTTTGACATGAGAGAACGCTGTTGGTTTTCCTTTTCCTACTGACAGTCAACATTTTTTTTTAAACCTGACCACAATGTTTTCGCAAGTTGCTATTTTAATCTCAACCATGAACTTTCCCCATCTTTAACCAAGTAATTTTTGTGCCTAAAACTAACCAAACCTTGATCATAGCAATTGATATTGTTCTTCAAACTGTATTTTGTGAAGACTGGAAGGCACAGAAAAAACAAACCATGAACTGTAGTTAGTTTCTGTGTGATGTTAACCCAGAATTCAAGTTATCACTTTGGCTCTCTATCACCAAATTCTGTTGTATTCTGCATAGAAGATAGGAAGGCAGCTGATTACCTCTGGTGCCAGAGAGCTGCACATTAAAATAAGCTGAAATAAGCAATAATTAATTAGGTCGATGCGTCATCACCACATCCATCACAAGACACAATAGAGTCCTGTTTAAAAGCTGCAAAGTTGTGGTTTCTCTACACCTCTGAGAAATTTTCTCAAACTTGGTTAATTACATAACACACCGCTTTGCAGGTGTAAAAATCACAACAGTGCATTGAAAAGTCCCTCTGGAGACTCCAGCCAACGGGAAATTGCAGTAAAGAGTTTAATTGTAGAATTGAGAACACTGGGAGGTATAAATTCTTTCTCCGGCACTCTGGAGAGTGTTTTCTTTGTTCCTGTCAGTGGGAGAGATAACAATTCCTCCCACCGTTAACTACCTGCCTGCCTGCCGACCAGGTTTTGTTGTGTTTTCCTGTGTTTTGTTGTTGCTAATAAGCCTAATTGGCCATAACCCAAGCACCCAGAGAGGGGCGGGGGGGTAATGAAACTACCTGCTCTATCTCCCTCTCTCTCTCTTTCTCTCTCTCTCTCTCTCCTTCTCTATCTCACTTTCTCTTGTTCTCTTCAAGGAGAAACAATTCCACAGAGGAACAGAAAGCGCATTAAGGGTGTGCAATCTATGAGGCCCGGAGCTCTTTGCACTCACACACACACATACACAGGTAAAGGAGGGAGGAATAAGGTGGAGGAGAAGGGGGCACGAGCAGGTAGAGAACGAGAAAGAGCGATAGGAAAAAGAGAAAGGAAGGCTTGTACGTCTGTGCAGTTTCCCCGAGAGCGAAGAACAAAGCTAGGTAATGTTTATGGATGATGATCTTTAAAGGCCTGGCATTTGCTGAGCAGCACTTTGATACTAAAAACACCCTTGATTATCACTGGGTCAGGCTATAGAATGCAAACTCTTGATGTTTAATTGATGTGGCTGTTTTGTGACAGTTAAATACGTCACGCTGCTGTTTTGATCTCGCTACTATGTCATATCATATAGCCGCAGGAAGCCATTGATGTAAGATTCATTTGTTCTGCACCGCAAATAGTGATTCTCTATTTGGTCTGTACACATGTGGTTAATCTTTAACTGTAGCTCACACTCACTGTGTGTGTGCTTCTGCATGTCCTGCTCATCAGCACATATTTGTACTTTTCTTCTATCCAGGAACAAAGCCACAGACACAAAAGCCATGCAAACTATGACACATTTGCGTAAAATGAGCACTGTATGTATATGTGTGTGTGTGTGTGTGTGTGTGTGTGTGTGTGTGTGTGTGTGTGTGTGTGTGTGTGTGTGTGCGCGTGTGCGCGTGTGCGTGTGTGTTGTACAGTGAAACATCAGTATCCGGTAAAAATGTTGTTTTAATAGTCCTCTGAGATAAAGGCAGTGAAACCGCCCTGCCCACACTCTGAGGGAATACTATGAGAACAGTATGTCAGTGGGCAGATTGTTTGTGTGTGTGTGTGTGTGTGTGTGTGTGTGTGTGTGTGTGTGTGTGTGTGTGTGTGTGTGTGTGTGTGTGTGTGTGTGTGTGTGTGTGTGTGTGTTTGGAGCAATGGGACCTGAAGGAACACCACAAGGACAATCTGTCGCCCCTCGGCCTGGGCCCTGGGTGACAGATGATGTGCTCCCACTGCTGATCTGTGTGTGTATGTATATGTTTGTGAATGTGTGTGTGTGTGCGCGCGCATGCACGTGTGTGTGTGTGTGTGTGTGTATGGGGGGGGGGGGTTGACCATATGGAGACAGCTTGCAACAATAACAATAGCTTTATTCCAGCCATGTTGTCAGAGAGGTTTCAGATGTTTCAGCCGCCAAATACAACGAATACAGGGATCATCCTTGTCCTGTGTCAACAAGCCTCCGCACTGAATCTTTACCAGCTCCACGCATGCTGAGCGCTGATATTCAAAAGAGGATTTATTTTCATCTTGAGGTGTATAAAATGCTATGAAGAACCTTTTCTGAGATGTCTATACTGGCCTTCCACACTTCAAAGTGACACCTCTTGTGTCTATTGCACAAACTTAGTGATTGTTCAATAACTCCAGAGTTTTACTTCCCATTGTCCGTCCAGTGGGCTGCTGTCAGCTCCAAGAAATGGCGAGTCTGGGAGCCTTGCAGTTTGATGGTTGGTCCATGGAGTAGTTAAGTTAGAGGATGGAGTTGGAAAATAATGTGATTCTTTGAATGGGAAAACTATGAATTATGGACTTCTTGGCTTGTTGCCAGGGGTTGGCAAGCTAATTGACCATCACTCTCAGGGGCCTCTTTCACTGTGAGTAGATGCGCTCTTTTTGGTTTAAAACACTGGTTTCACTGGCTGTGGCATGTGTGCTTATAGGCACTGATCGCTAGTATGTCTCTGTGTGACTGGTGGAAGCTGCGCAACCATCGACTGCACATAATATATAACAATGGTGCAAAGTTATAAAGAGAAACAGATAGAAGTATTGCTGCTGCCACTTTTACTGCCATGATCTCATATAACACTATAACAATCTCCTAGTGTATCGTAACATTTAAGTATTTTTACATTGTGCAAGATTAGCAAGTACGCAAACACTGCTGCTTTCATCACAGCTGCTTGTGTACACTGCAAGTAAGTAAATCGTAAATTTTAAGATTACAGAGAGTCCCATGTTTACACAGCCCAATTTGATTTGAAGTCAGAATAGTGGACATGCTGAAAAACTTGTGGTCAAACATAATACATACAGTTACATACAGTACTGTTCAACACAAACAATCATTTCACTGGCACACTTATAAAAAATATGTGCACACACAAAGGAACAAAAAGATGCTTGCCAGTGGCAAGTTAGACAGTGTTATTGATTTATCAATCCATTGACGATATGAAGAACATGACGGGAAGGAAGGAACAACTCTCTGTACATCTCAACCTGGAGCTGGTGGAGGTGCTGACCCTTTCACACTACATCAGGTGACAAGTGACATTTTTGTTTAATTTTAACAATATATTACTCATCTGGGCATAAAATCATGCAACAAAAAAGTGATCATACTGAATGACAATGCTGAACACAGATTTTGCATGCATGCAATGCATAAGAAATCAGATGGTTTATTTTCTTGCACAAAAGAGGAAGCTGTAATTTTTTTCAAGAAACACACAAGTTTATTCCAGTTCCTCTGTTCAGACTGGAACATATACAGGAAGTTTCTTGTATATTAATTGAGTCTATTAAGGCCCCTATCCTTGTTCCTTGCTCTAGTTTTTCCCCAATACAACTGAACATGGGGTGATGCCAGGAAGGGGAAATTTTTGGAAACCCGAAATGCTACACACAGCACCTTTAAAAGCAAACCAAAGGCTCAAAAGTCCTTTGGAAATACTATCCCCACCACCACCACTGTACTCTCATTCACTATCTCTCAGTTGCGCATGGCTGCAGTGACCACAGGCCAGTCTTCTTAGCATTACTCACCATTGTATTTACAGTGAGACCCAGGGATAAACTCACCCTTTGTTACCAAGCACTTAAGACCTGACGTGTGGTGTATACACGCTGCAGAGTGGGGGCGGTGTGTGTATGTGTGCATTCATGCTTGTGTGTGTACTTAGGACAGCCGTTTGTCTCTTAAACTCAAACAAAAGAGTGTACATCCTCCATCACAGCTTTATCTGTTTATGCCATCAGCTCCTCAGCACCAACATGCCTGTAAACACACCGACCCACCCACTCTGTGTCACACAAACACATGTATATTAGAAAAAGCAAACCCAGGTGGGGGCCATTGCCCCACGTCTTTGAACTAATAAGTCCTGGTGGAAGGGAAGAGTTTGCGTATGTATCATGTCTATTATTATGGAAAATATTGTAAGTATTGTGATCCAAGTCTCCAAAGATAAATAACAGGATATCATACACACATATACAGTACATATACCTAAAAGGTATATACCACCTGAATTCATTTACTGCCACTAATAATTTTGTCAGATTCGCTGTTATATTTGAGTCAAAGGATCTCTGCAATACAGACCTCCATCTCATGCTTTTGTATCCAAGCACACGTGGCAAATGTGGCAAATACCACAATGAAAATAAACTAATAAGAAAATTTTAAGTGACAGAGAGGCAGCACAGTGTACCCAGGCTACCAGAAAACTGAGTCAAACAGAGCAACTTTTTCGATACACCAGTAAAATGTGTAAGTACAGACAGGAAAGTAGGCGTCAACTTCAAACCACAGACATTCAGGTAGAATCTACAAAAGCAGTGGAAGATGAACACTGACAGACTTGAGCAACAAGAATTTCTCTCTAGTCACAGACACAACCACATAGCTATACAGACAGGGAGGAGACCGTCTAAGATTGGTCGTGGTCGGCCCTGCTACCAAGTAGGACCGCAAAAGCTATCCCCTGCTGTGTGGCTGAAATGGAAACGCATGTCATCACGGCTTGGTTTGGCACGACTAAAGCAGGCAGACCCGAGCCCATGGAAAAACCCTTTATGAAGTTATGAAAAGATGTGTCAGAGGACGTATCCACCACATCTCCTACTCATTCAGAGAATGCACCATGTTGCTTCCACCCTGCTGACCATGTTTCCTTAATCCAACCAGCCACCTTATTATTAGTATACTGCAGACAAAGAAGCTTCAGTCAGCAGAGTTATGTCTGCTTAAAAGTACATTCGTGTTTGAGATAGACAAGTCCTGGATGTTGGATTTTCCTTGAACCACCAAAGATGAGTTTTCAGAGCAATCCCTGCTTGTTTCTGTATTGCTATGCAACAATAATGTTTCAACAGATAAATAACGGTAGTAAAAGAATGAACAGTAGAAAGAACAATCTATCTCAGTTGTAAGTCTCTGCAGATTCATGAATGGAAACCAACAAAGAGACTGTTTAGGGCCAACAGCATGTAGGTGAGCTATTCACAGAAAGTGTGTCTGTCACATTGACTCATGGTACAGTAACAACCTGCTCTCCCAGAAGTTGACCCAGAAGTTGGACAGGAAACCAACACACAACAAAGTGACCCAGCGCTGAGGCCGGTGACCCCGTTAGCAGAGCCCCATCAGTACCCCAGTTTCACTCTGTTGACATTAAAGACAACTGGACGTGATGGAAACTGCATCAAACCCAAGGGCTCCATTCTGAGGCTGCCCGCTTGGCCTTGTTTCCTGGACAGAGCAGAGGAGCAAAACCCATATGTCAGACAATATAATGCCCTGTGAAGCATACCACCCCAGTGGTATCTGACAGAAAGGAGAGGAAGAGCACACATACACTCTGATTTGAGGACAGGGCTTTCTGGATGGCCGCTCTGGCAGATGAAGAGACAGCAGTGACATCAAGTCTGTTTCTGTTTGTGTGTATGTGTGTGTTCTCATGTGAATGTGTTTACATGCATTTGTTTGCATCTGAAAGTTTGTGTACCTTTTAGAATTTGCATATGCGCTCTTTTTTGTATATGGGCATGTCCACTATGTTTGTGTTTGTGTATCTCATTGTTACTGGACTGTAATCTACACACACAAACACTCACACACACTACTCATGCTATCTCCTACTCTTTGTCCCTTGTGCAGATGGCACATGGGTCTTTCCTCTTCTATTTTGTCCTCATGGTCTCTCAGTAGAGTCACTGGGCTGGTGGGAGCCATATGTCCCAACGAAACTGACCCAACTCACTCCTCACTTTCTGTCTGTCAACTTACCTATTTGTCTCTCTACTTTTCTTCCTAACTTTCTATCAGTTACCTTTATATCAAATTTCTTTTTGTGATTTTTCTTATTTGTACTAAAAAGTCAAAGAGGATAAATTTGCCCTCAGAGGTATTTCAGTGCTAAAAAAAATAAACAGGTTCTGTGTTAAAGCTCCTTATGTCTCTTTTGTCTCAGCTGTCCTTTGCTGTCCCACGGATTTCATCTCCCAAATAAACAATCTCACTGTCCCTACCCTCCATATGCTGTTCTCTGACCATCTACCTTTTTGGCCCTCTCATCCATCGTGCTCCCAGTTCATACACTAGTTTGACCCCCAGTGCCGGAAAAAAGGGAATACAGCAAAATACACTGAACATCTGAGCAACACAGCAGCAAGAGGATACGTGATATTGGTCAGACTTTGCATGGTGTCACACTTGAGCATAAATGAATTACACACAATGTAACGGATATAGAGAAGTTTCTAGTTTTTAAAGGCAAACAAAGTATTACATACCAGGGCCTGACATCAACATTTTGAGCCAGTAAAAATTTACCTTTCACTTGTTCAGGCAGAAAAGTCAATTGTGTGGGTAAAAGTGACAAACTTGGCAACTATTCTGATCATCTTCATTCTTAGTTTAGCTTCACAAATGTGATGATTTGCTGCTTTACTTTTTAATTATTTTAATATTTTTCATTCATTTTTAATAATTTTGAGGTTTGGACTGTTGGTTGGACAAAACGAGCATTGCAAAGGTGTCTTTGGGCTCTGGGTTATTGTGTGTTTCGTACTCCTTTAGAATCTTTATAAACCAAACAATCAAATGATTAACAAAGAAAATAATCAGCAGATGAAATCTATAATGAAAATGAAAATGCATAACTTGTAAACATTACTATACTACAAGTAGCAATACTCTCTTGGTTATGCAGAGCAGAATGGAGAAAGTGGAGGGCGGAAAGGTGTTAAGCTTCACAGGCGTTAAGCTGGTAAAGAAGAAAACAACAATCATGTTGCTCTCTCGCCCCCCCAGAAAGAGGTCCACCTCAGAGACACTGTCCAATGACAGGATTTTGTTCTTTTATTATATACTTCTGTATCTGGGTTGTTGGCCTCAGTTCCCATGGAGTTTCCTATATTGTTGACCCACTGTGAGTCCCATTTCTCTAGAGGATGAGAATTTCCTGACATGTTTGCAGTGTGTCCTACTATATTTTGTATAGTATTCATTGGGGGCAGAATGTCAGTGTGTGTGTGTGTGTGTGTGTGTGTGTGTCACAAAACATTGGACTGAATTTGAAAATGTTTTTAGGATCAGTATAAAACAAAATATACAGGTTCAATGTGTACACCTGTGAGATGTTGCTGAAACAGCACGGTTTTGTCACGGATACACACCTACTGTGTGAGTGTCCATCTGTTTGTACACAGCCTACATCAGATCATATTGCATATTATCACTTTAAATACTTTGGTTTTCAATGCTGAAATGCAATTTTAATGTTTTCAGTGCGCCTCACAAGATACATTAGAGGACCCTGCACTAATCCCCCTCCTTCACACACACACACACACACACACACACACACACACACATGCACGCACACAATCAGAAACACACAAAGAGCCTCCCCTCCCTATACCCTCCATGTCAGATGTACAGATATGATGCTTACTGGCTGCCCACTGGCCTCATAGAGGCCAGCTGAGAATGCCGATTGGCTGGATGCTGACTGTGTAGTCATGGAAACTGACTTGAGCCCTGTGTGTGACCTCATGAAGGCCACATAAAAGCTGGGTTACAGATAGAGGGAGAGAGAGGGACAGTGTCCATGTATGTTTTGAAGAAAGCGAGCAAGAGAAAGAGAGAGAAGGAACATGACTGACACTGTTACTCAACCCAGTTCAATGTGTGTGTTTGCCTTAGTTTAAAAGTAGCGTCCCTTGAGAACTTGCATACTTAAATACACTATGTCTGTCTATGTACATATGTATATATGTGTGTGGTATGAAAATAGTAGCTGACCTACAAGCGTCCCTGAAGAGGCGGCTCTGCTGCAGAGTGAATACCCATCAGAGAGACAACCAACCCTGGTAAAGAGAAACAGAGAGAGATTTAGCTGGATTTCACACTCAGAGAAAACAGTCAGGCCGACAATAACATTGAGGCACACACACGTACAGACAAAACACCACTACACAGATATTAGAGGAGGAGAACGGAGGGGGAAAAAAGAAGGAAACAGGAGTGTGGCGCCAACGAGACCCTCAGAAAAACTGAAGGACAGTGGAGAGCAAAGTAGAGATGAAGAGAAAAATCAATAACGAAAAGAAGGCACAAAGATGAAAAAAGAGAGGCATGAACTAAAGATGAGAAAATTAATGAGGAATAAAAAGAAAAAGAACTGAGCAGTGAGGAGAGGAGAGGCAGCAAACTGACAAGAGGATGATCTACCTTCAAAACCATTTTAGATTAATACAGTATGCGCTGGTCAGAAAATGTACATAATTGCGCACATAACACCAAAATACCCCTAACCCTACTATGTTTGCTAGTTACTTAATGTTTATGTCCGAGTTCAGTAATGTAGTGCATTATGCATACAAAATCTCTTGAGTGGTGATCAGAATTTATCACCTCTTGAAAAGCACCACTAAACCTAAGGAGATACCCTAGCTAATTCAGAAATGCCCCCTTTTGCTTTTGACATGAATAACTGTATTCATTAAAACAATCATTTATGTTGTGTTGTGCATGCGGGGAAACAGGGAACACAAGAGGATCAGGCCCACATGCAGAGGCCCAAGTGCAGGTCAATGATTTATGAACAAAAAGTCAAAGAACAAGGCTTAAAGGATTGTGAGACAGCAAGGGGTCAAGCAAGTACAAGGCAGAATCCAAGATCCAAAAACATGGCACAATGATGAACACACACAGACTAAATACACAAGGGAGTTGCAGTCTAAAGGACAGGGCAAAATTACAAAATAAAATGGTAAACACTAAACAAGAAACCCAAAGCCATGACACATTTATCCTTCATTCCTTTATCAAGGATCAATATGGTTCTACTAGCTCATAAGCCTCTTAATTGTCAAAAAGGGGGTGGAGTAACTTGAAAAAGTCTCTTATTGTAGAGTGTTAGCAGGTGTGGTTCACCTGCAGAGGGAATCAGGTGCACAAAACTCCTTTATTCTTACACGCACTTCTGTACATTTGTCGATGGAAAAAAAGATGCTTACTGATCCACTTTTATGCAAAATTCATCCTCATACACTCAAAGGCACATCTAGTACAGACACAGTGAACATGGACACAGCTAATGAAGCTGAGGACAAAGACAGAACATTTCCTGTGTGAAATACAAACTGTGGGTAAACATCCAGATCAGTGGATCTCCTCTTGGCAGGCCTCAGCTGCCTTTCTGCCACGTCCAGCCGCAAAACCGCCACCCTCCTCCCCTTGTTCCAACCCAACACCTCCCTCTTAAACATCAGCCATTAGATAAACACACACATACGCACATATGCACGTACACACACACACACACACACACGCGCACACACACACACACAGAGTTCCATTTATTACTCTTTAAAAAGGTCACCGTTTTCTCTGGCTAAGCGCCCTGCGCTATTGATAATTTTATGCATAAACAAATGGCAAATTTGTGCCACATAAATATGTATTAGCAATTAATAATGGTGGTGTGTGTGAGGGGACGCCAGGTGCATGCCGAGTGGGGCTGGCTGGCTGCTGGTGCAGCCTGTGAGCTGGACTGGTGGCTTTATGCTGTTAGCTGGTCTCCCTCTCCTACACTGTGTCTGCACAATGGCCACTTAGGCACACACCAGCAAAAAAATAAATAAACACACACACACACACACACATGCATGCGGTACACCCAAATACTCTATACACACAGTTCATAAGACACACACAGGCACTGGCCCACAGAGTATATGAAGTTTAATATTAACTTCAACACATTTGCATGTAAATACACATGTACACATATGGACAGACACACACACAGACTAAGACAGCGCACAGACGCAGGCCTGAGGGAGTGATGGCACAGTGGGCTTAATGTCCTCTCTCTCCCACCTGGAGAACAATGCATTTCACGCACCACTGAGGACCAAACACAGGCCTCAGTCGTCTAGGTGATGTGGTAATGTAAAGATTCCTGGTCAGTTTCATGAAGGAAAACATTAGCAGAAATTAGCTGTGGGTCAGACACAGTAGGTCACCGAGTTTGCTTAACATTTTTAGTGTATCCTATGTATTTATATTCAGCGGTTTACTTCATGCAAATTAAATCGCTGAAATGAAATGGATACTGGTTTCGGTTCATTTTGCTTTCGTTACACCGTCACCCGTTGAACCATTTTTAAGAAAAAAATGCAAAGACAATGAGGCCCCATGTTTCCACCACACTAGTCAGCTTCTTGGCAAGGTGGAAGAGGCTCTGAGTAAAGAGCACACCAGACCGATATCGCTACAAGGACAGAAGGAGACTGTTGTGTCACAGTTTTCATTGTTACAACACTAAATTCAAGGATTTTTCCCTAACCTTTTTCTATGGGAACCATCCAGGACTTCAGAATTCAGAATGAAAAAGTTAAATACAAACATTTAATTACTAAATTACTCACTTCCCTCAAATTTATATATGTATGATGTGTAATACTACAAAGGTTTTAAAATGATAATTTGTGTTCTAATTCCAATATGAAATGTACTAAATACATGGTTGCCAATTTTTTTCAAATCAAGACACTTTATCTATTAATTTGAGATATTAATTCATCCAGCCAGCCACATTTTGATGGTTGGCATGGTAGTTTGCTTCCAAAATATGTTTGTAGAAACTGTTTTGATGTGACGATGGCATGAAGAGTTTCTGAGCTATAATGAGGTTCACCATTGATCCAGATAATTTGCTGATGATTAATAAAGGATTTGGTTCCAGATTAGAATGAATGGCTGGACAATCTTGTAAAAAATGCCAGAACATTAGGATGAGAATTTATAACACACAATATAACAGGAGAAATTTGTTTGTGGATTGGTTTATACATTATGAAACTACAAGACTGGAATTGTGGACTGTTGGTGTGTGCTAATGCTGGGAAATAGGACAGTATTAATTAAGATGCAGCGATGTGGGGGTAAAGTTTTACTTACTTACACTTTAGAGATTTACCTGATGATTTACTCAGAGCAATTTACAGGTTAGGGTGTCGCTTTCTTTGACAAATTATAGCATGGTCACTTTTTAAAGGTTCCCTTTGGAGTAGACTTATACATGTAGTAGCTTGATGGGGATGTTTTTGGGTCCTCATTTGTCTGTCTCCCCCATATGCACAAGGACGCACGTGTGATTGCTGCCAACGACTTCATGCTATTCCACTGATCAACAGACGGCGGTAACACTCCAAGATATACAGCATTACACCAACAAAGGCAGGGAAGAAGAAGACTGCAAGCTAGTAAACATAACTGTATATTATGAAGGAGTTGTTTGTTTACACTAACTTAAGTGACATTCATTAAATATAGGAAACATAAACACACAATAATCAGATCAAAGAACTGAACTTTTGAAGCAGATATAGCCAGTTGCATATTACAAGTAGCTACTGTAGAGGAGAAGCAAATTATTAAAATACTGATGAGAGTAAATCTGATGAATACATTCGACCTCAGTCGCTTTTAGGACAGCAAAGCCATATTTAAAAAATATTGTGCAGGAGTTGCAGAGGCTGTGTGTGTGTGTGTTACATTGTCCGTCTGGCGTGATGAGAGCAGGCTGGCTCCCCTGTAGAGTACTATCACTCTGCTTGGCTAAACACAATCACACAACCTCAACCCAACTCAAAACGGCCCACTGAGAGACGGAGAGAGGGAGAGAGAGAGAGAGAGAGGGAGGGAGGGATGGAGAGCAGGGAGCCTACGTGGACATACAGTATATATATGTGTGTGTGTGTGTGTGTGTGTCCCCTATGTGCACTTGCAGGACAAAAGGCAGCCCCATCTGTTCCATTGTCACAGGGTCTTTAATACAGATCAGATAAACATGACTTTGGGATGAGTGGCCAAGCTCAAGTTATAAACCCTGCTAGTGTGTGCATGTGTGTGTGTGGGTGTGTGTGTGTTTAGGCACATACATGTGTGTCCTCCACTTACTATCAACCTGAAAAAGCAGTGTACATTTAACTGTACGTATTCAGTGTATGCAAGTTTTAATCTTACCACTATTTCAATGATCTGTCTGTCTGTCTGTCTGTCCTTTCTCTGTGTGGGCACTATTTTGTGTGTATCTCTGTGTCTACATTTGTGTGAGTGTGTGTGTTAGTTGTATAACCTGCTCCCATTCTCAGAGGTGCAGGGCAGGGCTGACACACTGGATCTGTAGCGGCTGTGGGAGGATTAGCGGCCCATTGGCCTAATCAGAGGAGGTAATCAGAGTATTCTCTATCATGACAACAATCAGCCGAAAGAGACACACATCTGCCTATTGAGCTCAGCTCTAATGCCATAATAGTGATGAAACATCTGGTCATTTGGGACTCAATGCAATCAAGAAGAGGGATTGGGACAGTTGCAGATGGCAAACCTATAGTAATTATCTGTTTTAAGGCAAAAGAGATGCAGACGCTGGGATTCACACAACACTCAGGTTCACAGGCTGCCCTGTTTCAGCAACAATGAGCTCACACTGTGTCAGAGGAAGTGTTTGATTTTCATAATTCAAGCCACCTTTCTGAACTTAATTCGAAAGCTAAAGGCACAAATGGACACACACAACAGTGTGTGTTTGGGATGAAATGTTCTGACCATATACAAACAGTTTATGCGCTTTTTGGAAGACGTTATGCTTAAAACGGTCGTCAAGGCGATGGCACAAATGGGTATAGCTTATATGAATAGATTCCACTGGACCTACGTTACAGTTCAAAACATAAAGTTCATTGTTATAGTGCTACCATCTGTCCCAATTGCAACAGATTTTACCATGGGTTCTCAGCAATACACTCACCAAGTGTGAAGTCAGGTTCTCAAGATATTTGAAGGACAGACACATACACGTGCATAAATAGACAGATGTAATTAATGTAATCATGGTAATTTTTCATTATTTTCTGACATATAGACAAAAAGTTTACTTAATAGAAAAATTAACAGACTGATATTGAAATGAATTCTTAGTCAAAGCACTACAAGTCAGTATAGTCTTTGCAAGTTGCTTTTCACACTGACACTAAATCCAAGAGCAGCCTGAAAAGTAGGAAATCTATCTAAAAACTTGCAGCAGTCAGCTGTTACTGAAAATTACCAGTATAGTTTTTAATGCAACAAACATGATTTGTTCATTTAAAACAGCCCTATTCATAAAATAGATTAAACTAGACCTCACTGAATGTTTCCTCTCTCTTGTGTCAAAAGCAGCATCAATTTTCATTTGTTTTGTTTTGTTTCATAACTAAAAAATGAACTCTTCACCCTTGAGACTGTGCCAGAGTTTCACACAACATCTTCTCTCTATCCATGGAGCAGCAGAGAGTTTAATTCATCACACATGAGACTCTCGGCTGGAGTTTTTGTTCATGCACATAATGGAGAACAAACGCCATCATCGTTGTCTTTACAGGTGGATTTCAGGTGATGATCCGCAGGCACAAATTACATCTAGCAGTGTTTGGCCATAGATGGTTTTGTTCTTCAGAGCTCGCTGTTTTATACACTTTAATACTTTCCCATTTTCCCATCTGCTGGAAGAAATGCTGCCAACACTGGCGTTACCCTGAGAATATTTCATGGCAGCCAAGAGTAGACATAATTTGAGTTTTGAGACCCCAGTTGTCTTATGTTATTAACTTCTCATACCAAATGCAGTACCTGCTACATTTCTGTTGCTTTTTTTGTCATTTTATGTGTGAGTGATTAGCTGTGCTAGAATGACCCATTATATCTTAGCTTGGAGTGGAAAAAAGAGATTATTTGTCATTGCTGGCAGCTTTTTCCTGGTATGGATTTTTTTAAAGATAATATAACATAACGTGAACCAGGTAATTTTTATATGGAGTTAAATTATGCTATCCTGGTTTTGTTTCCTTTACCCTGCCCCCTCAAACTTGAAGTGTAACCAACTACCACTACCACATTCCTCCATGTCTGAAGCAAATTACCTGACTAACTACATAGACAGAAAAACACACACACGTCTAGTCGAGGCGAAAACTGACCCCGCTGGATACCCCCGAAGCGCTACCGAATTAATGCACACACTTTTGTCTGTCTGTAGCCTCTGTGTGTGTGTGTGTGTGTGTGTGTGTGTGTGTGTGTGTGTGTGTGTGTGTGTGTGTGGATGTGTGTGTGGATATGTGTGTGTGTGTGTGTGTGTGTGTGGATATGTGCGTTTCCTGTCTGGCTCAGTGTGTTTGTGTGTGGCTGCTCTGAGACCAGTCCAGTCAAACGCTCCACTGGAATAAAAGAGCCATTGTTCACCAAGGTGGTCCCTGTAGGACCTCCAATCCTACCCCTTTCCTACCCCCCCCACCCCCCCCCCCACACACACACACACACACACACACACACACACTCACAGACAGAGAAATATACTTGCATATACAGTACACTTACATATTCAAACATACACAGAGTTAGTAGGCCGCCAGACAAACACACATCTACACACTCACCTCTGCCTAATCATAGCTTTGTGTTAGAGGGTGGCAGTTGCACAGAGGTAAATATTTGGGTGTGGGATGTAAACGCTGGTCTGTGTAAATCAGACGCACACACACAGTCATGGTAGTCTGTGTAATTCAGACATAGCTACTTCCTTCCTGTGGGGTGATGATGTTTAGTCTCTCCGCACCGCAATCTGATTGGTGCGTTTGATCTCATCCACTTCCTGTTTAGGAGCACTCCGACCCCTCCTGGCTCAGATCTGGGATCAGCCTTCATTGGAGAGATTCATGTGTGCCACATGTAGGAGGGTTGATAACTAGTCTGAGATCAGATCTGTCTGCTGAAAGGCTGATTCATCCCAACTGCCTGCGTCATCTGGCTAATGGAAGCACACTGGATGAATGAACTGGTGTCCTGCAGCAAACTGTTGCATCATTTCAAGGCTTTTTTTTGTTGTTGGCTGTTGGGGTCATGTGTAGAAGGAAATGCTCCTCACTTGTTTGTGGTTTTTTATTTTAGCTTTCAGGATGTACATATATTCTTGTGATACTTGCTGAGGCATAGTATAATCTCATTTTCACGACTGTCAAATGGACCCAGTCAAACAGTTAAACACAAAAGACAGTGTGAACAAACCCTTACTGAAAGCGTACACACCCGACAAATTTTTCATTTTTCGTTTGTGTGCGTGTGTGTGTGTGTGTGTGTGTGTGTGTGTGTGTGTGTGTGTGTGTGTGTGTGTGCGCGTGTTTGTGTGTGTGTGTGTGTTTGTGTGTGTATGGTGTGAGCGTGTCAGAAGCTGCTGGGCATAAAGGGGAACATGACATTACCCTCATACATCTCATCTTTATATGCAGCATACGCAGTTTGACTGCAAGGTCATTTTGCTTTTAGTACATTCATACAATATTAGTTATTTCAGGGTTAAAGAAAGTGAATAGGATATTCACATATTCAGTGACATTCTGTGATATTACATTGTATGGTCAAGTCAAGCTAAAGTCTGTAGAAAATACCACAGTATGTTGGTTTTATTGAATAGCCACAAAGCCATTCACCATTATAACAGCACTATAATAGTCAATGATTGTACATCCTATTATAATTAATACTTTTCACAAAGTCTATTGAGAAGGTGGAAAGTGGAAATCGCGTGCTGATTTACTTCTTTAAATGTAATCTGAAGTTGACAATTCCAGCCCAGTATGTGTCTATGAATTATGTCCATATTGGACGATTCTGTTCCTTGTGAGATACAAAGGTGGGTATTTTAAAAACACTGGCATTGAACGTAGTTCATTGTCTTGCAGTATCATCCAGTTGTGATGGTCTGACCGTGATTGGTTTGAACAATTATTAGGTTACTTTATACCATGCAGGTAAAAATTCACAGAAAGGCAGTGAAGCATCAAAATAATTTAAATTCTTATTTTGTGGCATAAAAGTTCCACATTGTTGCTTTAAATTATTAAATACATGGAAGGATAATACAAAAGACCTTTTTCTACATTAGTATCTCAATAAATAGTTCTGCTTTCCGTACAGACAGTGGGTCAGGTCTGAACCTGTGGGTCGCAAATGCCCACCTGAATAATCTAGGGGAGTCGTGACTCTAAAGGGCTGTGAACCACTGCTCATTGTCTGATGTGACTCAGCCAGTCAACTGTGGACTGGCACCATCTTTTCAAAATACAAGAGTGCTACCACCAACCAGCACATACATGGTGCATTCTTTTTAACCGTCTGTCTGTATCTGATGAAACCCTCCTGTAAACCTCTTGATGTCCAGACCAAACAAAAGCCTTTGTGCAGACAAAAGCTTGCAACCACTTCAATATAACTGCACACTGGACAGCTTATTCATCTAATTGAGGCCCTGGCCCCAGGAGAGGAAACAAAGCAGATCACATGGTTATAACAGTTACTCGTTAGATGCTGAATGTACTTTTATCTGAGATGTGAGGGGTAGAAAATCTCTAGATTACACAGAAGAGTAGTCAGAAATGCACTGAAGCGATTGTACAAAAGAAAGCTCCTGTGTAAATGTCACAAATTTACTCATTTAATAAAATGAGGGGATACATGGGTGATTTACAGGGTATACAGGATGATTTATTAAAGGAAACCCAAGCACCATGTGACATAAGTGTGGGAATCTTTTCACCTGAAGATCGTTAGTATACTACATTCATATTTAATTTTTACTATTGCTTAATGTGTTTTTTTTTTTGTTTTTTTTACAGAATCAATACGAGACATCCAAAACAGTGACAAAAAGTTCTCAAAGCCCCAAAATGTAATTGTGTAAATGTACACGTTACTGAGTGGATTTAATGGTTTGGCTCATTGGTAAAAAGCGGTCATTTATGAGAACAATGTAAAAGCAGTAGTTAAAAATACCATAAAAATAACACTAACCACCCCCTATCAGCGCTCCCCTGTCCTAAAATAAAAGATGTTGAGAGTGAGAAACCTCTTTCAGCAGAAAAGGGAAGCAAAAAGCGACATGCCACAAAGAAAAGCCTTTCAAAGAAGAGGAAGGAATTGAAGACAAGACATGGAAATGTGATTTTGCTAATGTTATGCTTCTGAGAAATGACACATATAATGTCACAGAAACAAAGACAAAGTCACACTCACACCAGTGGTTTTGTGATTCTCTCTTACACACACACCCCAAAGCATGACACAACCGCAAAAATAAAATCTTTAACGTCTCTTCTTTTGACACAGTGAAGTAGGAGTTCAGACACGGTGTTTGAAAAGGACACATCTTTAAAGTACTTATGTCTCTACACAGTTTGGTCTGTAAGAGCAGTGTTTCCCCTAGCATTTTTTTCAGCAGTGGTGCATGGGGATGCAACATCAACCCGTATTCATGCGTGTGAGAATAGTTTTTCAAATTAAATGACCTTGGAATCCTTATAGACAGGATTACACGGATTACAGGATTACAACATGTTTCTATTTGTGTCACTTTACAGCTTTTGACATTTATCTGTAGAAAATATTTTTTTAAAATGTAATGTCACAACACAGAAATTTATTTACACCTTCTATTTATTTACAAGTCAGAAGACTTAATGACAGCCTACTGTACATGCAGCCTGTTAGCATTTGATTTTTCTTTTTGTAGAAAAGCTCCAGAGCTCTTCTGTAGTAGTGTAGCCTGTTCTCAGGTCAGTCTTCACCTAGAAATACAATAAATACAAACAGTACATGTGGAAATCATGAGGGTGAGGCCAGAAATCAATTAATAATGAATTTTATTAAAAAGTCTCTAGATCCTGCTCTCCCTGCTCCTTTCCTCCCACCTCTCTCTGCTCCTCTGGACACCCACTTAGTAATGACAAGCAGCTAATTAATGTAGCTAACACTACTTAGCAGCTAAAAAATGTACTGTTAACGTTAGCCTTTCTTTGCTACTAGGACTAACTTACTGCTAATCTTTCCCTCTGTACCGTTGCTGCTCCATTTGCTTTTACCACTTCACCATCACTTTCCCTGCCCGCTCACTTATTGCACGCTGCCCTAAGGAGCTACACTCTACTCTATGTCTACTCTACTCTACTACTCTATGTTACGCTAATGCTATGCTACCTACGCTACTCGCTACTCTAATGCATAGACCGTGTATAAGCTTGAACGTTACCTTTTACATAGATGTCCTTTGAAGAGAAGAGGGTCCGACAGGATTTGATGCGCTAGTTGATGACTCAAAACAAGTCCAAAATAACGTTGTGTATTGTTGTGCTCACACAGTGCGAGTAAAAATCATTAGTCATCAATACACTACATTGATATTGGCGCTGCACCGCTGCTGAATGAATATAGGGGAAACACTGAAGAGTGTGTATTATCTTTGATAAAACTAGACAGTCACTGTTGCTGTTTGTATTCAACTTTGTTTTTTGACAGCTGTCTCACACACACACACACAATTCAGTGAGACCTCTCTGGACTATGAACTATGGATTTGCGGAGACCAGGCTGCACTGCAGATTTGCTCTTTTGACCCAGTCACTGAGAGTTATATATTATTTTGTACAACAACTTCTACAATTCCTACCTTAGGTAAAGTGGAAGAGTACAGGAGGGGAGAACAGAAGAGGAGAGGTCCAGAGTCAGTTCTTCTACACAACCATCCAGTCAAACTGACTGACTTTGCATCTATATCATATGTCTGCAACACCAAATGTTCAAAGTTAACAGACTATACTGAATCACCATTGTCACAGAGTGACTCCACTTCCTGGTGGCTGAGAGCACCCATGTCAGTTTAGCTGTGAGCAGTCCTTGCCACTGCAGCCCTTTGCTGCATGTCATTCCCCCACTCTCTCAATCAATTTCATAAAATGATTATATATGCGTTAATCCATCAGTAATCTAATAATCAGATCTATCAGATAATCAGATAACTTTGAAAGACTGTTTACTTAACCAAAATACTTTTGTATTTTGACTTAAGTTAAATTTCAAATAGAGGAGTGTAGTAGTATTTTAACAGTGGTAAACTGCTTTTAACTGCTACTTTTACTAAATGAAAATATAAGCAGTGAGGCGATAGCTTAGATTAGAATGAAGTGAAAAATCTACTGTATTCAGACAGTAGACAGTCACTATAATCTCTGAACTGAACTGAGCTTGATACAGACAAGGTGTGGCTTGATTCCAGCAACAAAAAATACTTTTTTCTCTCTCTTCTATTTCTAGAAATAGCCAACACGATCCAATGGAATCAATATTGTTTGTTTTTTTTTTACATTTGTTTGACTTCTTCCAAGAAATAATTCAGGACCACTCTTAAGCACAGTAGATAAAAATAAAAAAAAATCATCAAGTACATTTAGTTAAATCTTCATTGTATGTAAATAATGCTATAAGTCAGTGGCTATAAGTCTGTGTTGATTGTTTTCTGTCTGGTGAGATGAGGGAAAGAAACATCGAGACAAAAAGAAGGCAAGGAGGTACTATGTTGTGCACACTGCTCCTACCACCTACCTGTTACACACTTCCCCTTTGGCAGACACGAGACACACATGGACACAGACACTTCACCCCACAGAGCTGTGACAGGGAGCAGAAAGGAGGAGGAAGGTTGATAAAAACACTTAGGGCTGTCTTGGATTTGACAGGGTGAGTAAAACACACCAAGCACAGATCCTTCCTCATGTCCACACAAACACGCACACTCACTGATGTCTCTATTCATTTAGATTGTCACACTCACACACCCCCAAGAGATCTCACTTCCTCTGTCAGCCAGCTAAATTACAGCTCTCCTTCTTCCTGTCTCTCTCTTTTTTCCTTTCTTTCTGTCTCTCTCACCTCTGTCTGAGAGACAGACAGCAACACACACGTTTGTCATGTTGTCTTTTGCTATTTCCCCAGCTCTTAACCAGCTTCTGAGGAAGTCTGAGAGGACCTACGTACCAGATGCTTAATGTTTTAATGTGATTAAATGTTCCAAGTAAAACAACGACATTAGGGAGAGAAATATCATTTGTGTGGGGTTTTGTGGGTCAGTGTCCTGGCCTGCCCTGTGAAGACAGACAAGGACCGTCTTATGGTTCTGTTGGCACACATTAAGACAACTCAGCTGGTTCAACCGCTGAACACATCATTGTGGACAGTCAGACCAAAACCCACCTGACTGTCAGCCAAACAAATTAGCCAAAACAGCAACAACAACTAGCTTTGTATGCCAAATATAATGAAGGCATTTAATTGTGTCATTAGGGAGGGAACATATTGGAAGCTAACAAAGTGAAATTGTTAGTGCATGCTTGTGGTACTAGATGATAAGGTGTAAGCAAAATGTTCATGTCTTTGTCAACCATCATGTCAATGATGAGTTACTATTAAACATGACTAACATCTGAAATACATGGGACATGGACGCAACGCATTACATAGGCAGGGAGGGCTGCATTTTTTTTCAACATTCTACACAGACTCCATCTTGGTAACGGTTGCATACCAGCTTCACTGTGTGCATATGAGTTTTACCAAGTGATACGGTAATATAGTTGGTTATGCAGAGAAGACTATATTAACTGGTAAGTGGATCAATAACTACAGGCTTATGGATACATAATGATTTATTTTAAGGTGAAATGTAAAAACACCAACTGGGCTGCTCTGCTACAATAAAGTATTTATTTTACACAGTTCCATGTGGTTGTTACCTGTTGGACAGCCGCATAGCTGTACGTAAAGCAAAATATATAAATATATATATATAAATATATATATATATATATATATATACCAGCCAAATTAAAATATAGATGAGCCCTTCAATGCCTGTAAGGGTGTGCATGGATTCCATGGTCCATGTAGCAGCTTCAGTTGATTATAATGGACGTGCTCTGCTTCGGGCCGCTTCTTACAATTCACTCTGAAGTGGACATGAATATCTGTACCAAATTTCATGGCAGTCCAATCCAATAGCTGTTGCAATATTTCAGCCTGGCCCAAAGAGGTGGACCAGCTGGCCAACAGACAAACTAACACTGTCATCCATGTAGCCAGTTTACCTAGATTAATCTATGGAGTAACAGGAGCTGTTTATAAACAGCAAATTTCTTAATTTAAATAATGAGAACATAAGGGAGAATGTCTTACACCCCGTCTACATCTGCTATATTCAATCTGCCACATGTCTGACCATACATATAAGCTTTAATTCTAATCAATACTGCTGTCTATACCAATCATGATACATGTGTAACTGTGACCCAACGAGTCCTTTTCAAGTTAATTTTTTCTTCATTTACACACATAGTAGTACTGGGGGTGCAACGATACACAAAATTCACGGTTCGGTTCGATACTTTAGTGTCACGGTTCGATATTTTTTCGATACAAAAAAGAGAAATTTCCATGCCTTTTTTAAATTGTAGTTTATTGAAATTACCAACATTTGTTTCAACTCAAAAGTACAGTTTTTAAATTAAATGTATCTAGTGCAGCTCTACCTGCCTCATTTTATGTTGTGCATACTTAGAAGTTAGAACCATATAAAACAAAAACAGCACCTTGTAAAAAAGGCATTAGCCATGTTGCAACGAGCTAGCTTCGCATGTAGCTTCTGTCTCACGCGCCAATTTACACAGCCCACCTCGAGCGGGCGGAAGCCAGGCACAGAAAAAGCAAAGAGAATCTGGTGGATTTTCAAAATAAAATACCCCATGCAAACTGCCGGTCGTAAAAACAGACAAAAGCGAAACTAATTAACTACGTAGCATATTTATACATGTAGAAGCATATTTAGAAGCACATAAACCAGGAAAATGACCAAATCTGAGCAAGTAAACAAAGTCTGGAGGGATAAACGCTTCTGAAACGCTCCCGGTGGGTTTGAAGTCGCGTGCAGGACGGACCAAAACCGCGGTGCGTACTCGACGTGTGCAGTGGCGGAGTAGTCGAGCGCAGATCCACTGAGCTTTCAGCACAGAGTGCATCGTCAGAACTTGATCAAATAAATATAAAATTGCGTAGTGTTCGATTCATAGTGCGTACCGAACCGAGACCACTGTATCGAACGGTTCAATACAGATACATGTATTGTTGCACCCCTAATAAGTACATAATATGTCCATCCAAAATGCACAGCAGAACTGTGTCTCAGCAGACCTAGTGGCTGCAGTGCTGTGGTGAATTCACTATGTTCTTTATGCAGATAGTATTGAAATGGTGCTTCTTTATGCTATAATTTAAAATAGCTCAATAGCTATTGTTTCTATGTACAGACAAAACTGGGCCACATATATTTTATGCACAATTAAGTGGAAAAATGGATTAAAAGAAATTCAAGGCTGAGCCTGAGCTAACGGGTCCTTGTGGTCAGTCAGACTCAGGCTGAGAATCAAAGCTCTGTGATAAATTCAAATAGACTGACAGATCAACCAAGATATAACTGAATGCATGCAATGTTGTTGTAAAACACTTGTGGAGGGGGCGTGGTGCATCAGCTGCAGAGGAGAGCTGTGGGAAGGGCTCAGGAGAGCAGCGCCAGGTGAGTGTGATTGGCACACCTGGATAGAGTTAGCTAATCACTCTCCCTCTTAAACAGAGTAGTGTGCTGGACCAGGAGGGAGGCTGGAGCAACGACACGCGCAGACGGCAGCCACCACAGAGCTGGGCAGCAGAACGTGGTGTTGCATGTACAGAATAAATAAAGTTCGGAAACGGTTCCTGGTCTGGTGTGTTTCCAGTGCTGAAGTACCCATGGTGGCAGAAGACTTGCCACAACACTTAATGGGCTAATTTCTCCCCAAGTAAATGTAATGGATTTTTATAAAGTAGAAATACTTCATCTCCAACTATACACACCCGTACACACAAATAGAGTTTGAATCCACATGTGCATCACACAAGAGCTTTAATTCTATCTCAGCATGGTAACAAACGCTATTCACAAGAGATTAATTCCACAAGAGGATTATTCTCCACATTAGAGATAATAGGAAGTAGGCTGGGGGGATGGTGGACAACATTTGATCTCAAACATGTAGCTAATCCCAGGTGTAACATGTTGGTGTTCAAAAGACAACCATATGCATGCATGCATGCTTCACGTATGAGTTTATGCCTTTGTATTTTGTGTGTGCGTGTGTGTGTTTTCCTATCTGCTCTACTTTAAGTGTGTGTGTGTGGATGCTGATACAGTCCCATAGGCCAAAACAGCAGCTGTGCCCTCTGGCCTTTTCTTTACAGTGAAGACATCGATGTGACTTTGCTACCATTTATCTTTGACTCTGACTTTCGTTTTACACATGCAGTGTCAGGCAGGAAAGTCCTCTGTTGCTCAGGATGTGATGTGATTTACATTTCTGGTAAAAGGCCCAGTGATTTGTTTCAAGTAAAAGAAGTGCCAGCTACAGAAATGTAATCAGAAAACCCCAACAAGAGGACGCAGCAGTCCCACCCAGAGTCTTTGACAACACTTTGACAAGTGATGACTGGGAAGCACAGCACAGAGACAGCACAGTAACTCTAAAATAGGATCTAAAAAGTCTTGCATTATTTTCGAGACAAAGTTGTCTAGAAGCTGATGTTAGAAATGTTTGGAACGACAGAGCATGCAGATTCATACTGATATTTGTATTGATACTATATTTTTTTTAGTGAACAAACATTTCTCTCTTCTCTAGTTATGCAAAAATTTAATTATCTGATAAAAAGACCATCTTCGCACATCATGCCATATATTTATTTTGAGGGTTATTCAATTAGTTGTCTTGAAATGTCTTTTTTCAGTTTTAGGCTTCAAATCAACTGGCAGACACAGAGCTCTAAAGAAAGCTCACAGTTGGCAAAATGTCAACTAATGGAGTAAAGTCGACACTGTACACTCATCATTCTGCAGGACCACTACTTCATTTGCAGTTACTGTATTATACTTGTTATCTACCTTAAGTTTAGCCCTTTTGAGGGTTTAAATTACAAGCTAGACACTGTCTAAACATTTTTCAGTGTCTCCATTTCTTTTAAACTGTGACATGTTAGACTAGCTTGTACTGACTCCAAAGGGACAACAAATATATATATATAATAGACAAAATATTACAGAATATATTTGATAAAATAGATTTGTAACCAGAAATCAATTAATTAATTAATTAATTGTTTGGTCTATAGAACATCACAAAATAATGAAAACTGCCTGTTACGTTTTCCTGGTCAAAAGGTGACATCTTCAAGTAGCTTTTAATTAAATTTTTTTTTTTAATTTTAGAAACTTTATTAATCACGTACACGTGAAATTATTTTTCCGCATTTGACCCATCCAGTTGGCACCTGTCGGAACACACATGCACATGCACAGGATCACACATAGTGGCAGATGCCTCATACACACAGACTGGAGCGGTGGGCAGCGATTCGCAGCAAAATCAGTAGCAAAGGAGAAGCTGTATTAACAGATTGATTATGTGATTCTCAAAATAGCTGCAGATGAATTTTCCAGCTATCAACTAATTAATAATTGACTAATAGTTTTTGTTAATGTCATAAGGGGTCGATAAAAATACTAATCTGTTAAAGTTAAAATACCAAAGATGAAATGTATCTAAGTGCAATGAAGACAGGTTTAGCAAATAAATCATCAAGTACATTTAGTTAAGCATGTGACTCAGACAGACCAAAGCTTCCGCTCAACTGGAGACACTAACAATAGCTGCAGACGAAAACATCAGATCTGCGGGATGACAAGCAGACTCTTAAATTCTTCCAATTAATAAATTAAGCAAATTTAAATTTGCTTCACGTTTTCCACATGGTTTTGATTTGTTTGAGGTTTGACTGGCGCTCTCTAATTCCATCATCATAGTTGTGCCCTCTTCTCTTGTCCCCCCAAATATTCACATGACAGTAGTGGATGGAAACAAGCATTTACATCTTTTTCTAATAATTTGATTAAAACTAAAATTTTATTAAAATCTGCACTCATTTTGGATGGAAACTTGACTATAGACAGTCACACTAGCAGGTTGTGTGTATGTGTGCATGTCTGACGTTAAACCTATAGCTCAATCTGTCCACATGCATGACAGGTGTGCTGGACCTAAACCACACAGCCATTCAGGCTTCAAGGTACAGACGCACACAAACACATGCTGACTCATGTTATGTGTGTATCTTCACAAATGTGCAATATTCTCACTCTCTCTGTCACTCACACACATACATATACACACACACACAGACACACACACACAAATTCTCTGGAGCCCACTTAACATCAATGGCCTCTGTCTGAGACTAAAACACACACGCATGAACTCACACACATGCACACACACACAAAGAGAAACAAATAAGACTTCTCATCACTTGAACTGCATTGTCTGTCTAGGCAGAAGTAATCAAATCAAGGATCTCTCTGTCTCTTTTTCACTCTGGCTCTCTCTCTGTTTCTCTCTTTGTTTCTCTCTCTCTGTCTCTACCCCTAATGAGAAGCTGGCTGCCACTCTGTGTAGTTGTTTGGTGCTCATTTCAAATGCTTCCGCACTCTAATGAGGGTATGACAGCTTGGGTTCCTCTAGGTGAATACTGTCCATGTAAACTCCAGCAACAAAACTTTGATGATGCGATAAGCAATATTTTTAAGTCCTGATAAATCTTTACAGTTCAAATGTTTCTCGCAGTTACAAAATCTGTGCCTCCTGCATAGATGATGATGATGCTGCTCATCTGCCCTCACACCATCTTTGTTGTTTGCTTTGGCTGTAATGAAGAGAAACGCCTTCAACCTTTTCTTACTAGACTATCTGTAAAAAAAAAAACTTCCATCAAAGTTGAAAAATATCGAGCTTGCAATACAAGCCTCTACAAAGGCCATCTTGCAGGTCATGTTCCACCATCACATCAACTGACTGAGAAGTCTAATGTCTCACAAACAAAACTTTTTAGTTTTAGGCTAAACTTAAAATCCACTGGCACATTTTCCTTTCTCGGTATGCCAAAAACCATTCTCCATTTTCATGCATAAACTCTAGATGTATGTGTTAAAGCATTATCGCTATTATCATTATTACATGTTTGTTAATTTAGCAATGTTTGGAAAAAAAATATCATAATTAATATTTTCTCATTTACTTGAACACATTTGACCATTCATAAATTACAAAATAGTTCACACACAGCTCTAAACTGAAAGTTGCCAAAATGACACATTAATTTGTGCCATATACCTGTGCCATTTGTTGATAATTCACAGTTATAGTAAATACTGTACTACAGAACAAAAGCCTGCCGCACTCTGCACTTGCACAAGAAGAGACATTTTCTAAAAAAGTTTTCATCATTCATTTTTTTTCTTAAGTACAGGTCTTCCCATGGCCATGAACTGTAGTTGATATATGACCTGCAGTAATTACCAATAAAGGACTTCATCCAGACCTCCTCCTACCGTACAGTACGTACAGTACAGTATTTGCAAGAGTTGTGCAAAGCAGTTTTACATAGGTGTATTTGAGACTCATCAGCTGTTATAGATGTTTTTCTTTTGTTTAAAGCAGATAATCCAATAGAGTGTTCAGTCTTTCTATGAGCTCTGTATAAACTGTTTTGAAATCGGGTGTGAAAATGTGTGAAACCAACGTAAATGTGTTAACACATTCACAAGGGAAGACTTCTGCTGTCTTCTGCTATGAAGGTGATGAACATTAAGTAGATTCCAGTTTCATTTAGCGTCTCATCAATCAAAAAAAACTGTACTGTCGTTCAAGTGTCAGCATGTGTCTGAGTGATGTTTTTCTTTGTTTGTTTGTTTGTTTTTTTCTACAGTAACAAGAAAACGTATGTAGTAGTTTTAAGCCATGAGTAAAGCAGGAACAGAACACTTTTACCTTAAAAAGCACCAAGATAACAATTTCTGCACATCCAGTGTTTCAAAAGGTGGTGGTTAGTACCTGGAGGCACCTTTGTCAGCTCAAACAGCGACATTTTACAAACAGACAAGGAGAAAAGGCACACGGACGAAGCCTGCACTGTAATGTAAAAATAATTTTACAAAATGACATACAAACACCACTCCGAAAAACACATCTTCACGTAAACACGAGGTGGCGAGATGTTGGGACGGACTGCACACTCCTCCCCGCGCCTGCACAGAATTTGCAGCGCCGCCTAATCATCGTCATTACAGCTGTTTGAAAACCTGTTTCCAAACAGGCAATCAAAGCCTGTCTCGATAATTAGTGGAGGGGAAGACGTCTTTGTGAGAGAACGGCTCCTCTCCCTCCTCCCATTGCCAACAATCTGAGAACACAAAATCAGATCTGTCTCCTATGAGGACACAAAAAAACCTGCACATGTGTTTTTGCATGTGTCTGACTGTTAGTACGTGTGTGTGTGTGTGTGCGTGTGTGTGTGCACCGGTTGCACTTATTGTGCTGCAAAGACAGCTTGACTGAAAACAAACTGACAAAAAACATTTGAAGCAGAAAAAACGGAAGAAGAAAAAAAACGCACACACACAACAACCTGTCAAGAGCGAAATGCCTCTAATTTTTTTGTCATCTGCCAGCCGTTTAACAAGACGAGAGCGCTCTGCCCCCACACTCCTTCTTCAAGCCACGAGAGACAGAGATGGAAGGAGGGAAAGAAGGGGAGACAGACAGGAAAGAGACAAGGGGGTGGGGGGGAGACACACAGAGCATCAGATATGTCTTTTTCCTATCTCAAATCATTCAACTCACTTAACCTTTCCTTTTTTTTTCCAGGTTGTGATCTTTCTCTATTTCTCTTAATCGCGCCGTCTTCCCTACCTCAGACAGTGGAAGAACAAAGTGTATATTTGTAAGTATCAGGGGAGGCAGCATAATAAGCACTTAGCCATTGGCCCTGTCTCTCTCAGGCCAAAGCTCCAGCTCTCTAAGGGGGAATGGTGTTTATAGTAAAGGTCCTGTTCACTTTAATATGGCACATTATGCTGATGCTGCTGTCAGCTCACATGAGGGCGCAGGCGGGGTGTGTGTGTGCGTGTCTCAGCATGTCTATTTTTGTGTATGCTGGCTTGTACATTCATTGATGTGCATGCATGTGTACATATACAGCAAATATGTGTGTGTTTGTAGTGTGTGTAGTGTGTGTGCGTGCTGTCAGCTTGCCTCCTCTTGCTCCTCCAGCGGAGCTGAGGATCGGTGGAGACAGGCGGATAGATGAAATATTTAACTGTCGTGCGTTTAAAAGAACAACAGATGCTTTGTTCTGCTAATTAGCACTTAGCATAGAGAGCAGCTACAGTACAGTTGTGTGTCTGCTTGTGTGTGTGTGCGTGTGTGTGTGCATAGGATTGTTATCCAAACTCAGCTGGGGCTTTAAGCAGCCCCACTTGACTTGCCAAGTCCAATCCTGTTCACTTTCCACCAAATCTGGTGTTACAAGCAGGTATCCAGCGGTACAAAAGATGGTAGAGAAAGACCTGCAGGCAAAGATCAGCATGACACAAACAAACAAACAACAACTGCAAATAGAAACCAGTGTAACAATAACCAATGTTGGATGTCAATAAAAGCACACGTCACTAAAGGTGATCAGTCAGTCATTCATACAGTCTGTCAGTCAGAGCAAAGTATCTTGATCATTTCTGGCAAGATTGACATTAAATTCTGATATGGATACTTTTCTTTTTTCAAAGTGAGAGGCAGTCTTCCCCTGGGGGGCTCAAAACTCTAAACTAGGCAGGCTTAATGAATGGAAGTGAAAAAAACTGAAGTGACAATTTATGGCAGATACAGTTAAAGTCTCCGCTCTTTAAGGGAGATCTCATAAAACCCAAGCAGCAACCACAATTCTGCTGGGAGAACTATCGCCTACAATGTATGCATGAGTGTATCAGCAGGGTACGTCCAAGTCAGCTGGTAACCAAACAACTTGGTGAATGAGCAAGCAATACTAAAGCATGAGCAAAGCAAGGGACACACCTTCAGTACTCTGTCTGAACGAACACTGTTATCCATATTTGGCCCTTATGGGAAAAATCCTCATGATTTTGGTGCCCCTTTGAGACGTGATCCTCTACCAACACCTTCAGACCAAAATTCTGTCAAAGGTGAAAAGATGATCACTTTAAAAGATGAGTTGTTAGCAGCAGGCCAAAGCAAAAACTGTTTTTTCATTTTTTTTAGCCAAATAAGAATACCTTTTTGGCAAGGCCTTTTCCCAGTACTGCTCCTGTACATCTGCTTACAGTCCAAAAGTAGAGATCTGTGGTTCTATCCCGCAGCTCTTAGTGTGAACATAAAGCACTGCAGCACTGAATATGTGAAGAAATGGTTGCAATTTGGCATCAACAGAACTCTGACTGCCCTGAAATGACCTCAGTCTGTTGTGATTAATTCAAAAGTAACATCCTCAACATCCTAACCACCTCACTAAAATCCAGTGGAAACTGCACTACATTGTGCATCTCTGACATTTTGTTCACGAGTTATGTCACTCTGTTACATTGCATCACTGCAATAACCTTAAATTCCTGAAGTTCTAAAGGCCAAAGTAGCGTGGCAACACGAGTTTCATCAGCCTAAAATTATCACATAAGAAAGAAATGCAAGGAAAAGAAAAACAAAGCTATGAACAAACAAGAGATGTAGGAAGGATTTTCTCACTAGTCCTCTGGAATGCAGTTTGGCTTGCGGTACAGTAGACACGCAGTTGTGGAAAGACTGCAATCCATTAGCCCAGCACAGCTCAGCTCAGCCCAGTCCGGTAGTTTTGTCCTTATATAGGGCAGGCTAGCGGACGGTCGTATAACACCCGAGTCAGACTCAGCCACAGCAAAACATAAATTTAGGTAGAGACAACGGGGGCTAGTCCAAGAAAACACAAGGCTAAGGCTGTCTGCTCTGATTCTGTCACACAAAACAAAAAGAGAGAGAGAGCAAACAGGGGCACTGCCATACTGTACACAATATGGGTCATTATTACAAACACACTTTCATATCCTTTTGTTGGTGCCTTTTTGAGAAGCCACTGCGTCACTCTGTATAAAAGAAAACAGGAGAGGAGGGACTTTGTGTGTGTGTGTGTGTGTGTGTGTGTGTGTGTGTGACAGGTTGTTGTTGTAGTAATGTGCCCCCTCCTGTCCCTCTTCTGCCCAGAGATGCTTGTCTCCTCTCCTCTCCTCTCCTCTGACACTTAATCAATGCACTGGAAGTAGCCTTTCACACACAATCTAATTATATGGAAATGAAGGGAAACCAGGGGGCTCTATGCTAAGTGTGCTAAAACACACACACGCATACTTGCACAAAGACGAGTACTCACTGTGACAGAGAGGAGACGGAGAGCTGTAGGAAAGTAAAGAGAGGGAAGGTTACAGGCAAATGGGGTCTACGTTAAGTGCTACTCATATCAACAATAAGGTCGTAACTGTAGTAGGTAAAGAGACTGAAGCAGCTCGCTCACACACACACACACAAACACGAACACACATCTCAAACATAAGGCGACATATCATCTGTATTGTCTTGTTATTGGTCCCCATTGTGCTTTGTTTCTGGCCATTTATCAGGCTCTGACACGTGCATGGAGTTGTAATCTTGTACATGAGTCTGTGTGTGTGTGTGTGTGTGTGTGTGTGTGTGTGTGTGTGTGTGTGTGCGTGTGTGTGTGTGTGTGTGTGTGTGTGCAGTGGTGAAGGTGATACTGTGAGGTAGAGTAGGGTCAGGGTTAACTCACATAATAAATCAGGCTTGTGCAGCCATTAAAGCCAGGATACTGCTCAGGCATTTGTCTAGGGAATCATCCATAAACTGTGACTGCTCAGCTCTGAATGCCTACTCATACTGCTCTGACACAGCTTCTCCTCTCACTGTTGGCTTTAGGAGTCACCACGCAGGGATACATACTGTAATGCTGGAGAGATATCATGTCACTGTGCCTGGAAAAATTTGGTAGTGACTTATTGGCAAGGATAGAAAATTTTCTTTTCATGTTTGTGGAGCTCATTTAGGATGATTCATGAAGCTGGACATATTTTACTTACATTTTACATTAAAGACATACCCAAAGATTCTTTTGCAATTTTAGCATTTTTTTATACTCATAGTGTATGGCAATTTTTCTTGTTGTTGAAATTGTTGTTGTTGAAAACCAATGCAGCCTGTGTGTTTCTTTTAGCTTATTCATTCACATTGTGAAGACAAACCTGCATTAGTGGCTCTTTTTTCAATCAGACGAGTGTTAATTCAGTTAACAAAAACTATTGTGAAAAATCTTCTGCAACAACCTTTTTTCCATGATGAAGATGAGACAATGATAAAATAAAAATTAGATCTTTCAAAAATGTTGACAAAATGTAGATTTTGTTTTCATTTATGACATAGAAAGGGATTAAAACATAAGTAGTAGGCTATCAGTATCGGCACGATATTTAACCCCAACTGTGTGTAGTAATGCACATATCAAGCAGGCGGGTCAAGTCACAAAGAACCATTCTTAGTTACTAATGACTTACAGAAACATTGCATGTAATAGTCCACCCTCTTCCCGTTCCTCCCCTCTCTCAAGCACACACAGTGCAATGTAGTGGAGCTACAAGCACATCCAGTGAGTGCGCATCAGTTTAGCTGCTTATGGCTTGAAGCTCATCAAAAAAGGTTCAATAGGCTCCTGAAACTGTGGACTCTTCTTTTTCCACACACAGTGCAGTGTTAGGCTAAAGGATACAAGGATGCATCACAGGCTTTTGAAACAATTTGTTTCCTCTTTCAGGAGGAATAGACCAACACAGTTAAATGTATATATGGACAATCAGGATGACAAAATTATAGATTGTAAACATACAGTATATGACCAATATGGATTACGACATGCGTCCCTAACAAACTGATTCCATACATTTTAAAAGTGGACAGGCTTTGGTACACACACAACACAGCTAAGAACTGTCAAATCAGGTCGGAAAACAAATGAAGTTGGTCTTCTTCAGAACACTGTTATGATGATAATAATGATGTTTATCAATTCAATTCCTCTAGTGCTTCTCCTTCTCCTGTAACAATGCAGAAGTGTACCTCAGGATGTATCAGTGCCAAGCGGCAACCTCCAGTGCTGGAAAATGAAGCCAATGCTGAAGTGCTAAAAACTGTAATTCCTCGAGCGGCCGCTTGAGACAGGCTGCAGAATTGAGTCAGCCTCCATAAGCCTCAGGTCTGCCAATGATTAACGTCTTTGCCGATATTTAGATTAGCCGAGAGGTGGAAGAAACAGTACATCCAACATGGCGGCAGCCAGCGTCGCATATTTTCAGCTTCAAAACAGCGCTTCAGAAGCCTACAGGTGACGTCACTCAGGCTCTGTCCATTCTTTATACACTCATTGGTCAGTACACTATGACATCACTGTTGAGTGTAATTTCAGGTGCAATACAACACCCATATAACCACAACAAGTCTGAAACCTATAACCAGAGAGGGTTGTGAAATGCTGCTTTTCCGTGCTCAGTTACTCTTACAGATCAGGAGAAATTCATGATATGATAAATTCCATAGATATCCACTAACAATAACAAACATCTGAAATATAAACTTATATCTTTGCCTACCAATTATAATCAGTATAATAATGAACTTCATATTTAGGTGTATAATAATATAAAACATAATCCATTTTATAATGTACATAGATGTTTTGCCAAAAAACCTTCACGTCACTGGATGATGTATCTTTATCATTTCAGTGTGTGTGCGTGTGTGTGTGTGTGTGTGTGTGTGTGTGTGTGTGTGTGTCAGAATATGTGAAGGAAAGCAAAACAGAGAAGATCATGATTGAGTCAAGCAACCTGACAGCTGTCAGTTGAACCTATTTCAGCACAGACACATACACATACACACACACACATACACACACGTCAATTAGGAGCCATGGTGAGCTGAGCAGTAGTGAGCTGATTGGGTCACATGTTTACTCCCTGCAGCAACTGTCAGCAACAGACCAACAATACGGCATCACCTGACACACAGACAAAGAAACAAACATACACACACACACACACACACACACATACAGATATGCACTGTTTCTGCCAGCGTGAGAGCATCTGGCAAAATACACAAAGCATATATAACTAAGTGCAAAGCTGAGAAACACACACACGCACAGACAGACCGATACAAACACACAGAAATCCCCTTTGCTGAATAAAATTAGAGTTTACAGGCTGTGCTTTAAGATAAATGCTAACGTCAGCATGCTAACATGCTCATAGCGACAATGCTAAGATGCTGATGCTAAGCAGGTTTACCATGTTTGCCATCTTTTGCCAACATTTGCTAATTAGCACTAAACTCAAAATACAGCTGAGGCTCTTGGGAATGTCATACATTTCAAAGATATTTGGACATAAACCAACGTTTTGGACTGGCTCAATCAGAGGACCAGCAAAGTGATTATGATACATTATCTGATAACCATGAATGTCTGTACCAGTGTTCATGGCAATCCACCAAAAAGCTGTTGAGACATTTCAATTAAAACCCACAAATGTCAATTTCATGATGCTAGAAGAAAGTTCAGGGATCACCAAATTCAATAGCAATCAATCAATTTTTTGGGGACCATGAATGTACAAAATCTCACAGCAATCCATCCAACAGTTGTTTAGATATTTCAGTCTGAACCAAAGTGTTGGACTGACAGACCAACCAACCAACGTTGCCGTCCATAGAGCCATGTAGCTATTCTTAGTGGTTTGTTTGTTTTGAGCAATGTTGTCCGTAGAGATCGGTAGCAAAGGAAGAATCAGAAAGTGCACAAAGAGCAATCAGAGACTTTTAGAGGAACTTTGCTGTGCAATAAAAGCTGCAGAGCTTTTACAGATTGTTAGCATTTGGTTTTTGTTTATGTTAATACATAACAGAAGAGCAGGACATGGGATAAGGGTTGCATATTAGTATACTGTAGATATCAAGTGTCATTAAACAAACTGACCAACTTTTTTGGAAAGTGACTATAGTCAAAGAGGAACACAGAGGACATGTTCATGTCCAGCAGTGAGCCATGCTGGGCCACGTCATTAAAACAACACAGATCAGAGACGGAAAGGACAAAAGAGAAGAAAGGAGTGACAGGAAGTATTAAGAGGATGTGGGCAAAAGAAAGGAATGGTTGTGACAACAATACAACAAAAGACCAAAAGACTTTAAGAGAGAACAAGCGATAGATGGAAACAAAGTGATAAAGTGTGTGTGTATTCATTATAAAAGTGTTCTGATTGTCTTGGCGTCCTATCAGGTGGCATCAAACCCATGTGCGATCTGGAGGGGGAACTACAAAGTGGATCCTGGGGCCTGCAGAAAGAAGCCTTTTTGATCGTGCTAATTAAAAGCCATTTTGTTTAAAACAAACAGACACAAGTCTAATTGGCTCTTTTCCATAAGAAAGGGAAGGATGTTGAAAGTGGAAGAACGCATGGAGGAGGGAGGAAGAGTGTGTGTGTGTGTGTGTGTGTGTGTGTGTGTGTGTGAGGTGGTGGTGGTGTTGGATCAGAAGGAAGGGGTGCTCAGTCTGGCACATGCACCGCTTTGGACACACACGTAAACATGGAAGCATGCACACATTGTATTTTGTGACCCACTATTAGCCATCAACAATCTGAACGTACAGTAAAAAGTCATTGCAAGTATGAGGAGATAACAGGTGGAGAGGACAAATAAGTAAACGCACACACAAATGTACAAATACATAAAAATTCAAACAACATATGGTGGAGTTAAACGGCCACTAAATGTTCCATTATTCTCTCTTTCTACAGGGGACAACATAAGGTCAACTTTAAAAAAAAAGGTTTTTTTTTCCCTTCAACTCACCTAGCTTTTAATATTTTTCGTACTTTTTTTTTTTTACACAGTAGGAATGAAGAGACACAAGGCACAAATCTGAGAAAACAGTAAAGCTCTCAGTGATTGAACTTGTGATTGCGCGTACATGCAATGCAAATTTTTATGTTTCTTGCTCATGTGAAATCACATTAAAAAGGAGCAGTGTACAAAGGAGGACACTGTTGGGGACTGGTGCTTGAGGTGGCACCGAATGTGCCATATCCAACAGACTGGGGTTGGATGGACCCAAGTGACTGGAGACCATTGTGGTCAACTCAACCCACAGGCAGTCCATCCTTGAACTAGGTTCAAGAAAAGCTGCCGGGGGCATTGCAAATGCAAAAAAGCCTCCTTAAAGTTCACAGCTGTGTCACTGTGAGACACTGAGACAATGAAGAAGTTCAACAACCAAAAAAAATCAAATAAACATGGTATGATTTCATGAAAATGGTAAGGATCTTTACAGAGTCAGTAGCAATCACTCTACTACAGCTACATTAACTATACTATGTTAGACCTCCTTGATACCCAGCTGAACCCTTAAATGAAAAAATGAGTAAAAAGATCTCCACAGCAGAGGAGGCTACCATTTCATTGTTAAATGTGTTTTTGAAAGTTTGTTCAATTTCTTAACAAGCTGTTCTGGTGTTGTGCAGAAATCCCACGGGCTCTAAATCAAGCTGTGCATTGAAGAAATTGTTTTACTCAACCTGGGCAACATTTCAAGACATTTGAAATTCTGGTAAATTCAGCAGGCACAGGTCTGTCCGCATAAATCACAGTGGGTACATTCAACAACGTCAATAATATAACAAATTTAAATAAATTATAACTTCTGTTCTGTTTTTTGGTCAATATCTCAGTGCATCAAATCCATGAGGAGCATTTGCATTAATACACACACTCAACGTGTGTCATATGTACACACACACACACACACACCTGGGGCTGAACAGGGAACAGATTGTCTCCTTCCATCTCTGAGTCATCACGTCACTGCCTGCAGCTCCTCTGGCTGAGTTCACACTGTTCTGCTAAAACTGACTGAAGTCAACTGAGCCGAGCTAGATCAGACTGGGTGGATGAGTCTGAACTACACTGGACTGGGGTTAACTAGCCCAGCAAAGAGTTATAATCCAGTTTAACCAGTGCATTTAGGTTGTGAGGCCTGTGTTTTTCTGTGATGCTACAGTCAATATTAGTGTGTGTGTGTGTGTGTGTGTGTGTGTGTGTGTGTGTGTGTAAGCAAGTGTAAGCCCTGGGAGGAAGGAGGATTCGAGTAAAGTGGTGTATTCTTCTTTCTGTCTTGCGTACGCGCACACGCACACACAGACTACAGATGTTGCACCCAAAGGCTATTTGAGCCATGAGAGCTGTAGGGGATTTTCCTCTTGCCCAAACTCACTCCATCGTTGTCACAGAACTTCTCCAGTAGACATAAACACACACACTCACTTAGTACACTATGTAAGCCATGACACAAAACATGGAGTGTGTAAATGTACAAATTCTGACAAATTGTTGAGAATCTCGAAGGTATTGTTTAACTTAAACCATCGTCATCATCGTTTCCCTTCTTCATCTTGAAATATACACATACACTGTACACACTCAGATGCAAAATGGCTCACTTCACATCACAAAACCAAGTTATTGAGAAAACACACAAAAAGGCATCATCTTTTCCTCAGACACAAGGCCCAAAAAACACTCACAATCTTCAGTGATTGTGTTTACAGCCAGGACAGAGAAGCAGGCGGCTTGAATGGCAGAGGCGACAGGGGCCAATTTTAACAACGTACACAATGCACTACATTAGAGCCACGCTTTCCTGTCTTTCCGCAACAGAACATTCACTTATCTATATGATAATAGGAGGGCGCAGAGCTCGACGTGACAACAAGGGAAAGACGAAGCACAATGCCGAGCAGCGCCTGCAGAAAGAGTGATCTGAGATGTAATCTGCTCCAAAGAGAACAGGAGGGAGAGAAAAGAGAAAGGAAGAGAGAGATGTGCAACATAATTTGGAGTTGGATGGATTGACAATGAAGCTGTCAACAACAAAGTGCAGACAACAGCCTATTGTTAAGAAAGATATCTGTGGAGGAGATATTGATGCTGAAAAGGAGATGAAATACAGCAAACAGTGTGATACAGGAAGCACTGACAGTCTTCTCAATCGCAGCTGGTGAGTGCAAATGGAGTATGATTGTAGACTTGACGCAGTTTGGATGAATCACAGTGTTTCTCTCTGATGTTTAATGCATGTTTGAACAAACAGGACCTACTCTATGTGGAGCAAAAAGAAGCAAAATGGTGTAAAAGTGGGTGTTCGCACCTGCTGTGTGTATGTTTGTGTGTGTGTGTGTGTGTGTGTGTGTGTGTGTATTCATGTCAGTGAGCTTGAATGTGTATGTATGACAAGCCTGTCTACTGAACTTTAATGGAATACTTCAACATTGTGGGAAATATGCTTATTTGTTTTCTTTTTTCTTTATCATACCTGAGCATGAAGTACAGAGCTGGAGTGCTGATGTGTTTAGCTTAGCTTAGCATAAAGACTGAGAACAGAGGGAAAAAGCTAGCCTGGCCACTATGTCAGATTAAGAGTAAAGTCCTAAATTCTTGCTGTGTCTTTACATGACATGGCAGAATACACATCAACCAACCTCAACCTACAGTAGGTAAACAGCACCGGTAACAAATGTTTAGTTGTGCAATCAGATCTTTAAATAAAGGTGGACTTTTAACAGCAGTCTATCTTTTTGCTTTCCAAAGGGTAAGAGCACAATAATGTGGGTGAGCAGCATAGACTATATGTTTGCAGAGAGTGACAACACACACGCACACACACAGGTGTGATTATGCATTATAATACTCATGACCCACGGATGATGAATGGTTGCAGGGTCACTGAAATTAAATTAAATATCACTCCTGTTTCACTTCCTGTCCACTGCTGTGCATAGTAAAACATTTCATGGGTCATTCTGACATGATTTTTTAATCCTTTTAAATCTTCCACTACAACACACTCCATAAAAAACAAAGGATCAAACAAAGTTCATTTTTGTTCCAGACACCCAATGTCAGTCAGGTCTGGATATTATCAGGCTGATATTATGTAGTCTGATCTCTAAATTAAGCAAACAAGAAACATTTTGCTAAAACGAAAGCTCAGAGGTGTTGGTAGGTGTGAAACTGAGCTAGTGGTTTCAAGTGTTAAGATAGACTAAACATGTCCTAACTCCTGCTCTCAGCAGATTCATCTCGGCACATTTCCAGAAATATTGACCTTTTCCTTTAAAGCTGGCTTGTTCGCCAAAAGACAATGAGACACAATAATCAGAGAAAGAAAGAAAGAGCCAGAGAAGTAGAGGAGAAATCACAAAGGAATTACACTTTCTCTTGGCTCATATGATCTATTATTAATCCAATTTTGCACAGACCCTTACATTTTTTGGGGGGAGAAAAATCACATTGAGCAAATTAATGAGGTAAACGTAATGATCTGAGATGATCAAAGGATATCAGTGTTGGGCAAAGTATAGCCACCAATTAGTAAAACAAGCGCAGGAAAGGGACTAAAATATGCACCACCGCGTCTGATGAAAAGACAGGGTCAGAGAGAATGGACTAATTTCACAAATGAAACGACGTGCACCAAGACAGGCCCACGTGTGTGTGTGTGTTTGTTCCAGGAAGGGGGAGTGTATGCGGGTCATGTTTAGATTCCCCCTGGGTCTTTGAGCAGAGAGAGTCAGGGAGGTCCCATAAGAGCAGCAGGAGAGTAGCTGGGGCTTTACTTTGATAACAATAATAAGGTATTTCTCTCTCTCTCTCTCTCTCTCTCCTTTTTTTATCCCACTTTGGCACAATGAGCACTGCCGCTCTCGTTTGATCCATAAAAGAAGCTTGTTATGTTTTTTTGAAGAGTTTGATGCACAAAAGGAAAAGGAGAAAAAAAAAAGTTTGGAAATAGGCTGCCTCTGTCCGACTTGGACTTTGGTTCATTAGAAAGGCCTCAAGGGGTGTACTTCTTTTTGTCGGTTCTTGTTTCCTTATTTTTTGGGATCTTTTTGTTTGTTTGTTTGTTTTAAGGGGTGGGAGTTACATGTCTACTGATTGCATACAAGGTTCCATAGTGTATTTGTGTACAAAAAATGGTCCACTACATTGCAAAAAGGGGGGAAAGGACCAAACATTTCCACTGGAATGTTAAATCATTCTACTGATCTTTTAATATCCTGAAGCTCATCTATATAGTCTCACGAACTAAAAAAAAAAAAATCTCATCTCAAAAATTGAAAATAATGAGATCAGTCTGAAGGCTTATCAAAACCTCAAACATTGCACAGCGGTCTATACGGCACTGAGGCAGGGTTTTCCAACTCTAGAAAGCTATCACAGCAACAACTATTTCATCTTTCATCACAATGATCATGTGTTAAACAGTAGACATGGCCTGCCCTGGTAGAGTATGTGCACCATGTACTAAGGCTAAATCCTTACCACAGTGGCCCAGGTTTGATTCAAACCTGTGGCCCATTGCTGCATGTCATCCCCACTCTGTCTCACCTTTCTTGTCTCTATCAGCAGTTGTCACTGTCAAATAAAGGCATAAAAAGCCCAAAAATAACAATTAAAACCAAAAAGTAGACATGCTGTATTCAAGATAATTAGTGTTGTTTGCACATATTTGATTTGCCACCAAAACATACTGGTGAATGAAACTGAGCTGCAGTCCTCCGAAACTGAGCCAGGTTCACATTTTTTGCCAGACAACCTTATCTGGAATAAGTGATGATGTTCAATGCTCCACCACACAGCCTTTCACAGTGCAGACAGGAAAGGCCTATAAATAGTTTGCTACATTGAGTAAACAATTCATTCATTCACATTCATTCATTCAACAATGGTTTTATTTATAGGGCAGTCCCCAATGAGTTGTGTTCCCAAGGCCAGCTAAATGCAAACTATGTTGTGAGATAAAAGTGACACTGCATAAGACCTTAATATGGTTACAGCCAACTCCAGTAACTGTTAGATATTCTTGTGAGTCAACTGTGAATGCACCTTGAAAAAAATCTTGAAGGATCATTAAACTTTGTAAATTTGAAGTCACTTTCTAAGAAAACACACACACACACACCCTAATGATTTCATTCTTCCTCTAAGACCTCTTTCAGTGTGCCACTAAATGACAACTTAAAGTGCTAGCTCACAAAGACCAAAGCTTCTATTCAGGTCATGGAGACTTCACTGTTATGTCACACACAAGTCTCCTGACTGGTCTCACCTCCTTCAACTATTCATCCCAGCCAGCATCTTTTCATACTGCAACATACTGTAGTTCATTTGTCCCAGTTTCATTCTCTCTCATTCGCTATCATCTTTTAAAGTCAAATAGTGTAAGAGCTCACTTACTAAAAGCCTCTACAGGGAATAAAAGCATGCAGCACATCTCTCAATGTAATAACAATGGATCACTTCGCACTTACAAAACAGAGGAGACACAGGAGGAGGTGGGGGAGTGGAGAAGAAGGCAGAGAGGGTAAAGTTAATAGTTCCTTCTGATGAATTTTAATCCTGACCTCGAAAATAAAAAAGACACAATGGAGAGGAGGCGGTTGGTATTTTGGTTTCATTCTAATTTTTTATTCTTGCTTTGTGTATTCTCCTAAGCCTCTGCATGACTATGTGTTGGAGGGAGACAATGTTAGGACAAGCCACTTAAGCCCATTAGTCTAATAATTCATACGTCTTGGCGGCACACTCCTCAGCCTCGTCCAAAGTCTGCAGAGAGACTGAGAAAAAGAAAAAGATAGATAGATCATTAGATAGATGGAGAGAGAGAGAGAACAAAATAAGGAGCAAGTAAGACAAGGAGACTCAATGTACAAAGTGTGCACTTAAGTAGGCACTTAAGTTTATACCAAATACAGTGATGAGGTGAATCCAGGTAAAACTCTGAATGTATACCAATCACTTAACAAATGAGAGGTGGATTAAATAAAAGGGGCTGTAGCTCAATGAAGACTATCAAGACAATATCAAGAAAATCATCCTTGATATTTTAAGTCATGACACTGAAAGATTGGATACTGTCTCTATTTACAATAGGGAGTGTTTCCATCAACTGGATTGTTATTGAATGTCTAAAAAAAGTCACTAAAGTAGTAAAACTCTACCAAGAAGTTCAAGTTCCTGATCACTTATGTGCTGATGATTGAAAACCCCAATTTGTTGTTTTTGCTTTCACATTCCTTCTGCCAGGCTCATGCTATTCCACTAAGTGACAGTTGGTTGCAATAATACACAAAAGTTGTGACACTACACCAGAAAAGGCAGAGTAAACCTGGATGTTAAAAATTTTTCTAAATATTAAGAATTAGTTTTTACAAAGGTTTTATACTAAAAAGAAATACACTCAACATTTATTTTGTTTTCATAATAATTACAGCAAACCTTGCGACTTTGCTTTTAGTGTCAGCTAATGTTGCCAACAAGCCAACAATCTAACAAAGCATGTCCACTCCACAGTGACTGGATAGGGGTGCTGAGTTGAGAAAGTAAACTCTTTTTCACAATATTTGAAAGTTGAAAGTGTACAAACAACATAAATGTCGTTGAGGACAGAGACTACAAAGCCATGTAAAAGACACACACATGTCTTAGACAGAAATGTGGGAGGCTGTGTGATTAAGTTAGGAGGAGTTTTTGGAACCGTTAGAAACACCTTTGCCTCTAAACATGGACACTCATGTTGTACTGAATGCCTTAGGAGAGACTGACATGCAAGCCTCTAGAAATATTCAAGATAGTTTTTGTAACTTATACATATCAGAATGTGGGAAATGTGGATGATATAACAAGGAATCCATATCCCACAAAAAAGTAAAAAGGTTATTACACTAGGAGCTTTCAGCGTACGGAATTTGTTGTTTTGATTTGGGTAAAATCACACATTTTGCAAAACAGAATTTTGTAAAATAATAACACAAAATGATTGTATCATCCTAATACAATTCTGTTAAAACTAAAGAAATGATTAAGACTGAATTATCTTCCTGCCCTCCCCCTCAGAGATTAGAGATGTGGACAGCCCTTAATAAATTATGCACTTACTGTACAGTTTATTTCAGAGAGGTCATGTTGAATTAAATATTATTTCACAAGTGACAAAAACATCCAAAGCCACTTCTCAATTGTTTATCAGGCTGATTTTGTTAGCCTGTAAAATTATTCAACAAATGTGTTTTTGATGGCTGTTTATTGCACATTTTGTTTCACCAAAACAAACTCCATTTCAAGTGTACTTACATCTCGGCAACACTGACAAACTGTTCCAATTTTCACTCGGCTGTGATATTTCATTACGCCATAAGTCACACAAACATACTCTGATAGAGAGACAAGAAGAGGATACGCTCCAGCAAGCCGCCACATGTTGGGGGGTTTGTTTACTGCTTCCTGTCTTGTACGAGATCAGCACCCCGTTAAAGTACTGACACTCAAACACACACAGCTTTCTCACCTGAGCCTTCCCCTACTATACGTGTGTGTGTGTGTGTGTGTGTGTGTGTGTGTGTGTGTGTGTGTGTGTGTGTGTGTGTGTGTGGGGGGGGGGGGGGGGGGGGGGGGGGGGGGTGTACCTCATCAGTCACATTGGGAAAATACCATTCAGAGACTGACAGATGTCTTTCTCTGTCTGACTCTTACCTGCATCTAACAATGTGTCTCGCTGTGTGGGTTTCAGGAGCTGTACACACTCACTACAACCCACACACTCAAGCACAGAGTGTTTGTGTGCGTGTTTCTGTGTACAGTACATGTTTGTGTTTTCATCTGTCGAAAATGGAGCGGAAACCAATCCCTGATGCTACAGTCTGATAACAACATCCACCGCTGCCAAGCAGCGGCAACTGATACTGTATGACTGTAAATAGCAGACACACTTCACATTCAGTGCAGATACAGTATGATTCAGCAATGACAGCAATTGGCTCTTCAAATAAACTGAGCGGGGAAGTTGTAGAAAATGAAACATAGAATAACACAGAAAAGAATGGGTCATGTATTTAAAATCCATAGCAATGAGTGTGATGTGTCAAAAACCAAAGTCACTTGATCTTTCCCATTTATCATGAACTGTATAAATTAAAGTTAGGTCTCCCTGATGGAGAAAACAACTTTACCTCAATAATCTTCTGTAGGTCAGTTCAGCTCGTACTAATGGTCAAAGACAACACTGCTCAATAAAAGAAATGGTTCAGTAGTTACTCTAGCAGTGAAAAAGTTGATTACAATCACACAGGAGATGCAGGACACAGTTTTATGGTAAAGTCTCTTCAGACTTTAGAGACAGACTTTAGACAGTTTCAACTTTTACAGCAGCAGGCTTCTACAATTCCTCAAATCGCCAATGACCAAGGAGTGCAAAGTTTGTCTCTAAACTCTTAATGAGCAAGACACACTGCTTTAGGAAGTTCCTGCGGCCAAAGTGACACAGGCACACACTTATACACACAGCGCTCAAGTCATAAAGGCAGGCATTTGCTGGCAGGACGCCGAGACACATAAGGCTTGTTAGAAAGGAAACAGCAAGAGAGTTTGACACACACACACACACAGACTCACACAAAAGGCTGTGAACTGGATGACAATTACGTTGCAACATATGGCAAGACAATATTAACCTTTTGCTCAAATATATATCCTGCATTGATGGTTGATATGAAGACGTTCACATCTTTGCTACAATGTAAAAATATGGCTCATCTGTTAGTTTTGATGAACATAGATAGGGAATTGCATTTTAAAGGTTGTGTACATGTACATAACTTGTATTTTCACTGCTTAAATATTGTGCAGTATATAAAAAGGCTACTTATGCTGCTCTGTGAGGCTGTACTTATAGCAGTGCTTGGAGCTAAATGTTATTTTCAGCATGCTAACCTGCTCACAGTGCGAAGCTAACATGATGTTGATAAGCAGGTATAATGTTTACCATCACCATTCGAGCTTAAAGTTTAACAAAGTACAGCTGAAACTGATGGGAATGTTTTGCAGATATTTGGTCATAAATCAAAGTACTAGACAAATTAATATCTTAACCTGATGATGCAACTACATAAAATGTCAGGGGAATATAAAACAATAAAATTCATCCTCTCATAGCAAAAATATCTGGATAAACATTTGTCTGGTAGAAGTTGATATATTTCACTAAAAAAGTAAGTGCTAGAGGAAAAGTCAGAGGATACAAACAAACCCTATCCACTGGGGACCATGAATTATCTGTTACAAAATGTTATGGCAACCAATCCAAAAATAGACAATCACCCAACAGTTCATCAGTCCCTATGGTTGTTCGAAAGAAAATGATGACCACACCACCTACGCACAACAAATCATCATGGATAAAAACTAAACCAGTACAGAACAATTCAAAAATTGGCCTTTATGTGTATGAACCATAATACAGCAACAGACCAGCCCTGACACTGTAAGAAAGCCAATTTTGATACTGTACAATCCACTTCTGTTGGTTTTACAAGACCAAGTTCATGTTACTGAACTTCAACTACACAACAACTGAGTTAAACACAAAAGTTAAAAATTTATGGAAGAAAACATCACCTGGTAGAATCTGTTCTGAAAAAAGATTATTTTGTGAGAGCACTGTATGTATCCCATTTTGTCACAATTTAACAAAGCAACAATTGTAGTGCTGGTACAATCAAAGCCGGATTTGAGGACTGCCAAGGAATTCCTTCTGTACTGAATACAAAATTTAGAGCAATGTGACAGCAAAACCAAACAACAAAATTCGTTTCAATTTTCATAGAATAAAGGGATGGAAATCAGTGGCTTGCTGGAAGATGAGAAATCAATCTAAAAAAAAATATCAGACAGTAATGTCAGTGGCAGTAAAGTGTACAATCAAAAATTCAAAAATGAACATGAATAATACTGAATATCTTCAACACGAACATACCAATCTATAGTTCATTTTTTACAAATGCAAGTTAATAATTGAGTAATCTTCATTCAAACTTCAGAACTTCATTTTAAATTCTAATCAAGACACCAATCTTTCCAAAGATACCAAATATGATAAAGTGATGAATATGAAAGTGTTGGAATAGGTGGATACAGATGAACAGTATATGTGATATAGTCAAATGGTAACTTTAAAGCTACTTAATAGTCCAAAAAAATCCATAAAGTTTCTTATGAACTCACTAATACCAAAGACACACAGTTAAACCCACAATCCAAGTTCCTACATGAATATTAAAGCAACAATTCATGTCGTGTCTCACAGAGAACTACCTCTCTATCTTTCCCTCTCTCTCCTCTACTCCTCTACCAGCTCTCTCTTGCCTTCCAGAAGGCAGGGTGGTGATTGGCGGAAAAAAGCTTCCCTCAATCCAATCCCTAATCCCCAGCAGGCTTTAAAACATAGGGATAGCGGAGGACAGGCGGCGGCAGCTCTCTCGCTGTCCTGTTCTGAGCGTTACTCGTCTCTTTTTTGCAGCAGCAGTGACAGAGGCAGCGAAGAGGAGCTGGTGTTCGGGAAAAGCAGAAAAAGACACCAGCAACGTCTGCCCTGCTCTGCGCGCTCTGCGCCTTGGAGAGTCACACTGCCAACGCACCCTAGTTGCCATCGCTTCCACAACTTGTGTATGGTGGGAGGTATTTCTAGCTCTGTTACGACTTACCGGATGCTGTGTTGTGGAGGAGACTGTCTTTCCTGTGACTCTGACTCTATCCGTCTTTCCCATGGAAAGGCATAGAGGTGATGGAGGTCGGGGAGGCTGCTGCTGCTGCTGGTGATGGTGGTTTGGGTGCTCACATTGATTTGTGTCACTTCTCTGTCTCTCTCTCGCCACTCCACCTCTTTCCTGCTCTCTCTCTTCACTTCACTTCACATTACACACACATGCATGCACGCGCGCACACACACACACACACAGACACACAGACACACCAAGGTTTGGGCAAATTACACAAAGCTGAGGCACCAAGGGGAGGAGACGTCAATTTGTATCCTCTCCAGAACAGGCACCACCACAGAGCCAGAACAGCCACCAACAGCACAGCAGGCCAGACAGCATCTCCAAACTCCCCAAAACTCAAAACAGTTGTAAACTTCTACCACACAATGTATCAAAAAGCTACGCAAACACATGTTCTATATGATACATCATAATGATGAGAATTTCATTAGCATCCCAAACATTAACGATTACAGTCTGGAGTGGTCCCAGAGGCTCTGTGGATATTAGAATACAGTTGGGCAGCCATATTGGTCAGAGCTAATTTTGCAAAGAGGATTGAAAACATAGTGGGCAGATGTGCACGAAGCAAGATGCAGCTGTAGACTGTCAGAACGTATAACTTTTAATGTGTCAATATCAAGAGATCTTATGCATATCAACTCCACACGGCGGTTTACATCCATCCATACTGCAGCCATTACCATGTAGTTGGTGGTCGTACAGAAGCACTAATCAATACTTTTTATATTAAGATAAGGATGTGTGTAATGTGAAAGGGGTCACTTGTAGTAACAAACTATGATAGAAATATCACTTGACTCTGCAGGACTCATCACATCTACAAAGCATAGCATCTTTCATTATTTTGGTTTTACTGCCCATAACTGATTTCTGTTTTTCACATTTGCTTTCGCTGTTTTTAATTGCCTGGTTCCAACCCTGTTTTCAGTGAGAAAGCTCTGATGAACTCACTGTACCCTACCTGCTCAGTACCAAGCAGACAAGCAGATAAAAACACGTTAGTGGGCTAGCTGGTACTGGAACGAAGTGGAGCATTTAGCAGCTAAATGGCTGGTTGGTGGACACAAAAAGGGGAATAAATACTGGACTTGCATTCACCGGGTGGCCAGAAACACAATTTTAAATTACTGCTAATGTTGTGCTGCTTCTGCTATATGTATAAAGACAAGTGTGTTGCAAAACATGTAACATTATAAGGTGATAATATGGAAATACAGTGTTTACAGCTTAATCTACTGCCACCAAGTGGCCAAAAAATACATTCATGCTACATGTAAACAGATACTATATGGCATTAGTATTGCCTTCTTTCATATACAGTAGCAAGCATAAATATTTTTGGGTAACTGACCACTATAGCAGCCATTTTGACATGAAATAGGACAGTAAACTCAGGTGTTACCAATGATACTAATTAAGCGTAGCAGAGCCTACCCAGTGAGCCAACATGAGCAACCCTAATTAATATCATTGGTAACACCTGTGATTATCCTACTGTAGTATTTCAAGTCCCAATGGCTGCAGTTAAAATGGTCTATTCCTCATAACTTTAGCAATAAGCAGTATTGAAACTTGCTAGCTAGTGGAGGGCACTGCCATTAGACAGCGTTTGCTATTTTAGTTATAGTGCAGCTGCTATTTGATGGTAAATCACTCTTAGAAATGAGTTAGCTTACTTACTCTGCAGTCATGACATATGCAATTATGCTCTAGCTTTTTACTACTTCTCCCACAGTATGGTTAACTTTTGATGGTTTTCCTAAATTGGGTCAGAAAAGTGTATACTTTAAATGTTTTACCATCATATTAAAAGGGTTAGCTTTATCTTTTGAGTATGAAACACTCACCCCGCTGTAGTCATGGCGTAAAAAGTTGGTAAATAAAGCTACTAACGAATCTGCTCCTAACAAGTTTTGACATGTGGCTTGTTTCACGTACTTTAGAGTTCCCGCCTCCTGCTTCTCCATTGGTCTGTACCGCTCTCTCCTCGCTCCCTCATTGGCTGAACTAGCTGCTTCTCATATGTATACGGACGGATGTATACATATGAGGGAGGGAACATGCCTGGGTAGAGATTTTCTATTAATTTAGCCCAATAAAGTAGCCTAAAGAGGAGTAAATAGATAAACAGTAGACAAACTCCAACACCTACTAGTACTGGCAGATTATTTTGGAGGTGAAGGCAGAAATCGAAACTCTTACAGCTTCCCTCAACTGAACTTGACCCCATAATATACCTCAACAGCCTCCTTAGAAACAGATCCATCTTGCCTGACATTTAGAATAACTACACCATAAGTGGCTGGATACTGTGTATTAAGGGCCTTCACTGTCACCAGATCAAAACCAGATTGAATAGCGATAGGAGATTTTGCAGATGTGTTACAGCGCTCTCCACCACCACTTTCAAAAGAATAATGTTCATCCCTCCAGACACATAACAAATCAAGGAACAAGATCTATTTGTTGTCCTCTAAATGGTACTACCAGCCACTACTTTTGCGTTTTTGTCAAATCATTAGCAACAGTCAATTAAAAAAACAGGCATGTTTTTGGTCTACCCCTCCTCATGCCTGTTCACACACCCGAGACAAACATTTGTGTCAAACTGTTTCTAATGATGTCATAAAAAGAAAAATCCAAAAGGACAACTTAGCAAGGGCTCACCCAACTTATTTGTGAGGTCCAAAGACTTCTAGAGGGATGTCAACACTGTCAGCACTGTACTAACACTTTATGTTGATTTTTCCTTTATACATCTGCCATTATCTAATCAGAAAAAGACAGTTAATAGCACAAACACACATTTTCATGGTAGTGTTAAAGTGAAGCAATATAGATTGGGTGCTTAGATAGTTGATTGATTAATTGTGCTATAGATCAAGTGTTTTATTTACTACTACATCAAGCTTTCACTTAACCATGAAATGATTCACCCCATACATCATTCACTGTACCTCTCTCTCTCTCTCTCTCTCTCCATCCATGTATGTTTCTAATGAGCATTTTGCTGCCCACTGTACCTTGTAAATGCCACAGTATGCCTGTGCAGAGGAGAAAAAGGGCTCAGGGGCAATCAGCAGAAGCGTGGGGGCAGAGCGGATGCGCTTCAAAGGCTGTCAAAACTATATTATATGGTTGATCCCTGTCCAATTCACTTTCGCAGTTCAATAGTTACTGTATGTTAAAGCTGGAGAAAACAAAGGCAAAGGCGTCTCCTCATTCTGAAATTAGCTCACACAAAAGGCTTTCTATTTATGAGTGTGTGTGTGTGTGTGTGTGTGTGTGTGTGTGTGTGTGTGTGTGTGTGTGTGTGTGTGTATGTGTGTGTAAAATGGAGAGGTGGTGGTCAAATGGGGTAAAGTCTAAATAGAGTGACCGCATAGGTCAGGTTTGACACACTTTATTATTCATTCACTGTCTGTCCTCAGCTGCGCTTAGCTCATCAGTACACACACACACACACACACATACACACACATACGCAACCTCCCCTAGGTGCAGCTTTTACTGCGCATATGCGCCCGGACGGTGCACAAATGTCATGAGCAATAACTGGGATGTCACTCCAAATTCACTCTCCTCTCTTCAGCGTTTAGCAGCTAGGTAGCTCAGGGAACAGTCAGTCTCTCCCTTTCTGTGTATTTCCCTCCTCTCTCTCTCTCTCTCTCTCTCTCTCTCTCTCTCTCTCTCTCTCTCTCTCTCTCGTTCCACGTGTGTTTGCCTCAATGTGCCCTACCTGTTTGATTTTCTCAAAAATGTCCCATCCCAAAGTTCATTTCAATTCAGTTCAGCCACAATGCATCATGGCCAGAGGTGCTCTGTGAAGAGAAGGCTGGTAAAATGAAAAAATCCCCCAGTGGTACAAACCAGTTTATCAATTAGGTCTGGTTATTAAGGGTGACTGACAAATTTTACTTGGTGGAACATTTCAGTCAAATTAATTATTTTGAATTATTTAAAGATCTATCAGGGAATATTGAATGTTTATTGACAGTTTTTTATCCCTCATTCCTTTTATTTCATGTCTTCCTTATCTTAAGATATCTACTCATCTTCTATTTTGTGATTAGTCAGACTGCAGTAATCTTTGCACAGTTACTTAGTTACTTTTTTCTTCACTCCACTCCTTTGACTCCCTCGCACTTTGTTGTACTTTCAGTATTTCTGATGGTTTTCAGTTTAATTGGTCTGCTGGCATTACACAAGAAAACTTCTTTTAGTTTTTTCCTGCAAAATATTAACATTCACCAAGTTACAGATGAGGTAAGGCGATCATATTTGAAAAATACAGACAAACACATCATTTTAATGTCTGAACAATAATATCCAAACTAAAAAATAGTGATTAGAGTTCAAACTTTACATTTACATTTACACTTCAGACTTTTACAGTTTACATTTCAGTCATCAGAAGATCTGAGTAATCGGTCTCTTGGGAGGGCTTGTCAGGAATTTATTGGGGTTCAGTTGAAAGCTGCTTCCAGTACATTTTGTAGTATATTTAAATTTAATTTAAATATGAGTATGTTTAGGTAAACAAATAAAAAAAAGAATAGATAAAGGATTCAGTATTTTTCCTTCATAATTTCTTTCCTGACATTGTGCAGCGTGCTTTGAAAAAGCACTTAAAGCATCAAGTTGGAAATAGAATGATAAAGTTTTATTTTTCAAGTCTGTAATTTCCTAATAAACTCCTGTGTAATCTGGTATTAATCAAAGGGACAGTTATATTACAGTCTAGGTGAATTTCGAAAGAACCTTCCTTCATTAGAAAATGCATTATGTATAATTGAACGGATAAATGATTTTATAAAATATGAAAAAGTAAATGAAAGAATTCAAAGACTTTCTTTTTGGGATTGGGCTGGAAAGTGTTTCCAAAACCCGTACTACAGCCTTATCTCTCAAAGACCTACATCTTTTCATGCTTATGTGACATACAATCTGTTTTTTCACAAAGCAATTTAGCTGAAAGAGTTTCCGTGTTTGGGTTTGTTTGGGAATGTTTCCAAAATCAGCGTTGGTCTTTTTTATTTCAAAACTGGGCATCAGAAATGGCCTAATTTGTTTAAAGTTGCTCCAAATCAAGATCATGTGCAGCCCTCTCTCTGTCGCTCTCTTCCTCCTAATAGTTGTGTGGATGTTGCTGTGTGTTTGTGTGGGAGGGATGGGAATCAGGAAGCCTTAGCTGTAATACAAGCATAACTTTTAATGCTCGATCTGAGAAAGATCTTATTGTCAATTTCCTCTCTTTTCTTGGAGCACAAAGCTGTCTCTGACCTCTCAGTCATTTTCACAGATTCCTTTGAAGTTTTTTTATAATGCCATTTAACTTCTACAATCTGTTCAAAAAGTCAAGCAGAAATATGTTAGATGTAATTCATTCCTTACAGAAGAATTACATGACATATAACCACTAATCATTTTCCCATTGTAGAGCAAAAATATAGATTTTAGTGCTTTGGCCAGACTGGCTCATGATTTTCTCTGTAAAATATATGGCCTAAAATAGATTTTTAGCCTTTCTTTGATATCATTAAGAAGAACAAAAGGCACAGACACACACAGACACATGCACTGAGCATCACATATTACTCTTGAGTAGCTTGTAGAACAACTACCTTCCCAGGATTTGGCAGCCTGTGCCAGACCCCTGGGGTTTGAAGCTGAGTAGTCTGGCCAAATGACACCCTGCTGGGGCAACAAGCCCCCCTCCACCCCCACATACACACACAATACACACCAAGACCTTACATGATCCATTGAACGACACTATGTGGCTCCTTCATAAGCACAAATCAGTCTTCCATTGGCTAATACCTGCAGCAAAATTCACTATATAAACTTCCATCAAATTCTTCTTCTTCCTTCAAGATTTAAATGTTTTTGTCTCCACTTCACAATTTGAACTTGTGCTGGAAACTTCTTTCAGGCAAGTGTAGGTATCTCAATAGTCAAATAAGTCAGATCACTCCACCAGTACATTATTTCACTAATCTCACAGAAGGCTATTTAATTAATTACTGTCTATACATTTGGATGGTTTCAGGCAAACTTCAGAATTATTATAGAGAGAATTGGAAAAAATGTAATACTGGTAATAACATTTGCTGTTAAAGGTTCTAATTTAAATAACATTTTGAATTCCTACTTGTGTCTCAAAGTCATGTCATAAATCAAATTCTGCATTTCAGAAAACTTTTAGTTTAAATGCCAAGTATATTTCACAGAGAGAAAAGATCATTTTGTGAAACATGTCAGTAATCTTACCTCCTGTCATGTACTGTATCTCCACAGTTGAATCCTGATCACATAGCTCAGGCTTAACCACCCTCTAGTGACTGGAAACAAGCATTACAATTACACCACAGCAATCTCCAGTTATTAGGAAACAGCTTTCCCTTCAGCTTACGTCGCTATTTCTACACATATACTCGCTGCTAGACAAATATATCATGATATATCCATCTGCCGGCTGGGCTATTCCAAGCCTGAGAAATGACAGAGAAATGCAGGAAGTCGTTGGAACATAAACAAGGCGCAATGGAGGAAGCAAGGGTCAAGGCGGTGCTTCCTGTTCCAAAACCACCTCTGTGTGCCTGCAAGTAGACGCCAGGCAGCAGTGACACTGTAGAAGTCCTACAGAATTATTATTATTAAGCTTGTTCTGCATGTTTCTTTCACCCTAATAGTATACAATGAACTATAATAGAAGATTGTAAGTAAAAACTTGCATTTTGTATAGTTAAATAAAGCTCAATCTCTTTGTCGGACTTCTGCTTTTGAATTTAAAAAAAAACAACATAATTATTTTGGTTGTTGTATCTATTTCCTGTTTTTTTCTTTTGTTTTTTTTGTTTTTTTTTGTCAACCAGCAACCATCATTCTGCAGCCAGATTTGATTTCCTGTGTTTTTTTTCTGTGTTTAATTAGCATTTTTGCAAATGAATACAACCTAAAACCTGTTCAAAGTCATTTGGGGGTTATGAAAACCTCCATTGTCAGATTTCCAGTTTGGATTAGATTCATTGGCCGGCCAAACAAAAAATGGCAGCATCTGGACAGTATTATTATATCATATCATAATGAATTCATAATCTGGTATTATTGAAGCATTTGGTATTATTCTCAAACTCAATTACAGTAATAGGAGTATAATGATTTCAAAGGGTTTACATTTTGGGTGACAGACAGGATGTAATTTATCCCGTTCTCATTCTCACACACTGACAGATTACCTCCACAACTCAAAAAAAAAAAAAATCACCTCAGTTTCCATTTTGATTGCAATGTGCTCTTCTAAATAACCCATTTCACTCAGTTTGTCTCTTTCATTCTGCTTTTTCTTTGCAGGCGGTCCAGCGCTGCAGCCCACACGATGCTTTGGACCACAATGCCTGCTGTATTCCACTCAAATGTCTTATCAGCACTTCAGAGAAGATGCAGTGTATCAACATTTTAAGGGAAGACATATGGTATACATGAGAATTATCGCAACCCACTGAGTGTAGAGTATACAGCAAGAGCATCTGTATCTTAATAGTCTATGAGCAGTGGTGAAGGGAGAATGTGAAAGCTCTGAGGGATTTGGGAGAAAGGATATGATTGCATTTATGTCCCATCAAGCAGCTTGCTGGATCCAGGGGAATGCCTAATATATATCTGTATTTGGTCGCCAGCTTACATCTGTCTGCTTATGGATTTATGACTTCAAAACTATTTGGAAAAAAAAGGCGCCTCTCGACAGAGCCAGTGACTAATAACTAAAGCTGACAGGGATGGCAGGCAAACACACACACACATACACACACGGATAGACGTAACGACAAGACTCGGCGACAAGGAACAAAGGAGTCGAAATCTGACACATTCTCTCTGACAGTAGGATAAAACTCACTCACCCCTCGAGCCATGCTAACACACACTACACACACATGCGCACATTTCAGTTCTTCATCTGTCACGCAGTTTGTCTCACAAACATGCATATTATGTTTTCACACATAAAAACAGTCCTGTCGACATACTAAACCTTTCAAATCCTCACATAAAGTGTGGTTATTCTCATTTTATTTAATCTTTCATATACTCGACAAGGTTGAGATAGTTAAAAGCAACAAACATTTGTAGAACTGAAGGATTTTTGAGAGGATGAACACAGTGAGAAAAGTTTAAAGTTTGGCCTGATACAAACTGTCCATATAAGTCATAGAGTAGAATTTGAGTTAGAACAGAAGCAGAATTGGGGTGGTAGACTAACTTTGTTGCATATTCTCCCTCTTTACCTCCTCGTAATATACAAAACAATCAGGTAGCCATTTAGCTAAATAGCAAATCTATGTAAAACTGTATTTGAGTTTGCATAACTGAGTTTTAGTTCTTAAATATTAAGTTCTCAGTGACATATGTTACTTAATGCTACTGGAAACTCATCTCATAAGGTTTTAAAGGATTCTTTGAAAAGCAGATTTGATATTGGACCTATGGTAGATTAGTATGGACTTCCAGTCTATTCAAAGGGGTGAAATCCTCTGGACAATAAAGATTGTTCAAAGCAAAATGAAAGCATAAAAGGCACCCCTGCAAAAGAAGACATGGCCAGTTAAAACTTTAAAGCAACACCAATTGAACTTTGGCCACTTGGGGGCAGTGGAACAAGATGTAAACAGAACATTGACATATTATCACTATGTTAAGTCAACATCCAGCAGACATAAATAAAGAATTATAAGCATTTATTTGGAGTACAGTGAACATAAATCAAACACTCACTATCCTTTTAGTTCTGTTTTGTTCTCCACCAACCCCTGAGGGAAATATCAAGCTCCTTAGCCACTAAATGCCCCTTTAGCTAGTTGCTAACTTTACCTGTCAGCCATTTGGTGAGAGGCAAGTAGTGTACAGTGAATTTATCTGAGCGTTCTTGCTGAAAACAGCTGCCTTCTGCATTTGAAAAGTGAGAATGAACTAAAACAGTAAAGTTGCAGGCCGCAACGATAAAACAATGAGATGAAAGATGCTAAAAAACATGAGGAAGAGGGAAACCACAAAGTCGATTGGTAGTTCTCTGTGGATTTGTCACAACAAGGAACAGTTTTCACATTACACATTGTCATGGGCCCTTTGTTTTTATAAAAACATTGAAACATTGAAGTGGAACTTTAATACCCCAATCGTTGATTAGTATGCATGGCCCTTACAGTCAGCATCAGAGTCCATAGGATCCACAGTATATGCAGCAGTACACATTACATGGCACGCAGGCCACATGGATTCTGTGGGCAAAGATGGTGCTGCATAACAACTGTGGATTGTGACTTTACAATATATTAAAGATGGAGACAAATGAGAGTCGGCACTGAAGATGAAATAATGAAAGAGGAGAAATGGAAGGAGGTGGAAAGGTGAAGAAGATGTGGTTGGGTGGTGGGGGGGGAGGCAGATTGTGTGTGAGAGAGGCGTTTAATCCCCAGAAGCATCCTGACGGCAGCTGCTCTGTACAGATGGGGACGAAGGGATGCTGAAGCACACACACACATTGTGTCATAGAGAAAAAAAGCACTGTCGAATGTTGGAACCCTTTTCTAACACCCTCGAGGATCATGCTAAACATAAGGTAAGGGAGCTTGGTTGTGTTCCATTATTTCCCACTCTACTAAGGCCACTGGAGCTGTGTCATCAGCTGATTAATGAACACAATGCTATTTCTTTCTCTCTGTCTCTCTCTCAATATGTTATCTGGAGTTTTTCTATCTATTTCATGCTGCAGCACAGAAGTTTGAATCCCTGGATTGTCTGGGGAAGTGAATGTGTTGTGTCTGGTTCATTCCTTCTGTGCGGCTGCATGTATGCAAGCTCCATATGAACTCACTTCATCATGATCATATTCCTAAAAACTGCAGTTTGTTTTTGGTGCAGCAGGGAAAGGGAAACACCAGCTGGTTTCAGCCACTCTGGGTCCAGCCAGTGTGTCTCATGGAGACACATGTAAATGACTACCCAAATTTGACCCATGACCCCCCTGTATGTAAGACAAATCCCATTTTACTTTTACATTTTTACACTTTACTTCCTACAATAAAGCTTCTGCTGAGATGTTGATGGATTTAGGTGTTTTATCTGTTAAGTTCATCTGCTCTGAGTTCATAAAAAGTAATTTAGCTGTTTCCACACCATGCCGCCTGTAAGATACTTTACTTTGGCATGATGTGGATAATACACTGGAGTTCTTAAATAACTTTTTCCAAGATCCAAGCATCAGAAAAACACATCGGAAGGGCAGATTATTTATTATCATCTGACTCTGTAGTTCCAAACATTACCATTGGATGTAAATTATGCACTACGCATTGTCCAACGTGGAAACTGGGCTGTTCTGATCCAAAGTGAGGTCTACAGGAGTGAGTGATTGATACTAAAAAGATACAGTTTGGATTAAATGCAAGTAAATCCATCCACAGTTCAGCCCGCTCAGCACTTTCCAGTCAGTTGATGCAAACTCATTAAAATTACATAACATAATGAAAGCCAATATGAAAAAGCAACATATAAATGCAAAGTTTGTCAGCTGGATGCTCCACAAAGTACTGTCAGTGCCTCACTGTGAGAGTCTGTTAACCCATCAAGTTTCAGCACCGTCATAGTCTTTTCTGTCAGCTAAAAGTCTGTTTAAATAAATTGGTGAATTGTACAGGGTGTCTGTTAACTGTGTGACACAGTGTAAAAAGACTGTATGGACTTTTCACTCTTAAAGGCAGGAATTTGGAGCAGCTGAAGGTACTTCTGAAGCTCCTGTTAGATATGTGAGTTATTTGAAACATTTCAGCGCAGTATTTTCTGCCTCAGACTGACTGCATTGTCCTTCTGCCTTGTCTGTCTGTGAGTTTGGCGTCGGGAGTTTGCTGGAAATTTAATCAACAATCAGAAAACTTTAGAAACAACATCACAAATAGAATGTTAGAACAACCAACCAAACAATTCATCCTTCTTGCATTTTTGCTTCAATCTTACCATATTTAACCCTGTTGATGTTTTTGGTGCCGTTACCTTGTTAATCTATCATCGCCTGCTCCATTTAAAGGTGGAGGATTTATTGTCAGCTGAGACGTGGAGGTGAGGTCACGGCATATCAGTGTTGTGGACTGCGACAATAGCCATTGTTCCTGGGACCAGCAGGAAGTGTCTGCATGGGACTTCCTGCTGTAGATAGTGTACCTCTGGAGGGCAGAGAGGTGTGTGTTTATGCGTGGGTTCATGTTTGTGTCAACCTGATGATTATGCCTTTGTTTCTAGCTGATGTCATCTTGTTTTGTCTCTGATATATCTCCTTCGGAGTCCCCTCTCTGCAAAATGGTGCTCCTTTTTCTCGTTGTTATTTCAAAATAAATGGTAGGTACAATCACAGCACAATGCAGTTATGAACCTCCAAACGTCCCTACACTTCCCCTTGGTTTGCACACAATAACTTACATACTCACAATCTGAAACACCAATCACATCACATCTACAGAAAAAAAGAAATGTATGATGACAGATGGTCAGTGGTATTCTTTTGGTCATTTTCAGGTCAAAATGCAATTGGAAATAGGTTAAAAGACACATTTTCAGATAGAAGAGAAGGAGGTCAATATGTATGTATGTAAACTAGTTATATCATTTATATCAAAATGAAACAGGCAAGTGCAACATATATACATAAATGAGGGTTTATGTGATTGTAATCAGGTCCATGAGACCCCTTCAGCAGCTGAAGTCACTAAAAAAAGCACAGAATGGCATCACTCTACAGTAAAAAAAAAAAAAAAAGAAAAGAAAATCTGCTCGCACCCAAACAAAATTGCCACTTAACTGCTGCAATATCACAGTGTTTGATATCTGTCGGTCCAACAATAGGGCCTTCCGTACCTCTTTATTTCTCAGTGTCTCCCCCCTGTAAAATTATAGGCACGATCAATTTTGATAATGCAAGGGAGCAGCGGCATCCGGCAGAAAAATAACCATCTTGATTATTCCTTCTCATGGAGAATTCTTTTTTTTTTTTTCCTATTCTGTACTTTCTTTTTCCACGGTAATGGTAACAATTTTCTCTTTTCAGTCTCACTCGAGGCCTCTTTCTCTCACTCACTGGTGAAATTTGGAGCCGTTGTTTTTTTTTTCTGTCTCTTGCTGCAATGCTGAAAGCCTTTTGACCTACAAAGTAGGGTTTTGTTGATAGATTGATGCTTTCACACAGTGACATTAGCTGAATCGCCGGTGTTCAGAGGCCCGCGGTGCCACTCTGGAACAAATGCCCTGGAATTTTCCCAAATAATCCCCCTGTGTGCCTGTCTGTGTGTGGTACAGCGTTGATCTCCGGGGAAAATGGAAAGCATCTATCTGTCTGTTTGTCAGTCTGTCTGGCTGCCTTTTTACTAATCATTGTCTTTATCGAAGGGGGTGGAGGGATGGAGGTGCAGTAACCTTTAATGTGAGCAGCTGAAGGGAGAAATAGATGAATATAGGGGTGGAGAAGGACAGGAGCAAGAGACGTGGGATTTTGTGATGACAGCTAAGGTATTAACACTTGGTGACATTGGTACAACATGGCATTATAGTCTGACAGCAAGGTGAGACCAAGAGGGAGATAGAGAGATGAAAGAAGGGACAGAGAAGAGAGAAAGATTTCTGTATGAACATACCATCTCCAACAAATGAGACAACAGATTTAGACCAAACACAAAATGCACTTTTCTTGTGAGGAAAAGCTGCAACTAAAGCTTGACTCACCAATGAAGACCCTCTTCACCCTTTATTTATTTTTATATCCATTTTTTATTTATATATCTAGCAGACAAAGAGAAACATTACCATTGATTTGGATTCCTGGTGAGTGTGCAGTTCAACTAACTGCTGAAGAAAATTTCTGGCTCTTTAGCTGCAAGATGTTCAATAGTATTGCTTAACTTGTCAGAAACAGTAAAGCTGTGGGGCATAAAACCAAAACAATGGCCCATAGAGCTGAAGTCACGTGATAATTTCCTGTGGGTTTGTCATTATTGGCAACTCCTTTTACACTACACATAGTCATTTGATCCATTGTTGATATAAAAAATATTAGCTGGTGCAGCTTTAATTGTACTGAAATATAACCTCTGAGTATATATCTCTCACGTGGGCCATATACGACAAGTTTATCAACTCTGCAACACTCTCAGCAGTAACTTTCATCTCCCTTGGTCCCTTGGATAACATACAGCCTCATCTGGTAAAAAAGTCATGGCATGTGACTAATGATTTGTCTTACCTTCACTCTATTTATTATTATTGTTATTGGCTCCTCAAATGCAGCAAGTTCTGGAAACTTCGCAAGTTCTTTGGGGTTCTTGGACGAGATAATGGGGAATGTAGGGAATCAGTAACTGAAGTAGAAGAAGAGCACAGTAGAAAGTTCAACTGAATCGCCTCATCACAGAATAACTCCTGGAATTCACCAGCAACAGTTGATCAAATCATCAATATGTTATTACATGCACGTCAGTGTGAAATTAGTTTGTTTGACTCTGGCCAGCTCAGCACACGTAATGTTGTCTTTACATACACATACAAGGTATTGTCAAGCCTCGCTAGCAGTAGGTCACAGCTGAGGGGAGTTCAGAGGGTCCAAGACCAGCACCGCCAACCCCCCTCTGCCCAAATACACACACACACACACACATACACACACATACACACAGCCTTGTCAAAGGACCCTTTGTGCACTGTTGTTTTTTCAGGGGCAATACTCTCTTTATTTCTCTGTGGGGAATATAAAGCAGCGATCACCTAATCACACACACTGAGAAACCCAGTTAAGACCACCACACATGCACAGGCACACACACACGTTTTTACAAAAATACATATGTTCAGACACATGCAAAAACACAAATGCTGCACACACATTTGTATCGACACATGTACTTGAACACACGTTTGCTCACACATTTAGAGACATGGGCAAAGGCAAACACACACACACACACACATACACACTCACAATGGGTCATTTATGTCCCTCTCTGCACCCCACATTCATACTTGGCAGGCGGGTGACTGCTCTGTTGTTTCAGTGACCTGGAGGAGAAGTTATGTGCTCTTAATTTATACATCAGGAAACACACCTCTCTCTCTCTCTCTCTCTCTTTCCCTCTTTCTCTCTCTCTATCTGTATTTCTCTCACACAGACACAGTAATTTTCTGAGTTAGAACTATGTTTCATGAGCAATAAACAAGATTAATCCAAAGGAAAAGAGATCTGGGAAAGCAATGAGCATAAACCTCCTTATTTCAAGGAGAAAAAGAAACAGAGCACGAGGAGTACAATGACCCAGAAACCTTCAGCTGCCCCAGGGCAGAGTGTAATATTGATGATGGTTGCAAGACCTATGGACACACACAGTGATGTGGAAGCAGAGTATACGTTCAGGACCAAACCAAGACAGTAGAGGTGCTGTTTAAAATTAAATCTTCTAAAATAAGATGTTTATGTATGTTGTGTGAGTGAGTGTGCGTGTGTGTGTGTGTGTGTGTGTGTGTGTGTGTGTGTGTGTGTGTGTGTGTGTGTGTGTGTGTGTGTGTGTGTGTGTGTGCGGTACCCATTGAGCGCTCAGCTCTCCCATGGGAATGCGAGCACAGCTGAGAGTAAATGGCAATTACTGTGTTTAACTGTTTTATCCGCGCTCAGAGGCAACCATACATCGCCGATTCCACAGAACATCATTAAAACACACTTAAACACACACGCACACACACACAGAGCCACACATACACACACACACGTCACACGTCTGGTGGGTTATCCATGCCTGTCACATCGTCATTTACTCAACCCTGATGGAGTGATACAAATACCGGCAGACATATTTCAATATTATGCTGGAGCAAATTATGATATCTGATTAGCAAATGATGGAAAAGGGCGTCACATACACACACACACACACGCGCGCACACACACACACACACACACACTGGCAGCAGTCTCTCTGACAAACACACGCACACACACATTTGCACAGTTCATTGTAAATCCAGGGCTTACATTTGATGGATAGACCCATCAGTTAAGTGTTATGATGTGGTCATTTACTGGGATGATTTGTGATGCCTGTACAGTTAAAGAGGAAGTTAGTATGGGACAATAAAGAGTGTTACAGTATCTTCAAGGCTTCACTTTTATTAAACGTTAAACGAGTTTGTTTTTTTTTACCTAGGCATCAAACACATTAGATCATATAAAAGACAATAAATGTGAAGAACCCTGGTGATATTCTATGAAAAACAAACTAAAAATATATAGTAAAGAGGAAGATGTAGTGACATGGAGAGAAAGACAGGAGAAGTGGCTTCTTTGGCACTCCAGTAAATAATAATAATGATAATGATACCTTGATTTAATGCTGTTTATGATTCGTACAGTAAAGCAGCTTGAATTTGAATGCTGAGAGAAACATAGAGACAGACAAGGAGACGGAATAAACAGAAGAGAGAGAAAGGTACCTTCTCTCCACCTTAATGTGACTTGGCATTTGACAGGGATGTGTCAGACTTGTGTGAGTAATGAGAGAGAATGACTGTGTGTGTCTGTGTGTGTTTGTGAGTGTGTGTGTGTGTGTGTGTTTGAGAGAGAGAGATTCAGAGAGAGAGCCTCACTCATGCTGCTGTGGTGGTATGTGCTGTTGCTCGAAAGACAGACAGACAGACAGACAGACAGACAGTTGTTCATTGGCCAGTTGGCTGCCATGGTCGCTGGGCTGGCACACCGAGGTGGTCAGCATGAAATGGGTGGCACTGCATGTGTATATACGTGTGCATGTAAGAGTGTGTGCATGCAAGTGTGTGTGACTCACTCCCACCTGCAGGGAGACAGAGCAGTGCCAGCCGCCAGGCCTGGAGAACATTACTCACCGTCAGGACCAACGTCTCCTTTTGAAACACACACACACATCACACACACACATACACACACACACACGCGCACACACACACACACACACTGAATAATAAGTAGGTGTCCTGCATTCCAAGACAAAATGTGCCCACCTGCGACTAAAGTACATGCTTTACCCACAGAAACGGAAAGCAAAAGCATCGAGAGATTTTAATATTAACCATTCTTGTGGCAATTTAAAAATAAATCATTTCAATTTGGAGACATTGCTACAATGATCATGATCATCGTTGGCAAGAAGATTGGCAGCTTCACTGCGTTTTACATCATGAGTCATCTTGTCTAATTTTACAAAAAATCTGCTTGGTTGCTTTATGGCACGAAATAAGAAGAAGACGCTGATCTTGTGCAAGAAGGGACTGTGTAAAAATGATTCAGGTGGGGAAGGGATAAAACATAATGTTTTAAAGACCCTCGTCCATGTTAACATTTTTTTTTTAATCTTTGAGAAATTGCAACATCCCCCATACAAAAATGCGCAGAATATGAGACATTGTGCAATACACATACCAACATGTCCAATTTAAACCCTCATATGTTAACGGGTTAATCATTTTTGCATATAGGCACCAAATTGTATTGTTGTAAATTGCGGCAAACAGTACAAAATGATGCATGCTGTTTACTGAATGTTCTATCCATTCTTTATTTTTGAACCACTTTACATGTCCCATTATGATACATGACACATTTTAATATAGTTTTGCTTCCTGTTAAGGTGCAGAATAAAATCAAGCTGTTATAGCACTGTGACAACTGGCATGCTCTCTGGAGAGATAACACTCAATCACTAAAGATCCTCCCCACAAAATATTTAGACACACTTCCTTCAGAAAAAAGAAAAAATTATAACTCTCCCTGTTTTCTAAACCCCCTAATAATTTTTGTATGGTCCCTAAAGTGAACTAATCAAGCTTATAGAGTTTGGAAGGATGAAAGGTTAAAATAAAAAAGACTTTTATAAATGTTATCCTTTAATTAAAAAAGACAAAACATTATCCAGACAGGAAGAAAAAGGTAGTTTAAGATCCTGTTGGTGTTCGGCATCAAAATTTTATAGTGAAAAAAATATTTTTAAAATGCATGTCACATCTGACCACCAGAATAATTATGTATATTAAAATCAGATGCAGTTAGTGCAGAATGAGGTTTGAAAATCAGCAGCAAAATGGCTGATTTTTTCTCTTCTTCAGTACAAAATGAGACTTCAAGTGCTGTGTGACAGCGGAGCATCTCCATTACAACACTGATGAGAAATAAAACAGCTTTTACCACAAAGCAAATCAGGCTTTGGCGCTGAAGCTGTGTGAGTGACACTGATCTCTCTGTGCATGTGCATGTGCCTGTGTGTGTGTGTGTGTGTGTGTGTGTGTGTGTGTGCTTGATCTTCATCCATCCATCTATCCATCCATCCATTTACTCTAAGCTCTTAAGCAATGCCGCTGTTAAAAAGTCCCCTAAAACTCTAAGCCAAGAGCAATAACATGAGCGGCAGGAGGATAACGTTGATGTAATGTCAGACACACACAACTGACACCCAGTGTTACTCTCGTGTTAACAAAACCCATCACGGTCTGTCTGTCCGTCTGAAGGCGCACGCTAATCTGCTCTTAATCATGAGCTCTTATTTACAAAAAAATACATTTTTATTAATGCAGAGATGGGGGGGAGGGGAGTGAGGGAGAGAAGGATGATGGTGATAGTGGTGATGGTGATGATGATTTTGTGATTAAATGATGCCATCGTTGTGTTGGTGGATTAGGACGGGCATGGAAATAGATTAGTTCTGCAGTGGTTTTTCATCATGATTGGCAGGCCTCCAAAACCTCACTCCACACACTCCCTCTCCCCGTCCTCTCTTTTCCATCTCTCCCTCTCTAAAACAGAGCTGTGCTGAGGTGTATGGTTTGTAGGCTGCTAGCACCACCCGCTGGTAAAGAACGACATAACGTTAACGTTCGTCTCAGTGCCCCACATAACTTGAGTTCCAGAGACTTTGACAATCTATGCCAAAGAGCACTGAAGCTGTTCTGGCAACCTTATCTCATAGAAATGACATTACAGCTAATTTGTTTCCTTGAATGTCTTTTGAAGGTGCTCTGTTTTCAGGGAAGCGGTTAGATTAAATAGTTTGTGTACAAGGTGCAGGGCCGACAATAAAACCAGAGTTTGCATGCTGAGACTCACATGTGGTTATCTTACGGTAATAAAAACACTTTGATTAAGTGCAGTATCATGATATCATGGTTTTGGTTTAATATTTTAAAACAGTGACAACAGTGACTTGTGTTACAATGTCAATATTTAACCAAGACCACAATCTCTCCAAAATATTAACCAAGTGCCATAAATACCTAAACATAGCCTTTAGAAAATATTAATCATGCTTGCTACGAGCTGATATTATATTTCAAATGTGGATATTATCTGGTAAACAAATTTATAATCTTGTCAGTGAATGTTTTGCAGATACGTTCAGTAAGAACATTTTGCGACTTAACAATGTATGTCTCTCTTCTGCTGTTGCAAATTAGTACTAAAGGCTATGTCTTTAGGACACAGGGTTGGTTTTGGAGGCCTGGTTTGGCCTAAGTTAAGTTTTGTGCTGTGGATCATAGGATATTGTCTCACAGCAAAAATAATCTGATTTGATACCTGATGGTATGCGTTGAGTTTGCATGTTTCCTTATGTTTAAAAAAATCAGGCAGCCCCATGTGCGAAGGCTCAGTCTTTGCAGCGGAAGCCCAGGGTTCGAATCCGACCTGTGGCTCTTTCCCGCATGTCATTCCCCATCTCTCTCTCCCCACATTCCTGTCACTCTTCAGCTGTCTCTATCAGAAATAAAGCTTGAAAAGGCCAAAAAAAAAAATCTAATAAAAAAAAAAAATCAGGCAGATTTAAGAGTTTCTGCGTGGCAAATTTTGTCTTCCACCTAAATATGGGAATGTACTTTATTTCACACACTACTGACAACAGACCTACATCTGCAAAACTCCATACTGTGGTTGCATTCATCTCTGTGCCTTTTCTATGACGTATTTCTTTTCGTATAGTTTGCATCTCTAACAAGAGACCATTGTGTTGACCATTGATGTTTTTTGTTCCATGAGGTTATTATAGCTGTGCTGGACATGTTGACCACAAATAGAAGGTACAAAGTGTTGAAGAGATTATAGTGGAGTTTGAATGGAGTGTATAGTAAATGTGTGAAGTTCTAGAAACAAAGCCTGACCACTTCTCTGCCCTTCAGCATCAGCACCAGCACCCATCGCTCCTCGCTCTGCTTCCTCATTAGAATGTGGAGACAAACACAACAGCGTCAAGTAGACACGCACACACATGTACAAATGTGGTACACTCACAGAATACACACACAGAGTTTAATTCTAATTGGGTGACCCAAAGCCACTGATATCATCTGCTATGGTGTGAGACCACTATCTCACCCAGAGCGACCAGCGGCCTCTGCAAGTCACACCGCCTCCAAAGAAAGACTGGAGGAGTGAGGGAAGGAGGAAGGGTAAAGAAAAGACAAATAGAAGACAAACTGGAATAAGGAGGAAGGAGAAGAGAAGAGGAGGAAGGAACACAACAACAACAACAACGACAAAAACACAAAGTGGCGCCGAGTTCATTAATTAGAATTTCAAATTGGACAAACTCAAGATGACAGCGTTGCGCTTGTCAAATCAGATCATGCCCCGGCGGGGTGAGACAGAGGGAAGAGAGAGAAGGAGGCACACTGCTCAGAGCCAAATACCACTCTTAGTAGCTGAATGGGTGCCATCTCTCTCTCTCTCTCTCTCTCTCTCTCTCTCTCTCTCTCCATTTCCTCTGATTACGTCGACCGCCTCCCCTCTGTCCCCGCGTGAATGTCAAGGCTGCCTTAACGAGAAGTGACAATTAAAACATCATCGCCATCTCCAGGCTGAATGAGAGCGGCCTGCCGGGGTCCCTGGTTTCTGTGATGGTGGGGTGGGGGAGGATGGAGGCAGGGAGATATATAGAGAGAGAATAAAAGAGATGGAGGAGCTAGAGGGAAAAATACCATGAGCTAAGAGAAATGGAGAGAGCGATACTTTGGCAACATATACCAAACTATTATGCCAATAAATGTATGTATGTTTGGATGTATATGGATGAGAGGTGGAACAAAATGATCATGAAACATACGGTACACATGATTAATGCTTTAAATTACCATGTAAAGGCAAATTCAGTAAAAATAGACATGAAACTGTCCATTTAATAACACGGCCATCAGGATCATTGTTAGGGTTAGGGTCAGGGTTGGAATAGGATTACTAACCTTATTACTTCTCTTCACACATAATGTGTGACGTGACTTTTTTCTTTTACAAAAATAATTTTCTTCATCACCCTACTTACAGAGACTTCCCAGTTTATTATTTACACCTGTACAACACCTGTATTGTTCATCCCGGACAAACAATAAAATCTGGTGTAATATCACTAACGTTGCTTCAAAAACATGCAGCCAAATTCACCAAAGATAAATCAGAGTCTAAGCTGTCTCTTTCACTTCACACCATCAGTTGCTATAACACTTTTACTTATGAATTATTGCCTCGGAGGCTCATCAGCAACTGTCCAATCAACACTTGTCGACTCAAAGTAATTATCAATGAAATAACAGCTCTAATTTGCCATTCCTGGAATGGTTTCAGTAACATTCAACATGCCCTTAAACAACCACGCAATGCGTCCTCACCTGTCTAGATGTCATTTAGATTAAATTAGATGTAATTGTAATGATCCCTGTGGGCGAATAATGGAGTGAAGAGCTTGAGAGACTAATTTATAGATAATGATTATTGAACAAAACTGCTGTGAGCATTTAAAAGCAAAGGAAAAGCAAACAATTGAGAGGAGAGAAATGTGGACTGGAGAATAAGGTATTGAGATATGCGCTGGTAATTTTCACCAGTGGCCTAGATCAAGTAGGCTAGATGGTGTTTGGCATTTTGAAGTATGTGTTTGGTGTGTGTGTGTGTGTGTGTTCGCGCACACACTCACTGGGCTCTACACCAGCTGTGCCACTGCACACAAGGAAGGAGCTGCCGCCAAAATGAGCTGTCTTCAGAAAGAGCCAAAAATCATCCAGCATGCCACTGGGCACCCCCTTGTACACACACACACACATTCACACAGATGTGCACACACAAAGGCATCCATATAGACAAGATCCCAGTTAATGAGGCATTAATTTACTAGTGGACACAACTTAAACTCTTGAGTTTTCATTTTTAAAGTAGTACAGTATATTCTGATTCATGTTGCGTGTGTGTGTGTGTACATGTGTGTACAGAGCCAAACAGCCAAGGGCTCTTCGGTTTGATGGCTTTCTGTTATGACTCCATTATGCTGATGGCTTTGGTTCAGTTCCAGGTTCTCTATGAGTGTGTGTGTGTGTGTTTGTATGTGTGTTTGTAGGATGGCAGGAAAACACTCCTCAGCATTATTAAGGATTGTGGAAGCATCTCTGCAGAGCTTGGCTCACCCCTAAAGTTCCTGAACCTTTGAAAAGTACCTGCACTTGGAGTGAGGACTTTTTTTGCACCTGGAACAACCGTATATTTAGTTCTTGAGTTCTTCAAAAGACCCCTGGGAAAGTTGCTGCAGTGGAAAGGGCAAATGTTTAAGTGAAAATGACCATTTTATTGACAACCTTTAACATGAATAATAAATGATAATAAATGAGTGCAAATGTGCAATGGTCAGCTGAACATTTCTTGTGGTATGTTTACAGTAAGAAACACCATTGTTAAACATACACAGACAGTCCTACATAACTGAAAATGTGGGGACGATGGGGCGAACCACTACTACATTTTTTGGAGCTGCCAAAAGATAGTTATTTTGGACATGTACTGTATTTGGAAAATCCTGCAGCATATTATAGGAGCACCGATTCCCTTTAATGTGTGACACTCACACACTTGGGTGACCTACCAGAAAGAATAACAGGAAATGACAGATATCTTCTGAAAATAATCGTAGCAGCAAAAAAAAAAAAAAAAAAAAAAAAAAAGCATTCACCCGTAAATGGTTACAAATCGATCCACCTACAGCGGATAATTGGATTTAAATCATCAAGGAGATCCATTAGATGGAAAGACTGACCTTCTTATGAAGACTGAAGAAAGATTCATACAATGCAAAATGTTCAAAATGGAGAAGATATTTGTCAATTTCAGAATTGAGGTTGGTGTTTTACTTTATGTACACAGTTTAATTCTAAATATGTAATACCGTAACCTCTGTAATCCTGAATGTGAAAATTGATTGTAGATTATGGCTGTTATGAACCATGTTCTCCAAATGTCTGTGTGGGTTCTCTGTGAGAACTCCTTCTTCCTCCCACAGTCCAAAGACGTACACTTAACAGATTAATTGGTGACTCTACATTGCCCATAAGTGTGAATGAGAGCATGAATGCCCAATGCCAGCTGGGATAGGCTCCAGCCCAAATGTAACCCTGATGAGGATAAGTGTTTACAGATATTGATATTTGATATATTGTGCTGTTACCTGTTTGCTTTCTGTCAAAAGATAAAATAAAAGTATTAAAAATGAGGCACCATTGTTCTGTGATCCTTTGACAGAACACTGACAAGACCCCATTCACATAAACACAACATAAGATGGACTGATGAATATTATTTGTCCCATGTGGTAGTAAACAAACTAGCGTATTTTACATGGATTTCTATTATAATTGTTTGATGTACTTACTTAAAGGTAATGGCAGCAATCCCATGTGTTTAGGGGTGTTGGAAAGATTATGATATATTAGTATAAAACTACTGAAACTTTGTTTCATCTCTCTAAACCATAGTTCACTCTAAAACTCAAGTCCCCTTGTAACTACTTTGTAACTCTTACACAAGTGATATAAAATTCTCTGTAACTCATGCATATGTTTGTAACATCTCACTTCTATTTTCTCAAAGCCAAAGTCGTATCCCGGAAGTTGGTTGGCAAATGAAGTAGCAGAATAAGCCATGGTTACTGTAACTTATTGTGCAGTATTGCATGAGATATTAGCCTACTTTTGTTAATTATTTTGGACACTTGTGTGTTTGTCATTAATTTTAATTTAAAAGGAGGTAAAGTGAAGTGACACTCGCCGCAGAGCTGTTCTCCAGCATATTGCAGCTAGACTACAAATATTGCACATATGTTGTTCCCTTATTAATCTACATGTACAGTATGTTTTTGGTTGTTGCATAATATAGGTCCTGCTTGTACACACACTGGTCATCATGCATATGTGTGTTGCAGGCTTCTTCATCAGTGCTAGAGCAGAAAGGTCCAGTCGCTGGGTGTGCGTCCATACTGTAAGTGAACAAAAGTCATGAAAAGGTTACAAAAGAGTAAAAAAAGAAAATAAAAATCTCATGTCACTAAAACTTCTCTCGCCCGCTGCCGCCGCTTAATTGCGAGCAAAACACGAATCAAAAAAAGAAATCAAATATCCGTGAGCAAATCTGCAAACTCAGCCACCAACAGAACGCAACACAACAGAGAGAAGGAACTATAATAAAAATCAAAACAAAATGTTCCCCAATCCGTGACAGCCGAGGAGACAAATCCAATTATTTGTGTCTCATGTTGCAAATTTGTTCTAATGGTCGAAGTGAGAAAGTAAATAAACGCCTGCGAAGGGGAAACAAAAGAATGTGATTTCTAATTAACTTGAAAGAGGAACAGCAGGGCGACTTAGCAAACCCATCTTTCATCTGCTGCCTCAGACCACTCGTTTGTTTGTTGCACAATGTTGTCTTCAAGAGGGGCGGGAGGAGGAGTGTGTGTGGGGGGATAACACTGCACTGCTTCCCTCCAAATGAAATGTCAACAGATTTAACAGCGCCGTGGAAGGAGCGCAGCGTTTTCCAGCGTTTTGTCGATTTTATTGTTCATTAAGCTTCACTACCCTTCTCCCCCACCCTCACACCACCACCAAATCCTCTTCCTCCTCCTCTTCTCCCACTTGTTCGAGGCTTCATTTGCAGCATCTTGGCTTTGAAGATCACAAAAGGCTGAGGCAATAATTGGGTTTGTGCAATTACAGCGAGCTTAATGAGAGAATTCAGGAGTTTGTCTTGCCCCTATCTCCAACTCTCCACACTCAACCATTAGGCATGGCAGCTGCCTCTCTTTCTCTGAAGCACTGTTGATGCAGGGGGACGTCCTAAGATACAAAGATGTGGTCAACACATTCATAACACACACCATGCATGCATAAGAGGCCTGGATGATGGAGAGAGCTGATATGGTAATCGACTGCCCCAGACTGACCAGCAAGACAAGACAAAACAGATGCAGAGTGAAAGAGAGACAAAGGAAAAGAAAAGAAAAGTCAGAAGTTGAGGAGATAAGCCACATCAGCTAAGCAAAGTGTTTAGAGGACATTTAGGAGATCAGTACATGTAATTCAAAGGCGGAAGCCTGCATGGCATTTCAGCACAAAACCAAAAGTTTATGAATCATAATCAGCTTGTCATAAAAACAACTAAGCCAGGACACACTGACCTTTTATTCTGCCCGATTCAGGATTATTTGTGAGAACACTAGTAAGTCAGACATGCCAAATCTCTTTGCAGGTAAAAACCATTTTGTTCGGCTTAATTTCAAGTTTTAAAATCACTAACTGTATGTAGTTTGTTCATTTTTTATGATCACATCACTATCCAGAACGCTTAAGTGAAAGGCCATGCCTGACTTCACTTCAGTCGTGGACTTCTGGCAGCCGCAGAAGAAGTATTCAGATGTTTTACCCGAGAGTACTAATACAACAGTGTAAAAATAGTCCTGTATTAAAATCCTACTTCACTAAAAGTATCAAAGTATTTTCAGCAGAATGTCCTGTGTCAAGTGTCAAAAGTGTAAGTGCTCATTCTACAGAAAATGACCCTTTGATATTGTATATCCTCATATGATATTGTTAAATATTAATACTGAAGCATCAATGCATGAGCAAGCTGGTGTTTTGTATTTTATATACAGTTAAGTGTTTTAGTGTAGTGGTTCCCAGCCAAGGGATCAGACCCCCTCCAAAGGGTCGTTCGATGATAAATAGGGCAGGAAGGAAGAAAAACACAACATTTTTACTTTTCTCTAGTCTACTTTTCTTGCTTTTTTGTGAAATGTTAAATAATTTCTCCTGCTGAAATGAAACCATCTGAGAAGTTTTGAAAGAAAATGGTGGAACTGCTCCCAACAATGTGAGAACGGTCCCCGTCTACCCGCTATCTTTTTATTGTTGTTTTATCTTTTAAAATGTATTGAATGTCATGAGCTTTTTATGTAAAATCTAAATCTGAAAAGTCACTAAAGTAGTCAGATGGATGGAGGTAAAAAGTGCACTATTTCCCTCTGCAGTGTGATAGAGAAGTATAAAGTACCATTTAATGGAAATATTCAAAACTGTACTTAAGTACAGTAATTAAATGTGAACATAAATGTACTTTTTAGTTACTCAGACAAATACTGTAGCTCAGCAAACAACTACATGCAACATTGAATGATTTGTTCGTACATGTTCGGATTATGTACCGAACACATCTTTTCAGCACTGTACAAAGACATAAGCTAAAAAACGTCCTCAAGTAAGATTGTTAGGTTTTCACCTATGTGTGTTTGTTAACAAGGTGTTGTGAAAGGTTACAGATTTGGGTGAAGTTTGGTGACAGAGATCACTTGCCCTAAAGATTCTTGTGTTTTAGCTTAACCTCTAGTGCCAGTGACATAAAGGTATATGGAAAAAGTTTTGCATTGTGTGTCTGTGTGTCCAGATAGGAATTTGGTTTATGTTGTCATTTATTGTAACTTTTGACTTCAAGACCCCAGCATGACAATTAAAATCACTGTTTCAATGTCGAAAGCAAAGAGACACTCAAGCAAGTCATGCACAACTGATTTTTCTTGGCAACTTGAATTGAAAGACAAGCAAACCTTAAATGAGGCTGCAGTTTTGCAAAATTAAGATTTGGTATATGCTATATACCTAAACCTTTTTTGTCTGATTGTGAACTCAACCACATGAGGATGTGCTCTCCCAGCACAAGAGAGAAAATAAGGATCACATTCAAGCTCATACCCCAACTAATAACAGGCTCATTACACGACACAATAACAGAAAGTCAGTGATACATAACACGCTCATTAACACAAATCAAGCCTTCAGCAACAAACATTATGAATCTGTTTAAACCTGCAGTGCTACGTAGACTGGAGAGGTGGCGTGTTTGTACGCCGAGTACGATATTACCAAGTCATTACTCATTGCCTAATAAGATATTTCGCTTATTATGTACTTACAGGCAAGATAATGCATGCAGTGTGTGTGTACAATGAATAAGGACCAATGGGGGTTTGTTCATAAAACAACAACTTAATGCTTTTATCTCATTGCTTTACATAATAACTACTCAGATAACAGCCATGTAATATAATTATGGAGATGTGTGATAAGTTAATATTTTGAGGGAATATTTGTTCTTGCATTTCATCAAGCCTATTTTCAGTTTAGCGAACATTCCTTTTTATTTGTCTTTTTTCAGTAAAGCCTGCTTATTGTTGGTTCATAAACATAACCACTAACAAGGCTGTCATGTTTTAGGCGTTGTCATTTAGTCTCATGCTGCTGCACGCACTCCCACCTTTCATTTTGTAGGATGCTGTTCAATATTTTCTCCTACAATCACATCACTGAATGCTTTATTCAAAGTAACCTATTACGACATGAAAATAGAGTCCTGAGGGTGACAGAAGTGTAAAGAACACAGATGCTCGACCAGTTGTTACTAAGCTATGGGAAAACATCTGTGTGATGTGTGTGTGTGTGTGTGTGTGTGTGTGTGTGTGTGTGTGTGTGTGTGTGTGTGTGCAACCACCAACCTGTATGTCTGTGAGTTCTTTTGCTATCCGTGAAGTCAACTGTGAGTTTTTATCCTGACAGGGCATATGCAAGTTCTAAAACACACAAAAACACACAATTTAATACTTTTGGTAATCTTCATGTTACAATAGAAATTACAAGAACACAGAGAATACTAAGTAAACATATGATATTAAAACCTGAAGCCACAGGGTTCTGACGACCTTCTAAAGATGAAAACTGTCCATGTGGTCACAAGAGACCACGAGCCTCATTCATCAAACTAAGCTTCTAAAAGTTTTAAAACCATTCATATTTAACTACTTTGTATTAAAATGTCCTTCTTTCTTATGAAATTTTTAATCAAATAGAGATAGCACTAATTTTCTACAGTGTAACTGAAATACACAGCGGCTCTAGATGCAAAAGCCCAACTTCCTTTAAGTTAATTAAGCTAAAGACTACAGCAAGCAGCCAACATAGCTTAGTTTAGCATAGACAGCAGGCCTAGCTCTAACTTAGGGTAATGAAATCTGCCTATCCGCATTTTTAAAACTCAATTAGCATGTTACATCCCATTTGTTAAATCCAATGAAAGAAGGAGAACACACTGTGTGAAAGAAGGCTTTAAATATAAATTTCAGACAAGATTAAATAATATGAAGGCGGAGAGTTCACTACATCATTTACTGTAAAATGTGAGTGAAAAGAGGAAAAAATACCTTTGACAAAAATCATTCTTGAAACACAGAATATAAATCCTGCTGCACTCCACTTTGACAGTCATTGTTAAATAGTCAGATCTAATCTAACCCATTAAATATACATTTGAAATAAAATACTATATAACTTCATATATTAGGCTTTGCCTTATATTGAAGTGAACAGAGAGAGATAGACAGAATGTGTCTGCAGCTCCCTCTTACCTCGTCCTGGTAAACAATGCGTCCTATGGGGCAGATCATGCAGGCAGTACCAGAGCCAAACAGCTCTTTGACCCGCTGCTGCTTCAGAGCAGAGCACAGCTGGCTCATGGTCAGGTACCGCTCTGTCACCTTAAACTCACCCTGAGCACAGAAGAAGACAGAAAGAGGAAAGAGGAATTATAATGCTTCATTTGGAATATTTATCCATTAATGTTGACCTTTGTCTTTCTCACCCATTTCCTGGTTAGTTCCAGGATGCTCTGTCTGGTTACACCGGGTAGTATGATACCGTCCAGGGGCGGAGTTGCAAGTTCCTCTTCTGAAAAAGAATAATTCATAAGTAGAATAAAAACAAAACTTCAAAGTTAAAGCAAACTGTTGTAGTGATTTTGTTCTGCCAGTAGATGTCACTGTTGTAAAACATTTTCCCAAGGGTAAAACTATTCTCTGCACCATAACCCTACTGTATACATATCTACATATTCCCCTTGCAGCACATCAAAACAGCCCATGATTGATCAAGTGGAGTTCTGGTACTGTGACACACCTCCATCCTCATTGATCCAGTGCAGGAAGATATTCATGGTTCCTGCCTCACTTATCTGGTGGTCCTCTCCATGCAGCCACAGCACTTGCTGACACCCATAATCCACTGCTTCATACTCGGCAAACAAAGAACATCCATAGTTCCTGCACAAATCCAAAGTAACAATTGAGATTAGGATTGCTGTAGCGCTGTCGTGTGTGTGTGTGTGTGTGGAGAGAGAGAGAGAGAGAGAGAGAGAGAGAGAGAGAGAGAGAGAGAGAGAGACTTTTCTGACAAGGTTTCATAATGAAGCATTATTTAATTTTAATCAAGGACACGAGAATATCTGTAAGGTTTTTGGGGGGCAAAACTATCAAAAGCTTGATTGTTCTGCAACTTACACATACTGTGCATTTAACTGATACAGTGTATAAAACTTCAATCATTTCTTGTCAGAAACAACATGGATATCAAACCAAAACCGAACATTATATATTGACAGTGAATAAAAATTAAAACATGCATACAGTGTTTGACTACCCACCCTCCCATCTTGCAGTCTCCAGTTCCTCCTTTCCAGGCCCGTGTGTACTTCGGGTCGGCCCACAAGGACAGTCTCTCATTGTTGAAGTAAGGGCCCGCTTGACACAAGATCACATACAGCAAGGCATGGGTAGTCTTCTTTAAACCCAGAGAGGGCTACCATGTACACATAAAAACACAGAAATGCATTTTAAATTTGATTTAATTATATGTCAAAATTATTGCAGGACTCGATCCTTCTTACCTCAGTGCCAATAAATGTTGGTCTGATGTACAGACCTGCTGAGTCTGAGTGAGGAACCCAGTCCTGGTCAACCTCTACGAGTTGCCTGATACACTCCAGCAACTCTGACTGATCAAAGGCCTGGAGGAGGGGAAAGATAAGGACAGGGGAGGTTAAGCGGGAGAAAAAGAAAAGACTGGAGGGTAGCTATCACATTTAGATGAAATATCAGAGGACTGAGATGAAGTTGTAGCTGAAGTTACAGTTTAAAGGCAAAGGCCTCTCATCCATCTTACAGGTAGACAAGCTCTCTTAGCAGAGTTGGACATTCGGTTCATGTTGAGCATCGGTCTGAAGAGACGCAGTCGGCCATCATCCCCACGATACGCCTTCAACCCTTCAAAGAGCTGGTGAGAAGAAGAGAAGAGAAGAGAAGAGAAGAGAAGCTAATCCAAAACATACCATAAAAAGTACAGTAACACACAGTAATACGATCTTACTTTCAACTATTTCTATTTTCTTGTTAGATGGTTAAAGGGCTCTTGAAATACTGTGTATAATAATGTGTTATCATCACATACTTATTTAATTTAACCATAGGGTTGAGATCAGGGTCATACTGAAGCAACAATTTTGAGAAATACTGAGGTGATGAGTTCAGGACCACCAATTTACAAACTAAATTAAACAAAGAAATTATTAGGAAAGGCCCATAAAATAATGCATTACATGTTTATTTTACAAAATGAAGGTCTATCAATTGAATCAAAATAGACAGTTAAATAGCTGGGTTCTTCTGTGTTTGTGTATAATTTCTTATCAAACTAGAATAATAAATAGCTACTGGACTGTGATATCAATATTACCAAAAATCATTTTCCCTGTTTCTTTGGTTTTGCTTGGTTTCTGTGTATTTAAACATCCATTATGTGTTTGGTAAAATGTGGTATTATGTTAAATACTTAAATGCTAATTTATATTAAAACAATAAAATAAAAAATCAAGCATGTTTCTCATCTTCATATTTATTCAATTTTTGCCATAAGAAGGCAAAGTCAGTGTCCTGACAAAGTCCTGTACCTGTACACCGTAGTGTAGTGACGAACTGGATGGGTGAAGTGACAGGTTCCCAAAGGGCTTGATAAGCGGAGCCTGCCAGCCCTCAGCTGCACTCCATTCTATGGTCAGCATGTGGTCAGTGAAGACGGTCCCGAAGTTGGACAGTTGGTCCGGTTTGGCCTTTGGAGTGGAGGACAGCTGGATAACCAGGTCAGCTGCCTGGTTAAAAAGGACAGAACAGAACAGCAGAGAAAGACAAGTCAGAGGAAAAACATTTTAGCCCTTTGGGGTATAGTAGAGTAGTTAATCTGTTTGATTATAATACAAAGCATAATAATATAATTCCAGCATTTTAAGGAAATTCTATGTCAACATACAGCTTTGACAATATTAGTTTATCTGTGTTTGGCCAGCAGGGGGTGATTTAACACTGACAGTGTGACAGGTTAACACAGTTCAGCGCTCAGGGACCTCTGACCTGACATAAAAGCAGCAGTGCAACATGATTGAGATACAGAAACATATACTAGCATTGTGACATACAGAAAGGAACTGTAATCACAAAGACGAAGATACTTGAAGCTGTCTCTCTCATCCACCCCATTTAGAGGTCAAAGGTTGTGGTTTAGATACATAATAGAATGGCATCATATTAGTATCAAAAAGACTTGAATCTCATCCAATCTCCGAGTCTATTCTGTCCTCATACTGCATTTACAACAGTAACAGCAGGTTGAGAAATATGTGTCATCTTCTTCAAGAACAAGTGCTGTCCTTTCCTGCTGTTCTGTAAGACTGAGTTATGTGATCCTTATTTGAAAGAAACCCCTCTTTCTGGTCTGGGATTCAGTTAGTTCTGTTCCAATTGGCTGGGATTAGACTGGCTCTTCATCCCCTCCCTCCTTGTGCAGAAAGTTGCTTGCGCTATAATCCCAGATTACGGTACTGGAAAGTGTACAACAGTACACCACCATGTGAAAGTAGTCAAAGTATGTGTTTTTTCTAGTTTATTTTTATATTCATCTCTGATTATCTCTGTTACGTCAAATGCCCATATACATATTAATGTATTTGCTGTTTCAACATTTAATTTTCCTTCATTTAAAGGTTGTGTTCTTTGCCACTGTTTACTTACATTCTTACACCAAAGCCAACACTCAGCCATGTGAGTGTGCATCTGTGTGTGTGTGTGTGTGTCTTCAAATGTCCACCCTAATCTCTACCTGAGCCTGCTGCCTACTGCTCAGGTGTTCAGGGTCAGAAAACAAGCAAAGCTCCAGCTACTTAGCGTGAGCTGAGGAAAGTGGATTCTCCTGAGCAGGCTACACCAGGAAGAAGAGGTGGACAAATACAGGAGTGGACAGTGGTCGTGTCCTTATCCCTAAAAATGGCAACAACATGGACAAATCGAGAGCTAAATCAGCCCTGCTCAGCTTGACTGCACATTTTCAAGCATTGGAATATAAATTGGATTAGTTTTTGTGCGTTTTGTTGTAACAAAGAACACTGTTGAATGACTGTGGGTCTCAAGGCCTTTCTCAAGGCCTGCTGCTTTTGACAACATGAGGACAAGAAGCAGGGCTGGAGTATCTTCTATGTGGAGCAAAACTGGGAATTTTTGAGTGTCAGGAAGTCAGGGAATCATCAAGATGCTACAGCTGCAGCAGCTACTGAGGGTAGGTAAACTATATATCTGCCATGCAGACAGTGGCCTTTACTGTCATCTATTTAATTTTAACTAAACTTAAATAATTTGTTTCAATACCTTAAAGCTTGGAGTGTCAGCCATCGGAATGGTGGAGATGTAGCTGCTTAAATGAGAGATATTTGAAAAAAAATGTAACAATACAATGAATATAGACTTCAAATGCAAACTTACAAAATATTATTAATTTTACACAAAGATGTGTGGAGGTATGACAGGAAGGTAGGTTATGGCCAGCTGATCTTGTAGAGCCTGCTTTGAAAATTATTATGTTTGTTATTATTATTATTCGTTGAATAATGTAAAGTGAGAAAAGACACATATAATATTTTCTTATAACAACACCCTGCAGACTTAAGTCAGTGCCAATGATACAGGCTATTAATATTGTGTACACTTACTGTTAGTTTAAGACACAACCTTCATCACCAATTTTATCCCCAAAATTCACACACATATACGTAATCTAATAGTCAATATTAGTAGTAGTAATTACCTTCAGAGTAGGAGAGACGTCTGGCCCAAAGATTGCTGTGATGAAATTTAAACCGGGTGTGCACCTTCATAAATCCTCCCCACTAAGTCGCTTAATTCTTGATCAGGTTGAAACCAGTCTCATTATTGTGTAGTCATGACACCAAACGCTTAAACGTTGAACCTAATTAACATTTCATCACCCCTGAGGTGGTGTTCACTGAGCTGCTATGATATGCCATGACTGACTGACAAATTAAACCATTTTAAAAAGCCTACAATAGGAAACAATTTCTTGTCTTTGTTCGTTTTCTATTTATTTTATTTTATTACGTACTATCACTGCAACATGGAACTTTCTCTGTGTGAGTGTGTGGTGAGGAGTAGACTAGTTGTAGAACAGACACTAAAAAGTGACTTTGAAAAAAAGTTTTTATAATATATTATTATTATGAAGTTGTAACCTGTTATATTGGTAGTCATATGCTATGTAGACAGTGAGTTGAGCATGGCACACATTCTACAACCAAACAGCCACGACAACACACTTAAATAGCTAGTTTCAATACCTTAAAGCTTGGAGTGTCAGTCACCGAGGTGGTGGAGATGTAGCTGCTTTCCTGAAAGAAATTTGACAATTTTAACAACACAGACATAACATTAAAATTAGCTAAAGAGAAGTGTGACAGGAAGAGTGGCATATCACCTGCTGAACAGGATGAAATATCCTGTAGAGTCAGCTTACAGCAATAAACACCAAATTTCTTTCCATTGAACTCACACACACACACACACACACACACACACACAATTGAGTTCTGGCCACACCTTATGAACCATTGTGTTTAACATCATATTGTATTATGAAAACTAAATTGTGTGATATGACTTTTTAATGCAGGTGTAAACAGGAATATATCTTGTGATAGCATACCATGTATACCATCACGAGCTACATATGACATTACATACAGACCAAAAGCAGACACTGCATGATAATCATTCACATATAAGTTTCAAATAGGTTTATGTAACAAAAAAACACCAGTAAATATTGTGTACACTTACCGCCAGTTTAAGACACAACCTTAGTCACAATAATTATCTCTAAAACTCACACACATAATTTAATAGTTAATATTGTAGTTACCTTCAGAGCAGGAGAGACGTCTGACACAAAGTTTGCTGTAATTACATTTAAACCGGTGGCACAGCTTCATAATTCCTCCCCGCTAAATTGCTCAAGGCTGAAACAAGTCCCATTACTGTGTTGTCATGACACCAAGCATTCAAATGAGCCTACTTAATATTTTATCACCCATGACGTGGTGAAACTGAGCTGTAGCCTACAATAGAGAATTAACTGGTATGATTAAATTACATTTTTGTATTTAATTTATTTTATCACTGCGACATTAACTTTCTATGTGTGAGGAGTAGTAGGTGAGACACTAAAAAGTGTATGTATTTATGTATTTATTGGAAAACTTACAGCGCCTTAAATATAAAGTTGAAGGCGGTCATATTAGGTGCTGTGTCGTCTTCAGGCCGCGTGGAGGGGGTGCTGACTCATTTTTAGAGTCGTGAACACCCACTGAGGTTTTAACTCCTTCTGTCTCGAGCGCTCAGCTTCACGCTACCTGTGCGCGCGTGCTCTCCGTGTGAGACAGGACAGTTGTCCAAACATTTCGTCGTGGATATTTGTTCATACAAGCTTTACAAGGTAACAAAAAAAATCATATCCTGCTAGCAAACATATGCTATTTGAGAGAGTAAAACAGAAGGTGGGTTATTTTAGACATGGTGGTCAGGTGCATGTTTGTATTGACGTAAATGTGCGCTGACGTAAAATGTTTTAAATGTTCGTGTGGTTATCGTAGCCCGACAGTTTTATCATTTAAGTCTTTTAACGCATTTGTTTTGCTAATTTTGATAGCGAGTAGCTTATTCAATAAATATACCGCAATTAAATGTATTAATAGTTTCATTTAAACTGCAGGGAGGTGGAGGAAATTAGATATTTACTGTTTTGTGTTTAATTCGTAAGCACTTGAATTAATTAGCTCGGTTGCACACCTGGAGGCTAAGTAGGCGATGCTTTAAATTTGAACACATTTGCTTTCATGTTTCCGCACTAAGAAGCCAGAATTTAACATTTGAAACCTTGTGGACAGGTTTGTATGTATAGTGACTTCTCTTTAACTTCTTCTTTAATTTAGTTAGGTAGTCTGGGGGAGGTTAGGGAGGTTATATTGTGATACCCCCATCTATCCCTCTTTTCTTTCCTCTCCATCTTTCTTCAGCCCTGCTTGTTAAACAGTTCTCAACACAAGTTCTCATGCCTATGACAACCACTCAATCTTGGAATAACCAGTGAAAACAGTCCTACACAGACTGAATGCCAATTATCCAGTGCGTCATTTTGTTGTGCTATGCAGTGTTGGTCATCTACCAGTAGAATATCAGTCTCCATTTGACCAGTTTTGCATAGAAAAAAAACAAAATATTTTCTGCTTTTCTCTTCTCAGACTTCAACCTCTCCTCTAGTCAGGAAGCCAGCACTGCAGCCCTGCCATCAGCAGCATGGACTATTACACGCCCCAGCCGAATCGTCGCCACAATCCCGTGGACAGCATCTGCCGCAAACTGCAGACCATTCAATGGCGCGGTGACCGGGAGCCCAATTCACCATTTCAGATTCCTAAACTCTCCTCCACCAGTTACGACAGCCCACAGTGTGGCCTGAGGCACAACCTGGAGGCCATCCTGAAGAAAGGGGCCCTCCACAGAGACGAGGGGGAGAGGGGGAAGGAGAAAGCAAAGGAGAAGGGGATAGAGAAGGGGAAGGGGATGGGTATGCCGAGCTCTGCTGCTTCCCAGAGGAGCAACCTGGGTGCCTCTGTTCCGCTATTCACCCCTTCCACCCCAGCATGCAATCCCTCCACGCCAACTAACGTCACATACACTATCACTAGCACCCTGGGAGAGAGGAGAGGTGCTGATGGGAGTGATTTGAGACAAGTTAAGAAATGGCAGAGGTATTGTTCAACACCCACAGGTCAGTCCAAAGACTCCCCTTACTTTACATTCACACGAGGACCCCAGTCGGTGCAGCCCGAGAGCGAGAGGCCGAGCAGGAGCCCACCTCTGTCTCGTACCTTCACCCCAAACCACAGCACCCTCTCCTACAACCTCAACTTCTGCTCAGCAGATGTGGGAAACTCAACCGAGTGTGAGCTGCCCTACCCGGCTCTGGTTGTGAAAAGACTGTCCATGGGAGATGGAGGTAGGGAGGAGTTGCTGCTGGCCAGCTGAGATTTGCAGGTTTATGGAGCAGCATACCTATAGTGAACACAAAACGGATTTAATGTGAAAGTTCATCCTTGAGCATGAGACCGTAGTTTCAGTCACATCTCATGGTCTTCATCAGCTGATGGAGTTTTTCTGTTTTTTGTTTTTTTTTAGTATACTCCATCCACTGATGAATACTATTTTAGCCTACTATTGTAGCCTTTTTACATGCTCATAGTTGTCATATATTAATGGTAATTAATGTCCATGTATACCCTTTTGTGAGCCTCCAAGGTGTGCACATCCATCGAAAATGAGATGAACTCTTTATGCTTATAGAAGGTTGCAACAGGCATCAATCGTCATCATCACTGCATTATTGCATTTTTCCAAAATATCATAGTGTTATGATTAATTTCATTTCTGGCATTATAGTCTTACTGTGTTGGGTGGGAGAGTGCGCATCTCTAATGACATTGACCACAATCGTTATCTTTGCATGATCTAATCTGTAGTGTTTCATGAACTCACTGTCATTCAGCGTTTGTTTTTCTACTATTTCCTTAAGCCTCTTCTTCCCCACTCCTAACAGGCACTGTCTTCAGGGCTACAATGCTGTCTGAATATCTTTACCAGGATCTAGTCATAACTTTTAAGAAATTATAAGAAAATGCTACCATTTTAGGAGTTTTCTTAGAATTTCAGGAGCAACTCTTTGTACTAGGGAGCTCTATGGCCCCGGTTTAGTATTTTAATATTTGCACTAGCAAGAAATGTTTGATATGTTGATTCATGGATATAAGTTTTAGGTTGTAGACTGAAAGGTTTGCTTCTTGGGAGGATGTTTGATTTCTTCAAAATAAAGTTTTTATTACTGCAAGTTTAACTTTCAAAACAGGCAACCGATACAAATTGATCAATATTAATAATGAGGAGAAGAAGAAAAGGGAGAATGCAGCTACTTTATAAAATGAAAATATAAACAGACTTACTGCAAACTAACAATTGGGAATGAAGGCTTAGAAAATTTGCAGATCCTATCTCCCAGTCTGTTTACCCCCAGAGAAACAACATTGGTGCTGAAAAGGTTAGTCATACAAGTAGAACAATTCTGGACACCAGCAAGGCTGGGTAACCAACTAACAAGCAAACAACTTTTAGTGTTATTGCATTGGGTGAGAGAGAGTGCACAAACATCTTTGCACAGTCTAAACTGTAGCTTTACACCTTTTTCTCTGTGCTTAAGAAACTCTTAAGCCTCTTAAAAGTCCATCTCCTTACTCCTAACAGTTATTCATCTTGGGAGCTCTCTTCAGGGCTAAGACGCTCTGTACAGGATGTATTCTTAACTTAAAGGTGAAATTCTTAAAATTTTCTAAGACTTTCATCACTATTCATCACATCTTTGGACTAGAAAGCTTCACGAATATGGCCCCTGAGATCCTTTTTTTTTATTCCCTTTTTTAAAAGTTCATAATTGATACAAGCCTATGTTTTGCATCAAATTCTAGTTCAAAACCTTTGTGCTTACATTTTTTTAAGTTTTAATTTAATCAATTTACCCCATAACAATGAGGGATGAGCTTGTATTCCCCCACGATGAGTGGATGAGTGGGAAGAACAAGCGCTAATGGGGGACTCGGCAGATAATTTGTAGTTGTAGCCTCAAACTGACTTGCCTTATGTAACTTTGAAATGGATAGTGTATCAGGCCATCACACTGTTACAGTTGTTGCTGTGCCTGAAGGAACATGTATCATGTGCTTCCTTTGCTACACAACTCAAGACACTCTGGTGTGTGTGTGTCTGTGTGCGTGTGATGTGTGTGTGTGTGTGTGTGTGATGTGTTGCATATTCATTCAGGAACCTCACTGGCCTCTGAAAACAGGAAGGAGAATATGGCTGAAATCAGTCTCATCTGTGAGGAGAATCTGCTCGATACCATCTTCCATGCCTGCGACACCCAGCGCCGAGGTACGCCCACACGAACACACTCATGCGCTCATTAATGGCTTGGTCATGCTTTTCAGTCTTCCCACAAGCTAAATACAGCAGCCTAGAGATGAATTATAAGTTGTTGTTGTGTATAGTATGACATTGTGTTTTTCTGTGTAGAAGGCAGAAGTAATCCCCTCAGCTTCCCACAGTCACACAATATTAGCGTTGTCTCTTGTGCCTCCTAGCATTGGCAACGCAAATTTGCTCCATTTATCTCAAAGTGTTCAGAGACATCCGTGTTTTCTCAACATTTTGAATGGTTTTCTTGCGTGAACCATGTTGTGCGAACCTTCATCTTTGGATCTGATTCCACACAAGACTCCAAGTCTCTTTTGTCCATTTGTGCTGTTGAGGTGATATGTCTATTTTTTTTTTTTTCTTTCTTTCTATGAACTTCTGTCCTCTTTGGATCTGTGATTAAATTCCTTTCATCAATGGTATTGCTATAAAAATAATTGCTTAGGTCTTCAACTAAAATGGGATTCAGCCATGATTGGTCTGATTGAACTTTATTAGTTTCTGAACATGTTTTAATCAAACTATTTCGGTGGATTGTGTAATGTTGTATATGATATGATATAATGTGGAACATTTCTAGTGGTGGTTGAGTTTCAGTGAGAGAAGTATTTGTTTATTTGTACTGCAGCTTAGACTCCTCTTGTGGTAACTGTGCAAAGGCTGAAGGGTTTTAGAAACAAAGTGAAGTCAGCTTTGAGAAATGTGTGAAACCAAGTGCAAAAAAAAAGAAAAGTTAGTCACTATGGTTACTGCTTTTGCTTCCTACACCTTCAACCCAACAAAGACAAAAACATTGAGAAGTGCAAACAAAAGTAAATTTCATATCATCACAAAATAAATTCTGCAATATTAATATAATATATAATGAAAGGAGGTGCGTCTGTGTTACTGTCATCTTGCAGGTAAAGTCTATGTGTCTCACATTGTGGACTACCTGCGTCACACCACCAGTCGCAGCTCCGAAGACAGCGGACTGGAGGAACTCTGCAACATGCTCGACCCAGAACACAAAGACGTCTCCATTGACTTGGACACGTATCACGCCGTCATGAGGGAGTGGATTGATGACTGCCGCAACAACAGGTACTAAAAAACAGATATTATAAATGAATGAAAAATATGGAAAATGTTCATGGTTTGTAAGTTCAGGTGCTGAACCTGAAAATGTTGTTTAAAATATGTTGGGGTGAAGGGTGTACAGCTTGGTGAGTGAACATCCTAGGACATCTGAGGTAGAAAGAACTAAAATCTCTTTAGGCTGTCTGACCGTATCTTGTGTTTTTGTCTTGTTAGCGTTGCTATTTTAAATTGGAGGTGTGACATTTGAAGATGAGCTTGAGAAACCAAAACTTTTGAAAGTGAAAACAGAACTGTGATAAACAGTTCAGGCAGTCATTAGATTCATTTTTTGTGAAAGTGAAAGGGGGACACAAGGTGAGAGGCCTCCTTTTTGACACCCTGAAATGCAGTTATGACTAGACTTTTTATATTTTTAAAGTAGTTTGTGTTTGTTGCTGTTGCTGTTTAGGCTAAATAATTGACTACATTTGCTCCACATGTTGGCTGTTTCTTTCTATGCATTTGTAGGTTTCCAACCTCTTTAATGTGGTATGAAAAAGACCTGCGCTATGTTTACCAGTCCTATCCTTTCTTTTAGCATTTCAGAAAAGAGGCACTCTTATATTGCGTTTGAGTTACGCAAGTAGATGTTGTGTAGGCGGAGTATGCATCAGATGAAAGATAAACTGGTGAGAATTTCTTCCCCCATAGTTTCAGCTCTGTGTGTCTCCATTTAACAGCTGCATGTCTTTTGTCTCTGAGGCAGTTTCCGTGTCATCATTGAGCGCACTCTGCACTCTGTCGGGTCTAAATCAAAAGTACATTTGACCCCTCTGGTCTAGTTTGATATGACTCAGATAGAGGATAAAAATTTAAAGTCAAAATATTTGATATTACTTTATTAATTGATCTCTTACGCAAGAGATGATGCTGATGTGTGGGCTGCAAATGAAGCTAAAGATGCATTTTGTCCTTGCGTCAACTGTGGGTGAAGACATGCTTATTTATATATTTTATATATAAATGGAGTGGCTGGCCACGTGCTATATAACTGAAATGAGTTATGACTGTGCAACAGCCAGTGAGCTCACAGTACAGTCAGGGTGTGTTTGTACATGACATAGAGGATGAGTTTCAGACGGAGCAGAGAGCTGACTGTTTGTAGTGCTCCGTGTGCCAGGCACCACAAATTAAACAGTTTTTTCAGGAGCATAGTGCACAACTGCCAAATTGTAGAGATCATTAGTGATTGATGTTGCACAGTCTGATGTTTGATTTCTCTGTATCTTAGGGAAGAGCCAACGGATGACGTCACTCAGGACTCAGTCAAACTCCGAGACAGCCTGTGTGGTGGGTGTGCATATAATCACTCATATGTTTGCTTTTCATTTCCTTGTACTGTACACACATCTCATTTTGATGACACCTGGAGCTTTAAATGTTTTTGTGTGTTTTAGCTAAGAGGTCCATGCTACTCAATATGACCTCAGGAAGCTTGGAGGCTTTTGGAGGGGAGGTATCCAGAGCAGAATTGTAAGTAATGTGCGTGAATTTGTGAGATCGTCCATGTTATTTTTGAATGGGCAATACCAAGCTGTATGTGTATGACCACCCACACCTGCCCTTGTAGTTCATGAAACAGTGAAATTCCTGTTGAAGGGCAAAAATAGAAATATCTGTGCACTGCGGCAACTACAGTAGCTTATAAGCTTAATGCAATAAATAGTTTTTTCATTATGAGTCCTACTATCTGTTGCCTTATTTTCTTTTATTTCCTCCTGATTAGATACGTTCCATGCTTCCTGTAATAATCCACTTGAGACAACAGAAAAGTAACTCTCCAGAGGCTCTACATATGGCCAGTGTTAGACTAAAAGGGAAAGTTTCAAGCCAAAGGTGTCAGATTTGGCAACACTGACACTGAAGAGATGGAGCTGAACTGAGGTCTTGGACGTCAGGAGGTGGAGCTCTGGCCCAATTTAAGCCCTGTGTATATTGATTTGTGTGTTTCTTCCCTCAGTGAGACGTCAGAGCTGGTGTATTGTGTTGCTGATCTTCAGATGAGTAACCAAAAGCTACAGGAGGAGGTGAGGAAGCTGAAGCAGGTGGTGGAGGGAATGGAGGAAAGCAACCAGAAGCTGGCAGAGGAGAACGAGGAGCTACGCAATCAGGCCAGGGTGTAAGATCCACATGCATGAAAATACACAGCACAGATTTATTGTAGCAGTGGTTTGTTGACTTCTAGCTCTGTCTGTCCTCTCGCACAGTAACCAGCAGCTGGCCCAGAAGGAGAAGATGCTGAAGGAGGAGGTGGAGGAGATGAAGGCCACTTTGAACTGCACGGAGGAAGGCAGAGCTCGCGCCTCCGCACACAGCAAACATGTGGTCAGTCAAACTCACCCAGTACAAAGACGATTTATAAAACTGCATTCTGCTTGAATGTTTAAGTGCATACAAATGCCATGTGTCTGTTTTGATGCAAGAGTTCCTACGTCTACACCATGTTTAGACATCACAGCTGAAATGTACTGTACTGTACTGCACTGCAGCATAATAGTCAAAGCGTAAACTGTTGTTGACTCCATTTGGATTCAAATTAAAATGTTTGGCATTTTAATTTGAATCCAGTGTATTTCAGTGTAGCCTTTTAGGCCATTTTCACTTGCTTCTTGTGGCTTGAAAATAGATGCATGTCTTTTTCTTTTGTTTTGCATTTGTTCACACTCCTCTTGCAAAACAAGATGATTTTAAAAATAATGTATTGGTTTATACAGGCAACAACACTTTGGCTGAAGCACATGCTGAACTGAGCATTTATTTCTATACCTGCTATTAACTGCTTTTCTTTTCAGGAGAAAGAAAACCAGAGTCTCATTGCCAAGATTGCCTCTCTTCAAGAAGAGGTACTTCTGTCAGAGGAGTTCTGACAGTAAAGTCAATTACTTCACATAAGTAATACTCACCCATTCATAGATAGTTTATAAAGAGTATATTGTTACAAGTTTTTTTTTTTTTTTAAATTATGTGACTAGCTGCCCTAACTCCCCTCTGATGGCTCCCCAGAACTTCAAGGTCACCATGGAGACGGACGAGCTTCAGAGGAGAATAGCAGAGCTGTGTGACATTAACGCTGACCTTCAGGTACCTTTACTGTCTGCCCATTATCATTTTTATATTTTGCTTTGTGTTATTACATCCCATTCTCTGCCTCTCTTTACTCCTCTCACACAATGTCCTTCTCTAATTCTGTCTCCTTGGCCCACAGGCCTTTTGGAGTGTATAACCGCCTTTCATCTTCACAAAATGACCTTCGCATTATAAATCTTTCACCAGCACAATTAGAAATACTGTGTTGTCAGTGCTGTCGTTGTACTGTACTTTCTTCATGTTCTTATATAACTGGCCTTTCCTCAGGTGCAGATTCACTCTTTTGATGCTGTTGTTAGTGAAAAGGAAGCTGTGATACTAGAGGTCAGTGCCTTTGTTTTATTATCCATTTTACTGTGGCTGTAAAGTTATTTGTGGCAGCTCTAAACATTCAGTACGTAAAATTGCTTGAATCTATTCAGCAGACATAGATTCAGTGTGAAAAACCTGTAAAATCTCTAAAGCAACTTATTTTTGTCCTTCTGTTTCTCTACCTCCTTTTACAGAAAAGCAGACAGATAAATGAGCTTAAGTCAGCAGTGGAGGAGTACTCCTCCATCACAGAGGTCAGTGTATTGAACTTTCCATCATATCATTATTTCAGTTTCTGTGCATCAACAACCCACTCTAGTTTCTCATAGATGCTTTTACATGTTCCCGATCTCTTTACCATCTTTCCTGCAGCATTTTTATGCTCCTTAAAAACTATTTGCTACTTCCACCACTTTGGTTTTTTTTTTATACTTTAATTGCAATAAAATCATGTTTTATTGTGTATTTATCGTGTATTAGATGTTTTAAGTCATGATTACAAAATAGAAACATTTAAATAAGATGTAAAATGTTGACCATCAGATAGTAAGATGAAGGCATTTAATTTTATAAAATGTAAAGCTAAATGTGACACAAATGTCAGTATTTTTAGTGTGCAAACAATTCAGTGTTATGTCCAATTATCAGCATGTGCGTCATCAACTGACTGACTGTGGGAATTAAAACACCTGCTCTCCTTACACAGGTCTTGTTGTTGACAAGTTTGTTCTAGTGGGGTAACGGCAGGCAAAATAGTCCATCTCATTCGTTATTTAGAGGTCATGTTGATATCTCCGTTGTTGATTCCAGCTGCTGAGGGCAGACAAGAGCAAGCTGGAGAACCAGATGCAGATGATGCACCCAGATCTGGCTGGGTAAGTGAACCAACACTTGACTATGAGTGCTGGGGTTTGAGAGATTAAGGATACTACTATGGAGGCAGACAATCTAAGCTACTTTTTTTCACACTATTAATGTATGCAGGAGAAACCCTGTGTAAACCTTTTGAGTTTTTTGTGTTCTCATCTTTAATTTTAACTTTAACTGTAACTTGTTTGTTTCTAACCTCTTCATCCCTATTCTCTTGTCTCTCACAGTGCTGGTCTTTCCCTGTCAGCGGCCTACAGGTTGAACCAGAGCACCTCAGGATCCTTACAGACAGAGCTGGCTCTGGCACAGTCACCACTGGAGGTCAGCACTCTCTTACTTGTTGTCTTTTCCCCACATCTCATATTCAGCTGTTCCATTTTCTCTCATTTTCTCTTACATTTTGACGTTCATTCAGTCTTTTATTCTTGACAGAGAATGCACGGCTGCTGTGCCTCTTGGACATTAGCAGATCTAAACTTGAATGAACCATACACAGACTCATCATTTATACTGTCACAGCTAGTTTTGGCTAGTTTATGTAATTTCAGTTTATAATGTCTGTGACCCCAGCCGCAGTTCTGAGAACTCTTATGCCTACAGGCAGGTGATTACTCTCTGAGGATTTTTCCTCCTCAGTCTGTAGGGCTTCTCACAGATTTCACAAAACACAACACTGTCTGAACATTAGATGCAGTTTTTCACATGCTGCACACTTGGCACTGTCCAGCCTCTCTTGCTCTTTTGTGTCAATATATTGATTATATTGATATAATATATTGGTATATCCTGTAGGCCGCCCATGGAGTTGTTCATTTGTCCACCAATATGAGCTTTGCCTCCCCGCTGGATGAGACGCTAGACAGAGAGGTACTGCTGATGCTGCAGGGACCCAGCCCAGAACACATGGCTCGGGAGTTCAAGAACCTCCTAAACAATCTGGTAAGTGTTAAATGTGCATGAACGCCTGACTCTAGATTGGTGACTGGACAGTTTACATCTGTATAATAATTCCAGTGTTTTCTTTTTATAAAATAGTTTATATGTTATGTTTCACTTGCAAACGACTGCTGTGACTGTAAATGTTACCCTCAACATAACACAAAGCCACTATGGCATCAGCTGTGAAAAGCTTGAATTATTTATTATACCTTTTTGTAAGCCATTTTAATGTTTCAGTAGTTTCTCTCTGTAGCTTCAGGTTCAGCCTTCTAACCTAAAAAAAGACAGCCTAACAGTTTGCTTATACTATGACATGGCTGCTTTTGACTTTTTTGATTTTGAAACTTGATTAAACTTTGCTTTGAATCACAAGAAAATCAATAATGTTGTGCTTATGCTTTTAAGGTACACAAGAGGAGACAGTAATCCTAAAGTTTTAGTCAAATTTAGTTACTACCAGGTTAAGATTAGACAATTAGAATAGTATGACTTTAGATTTATTAATGCATTTAAACTTGCATTCATAAACCTAACTTACTGCCTTCAGCAATTGTGTCTAATGTTATGCATATTGTTTTCAACTGTTGACTTTCCATCTTAAAGTATTTCTCTTTCACAACATGCTTCCTTTTGTCTCTCAGAAGAGGGATTTCACAGAGGAAACCGATTCTGTCTTGTCTACAGTTAGAGGCTTGTTGGACAACCGCACAAAGTCGGGGGGCAACACAGACACCAGTCTCCAGGTCAGATCCACTCACACACTTTCACGGATACATTTTACATTTTCTTGTTCAGTGTCAGCCTACTTGTTACACTTGCTTAAGAAAAGTTGTTTCAGACTGAAAAGGGCTGTTTTGGGTTTTGTTTTGTTTTTTCATGAAATTATGTAATGTGATTTCTATCTTTCTCTCCCTCCACCTGTTGTACTCATTTTCAATCTATCACTGCATATCTGCTCTTTCTCTCCTTCCCACCCACTATCTCTCCTCTCTAGAGATCTCTCACTTATATAACTCTCCAACAGTCCCCATCCAACAGTGCTATTTAGTCAGCATGTTGTACCATGAACACAACCCACTCCCCTCCTCCCTCACTCCAACTTTCTGTATCTCTCTTTCTCTCTTTCCCCCCTCCTCCTGCATTGTTGCCACTCTGCATTCATTAGTCACGTACAGCCATACAGCAGTAAACATACCAAATGAGACAGTAATCATTAGTGGAGCAGAGCTGTACCCATGCAAGTCAGTCTTTCGTTGGTTCTTCAGTGTGCTGGCTGATATGGAAAGATTGTGTGTCAGTTAGGTGTTAGAAGGCGTCAGAGACACACAGCTATTCAGGCTGTGCAGCAGCCTGCGGCCTTTCACCCTAGCGAGAGGCTGACCCCCTCGGCCTTGTCTTCCCACAGACAGTACAGGCCGAGCTGGACGCGAGAAGGGCAGACTGGGCCCTCAGCCTGGACCAGCTGGCCCAGTATACAGACTCGCTGGAGAAGGAGCTGATCAAAATGGCCAGTAACATGAGGAGGTCCCGCACCGAGATCCTCCACCTTTCAGTCAGGTAAGCAAATCTTCGCTGTCTGCACTGCTCATGCATGTGTGGCTGTGTATGTGAAAATCAGTGGGCAGTCAGAAATGTGTGAGGCGCTGAACGCTGAAGTGAGTGATGTGGTTTGAGAATTTGGTATGAGAGCAGAGGAAGGTGAAGGAGAAATACCAGAGGAAGATGGAAGAGAATAAGTGAACAGAGTGTATCTTGTGCCGGTGAATTAAGGACAACTTGACTGTAAGGTAGGAAAACATTTCTTTAAGTCAGAGTTGTTCTTGTGTAGCAGTGATCTCATTGGTTGAATTAGAGATTAATTTTTCTGACTAAGTAAGGTAATACGGATGTCCCTGAAGAAAACATTAGTGAGAGAGCCATAGGCTGAATTGTCTAGCAATGTAATAGCTGAAAAAAATTCATTCTAGGCGTAATGAGCTACCAAGGTTAGCTCGTTAGCCTTGCTGACCTTCCAAGTCTATAGAAGCCTATGGCTGTCTTTATAAGCTTGTTTGGGTGCTTGTAAAGCTTTCAGGACCTACCATGTGGTCCTGAATGGAGGAAGTTACTGGGCAGATTTTAATTAATAAGAATTTATTTCTGCCACTGCAGAAGAGTCCACATTTCTAAATAACATCATACACCACACAATTTAATGTGAGACCCCTGCAATGTTAGTATGTGTGCTCTTCAGTGCTCTGTCTCAGTTGGCCAGTCAGTTGTGCTGAGTGGGGGAAATACCTGTCAATCATCCTGACCTCAATGACCCCAAAGGGCCCGCCTGACTAGGTCTGAGTCTGGGCCAATTTTTGATTTCACTCACTCTTTGTAGATGGGTTTGCCTTTTGCAGTGTGCGCGTGTGTTTATATCTGTATTCATGGAGACGGCCATCCCCTTCTGATATATAACAGCTAACGCTACTATATCAGACCAGAAGAGAGGGGAATGGTCAGACTGTTCAGTTGGGATTTACTGGTGCTCACATGACAGGGTAACTCAGAAACTTTAAAATTCTTAAGGAAGAAAGAAAACTGAAGAGGACTCGTTGTTAGTACAGGTCTGCCTCCTGCACAGAGTGTTTGAGTGTTCTGGGACTGGATTTACAAAAACGTGAAGTGGAGAAACGGTTATTGGGCCACTTGGGGAACTGGCGCTTGTCACCCTGGGCAACAGAATGGGGCACTGCATGGGCCTGCGGATTGGGTACAGTATGTCCACTGTACTGTCTTCTAGGATAGGATTTTGTATCTTTTCTTGTATCATTTCTTCCACATTTCTCTTGAAAAATGTACAATCCCCCAGCTGTTCTTAAATAACCGGATTTTGCACTGTTGCACGCAGGGTGCAGGAGCAGGAAAACCAGAAGCGGCAGCTGTGTGAAGAGTTGGAGCAGCTAAAGACACCTCAAGACAGCAGAGAGGCCTCATGCCAGACACCTGCACCAGAGGAAGAGGTCAGAGAGGAAGGGACCGGGGTCAAGGGGCTTAAAACTATAAACCTATAATTAATAAGCTGCAGCAGCTACTTGCTTTCACCATTCTTAGAAGTAATCTTTATCTGCATTTTTTAATTTTTTTTATTTGTTTTTTAGAATATTGAATAAAATATACACTGGGAGGTGAGTGTTAACATAGGCATGAAAGTCATATTGGGTTTGAAATACATTTAATTTTAATAATTTACATATATATGTTTTTGTATGTTAACATTCAGTTGCCACAATAGAAGGATATTGGAGGGCTTTCGTGGATAGCGGTGACAGACCTCATACTGTATTCAGACAGATGGAGTATCTGGTTAGAAGAGAGCTGAGTGCGAGTTGGCGGGCTCAAGTGGACATGTGCACCCACACACACACACACACACACACACAGAATCAAATGCAGCCACACACCTACGCACTGCTCCTTGCACAAAATGCAGTGAGGCACGCTTGAACATTTCCATTACGGCACCAATGTTTTTGCTGCAAAACATAATGTACTTTGTGCTGCGGTAGATAGATTTACATACAGTAAACAAGTTGTGCCTTGACCCAAAATTAATCTCACTTTGAAATCATTCATTCAGTTAGTCAATCATGTGTCCAGTACTGTCATCTTTTTCTCAGGGGTATTTGCAGTTCAACTTTGCAGTGGTTAGATACCTTGTCTTTCCCTTTCCTTTTAGCCTGGAGAAGACTTGGACTGGGATGAGGAGTTCGCCCTTCAAGACTTTCTGAAGAACGAGTTAGCTGAAAGGAATTGCAGAGAGCAGAGCAGGCGAACAGACAGCAGGCCTGAAGAGACTGCAGATAAATTGACAGACAGAGGAGAAGAAGAAGACGGTGAGGAGAGGTGGACTGTGGTGGATACAGCAGGAGAGGGAGAAGTGAGGGACACGTCTACTCCTCTGTCTGCCCTCTCTGGGGAGGCCCAGCCTGGGCACAATACAGCAGTAGGGGGTCAAGGTGAGTAGAGACACCAAGGTGGACAGAACAACCACCAGCCAACGTCTCAACACTTCAACTACTAAGCAACTATTTGAGTTTATTTTAATGTGTATATATATATTTAATGTAGTGGGTTAGGGTTAGGATTATACTGTAAGATGTAGATTTATTTATTTGATTTATTCATAGAGGAACACAAAATGTAAGTTAAGAACTTTTGTCATCCTTGAGCCTTTAAAACCCAGTTTACACCAGAATTAGCGCAGGGCTAACAACCTCATAAAGCCAAACCAAATAGGGCTAAATATAGTTAAATATTTTTCTAGCCACAGGCTGACCCCTACTTACTTTGTTCTTATCTCTGGATCCAACAGTAGAAATAAGTCTCATGCAACAAGAATGTGGACTAATACATCCTGCGTCATCTTAGCTCTTCATTGAAACTATAGTTTGACCTGTGAAAACTGGAGTCTAATGGTTATCTAAACAATACTTTTGTACATTCACGCTTCAACTTCCTTGTGCTACAAGATTTTTTGCAAATTAACTTTAAATGGAATAGTGTAATTCCTGCTACTGTATATGATATGTCAACTATATTTAAATTAAATTGAACATGTCTCTTGCTAACCACCTAACCCCCAAATATGACCTGCTAAATAAGGCCATCAGTGAGAAGAGAATATGCACATTATTAGTATTGATTACTGTCAGCAGTATAGATATAGGAGTCTTTCCTAGTGCCTGTTGTTTTTGTTTGTTTTGTTTTTTTGATTTATAGTCTCAGACCAACGAGTTAAACATTATCATGAGTTAAGTTCACTCACTGTGTGTGTGTGTGTGTGTGTAAGAGAGAGAGAGAGAGAGAGAGAGAGAGAGAAAGAGAGTGAGTGTGGATTATCCCCCTGTAATCCATGGGAGTCACAGGGCACTCAGCCACCCTTGAAGCACCAGTACAGTACACACATTCACTCACTGTAAGGATACACACAGTCTGAGGCCCTTGGAAGTAGACCCCTGCCTTCTATGGTTGTTGTGGCCCTAATCCTATAAAGGTTGTGTGTGAGAAAAACTGTGTGTTTCTCCACAGTATGTGAAATCCTTTCTTCCTCAAGGTCCTTGTATGGCCAGGTCTACGATCGGTCTGAGGCCACAAAGTGAGCTCAGTAATCCCTCATCCCTCTGCCTGCATGAGCGGCTGGCAGGCATAGAAACAAAAAATGAGAATGCGGATGTGGTCATTAATGCCACCTTAGCCATCCATGGTATTTTAACCTCTCTGGCTTGTATGATAGACAGTCTGAACTTTTATGGTAAATGGTGGGGTTGCATTTTTGGGAGGCTATTAACGCCTCTAGATGAATTGAAAGGGTTTGGGTTTTTTGTTTTGTACTTTTTTCAGCCACTTTCCTCCTGTAATTCTTTCCTGGTTTACATTAGATTTTCCTCTTGTTCCTTCTCTGTATCTCTTACAGACTCTACAGCCAGCACTGAGTCAAAGCAGGAGGTGAACTCTCAGTCTCTGCAGGTAAATTGACTTGTTACAGGATTAGGTTTATGTATTGTACAAGATGCTCACCATGTTTGTGCCTTTATGTAACCTTTGTGTATCATTCTTTAACTCTAAACATTTATTGAAATGGCACAATTTATTGGCAATTACCTAAACAAAAAGTAGTTCAACAATTAGTTACTGAAATCTTTAACATGCATGCATGTTATTGCATGAAACATTCTGCATCCATTAAAACAATAACATTGACAGAAAACTTATTTTTTCAGTTGCAGGATGTAGCATTGAACTCAAAGTGCATCTTGAACGTCCTCAGTCCCAATGGGATGTTGCTTACTGAAGTTGTATGGCTGTGTAACTTGATGCCAGGCTAAAGATGAGTAGTTCTTTCCTTGAAACAAATCTGTAAAACTAGAGTCAAACTGAATGTAACCTCCAAACTTCTAAGCACGCTTCATTCTCTGGAAACCACACGTCTAAATTAACATTTGACATCTTACATGTGATTATCAGAGGGTATCGCCATTTTTGACCTCGTGAAAACCCATGTGCCTAAAATAAACTTCAATCAAATAAAATAATTTTTATTTTTTATTGATTTATACATCACAGAGATTTTTAAGCTTTGTCTGTTATCTTGAATTGGCCAAAATAATTCAATTGATCATGTGGAAACATGACGATGTATAAAAACAACCAAAGATTTCAACTGATAGTGACACCACAATACATATTTTAAAAAGACTTTTGTTGGATGAATTTCAAATGGGTGGCACTTTAAAAGTAGACAAATAACAGTTTGCTGGTTTTAATTCCTACACCTGCTGAGAAAATGTGGGTTCTATCTCCCTACTAAGTGGCCAACAATAGATGACTGTAGTGGTACTGGGCAGCTGCCAGGTTTGTAACTGTGTGTCAGCAGGTAATATAACCAGGTTATACTTCCTTTACAGCGGTGTGAAGGAAGTAGGAAGTTCTTAAAGTTGTGATGAGAGCCATTGGATTCTTTAAAATTACACTTTAAAGGACTGTGTTTGACTGTTGTGGCATACTTAACCCATTAGACCAATGTTTCATGCTGCTGCAGGTTTTTTTTAATCTTACTGCTGTATGACAACTAGCTTGAAACATGCAGGAGATGTGTAACTCATCTCAGTTCATTTAGTCTGCCTTATGTTCATGTCATATCTATCACATTTTGTGTCACAGGTGTTATTAATTACAAGCAGAGTTTCTTTTGCAAACTCTTCCTTATCGTGCGTTCAAGGATGCTCTGACGTTTCAGAGTCTTCAGTTTCAGCTGTCAGTTATGGGACTGTCCTTGAACACACCATGAATAGGGAGGGCTTTGAAAATAGTCCCAGTCACTGTGATGGACATATCTGAAGTCACTTTCATGATTTTCCTACTGCTCTGAAATAAATGGGAAGCAATGGCAGCCTGGAAGGTAGGAAATGATCTAAAATACTGGTTTTGTCTGATTTGCAGTAAATGGTGAAAACTAATCATATGTTCTTCAAAAAAAAAATCCATCCCTTTAATATAATTTCATTGGATGTATTACATTGTACATTAGTTATTTTCTCTTCCTCTCTTATTCATCTCACTAAGCTTCACTCTCTATATCTCTTCCTGACATTTGCCTACCAAATAGCCGTTCACATGTCATTATTCACAGCTCACAGGCAGCTTGTGTTGAAGCTGTCCATTTCCTTATATAGAATGACTGTGATATACTGAGGTGAAGGAGAGACCTACCTGCTGTTATTGGCAAAAGAAAGGATTATCCACCTGCATTTGAAGGAAAATAAAATCCAAATGTATTTTGCAACAAAGAATGACGCATGCCTTACAGGAAACGGCACATTATGCAGCTATAATCTCAGTGTCTTGTAACATTTTCTGATCTCTGATGTTCTGCGGTCTACTCACTTGCAGTCCTCAATGTATAATTAATTTCATGCCTGTGAGGTTTTTCAGACTAATTTAAACACTCCATCTTTGCTGCAGTCATTATGAAAGTGATGTTTGCTTTTGAATTCCTATGAAGATGACAGTAATTGGCGGGTCTTTCCAACAATCCATCACTGATGGAACAGATGCTTTGTGCTGTCTGTCAGCTGTTAGAATGTGTTCACTGCTTATGCAATGTCTTCTCATTTGACAAAGATTTGTTTCTGTTGACTGAATGTGGGCCTGCTGTTTGGTACATGGTTAATGTGTGTTGCTTATTTGATCTTTCACCCCTTTCCTTTTTGAATATTTATCATTTTATTTATGTGTGTGTGTGTTTTCAGGAAGAGGCAGCAGTGCCATTGAGCGCCCACTCGCAAGCTGTCAACATTAGACACCCAGAGGCGGATGCTCTCCCTGATCTGTCCCACTCAGAGAACAACAGTAAGATCTCTGCCCTCTCTCTCTCTGCCTCTCTCTCTCTGCCTCTCTCTGTCTTTCTCGCTCTCTCTCTCTCTCTCTGTCTCTGTCTCTCTCTCTGTCTCTCTCTCTGTCTCTCTGTGTCTCTGTCTCTCTGTCTCTGTCTCTCTCTCTCTCTCTCTCTCTCTCTCACTGTAATTCACTGTCTATGTCTATGTCATCTTTCACTTTCTTCTCCCTGTATTGTCAGCTAGGCTCTCTACTGTGTGCATTTACAATCTAACCAAAGAGTGAGTCATTTCCTGACTCACTTGGTATGTTTGCTGTTTGTTTGAAGGAGAGATAGTTTTACAAAATCTTGCAAGATAAAGGTCAAACTATCACAGTATGAACATTTGTTTTATTGTTTCTTGCCAAACTGGAACTGCATGACTGCCTTGCAAAATTATGTACTGAGTTACTGCTTTGCTGCTTGTAGTATGAAGAAAATACACTTTATTTTATTCTATTCTTCTAAGTCAATTATGTATGTATGTATTCCATTTGCATACAGGCCACACTGAGTTGATGTTTTTTTGCAAACTGGGAAATGTAGAAAATAATTAGTTATAAATTATTACAGCTGATAACTACATAACCTGTAATCCTGATATTTGACGCTGAAAGTTTATTTATAGATGAACCCATTTCTCTTGTCTTAGCAGATGCAGAGGCTCTTGAGACTGCAGAGTCTCACTCATGTGGTCCAGCCCAAAATCTGAGCAACTCACCGGAGCAGGACCAAACGGTCACACTTAGTAACACCCCTCCTACAGCAGCTGAGATGGTTCCTTCCAGCGGCACATCACCTGGACCAGATGAGACTGTTCTCCAGAGTGAGAGGTGAATAAAGAAATAAATATTGCATTTGATAGACTGAACACATAATAGAGTGTTAGACTGCCTTTCTCCTTATGAAACTCCCAAATTATATGGCACATAGCTGAGTGCTTTTAGATGTTTGCTGATGTTGGGAATCTTCACATGTTTTTACATAGTGGTCATAACATTACTGTTCATGCATTAACTGCAGTAAAAAGATTTGTGGTTTTAGTATATTTCGATAGCAGGTCTTTTTCAATATGCCTTCTGGAGCACTCGTTTTTTTTTTGTTATTAAAGTTTTTATTTATTCATACATTAAACATAAAATCAAACTTGAAAACAAACACAGACACCAGCACCAACAGACAGTATATCCAACATACAACCATATATACAAAGGCCTACAGCAAATCAACACTTTTTTTGAAGCAACCTAAATAAACATCTGGGGTGACTGTACTCTTCCATACTCTGAGAATTGAGAATCCCGACTTTTAAAACAGGTAATACAGGTGATACAGGTACCGCCACGTCCAGCCATTTACTCACATGTTCCAGTACTTTCTCCCAAAACGGGTACACCAGTTTACATCCCCAAATTACATGTAAAAATGTCCCTATTTCACTCTGACACTTCCAACATAAATTATTTCCCATTAAGCCCATTCTATGTAGTTTTGAAGGTGTGAAATAAAATCTATGAATTATCTTATACTGAATAAATTTCCCCTTCGCCTCTCTCATGTGTTTCCCTGTATTTGATAAAATATTTAACCAATCCTCCTCACTCAAATCACACCTTAGGTCTTTCTGCCAAATGATCCTCAGATTTATACACACATTTTCTCGTAAACCATTAAATGTCTTGTAAAACATGGCTGATCTATGTGTTATACTGGGTAGGTCCAAAACTTCCATCAATGTATTCTTGTTGTGATTGAATTTACCCTTTGTGATACAGTCTCTTATTTGTAAATATTTCCAAAAGTTACCTTTATATTCCAGATTATATTTTTGCATAATATCAACAAACAATATGAACACTCTATCCACAAACAGGTCACTTATTTTGCGTATCCCTCTTACAAGCCATTGATTCCAATAAACAGATTTCTTCCCAATACGTATCGCTGGGTTGTGCCATAGAGAGGCGTAAGGTTGTCTCAAGTGCAATATACACTGGAGCACTCTTATTAACACATCTTACATAATATGTGACTTACAAAACTGGAGTTTTCATAATAAAGAATGCAACAACGGAGGGCAAAAAAAAAAAGAACAAGAAGTTTACCAACATGGGTAATGCATCAGCTAGGAAAAAAAGCACATACAAACCCATGCTACAAAGCAGCCTTCTCTCTTTTTGTGTTGTTGATGAGTTTGTTCTCTCCATCACACCTAAACAGGAACTTCATCCACAGACACACCTGTTAAGTTGGTGTTTGGATAGGGAAATCCCACCTATGGGACACAAAACAGAAGTATTACCTGTGTGGTAATGTCAGGAACCTGAATTTTGTCATTTCCCTATGACTTGGTCCACATTTGCTAGTCAAATGCGTGTTTTCCTCGCTGTGGGAGGAGTGTGCAGCCTAATTAGTTTCTGCAGCCACGCTTTGCATAGACACAGCCCACCTACAAAGAGACGAGATGAGTTCCTCATCACGCTTACTGTTTCATACTCAGTACAGTATGATATCATAACAGTTGTGCCTCAGTAGATAGAAAGTTTATCTATTGTATAAATCAAGACTGAGAAAATGAAGAGTGCTTGACAGTTGACCTCCGACCCTGTGGTTAGTGCCCAGCCGACCAGTGAGGACCACAGGGGAGAAGAAGAGAAAGAAGGCGAGGCAGACTCGAGCACAGGAGCCATGAGCCGCACTAAGGTTAGTACAGGAGGAGCAGTGTAAAGGAACACAACTTCCTCTATTTTCTTCAGCACCCGCTTTCCACTGTGCTTCCCCTTCCTCTTTTTGGTGCTCTCTCTTTCTCTTGTCTCTCTGCCTCTTCATGTGTGTCTTAGCTGAGTGAGAGTAGGTGTGTTTTGAAGTGGGGGAGTAGGAGGGTGAGGGGGGGTGTCAGTGGGCAGGGCGGGGGTTGTTGTTTTTTTTTTTCTTTAGAAATCCTGAGAGGGAATCCTCACCCTGGGCAAGGAGGAGAGGAAAGGGCAGGGATGTAAAATTAAGGGAAATATTAGAGAATCAGGTGGCCATCATTCTGGTGACACACCAATGACTTGAGGAGTCACAGGATGGGCTGTCAGCTTCCCTGAACTGTGTTGCCAAAGAGGGCAAGTACAAAATACTTACTATGGCTTGTTAAGGTGTTAATGTTAAAGTGCTTTCATTATAGTTGCGTTTACTTCAAGTTGAAATGCTTCAGATTTTCTAACAGCTGGACATAAAGCAAAAAAAGAGGACGATATTGTTTCAGAGCAAATCATCAATTAAAAGAAGGTTGAAATGGGAACATGAAATAGTTATAATTGATATTTATTTCTTAAATAACTGATTAAAAGTTTTGTCAATTTCTGTGCCAGAAAAATGAAAAACCAAAGATATTCCAGTTAGAATGATGAAATCTTCAGATTTGAGAGGATGAATTATCAAAATTGTTGTCAGTTGGTTTTCTGTATGAACTAACTAAATGTTTTTACAACCAAAAAGAGCAGAAGAATTTGACAGTGATGCTCCAAAGCCTTTTAACAAAGACCTATACGCAGATCTCCACTGTATCTTCTGTCTTTCTGGACCAATGAGCTTCTCTTTGTATGGTCTATACAATAAGATTCTTTCATGGTAATTATGCCCAGCCTCAGCCTGACATAGGCTGGCGGTGTTTTCATGTTAAAGGCAAGGCTCACTTGGGTTTGATGCTGTTTCGCCACAGTCTGCTTTGCAGCTTGCTGAGAGATCGATCAGCTTGTTTTATCCCTGTCCTGCCTGCTGGTGGCATGCTGCGTTGCCTCCCTACTGAGAGATAGTCTGAGGGGAGACAAGAAAGATGGGCTTTGAAGCTGTGGATGTTTTCAGCATGTCAATAAATGATCTTTTACACTTATAGAAGTCAGGTCAAGAAAGTTTTTGGTGAGTCAACTCCTGGTTTTCCTCCAGCAAAGATGAGGAGTTGACTTTCTTGTGAACAAAATCATTTGGATATATTCAAATAGTAGTTTTACTTGTAAATAGAAGATATTTTCATAGGACGTTCCCCCATGTTTGTGTTTAAGGTAGGCGGTACAGACAAAATATTATTTATCACAGCATTATCTCACTAATGTTGTTTTTAAACTATTTAGAGCAAAATTCAATCCTGTGTTATGTTTTTGCTTAGTGACAAACTTATTTATTTTATATTTTCTATATTTTTACAAAGAGGTGATGATAAACATGACTGTAAGCACCTTACATTCAGTGTTGTTGTTTGGTTTCGGTAATGACATCACTAAGACTTAGGTCATGATTGCGCATAAAAATCAGAGCTGTCATGGATTAGTATCACTGTGTTATTTAGCAAAGAAGAATACCTAACGTGCAAAGTCAAAACATTCTGGAGGATTGGAAGTAACTAATCAGTTTTATTTTCCTTCACTGTTTCTTTGGATGTAAAATGACATTGAAAGGTTTTGTATTGAGTGAAATGGTAAGGTAGCTCTCTTCTCATCTGAGCAGTGTCAAAACGGATATTATGCACACTCTTTACACAATATCCCATTGCATTGCGCACTCACCTTGCTTCACTGTGTGTGTGCTCACAGGACTGTGTATGCACACAGTCCGCCTCCACTACTTAGCATTGTGCCAGTGTTAACGTGTTCTTTGAGCACCCCTCTCAGCAACACACACACACACACACACACACACACACACACACACACACACACACACACACACTCACAGAGCTGCAGGGCTCTCCATGAAGCTCCACATTATATAAGGAATCAGCCCAATCTTTTTCATCCACACTCTGTCCAGCTTAGATAGCATTTCACTGCCATGGGACAGGTACGCTACATGTATGTGAATGTATGTGCGTCTTTCAATCATTGACCATTTCTTGTGCGAACAGAAAACCATGCCGCAAGGCCACCTGTCTTTTTCTCACCCCCTCCCTTCTTCTCTCTCCTCTCAGAACTTGAGCCAGGACCAGTCTGCAAACACATCAGCAGTGGAGGACAGGTGAGTGATTCACTGTGTCAACAGTTCAGGTAACCTGATGCTGCTGGAAACCTTTTCACTTTCTAGCAGCAATAACTCCTAAAGATTTTAATTATTTATCCAAAAAGAGAGCTGTGTTCTCTATATTTTTTTTTCTCTTTTTTTTCCTTTTTACAAATGCTATAGTTTTGTATAAAGGTGCACTGTATGTGTTCCAGCACGTGTCTGCTACCTGTGTTGGTGGAAGAGGAGGAGAGTGTGCAGGACAGTACAGCCGAGGTTCCAACAGTTGCCGCCAGCATGGAAGGTAGCAAGAAAACCTCTTAAATCTATGTGCATGAAGGAGAGAAAGAAAGAACCTGATCATTCTAAGCAGACTATTTGTTTACACCTTCTTACATCTGCGTGTAACTTTGAACACCCACACACCAACTCTTCCATCCAGGGACAGACCAGCTCACCAGCAGCAGAGCGACCACTTTCTCTGACGATAGCTCTCCGCAGTCACCGTCGTACTATACACATGCCAGCCAATCAGGGAGCGGCATGGGCAGTGTGGCCTCTGACCCCAGCCTCCCTATCAGTGGCAAAAATAAGAGGGAACTGGTAAGACCTGCTTTGCTCCCACTTTCTACTCGACTAACTGTTGGATTAGTATTTCCACATATTAATGGTGCCATGGAGTTAAAGTCATTGATTACGGTTGGAGTTTATCACTGCTTTTATCACACTCACACACTCATTACAATGTAGTTTTTGCTATTTTATTGTTTTATATTCCATCAATTCATTTTCTAATAAGGTGGCTGTCAAAAATAGTCATTCGAACACATAAAAATGCAAATGTGCAAGTTAGTTTTGGTTCAGCTTTATTTTTAATAATTATTATAATATATAATAATTATTATAATTATTTATCATCATTTTTTATTTATGACTTGCTTTTATGGGTAGATGTGATAAAACACCAGGATCACGTTAAATGGAGCTGGTGTCATTAAATTAAATGTCTTTGTCAGTGAAGAGATTGTGCCAGCACTATCTTCACTTGGCATGAAATGTTGTCTTTCCAGCTATGCAAGTGTGTGTGTGTGTGTGTGTGTGTGTGTGTGTGTGTGTGTTTGTTTGTTCGTGTCTGTGTGTGTTTGTGTGTATGTGCATATGAAAAAGAGAGCGAGGCAGGAAGAGTGCATGATTTCATTCTAGCTCCACTCAGGATTGGATCTTTTAGAATCAAGAGCTCGCTACACTGCCACCTGCTTTGAATCTTCACATTTCACCTTTGTTATGTAAAGACTATTGAAGGAAAGGGGAGAATAGGGAGGGAGCGAGTGAAGGGAGCGATGTGGCTGTTGAGGGCAATGTAAGCATGGAGGGATCGGGGTTAAAAGCAGAGCAGGAGGGGGAGAAGGAGCAGAGAGAAACAGTCACGTTTTTCTGGAACTTACAGGAACTGTCACGCACCATAGAGGCCATCGAGGAGCACAAGGTTCATGAAGATGAGACCAGCATGGCCACTGAGAAGGATTGTATGTGTGAATATATTGATTATATACCAAATATTATATTTAAAAATGATCACCTGTCTTGTAATACACTATTTAATTCAAATTTTAAATGAGTGCTTGTACTTTTACTCCTTGAAAATCTAAATGGTGATTCACCATTTGTCATGCCATGACACGCCTGCTTATCATTTCCCTCTCAAGCTGAGATGTCAGTGATCTCTGACACCTACAAAGACAAGAACGGGTAAGCAAGTTATCACATTAACACAACTGAACACACAATCTTCCATGTCTATAGGCTTGTCCTAATTGTTGTCTCTTTATCTGCAGCCTGTCACCTAGTGACAAGGAGATTGAGGTATGTATCTTATTAGATCTTAGAGCTGCATTCTATAAATAGTCATGAAAGCAATTGGTTAAGAACAGTTTTTGTGGTATAAACAGGACTTGTTTGGGGTTATGTATGTTAAATGTGACACATGAGTCTGTATCATCTTGTTCTCTGTCCTCAGTAGTCTGAATGTATGAATTCTCATTTTGAAATATTTTCTTACACAGCCATTTGACTTACACAGCATATCATGCAAACAGTGCTAGTTAACATGTTAGTAAGTTTGCAGTACTGTTTGAGACCTATAGAATACCCATAACCTTACCCAAAGAAATAATGCATCACTTTGTTAATCAGACTAGCTTGTAATCTGAGGATTTTCTGCACTGAGGTTTCATAAATTACCTGGTGTAATGTATCCAATAGTGCTGTCTTTGATAGGCCAAAACTCAGATCTTAATCAAACAAGGAAATATTAGAAATTGCCTGTAAGTGTGAGTATGTTGCCAGCAGTTTTAAAGCCAAGTTTCTTTTTTGTTTTCAGGCAGAGTTCCAGCGTCTGGCATTGGGCTTCAAATGTGACATGTTCACCCTAGAAAAGAGACTCCGGCTGGAGGAGAGGTCACGTGACCTGGCTGAGGAAAACGTCCGCAGGGAGGTGTCCAGCTGCCAGGGCTTACTTAAGGTCAGTCTGCATATGTGTGTAACTCTACAGATTTTTGTGGATGGAGTACTTGCTTAAGGTTTCACCTGACAAAAGAATTAGATTTTGCAAAATATAATTTTATTTACATTCTCAGCCTTTGGTCTGTCTCTTGGTCATTTTTTTTTCTTCATCTTTCATAAACTTCTTGTCCTTTTTTTCTCCCTTCTGTCTTTTCCTTCTAGGCTCTGACTCCCTTTTGTGAGGACGACAATCAATCCATGGAGATCATCAACAGGCTTGAGAAGAACCTGGAAATCCTCATCCAGTCCATGACCAGGGTGTCCAGTCGCTCTGAGATGCTAGGAGCTATTCATCAGGTGGGGATATGTATGACTGTATAACTGAACTCAGTTCCCGTGCCTAAAAAACTGTGTCCTGTCTTGTGACTTTGATTCTGGTTTTAATTTTTAATTGCGTGTTTGTATTTGAATGTCAGGAAAGTCGTATTGGGAAGGCTGTGGAAGTGATGATCCTGCATGTGGAGAATCTGAGGAGGATGTACACTAAGGAGCACGCCGAGCTGCTGGAGCTGAGAGAGACACTCATGCAGAATGAGAGGTCGTTTGGATCACAAACTGAAAGAGGTATGACATGTAGAAACACATCCTATAAAGGTGCAATTCGTTTGTAGACTGATATTACCAATTAGCTATGATTTTGCTCTGACATTCAATATTTTCAGTATTCACTCACAATTTTATTCTATAACCAGACTGATGACATGTTATGGTTGTGGCAATGGCAGGAAAACTCTTGAGATACATTAGGGCTTGTGTCTACATGTTCACATTGTGTTGCTCTCTGTTTGTTTGTTTTGTTTTTTGAGTGCCAGCATTTTAAATTTTTTTTTCAATAAGAAGAGCGTGCATGTCTAGTGCTCCAGAGTGCCCTGCATTTTTTGTGCGGCCAGTCGGTGTACATCTTCTAGTTGAAAATCTCTTTTCAGAAAGGCACTGGTGTGACATTTTGTCGTCATTTATGGTTACGCTAGCTTCTTGGTCTCTCTCCTCTGCTTGTTTGGCTGAAGGCGGGGCTTAGCTCCTACATAGACATACCCAGCAGACATTGCAGACAGTGCACCGCAATTGGGACAGTGAACCAAGTGAAGTAAAGGGATCTGACCACATGTTGAGTAAAACACACAACCATGACATGCTAATTGTTAAAAATTGTTATTATATTGTTGTCATAGAAACACAACCAATTGTGTGCATCATTTTTGTTTTACTCACTGCACAAGTGCTTTATCCCAGCACTCTCCAGCCAGTCTTTCTGCCAGATAAAAGCTATGTGGCCACAAGCCATTGGACGTTTAAATGAAAATGTTAAACTTGTATACTGTTGAACCTTTTATAATGCTATCATCTAACTATAGTGTGCCTGTGTCTGTGTATATACAGTTGGGATATATGTGTAAATATGTATGCTCACACACATAAACCAGATATACCATGTATATATAAAGTAACTAAACTGTTTCTCTTTCCAGATGATTTCCGTGGCAAGAAGCAGCAAACGTCACAGTACTACAAGGTCAGCTGCAGCTACGTAACATTTGATGTCATCATTCTACTTCACTCAGGACTGATGTTGGCTTGGTGTGTTGTAATGTTCATGTTTGTTTATGAAGTCATTCATTTACTTTTTGCTTTGTTTTTTACCCAGCAGTCATCAGCCCGGCGGGTCAGCATAGCAGCGATCCCACGTGCTAGTGGAGGCAACACACACTTTGACATGGTGAGGACATCATGCAGTGTGAGCTTTTTGCATTCTAATACAGTATAGTTTATATCCACTTGTAAGCTGTAAAAGAGTATTGTTTTGTACTTAAAGCTTCACCACAGTGAGCCCAAATGTATATAAAGTGTAGGTTTTAGTGCAGTTAGGACTGGTCAGAGCTGAGTGTGATGGGAAATGGATCCAGGCTTAAAATGATGTTGTTATGCTTCAGATTGTATTTTTGTTACATGATTGTGACTCATGTAGTTTGATTTTCCCACCACAGTCCAAAACACAAGATGGCACAGAGGCTGAAACGGAGAGACTGACCAGGCGATCCCCATGGTAGGTATTGCTATGCGTGTTACTGTGTGCAGATTGAAATATGTCTAATGAAGTTCGAAGATTTAGTCTGCTAAGAGTAGTGTACATAACTCTACATTTAAAACACAGCAGCATTCTCTCTGATGTGTGGTAAGCCATTGGCTGTGGCTGACGTTCTCAAGCCGCAGAAGCTTGCTGTACCATGACATTAGGGTTGTTGTTGTTATGCCCCTATGTGATAATGGTGGTTTCCAGGAATGTGGCAGGGAAGAGCACGGCGCGCCCCCCACTAAAGCGCTTTGTTAGCTCTGCGGCCTGGGTTGACACTGAAGAGCCTTCTCTCATGATGAAGGGGTAAGACATGTCAAGAAGGAGGGTACCATGCTGGCTGCGTTGCGCAAGTCCTTTCATGGAGGATCCAGATGCAGAAAGATGACCGCTTTCTGGTGTGACATTATCACTGTCGGTCCAACTGTGGGTTATCCAGATTAAAATTCCACCAAACTACATAGAAATAATAAATATTTTTTAATGCAATTTAATGGGGTTAAACAGAGGCTGCAATCACTTTTTGTCATTTCCAACAATTATGTAAGATTTTATTTTCTTTACTGTGTGTCCGATGGTTTACAGAAGCGAGTAATGACATATTTCATGTGGCATTACATAACAAACCTAAAACTTTGTAATAAGGAAAGGTTGCAAGAAATGCAGAGGCTTAGTCTGCCCTCAAAATAGCATGTTCACCCTTTGAGACCGTGAAAAATCAGTGATGCTGACATCAAACTGCACAGCAGCCGTCTTTCATGCATCTGGTCTGTCCTTGCATGGGGAAGTATTTAACAGAAGCAGACATCACATTTTTTTTTTTGTGTAAGTATGGGTGTGGACATTGTTTTTATTGCCATCATTGAGCTTTCAAATGTTTGGACAACGAGAGCTAGAAGTGTTCTCAGTGCACTATTTGACGATTTGATGAAGCACTTTTAATGGTCTCCAAATATCTGAAAGATGTAATTGCTTTGTGGGTTCATTATATAATATTGGAGCATGTAATTGCTGGGCATTGTTGGGCACGCATTGCTATACCGCAGGAAATGATTTCAAACATGTCTTTAACACAGAGCTCTAAAAATGTCCATCTTTGTGTACAGCAGGTGAATGTTAGTATTTGTTGTCTGCATATGCATGAAATGTGCATGTGTGCATGTGCACATACAGAATCAGTGTGGTTGTGCAGTCGTGCTTTTATTTTAATGTGCAACTGAACAGTGTGTCTGTGAATGCCTGCATGCCCCACGCGTGCCAACAGGAAGACCTACGACAGTGGCTGCCACTCAGAGGACGAGCAGAAGGAAGAGCCAGTGGCAGAGAGGAGGAGGTCCAGTCTCAGTGAGCTGGGCAACAAACTCACCTCCCTCATTCTGACCCTCAAGACGTTAGTCCAACCAAATACCCACCACTAGCCTTCTGCAGCACCACTTTCTGCCAGCAAAGCTAAGAGGCTAGCTGTGTCGTGGAAGAGTTCATCATTTAGCTTTAATGAGGTTCCAGTAGCTGCAAATAGCTCATGCTCACTGCTCCCTACACTACATTCACTGCAGTGCCTGCAATGTTTATTTTAACAACATTACTGTTGTGTCTGCTAAAGAGTTCACCCTTAGTACTCCAGAGCATTTTTGACAAACTCATGAGCTACACACACAGGCTGAATTATTTTTCTGGATTTGACTTGTAATAGTTATTTATCATATTCATACTAAAACATTGTGAGTATATGGAACCTCCTAAGTGATGAAACTCTTTCATTATATGGGTCTGTGCTGGACAAGCTTCTTCTTTGCTCCAGGCGTTCAACGGCTTTTAATCATGTTAACCGGAGGGTTTTTACTCAAAGGGCCATAATTGAACTATTTCCTTCAGCTGTTAACTTGAGATCAATGTATGTTGGTGTGACAAGTGATTGTTTTTTGTTTTGTTTTTTTAAGCTTCATGATTTGTGTTTCATGCATGGGTCTCTGATTTGCAGCTAACACGGCAACTAACTGATAACTAATTCATCTTTCCTGCACTCCTCCAGTCATTTACTAACATGTTCAGCTACCATAATAATTGTATGTGCAAACTACTATACTTTCTTTATTTTTGTGGGGCAACTGAGTATTTTGTGCAAGCGATCATGTTGTTCTGAACTGTCCTTTCCTCTTTTCCTCCCTCCACATTGCTCAGGAGTCAAGATGAGCTGTTTGTAATGCTGTAAGTGTGTAGGGAGGAGAATCCAAAGTGGGAAGTGCTTCTGGGTTCTAGCTCCGTCCAAAACAACAATAAATGCATGCAAACGGCCTGTATTTATTGTGTGGGAGTGCCAATCAAAAGCCACTTAAAACCTTGCACTGACTCTCATAATGACTGTAAAGTGACTTGAAGCTGCACTCCTACTGCTGACAGATTCCAGGCCTAAATTGTCTGCTGCCTTTGCTTAACCAGTCAACGCTCAAATCCACCTCCATGCCAACTGCAATTAACTGTGCTGCTGACAGCTTTTATCATTATGCTGATGAAGATGTTAATGATTTTGCATCTTCGACACAGTTTGAAACAGATGGTAGAATGCACTTCATTAAAGCCAACTTGAGATTGCACCAAGCTGCAGCTAATTCACTGCCTGCCATCCATTGCATTAGTTACCACAAGTGACCCACAGTTTTTACTAAAAAGTGTTAAACCATAACTTATTTCCTTCCCTGTGTGTCATTCTTGGTAACTTATTCAATCTCTCGCTGCATCTTGGACCATTTTTTTAATATTTCCAGTTTACATCTGTCATGCTTAATTTTCTGTCCATCCTGTGCTAAAATTATATTATTTTGTTGCCAACCTCCAGTCCGAGCCCTTCCTCCAGCCCTGTATCGACAGACCCAGGAATGGTCCAGTCTCTGTCCCACAACCTGACCTCTTCCCGGGCAGCGACAACCGCAGCAGTAGCCAGAGGTGGCAGGGGAGTCTGGCTTTGGCTGGCGATGGTAGTGGTGCTAGCAGGTACACTCAATTTGTCTGTAGTACTGATTTTAAGATTATCTATGAAAATAATTCAGATCATTTTCTAATTGGATTAGTAGAAAGAAATGTCCCATTTTGTATTGATTAAAACCACTACTGGCATTTTCACATTTTAAATGAGAATTTCTCAAACAGTTTCCATGTGCTTACAATAAAAGAGTTCAGTTTTTTAAAGGTTTTAAAACTATTTCAAAATCTATAGACATTTTCATAAATATTCACATGGTTCCCTTGCAGGTCTCTTGGCACTGCTGGCCAGCCTGGTGATGCAGCCAGTGGTAGATGCAGCACCTGTGGGGACCGGGGACTCCTGGATGACCATCCAGCAGCTGCTGTGGCCCTACGCAGGACTCCGACACAACGGACAGCCCCCAGTCTAGCCCCTGAGACCCGGGGTGGATGGTGTTACTGCCCATCTGCACACTGTGGTGGGGATGAAGGAAAGTACAGTGTACAACTCCTGAGCAGAAGCTGTTGGGATGTTTACTGGTGCCTGAAGATTCCTAAACCGAGACTCTCATTAACAGCGCAGGCCAGGCCTCAGGGGATAGTTAACCCTATGGAGGATTTTTATACATCACATCACGTTTGCTAAATTAATGTGTGTTTGTGTGTATGTGTGTGTCTGTGTTTTAAGAGCAGAAGCAGTTACGATGCACTGCTCAACATCCTTAACACATCATGATCCATTTTTCCTATCAGCGCTGCTGGCATATGTCTACCCAGAACCCAACACGATCTGTCAAATCAGAAATGATAATCATCAGAGCTGGCACAACTTTAACCAATCGTGTCATAACTTTGTCAGAATGGTTGCAGTGATTCACAAAGTCATGCATTGGACCTCTGTGCAGTTTTCCATTGACAAACATCATGGACGATGCCTCTGATAGTGCCACATGGCTTTTTAACACATTTTATGCACTTGAGGAAACAGGTGACTGCCAGCCTTTTTCCTTGTAGGTTGCAGAGGACATTTTATAATTTTTCAGTCTATAAGTACTGGTAATAAATCTTTAATTTTAAGTGTTTTTAAATTTTTGAAATCTATATTTATGAGTTAGTTCTGAGTGGGGAGATGTTAATATCTGTTTATTTTTGTTAAGTTATAATTCTACATTGTTACAGTCTTCACACCAAAGTTTTTTTTAATTTTTCTCTGAGTTCTTACTGTGGTTGTCACCGTTTTCAACTTCGTACACTTTTGTATGTTCTAAAGAAGATGCGTGGAACTTTGCACAAATAAAGTAGCCAATTCTACAATAGATGTGTGTTATGTCCATCCAAATGCACATTTTAAATGTCTTTATTTTCAAATTCACACAGGTTATGAATACATCAGGGGTCTGGTGGCACAGAGCAAGCTCTGTACTGCATCAACAAACAGATAATTGCATTCTCTGGTCCTAGCTATGCCATCAATGCTCATGCTGTCCTGGAGCATGTGGATGAAGGTGGAGTGGATCTCACTGCCGGGGTAATGGTCTGGAGAGAAAACCTCGCTTCTCTCCGTGATTTCCAGCTTCTGACTCCTCTGAGCACCCAACAGATAGAGGCTCCATGAGCCCTTTGGCACAGGGGCTGGGCCGTGGTGCTCACACACCTGGCAGAGAAGAGGAAGTACAAATAAAAAAGGAGAAATTTAAAGTTATTTTTTTGTTTTGGATTGGGGGGGGGGGGGTTAAACTGCTGTAGTTTCATCTCTGGTCTGTCCACTCTACAACCATGGCCCAGGCCCTCTGTGTATGAGAGGTACAGCACTTATCTTTAGACTGTAGCACGGACTTCACTCTTCCTCATTATGAAAAGATTACATCTCTCTGCCCTTTATTTCCTGAGCATGTATAACAAATCTGCTTGTGTTAAGGACACCCAGGTGGCACAGTGAACTTCGGGCTACAGTGCAACCCTTGTTGCTTAATTGACCACACCTAATCGTTTGTCAGTGCCAGGGCGGAAGTGGTTGAAATTAACCTCATGTGCGTGTGGCAGACTTGCATTCCACAGTGGAAGAAACAAGGAAATAAGCGATAGGAATGCTAGATTAAATAAGCTGCATCCGTGTGTAAGCAAAAATACCTGCATGACTAGATGCTGAGCGTCACATTTGGCATTCCACTTGCTCCACGAGAATGCGCAAGCAGAGGCAAAGAGGGCCATCTGTTCGTAGGCAGCATGTTCTGTGAGTGGGTCCTGAAGAAGAGATGAACCGCACAGCACAGTTACAACGCTGATATACAGTAAAGTGCTGGCAGTTATTCATCCAGTACAATGGTTCGTTTGAGTAGGGTTTTTACAAGTAAAGCTAAGTATCTTAGCACTGTCTTTGTGACATGATGTTTGAGATGTTTGCATGTTGGTAGTGGCATTTAGCTTAATACACTGCTGTGTCTAAGCATAACCTCACAGCTGCAAATAAGGCTGTAGACTCAAGCTGGGTCCCAATTCCATACTACATACTAATTCTATACAGTTAATGCTACAGTATTGGTATGCAGTATGGATGGATTTGGCACACAGCATTAAAACAGCTGCTCCAAATGTTGTGTAAAAAGGTTGGAAGCACTATGATGACAGTGTGTTTCCAGCCTAAACAATAGTAGTAGTGATAGAGTAGAGTAATAGTGATGCTTGGAAGGAAGTGGATAACATGTCATATCCAACTTCAGTTCAATTAAATGTATTATTTATCACATAATCATAAAAGAACAATCATAGTGAAAAGCATTTCCATGAACTCCACTAAGTTAATAATTAACTTTGCTAATTAATAAGCAATAGTAGTATAATAACAGTAATTAAGGCATAAATAGTGCTAGGCAGTGTCTTTATTTAAAATGCTAGCACCTGCCACTCTTAGACTGATGTGTGGATACATGCAGACTCGCCTCACTGCAATACTGTTGTCATTCAATACAGCATGCATAACCAAATAAAGTCAAACCCAGCTTGAATATCTTGTTTTCCTAATCTAAAAGACAACAAGTAAAAGATGCAGACCTTGCCGCAGTTGCTGACGTATTTGTCCGTGTACTCATTCACAAAGATGTTGATCCCAGCGTTGAGCATGGCTCTCTGCAGAGCGGGGCTGGTCATCCACTTTCCTATGAGGTGAGAGAGACCTCTGTCTTGCTCTGACAGCAACATACACTGATTGCCCTGTTAGTCAAATAGGCACAAACACAACACTCTGGCTACATCTCCTGATTAATTCTTCTGTTATGTGCATACAGTACTCTCCATTTTCTAACCTGGATTGTGATACTGAGGTCAATGAGTGCCCCGTTGATGGTAAAAACAGCAGAGTCTTGGCCCAATGGCCTGAGTTCCCAGCTCTGGAAGGGAAAGTTGACATAAGTTTCCTGCATCAGCACAAAGGCCTGGAAGGAGTCCATCTTGAAGGAGATCTTGGCCTCCTCCTCCTCATATAAGATGTCTGTGATACCGTCCATCCTCCACTGCTTTCCTGGAAGAAAAAAACAATTTCAATGCCCATGAAATTTTCTGACAAAAGTTTTTCAAAACAGGAGGGTATTATATAGCATGTGTTACTGTGTGTCCTACCTGCAGCATCCCAGCGAGCCACTTGGGGAGTTTCCAAGAAGACGACAAAGTCTGGCAGTGTCACAGACACACCAACAGGAGGGCATGTAAGAGCCTCTTTGTCATCGACGTTAGAATTCTCCATAGGATAGGGGAACACCTGCAGCCCTTTGTTCAACACCTGGAAAAACACGGATGTGAGAGTTTGACTTTCTGCTGGGTCTGGTGTCAACAGCCAACACTGAAACTCTTTTCGAATTACCTGTCTAATTTCCCAGCCATTGACGTGGTGAGCTTGTGGCGGCAGGTGAAACACATCATAATAGTGGACCCCACCCAGAGGTGTGTACTGCATTAAATCCACCACCCGGACACCGTGGTCCATCACTGGTAGCTGCACTGGGGGAGAAGTCAAGTCCCCCTCTGAACAGAGAAAAACAGAAGTTCGAGGAAGAGCTGTTTTAGTCTGCTTTTGTCTTTCTAAACTAAATTACTGATATAGACATATGTAGATGTATGGTGTTAGTCTGTGTATTAATAGACCTGTCAATCATTTTGAGCGACATCCAGTGGTATCACAATCCTGTGTGGTCTTTTTGTTTTCATTTGGAGTGTCTTGCAGAACATCTTACCATCGAGTGCCTCCATCTCTGTCTGTACTTTGCTCCCTCGTCCCTCTGTAGACTTTGCACTACTTTTCCTTGACCGTACACTGGCTGCACTCTGTGATACACAAACGGCAATCATGAAAATATCACATTGAATTTAGAACGAGAACACTTCCTTTCATCTTACCTTCCGCCCTTCAGACCCTGCAATGGACTGCACCTCCTCGTCCACTCTCTGCTGCTGCGTCTCGTTGTCCACCTTCACCTCCTCGTCTACTTTTGTCTCCCCCTGCTCAGGTACAGCTGTGTCTGCGGGAATCTCCTCTCCACCCGTAAGAGACCTGAGACCAGACCGATGAGGAAAGACAAGAACACAGGGCAAAGAGGACGTGATTAGTATTACCATCATTATTACTACTGTAGAAGTATTTGTAGTGTTAGTCGTATTAGAGGTGGTAAGAGCACTATCAGACCTGTGGCTGGGTGTGTGTATTCTCAGGTGAGTCATCCTGGCCAACGAGGACAGGTGGTCATAGCGTGTGTGGAGGATCCGTACAGCGATACCACTCACAGACAGCTGTTTGGGAAGCTCAAATCCAAGGCCCGCCTCTTTGAAGGTTAAACCTTTAAACCTGAACAGATCAGTTAGAAACAAAGAGAGGTATCTGATACTTGCAGTTCCTAATAAATATATATGTTCTTTTTATTTAAGGTAACAAAAACATTTTTTACACATTACATTTTTAAATATCCAGAGCAAAGTAAAGTATAAATAAAATCTACCCATTATGAATTTCAGTACACCCGTACAATCTATTTGTACCTTGGATTCTTCTTGAGGTTGGCCCAGAGACACAGTGTGATGTTGTCATCTTTGACCACAGTCTGCATGTTGCCTGTCTCAGTATCGATGTTCGCATTGGCCCTCTGTGAGGAGGGACACACACAAAAAATCAGGAAAGGTCACACAAAGTGTATTGGACCCTACAAAATACTAAAAGCAACCCTGACTCTTGTACCTTGAGGGTGTCCTCAGTGGTGAGGATGTGTTTAGCGTGGATCAGCTCCTGCAAATTTATAATAGCCTCCTGGTACTTCTGGCCGTCTTGTGGATTTGTAGCTTCTCTGAGTAGAACTTCCAGCTCCTCGATCAGCTATAAGAGAAAACAATTACAGTTGCTCAAAGACTTTGTCACACTAGCATGCAACACTTGGACTTGCAGGACTTGGTGTAACTCCTGATCCCCACTTTTAAATGGACAATTTATAATGCAATGACTTTTGTGGAATTTTCTCAAATAGGCTCGTTTTGGGTATAAGGCACAATGGTAATGATAATAATTTGAATCAGTCGTTTGGTTTGAGTAAAACATATTCATATTTTGACGATTACATGCTTATAGGCCATCTATGCAAAAAACCACGTACTGTCAGAGCCATACATACAGAGCACTTTGGATAAAAGTGGGGAGATGAATTACTATAAAGAAAAATAACTTGTAATTTATTTGTAGGATAAAGTGAACAGGTAATACTTTAATATACCAAAATAGATATACATAATACCACCTGGAGTCAGTTTACTCTGCATTGATTTATCCACTAAATGTTCACACACATACACAAATCCACATTAAATACATACCTGTAGAGCGACCTTACACTGCTTGAGCACGAGTGTGATGTTGATCTCTGGGTCATCTCTCCATAGACTGATGTATTTGTTAACATCCTGCTGTACTGTCGGGTCTGGGGTATCATTAGACTGCATGTATTTCTCCCACTGGACACAAACAGACACAAATATCAGCCAGGGGAAATCTGCTAGTTTGATGCTCTGGAGGGAAGATTAGATGGACTGATGAGGTGAGTGCGACTTATTATTTTGTAGTTTTGTAGTTGATTCTGTCAGAATAGGCACAGGACAATCTGATCATTGGTAACAATACATGTGTCAGACATCCTGCATCTTCTCCCTCTTGCTAAATGACTGACACAGACAAGAAGAAACACCTTGACTCTCTCCACAGCATCAGTTTTCCATTTGGTTACTGCAGTATGATTGTCCTCCAGGAGGTGGCGGAGTTCGTTCAGCTCATCTTCTCTGCGCTCTTGGTCCTGTCAGCAGAAGACAATCATGAACACTGCAGGGCAGTATGCCCACACTCAACACAGCAGTGAACATTTATTGTGTTCTTACACAAAGAGTTGTCTATTTTAGTGTTTGCAGTTCTGGACAGCTTTTCTTAGACTGAATCTATCCTAAAAGAATCAGCTATTGCACACTCCATAGTATTATTTATATCACAGTCATTGGACACGACTGACATGGTATTATATTCCATCGGGGCATATTACCTTTAACTCAAGTATTTCTAGCTCCTTCTCCTTTTTCTCTCTTTTCAGTCTTTCCTGCTCTTCTTTCTCCGCTTGCACCTTCGCTTCCTCTATAAAGCAAAAGCACACGTCATCATCAGTTTCCTGCAGACTTTCATATCAACCAGTACATCATTTCACCCCAGTTTCGGTGAGAGACAAATATGTGGATTACCTTCCTCTCGCAGCCTTCTCTCCTCCTCTTCTTGCTGCAGCTTCGCCTTTTGAGCCTTGTTTAGCTTAGGTCCCTTTTTGGATGACTTAAAACCAGAAAAACAAATCATTTTTTCACAGGGGGAGCTCACTACTACATGTATAGCTGGAAAAGGGCACATTACTGAGAAGAAGACTGGGTAAATGACAATCATAGTAGGGTGGTAAGCACTGACTGCATTTATCTATAACATACTTATGATGATCAGATTCATGTGGAATGAACATTATATATGTGCTGACTGACTTCTGCTCATACCTTTCCTTTCTTGGGTGCCTATCACTCACAGAAGAAAACATAGAGAGAACATTTTAAATGGTTCAAGGCACAGTGTAAGAAAACATTGGTGAGAAAGAGCATCAAAAGTTAGGAAGCCAGCTGCTAACGTGAAAGCTACGCTAACATTTATTATAGCATTGCATTGGTTGGTGATCTTTAGCCTTACTTTGAATGTTTTGTAACAATTAATTAAGCCACTTCAATATGACAACGTTTGAGGCCAAACAGGCGCAGTTTATTGGGAGAAAAAGTGTAAAAACTCACCATGCTGAAACAGCTCTATAGCGTCCAGGTAACCATGGAAACTCTTCACGCATGCGCGTTCGTCTGTTTTTATTTGCGACATAATGAAACGACACACGGCTGTGTGTAACGTTACTGCTGGGCTGCCACCGTTAGTCAAAGGACAGACAAAGGAGAGGAGACGTTTCTTTATCATATCACCGCTTGAATAAACCCTCTCAACCAGACAACTCGTGTAAATATGAACTCGCTGTTTTTGTCCTGGTTGTCCGTGACTTCGTGTAATGAATGCTAACAAACATGCTAGCCATTCCGCTGCAGCTAGCTAATTGTTTAACGTTACATGTCGCAACTGTATCTGTATCAGGGCTCTGTCTGCTGCTGTTGTTGGACTTGCTCCTGTCTTCTCTCACTCACCTAATGTTTCTGTTTCTGTTATTCGTGTCGTTTCAGAAGTGTCAAAGGTCACCTCGTTTCTGACATGGCCAACCCTTTACGGGGTGAGGTTATCAGGCTTTACAAAAATGTAAGTGATGCAGACCTCACACACACAAAGTTCGCCTGTGTCCTGTGCTGCTAACGCTTTTAATATGTTTCTCATCCTTCCAAAAGCTGCTGTATCTTGGCCGTGAGTACCCTCAGGGGTCAGCTTATTTCAGAGAGCGCCTGAAGTCAGCTTTCATGAAGAATAAAGACGTGACAGACCCTGAGAAGATCAAGAAACTGGTGGCCCGGGGAGACTTTGTCATCAAAGAACTGGAGGCTCTCTATTTCCTCAGGAAATATCGAGCCATGAAGAAGAGGTATTATGAACCAGAAAAATAATCACACTCATAAACAGCACCAAATGATCCTTCTGAAATAGACTGTCAAGTGTCGGTATGTATTATATTAAGCAACAGTATTAATGAGATGAAAACACACAACAACAGTTGCTTTTATACAAAAAAATAGACTTTTCCTCTGCCATCTGTAAGAAGTGCCAGATCATGAACGTCCTTTTTTAATATAAAAGATGCACCTTAAAGCTAGTGTTTTTAAATCCCAAATACTGTATATATGTTAATATATCATGTTGCCCTCCAGAAGTAAGAATCAACACGTCCTCAATCGAGTTTAACGTCCATGTTGAACAGGTCCGATCATGACTGTTGTCAGGGTTCATAGGTAATACAGTTGTAGGCCTGCACCTGGTCTTAAATAAATCAGACTGACTGGATCATGTTGTACAATGTATTTCGTATTTCAGTGTATATATGTGTAAATACATGGTCAAACTGAGTGAATGTACATGACTGTGTATCAGAACAATATTTTAAAACAGTGACGTCTCATAATAAATTAATCTAAAATCACAGCAGTGAACTCTTTTACTGTCATCGCTTGTATGAGAGTTGCAGGTGTGGATGCTGCCTTTTTGTAATTCCACCTGAGAGTTTTGGAAGACAGGACTGGGGTTGCCAGGTATTTTTTTCTCCTTGATTTCTGTAAGGTCAAGGCTTTCTGTCGGTCTCATGACCCCAAGAGGGAAACACTCAAAGCAGATGTCAGCAGTTATGAATATTATTTTTACTTTTTATGTTGTTTAACTGCTGCAGCACTTTGACTTTAAAGAAGTCAGAATGAGCATTATTTATCTGTAAACATGCTGACTGAGTTTCCCACTGGTAGCTGTTTCACTTAAACTGAAGTAGAGGTAGGGTGTGATCAGCTTATCACAGGGCTGGCACATATACACAGACAAACATTCACACTCACATTCATACCTTCAGGCAGTTTAGATGAACCTGATCTGCATGCCTTAAGACTGTGGGAGGAGACAGACACAAGGAAAACATGCAAACTCCACACAGAAAGGCCTCGTCTGGAAAGTAAATTTGAACATATGACTGCAGTGATAGTTTACATTGTAACAAATTGACATTGCTTGTATTAGACTTTAGAAAAACTTGATTTAATCCAGAAATTATATTACAAACATTAGACAGGACAGTTAAATTTCATGAGGGAATACTGCTTTTCGTTATGTCCAGCTCAAAGTCGCAGAAAGCGGGGTTAGTGCTGCCAAATTTCTTCTCTCTGTCCCTTGTCAGGTCAAGCTTTCCTGTTCGTCTCATGACCTTCAAAGGGAAGAGCACAAAGTAGAAAATCAGCGGCTGTTGTTAGTATTAAACATTTGAAATAGTTTCACTGCCGCAGCACTTACTCTGTCTTTGAAAAACTTGACTAGGTGATAAAGAGTTGTGTCTTCTTTCATTAATGTAAGCCTTGACTCCACCTTCAGCTTCCAGCCTCCTGAAATTTACACAAAAGAGTGTATCAAGGTTATTACAAAACAGTAGGTTAGCAAGATCTGTGTACTTTATTCTGTGTACAGACAAATGTCACTTATGCAACAAAATGTCTGTTATTTACCTGTAAACAGGCTGACTAATAGTCCCACACTGATAGCTATTATGGTTCCAATAGGACTGAAGTAAAGGTAGGACAGAGAGTACCAGTTATCCGCCAGCAGAGGCCTGGAGGTAGGAAAAAATTGTACATGTTCAGAAAATATGCCACAGTTTTGCATCCTTCTAGGTAAACACTACCCTTACCTGAACAGAGGATGGCAAATAATATCAGACCAGTAATAAGTTACACACTTACTTGACATCAATGCTGTGTGCTGGGCCTGTGGTGATGGAGGTTGGCTGTGTTGACAGAGCAGTGGAGGTCCAGTTGAGGCTGTCTGTAGTGGTGAAGTTACAGCCCTCAGTGGTCAGTGACAGAGGTCTGGTCATTGCAGGAGGGGGAGGGTATATCTGGGCGCCGATGCCCACCCAGAGTGACACAACCAACCCTGACACAAGGCCTGACAACGCTCCCTAGAAGACATTTTGATCAATTAAAAAAATGCTAAAATGTCCTTTTCGGAGGAGAATGTGAACGTGAGAAAGTGCTATGATGTATAATGTGGGGAGTTGTGCTGCTAATCTATATAAATCAGATTATTGCTGTTCTTTTTAGTATTAGCATGGGTTACTGAAATCACAATAACAACAAAAAACAGTGAGGACAAGCTTACTTTGGTGTTGGCAAACGGGCAGAGGATACCCAGTGTAAACAGGCCAAGTAAAGGACCTCCAATGACTCCAAATATACTGACAGCTGCCTGTATAAAGAAGCAAACAACACTTAAGTTGCAGGGTTCATTCCTATTAAAACATGACTGCTAAAGGCTACAAACCCTTTTTTGTTTTGTTTAACCACAGATTATAGAGCTTGTGCACAACAGGTCCACTCCACCTGCAGGATGCCTCCCATGAGTGAAGCCAGTCCAGCCATTCCAATACATAAAACCCCATATACAAGACCTGCAAACAACAATGGGGAAGAATTTCAAGTTTTAATCCTTAATTAACGGTGCTAGTGTTCAACAATCAACTCATTTAGCTTGAATACTGTGAACACAATCTACTCACTCAGTCCTTTTGAGGTCCAGGACAGGTGTTTCTCAGACATGTTTGTGTACGGTTTGATCAGGTCCTCCACTGTCACTGCTGCCAGTGCATTGATGCTGGAAGACACTGTGCTGTGGTTGAAATGACAATAAAATCACACACTATACATACTAAAACCCTTTCAAATCTCAGTGTGTGAGTTGAACCTGTTGAATAAAATAACGTTAATGTCAAGTGCTGTATTAACCTCAGAGATCCACTATATGCAGCTGCAACAAAAAGTCCAGGAACGCCAGGATAGTCCTTTAAGATGTCCATCACCAAATATGGCATCAACTAGAGAGAAAGGGTGACACTGGATTAACATATGTGATCAGGAGGGTTGGAGTCTCATTTCTTCATGTGTTCAACTATGTATGTTTTGTCAAGACATTGACCATCAGCCTTGCATCTCTCCATCGTACCTGATCAGGAGCAGAAACCAGTCCAGCGGTCCACGGGTCACAGTTCTTATAAACTGAGAAGAGACACATTCCTGCGAACACTGAGCACAGCAAGACGGACAACAGGCCTAACAGGTTGATGTACAGAGATCTGGAAAAAGGAAGAAAGACACAGCTGGAATAAAACACCTGTCTCACTTCTTCTTCTCACAGAGGACATATTATACCCTTCCCCAGGAAGGCAGAAATGTTTGTTGGTTAGAATGGCAGAACAAGATTCGGCCCTCACTTTTATCCCCAAAATCCCTAAAAACCAAGGTTGGGCAGACCCTGAAATGCAATCAAAGGAGCAAATATTGCCAAGGTTTATACCCTATCACGTAAATGTCTCAGGACTCACAGTCTGGCATGAGTGATGCTCTTGCAGGCGATGTATCTCTGAACCTGGGCCTGGTTGATCCCATAGATACTGACCCAGACAAATGTCCCTCCGATGGTTACGGTCCAAAAAGTGTGTCTTCTCAGAGGGTTTGTGTCAAAGCTTGTGAGATAGAAAAAGATGGCAAACTTGAAAACTTAAAGGTAAACGTTTTTTTTAATTGTTGCCAGAAATTATTCATCAGTCTCCAAGTTCAGGGGCTTGTCCCTTGAACAAACACCATTTTCAAAGATGTGTTCCTTCAACATACTTGAAGGTAAGGCTGAGAGGCTCATATAGACCAAAAGTAATGGTGTATGTAGGAGGTCCTTGTGAGCGTTTTATAGTTGGTGGATTAAACTTGAATTCAACTTTTCAGCACCATGGAGAGAGACAGGCCATAAACACAGCAGAGTGTTTCTCAAAGAATAGTACTGTACTAAAAAAAAACACTATGTACTAGTATGGTGTATTAATATGTTCACATCTAGTCTCAGAGGTCCTCGCTCACACAAGGTGGTTCAGAGTCTGACAAAGATGGAAAGAAAGTATCACACATTTATACAGGCCTTGACCTGCCCCTGGTTTAACCTGGGGGAAGTTCAGTTATTTCTCGGAAGTCCTCCCATGATGAGGAATCTGACTCTTATCTTAGCCGCAAAGATTATCAACAAAAACTCCTCACAGAAACTTCTCATTATGAAGAAAATGCTAGTTACAGCTGACCCTTCTAACAGGTCACAACTGCAGGATAAGGCAAGCTGTAAACTGTAGTCACTTTGCGGAAATCAAAATACAAAATAAAGTAAAAAGTTGAACAGTGTAATGGATAAACACAAACACTACTGTACCTTTTCTGTTGAGAGTTAAGTTTGTGCTTCCCTCCATTAAATATATCCATTCAACTCCGAAATATACTCACTCCCAAAAGTTGAGTCTCCCTCCTTGTTGTGAATCAGAAATAATCGGCAAGACTCCACCTTGTAAGACCACAGACCTGATGATGACAGACAGGAAGCCTGCAAGCATGACACCAAGCTGGAGGAGAAAATTTTGATAATTTAAGGTTTCTAACATAATCTCTGTTTTTTTCTGTCCCTTTATTAGTTCTAATTTCACCAGTTTATTGCACTTAAACTATTGTACATGGACAAGACATTATTCTAAAACAGCCAAAATGTTGGTGTTTTAGATAAAATGTGGTTAATGTTAAAACATATGAATCACATTTTGTTTTGTCAGCTGTTTGTGTTGTGAAACAGTATTATCACTATCAACCACACAAAGGTATGACACACGCACTGTAATCCATGACTTGACAAGCCACTTTAACTCTGAATTCCCTCACAAATCTGAAGAATTAGTACCTACCTGAAACACATCTGTCCACACCACCGCCTTCAAACCACCCTGTAACAGTGTAGACCACAAACAGGTGTTTTGACCAGGGAAAACACTTAATTAAGGTAAGTTAATACTTACCTTATTAAGGTAAGTTAATACTGACCTTAAATATGTCAAGCAATGTATTGCATATTAGTTTGTGCACAGCAGATTCCAGACTTTGTTACGTACCATTGTACAGTAAAAGGTACAGACCACACCTGTGGAAATAACTGCACCCCATAGATCCATACCAGTTACTGCAGAGAGAGGGAGAGTTTTAGACATACTCGACAGAGCAAAACCAAGCAGCTTTAAGTGCCCTTACACAGGAATGTTTCATTGACCTGACCGCTGTGGACTGAAAACAGCATACCTTGGTTTAAAGCTAGAGCTGGGGCATAGATGACGATTCCAGTGTAGAGGATCTGTGACAGACAGAGAGAATTAATACAGACATAAACGAGGTGTCAGAATTGCTGTTTTGCCCTCTGTGGTCAAAGCCCCGTCATTATGCGTTGACCTGCTTCTTACTCACTGTCTGTACAATGAAGAGCACAGTTCCCACCAGACGTGTTGCTCTGTTGAAACGCAGCTCCAGATACTTGGCAGAGACATAACAGAAAGGTGATAAGAATTTGTCATAATTAAGTTCTAATCATTTATTATCACATATTGACCACTGGCCTTGCTTTATGTAAAAAAACCATTCTACAATACAATTTACAACTTAGAAAATACAGAGTTTCATATAAGAAATCAATTGATATTACAATAGACGAAGCAAAATGGGAAACTTAAAGACCATACTCCACAATACAAAACTTTAATACAAAACAAAATACAAAACTTTATGCCAAGCCTGCTGTTTAATCTATACAGCAGCCTGCAGCAAACTTGTGCTGGTGTAGAACCACCAGCAAACAAATGCAATCTATATGTGTAACAGCTATGAGCCAGCTTTCCCAGACCCATGTCCTCTTATCTTTACCTGACTCTATTTCAACATACCTTTTGGAGCTCCTACTGCTGTTTTCACAGTAAGACAATAGCAGTATTAATCAGTTTCTCTGGTATTTCACAGGTACACAGAACGTTTGGCTTTGTGAATAGAGCGGAACAGAATAATCACACAAGTGCTAATCTAAAAACCAAACCACACTCACCTCATATGTGCTGGTGATTGCCAGCCTGTAAAATACTGGGAGAAAGACCTCAGATGTGACCAACATCGTCAATACATAGGAAAGACTGTAAAATCCAATACTGGCTCCATAACGGTATACCTACAGAGGGATGATATAAACCAGTAGTAATATTTTCTGTGACTTTGGCAAAGTTATCTAGTTATCTAATTTATTTTTTCTATGCACAAATTGCAATTATATTTTCTGTAAATGAAATTAATAATTTAAAAATTTCTCCATGAGTTACCTTTATAGTTTAACTTACCTCGGCTGGATTGGACAGCACTGTGATGGCTGACATAAAGCTGGCGGTCAGTGACAGAGAGACAGGCAGGGCTGTCAGTCTTCGACCCCCCATTAGGAAGTCCCCCGAGTTTCTCTGGCCCCTGTCGGCCCAGGCATAGTAGATCCCAACTGCAGCGGACACCATGAGCATGAAAGCAAACACCAAATAGTCTGCTATCACAAAGGAGCCAGACACCAGAGAATCTCCTGACATGTTGGTGGAAGTCAGATCAAAACTAAAAATTATTCAAACTGTCCCATGGATTTTGCACTCAGAGGAAAAACAGATAGTCCTGTATGAACTGAATGAAGAAGTCCCTATACATCACCTCCTGACTCTGACTGAGCTGAGCGCAGCACCACAGACCGAAACCTTTTATGTGTGTGTGTGTGTGTGTGTGTGTGTGTGTGTGTGTGTGTGTGTGTGTGTGAGAGAGAGAAAGAGAGGGGGTGGGGGAGAGACAGGTACATGTGAAGTCAACAGGCGAGGCGAGTGAATTGTTCACCTGACCACAAGATAAAAGCTATCATCAGTCCAGACCTTCACACACACACACACACCCACACACACACACACCCACACACACACACACACACACACACCAGATACTATACTCCTTAAATACTGACATGGACACTGAAGGACACTGAATATGTTCCATATGTTTTGCCCTTAGGTTTACATATTATTCAAAAGAAGGACTTTGCAACATGTCTGGATGTATGATTAACATGTAGATCTAATTTATTGTTTCATTAAAATGTGTCAATCCATGGCCTACAAATACTCCCATATAAATTCCCTCCATATCTGTGATATCAGTTCAGTTCCCACTCTGTGAACAGTTTAAATATTTTTATGAAGCTCTTTTGAGAGTTCTTATCTTCCAAGTGTTCCCTATCTTTGCAATATGACCACTTTTTATATTTACTTGCACACTTACAGAAGATGTACTAAGTTCAGTGATTCTAGACAATATGAATAAACATAAAATAATTGAAACAAATAAATGGAAAAACAACAGGGACAAGCAAGATTCGCATATGTCTACAAACTGACCTATGTCCTAAATTTAGTTTTAGTTACACTGACTATCGTCTTGTCTGTGCGCTGTCTAGATCACAGGAGATGTAACATATATGGAATGCTAACGCTAATGCTAACAATGTAAGTTTACGGGTTATTCAAAACTTGCAAAACATAACGAGGTAATATTTGTCTTTTCTAAATACGGTAAAAAATATTTTTTTGTTGTCTATTTTCTCTTGCCTAGCAAAGAGAAACGAAGTCGGAAGCAGGGAGACGTGAAGCCTCTAACGAAGGCGGAAGTGAAGGCGGTACTTCTCCCGCCTCTTCGCTTCTCTTCGCACCACGCGGAGTAAAAAAAGAATCCCATAATGCTTTGCACAACATGGCTGCGCCCTGCTGTCGGCGTGTGTGTAAACACTTGTAGTCAACAGGAGAAACAAACTGTAGTTTTCATGAATGAACTAAATCGAACGACGACCGTTGGAATACAGTTAATCTCTTTACAAGCAACGAGGCAAAGATGAAGATTAAATCCAAGTCTTCGTATCACAAATCTGAGAACACCTACAGGGTGAGAGTCCAGAAACACACCGCAGCATGATGCTAAGAGAGACGCAGGGACAAAGTTAAACACAGTTGTATAAGCGTAGTAACAGTTTGTTAAATGGATGTTTTATGTGCAGCTTATGGCTAAGAAAGTAGAGGCATTCATTGTTAATTTCACTCAGATAGCACAGACTAATAGTTGCTATCAAACATGAAATTCCTAATACAGTTGTTATTACAGTGTCGTTCGTTGTCTCTCAGCTCTGGCAGGTGATAAACTCTTCTGCTGTGTCTCTTTCAGTTTCTCACTTTTGCTGAAAGACTTGCCAATGTCAACATCGATGTCATCCATCGTATTGACAGGACTGGATCTTACGCAGAGGTTCGTACAGTCACTAATGTGGAGTATCGTGTTTTTAAGGTTTCCACCTGATAATGATATATTTGGCTCTTTATGCAGGAAGTAGAAACATACTTCTCCGAGGGACTGACAAAATGGAGAGACCTCAACTTGACAGAGCATTTCAGTATGTATATACATAATTTGCTTTGTTGTCGCCTTATAGTAAGTGTTATTACATGTTATGAACAAAAATAAATGAACTTATCTGCTATAATGGATGTCTTTCCTCCACAGCTACATTTCTGAAAGAGGTTTCCAGCAAAAGCCAGTCATTCAACATGCTGGTTTTCCATCAGAAGTCGATAGTGGAGAGTCTGAAGACGCACCTGAGTGTCAAAGACAGTCTGGCCTATCAGCCACTGCTGGAGTAAGTTGTCTCTGTTGTTCTGCTTGTGTTTACCAGAGGTGCAAAATAGTTGTTGAATTACCAAGTCATGCAGGTGATGACTAGCTGCAGTTTAAGGGTGACTCCAGTCGGCAACTCCTCTTTTCCTTCTTCCAGCCTCGTGGTGCAGCTCGCCAGAGACCTGCAGACTGACTTCTACCCCCACTTCCCTGACTTCTTCATTCTGATCACCTCGCTGCTGGACACCAAAGACACAGAGGTGCTGGAGTGGGCTTTCACTTGTCTCTCCTACCTCTACAAGTACCTGTGGAGGCTCATGGTGAAGGACATGAGCAACATCTACAGGTGAGAAATAAGATGAGAGAGAGCTTTTCCCAGGTGAATCTGTTTATCAAGATGGTGGAAATGAATGCCTCTTTTCTCTGCATAGTTTGTACAGCACGCTGTTGGAGCACAAGAAGGAGCACATCCGCAAGTTCGCAGCAGAGAGCTTCTCTTTCTTGATGAGAAAGGTGAGCAGATGTCAAACATGAGCTTGTCTCTTCCTTCTCTTGTTTTGTGCCTTTTTTGAAGGTAATGATAAAATGACGTTTCATGTGTCACACAGGTCCCAGATCTTGATGCCCTGCTGAGTCATGTGTTCTCAGATCTGCAGCAGCACCCCGACAAGGCGGAGGGAGCGGGTCAGCTGCTGTTTGAAATGTGCAAAGGAGTCAGAAACATGTTTCACTCCTGCGCTGCAAATGTGAGTTTCTTTCCAAGGAGTGTACGCGCTAAAAACTCCTTGCAGAATGCCATGTGTGGCACAAAGTGTTACATGTTAAGTAGAGTTAAAATGAATGAAATGGTTTGATGTGATCTGATCTGGGTTTTCTGTTTCTCTCCAGGCTTTCCCTATAGCTTTGCGTAAGCTTGGACCCACAACCAGCCCAGGAGTCTCTCTGCCGTGGGAAACTGTTAAGGATGCTCTGGATCACATGGCCCAGGCTGCAGCCAATCACGTTGACAGAGAACACCTCCTGGTTTTGTGGGAGTCCTTACAGGTGGGCTAGATGTCTGACTTCTTTCACTTTCAGTCAGAACAGACAAAAACCCTTCCCAGGCAGTTGGGTTTTCCTCGCCTTGTGTCTGATGGTGGTGTTTCCCCATGTGCAGGTCAATGTGGTGGAGGTCCTGGGTGTCATGGAGGCGAAAGGAGAAGAAGCAGACCAGGCAACAGAGCAGCTGGAGAGGCTGCTGTTCATTCTCCACACACTGGTGTCTCACCGGGACGGAGCCAAGATCACCAAGCCGGAGGCTGTCTGCCAGGTAGGAGGAGAACACCAACCTCCCCTTGAAGTCACAATGACGTGTTTTTTTTAGTGTTTCTGACATCTTATTTTCTCCTGCCCACAGGCGGTGTTGCGGCTGACTCAGAGCTCATCTCTGTCGCCTTCGTGTTCCCGTCTGCTCCTCCAGATCACCTCCTCTCTGCTCCTCGGGGAGAACATCACTCTGCCCAATGCCCTCATCCAGGAGACAGTCCAGAAGGTGTGTGTTTGTGTTAAACAGGAAAAAAGAACGAGACATCTGTTTGTTTGAGAGTTTTGTACATGTGCAGGGTGTTTGTGTGTATACATGTGCCTCTCTGTCTTCTTCACAAGGTGTTTGGCAGCACAATGGGGCAAGACCTGATACTCGAGTTCACCAAGGAGATGTTCACCATGAAACAGTTTGAACAGGTGAGTTATCGCTAGAGTGACATATCCAGTATTTTCCTCTGCGTTTGTCTGTTTTCTCTCCATGACTCCCGAACACTAACTTTTCTCTCCATCCCTCTCCTTCAGCTCTTCCTCCCCACCCTGTTGCGCTTCACCGCTGGGTTACTCAGCTGTGGCGATTCCCTGTCTCGCCACTGTGGCCTGGATGCACTGGTCAGTCTGATCCTTGCCAAAGCTCCACCCCCCACAGACGGCTCCATGGCCTTTGAAACCTACCCGCTGCTCTTCACCGGACAGACCACAGGGTGAGCTACTACAGTGCACATCAAATATTTTATATTTTATCTATTAAATCCTCTTGTCCAAGAGGTAAACATGTTTTTCTCCTCCAGCAGAGTGTTTAGCAGTAAGGAGGCAGGTGCGACCAGCAGTACAACGTCAGAGCAGCCTGCAGTGCCAGAGCTGGTGCTGTCTCTCATCAGATTTCCTGATGGGGAGAACCAGTCCATCACTGACCTGTCACTGCCCTGGGCCGCCCTGGTGCTTCTGCCACACCTCAGGTAACACACAGGTCACACAGCTTCTTTTTTTTAGAGGTATTCTAGGCAGGGAGAGTTGATATATTCTTTTGGAAAAGTGAAATTTATGAGGGAATTTTGACTAATTGAAACACATTTTAAAAAAGAAACCAAAATTGCATTAGTTGGTGGTTCTTCTTCTACACATCAAATGTAAAAGCGTTTTCCTCACTAAATGTGTTAATAATATAGGAATAAATCAGATTTATTAAGATTTTGATATGGAAAGTCAGAGAAAATGCGATATAAGTAATAGACACACGGGAGATAAAATCCTCAATCAATACATACAACAATACAATGATCATATACACATCGATAATTACAAAAGTAATTCTGAAAAGGTGAGTTTTGAGTGTTTTGAACATAGACAGGTTGGTCTGATTTGTTTGAGGAGAGAGTTCCTCACACGCTCACTCACATACATGCATTGCATAAATGCATAAATCATAAAAGGTGAGACTGATGTATTATATTTATTACACTGGTCTGTTGCATTTATGTTTTTTATTAATTTTTTTTTATCCTTCAGGCCTCTCTCTCCAGCGAGTGTCGTTCCTGCTGTGACTGCTCTCTTAAACCACCTCCTGTGTGAGATTGAGACAGACAAACTGGGAAAAGGTCTGTTTTCTTTTTCTTATTTCAAGCGTATGAATAACAACATGTTCATGGCAATTAAAACATTATTTATTAGAGCTTAAATAAAAGTATTAATAGTAATCCTTCCAATTATAGTAATAGTAATAATAGATTAGTAGTAGTAGTATTGGTACGTTATGAAGTTAAAAATATCACATATTTGCTTGAAATAACTTTTCAAACACAAAGATTTTCTTCACTTTGCACTTTAAATTGAATATATTTGGCTTTTCAGATAGTCTGTCAGATAAAATAACCTATTTGAAGGCTTTGGGCTGCAGGAACTTAATGGGCACTTTAGCATTTTATCGGCTCAGCGATAAAAAGAGAATCTATAATGAAACTTATCAGTTGTGAGTCCCCTGAAATGGATTTCACCTATACAAGTGTGAAATTAGAACTGTGCATTAAGTTTTGTTCTTCTCGAGACTGACTGAAGCCCCTCTGTCCTGCCTCACTTCTCCACCCTCCAGCTGGTCTGTTTGTAGCGAGGCAGGCCATGAGCTGCCTCCTCACGCTGGACGGCTCTGCTGAGCTCCTCTCACTGATCACTGTGGACAAGATCAACTCAATCTTACGGTACGCACTGCTGTTTTTGTTGCTCGCTGTTATGACGTGTCTTCATGTCTTGCAGCAGATAGTAAACATCTCTCATTTCCACTGACCATCGTGTTTATTCTGCTTACAGGAAGTTTCCCACAGACCTGTCTGATCTGCTGCTAGGAGACCTGTACTACACCCGCCTGTCACTCAGCGGTGTTTCAGAGCATCTTTCCCACAATGCACTGCTGGAGCTCTACCAGATCCTGCATGCCAACCTCTCCTCCAACATCTCCAAGGTATGTCTGCAGCCACAACACTTAAACACATTTAAAACAGTTTTACAGAATATCTAAAGAATAATATGAAGATTTTTTACCACCAGCGTCACCATGAATTGTTTTCTCTCTCAGATCCGCCTGCTGACTCTGAGGATTCTCTCTCAATTTGAGGCGGAGCTCCCTCCACAGACCGAGGTACGACTGCGACTGTCATCAAACTCGATCAAATATAGGAAAATGATAAGTTCATGTGCTTATTTGTGTGAGTGTGTGCCCCTCTGTCCAGGGTGAGGAGAATGTGGAGGTGCAGCCGGTGTTTGCGGTTTGCCTGCAGGCTGAGCTGGTGCCGGCTTCGGTACAGGACTACAGGGAGAAGCTGCTTCACCTCCGGAAACTGAGACACGACCTAGTGCAGCGCAGTCTGCCGCAGGGGCCGGCAGCCACCTTCCAGCAGGTACAGAGGAAACACTCCAGACTGTTGTTGCTTCTTCTTTTGATCATTTGGAAACTAGTGACACCATATTGATCGTTTATTCTTGTGATATGATTTGTTTTATTTAAATTTAGTCAACGTTCTTCTGGTCTTTTTTCCTCCAGGTGCCTCTGCGTTACCTCATCGCAATGCTGTTCATCAACTTCAGGCCACTTTGGGATGCAGTCATTGAACTTCTTGTGTGAGTATAAAATGAATTCAGCTGAAGTGAACACAGTTATGATGCTTTGATTTATTGATTCATTTACTTTTTGCCAGTTGTGCACATTTTTAAACATGCACAGTACCACCCATTGTTGGCTTTTTACTGCACTTTTGAACACACTGATTCTAAATGAGGAATGCTAACAATATTAACAGAACCCATGCCAGAGGGATGGACAACAAGGATTTCTGGGGGGTCTACCATGAACATCTGGAGATGGTGGCGGGGCTGGCTGGTAAGGGCTGCCCGCTGTCGCATCATATTGTAATGAGTTACAAAGGAATTGTGTCTAAAGTAGATCTTCCTCTCTGCGTTTCATAGAAAAAGAATTGCAGGAGGATGGAGAGGATGATGATGATGATGAGGAAGGGTTGGGCCTCGAGGGTGAGGCGGGCTGTGACGTTATTGAAAGCGGGGACGTGGGGGTGCTGTTCTTGGAGCAGCTTAAGTTGACCTCTGACCCCAACGAGAGGACAGACTTCCCCAACTTCCGCAGCCTGCTGTGGCGCTCCATGACCCAGTTTCCTGACAGAGTAGAACCTCGCAGCCGGGAACTGAGCCCTCTGCTGCTCAGGTTCATCAGGTCAGTGTATATTTAGGGAAAACCCTTCTCCAGTATTAACTGTTAGATCTGTGCCAATAGACTGCACGTATCCAGTCCTGATGTTTTTTCCTTTTTTGTTGTCAGGAATGAGTTTTACCCTGCCGACCTGCTGGTGGCTCCTACTCAGGACTTAAGGAAGAAGAATGATGCTGCTCTGGAAGAATCTGGGATGGCTGTGGAGGAGGAGGAGGGGGAGGACAGAGATGAAGAGGAGCAGGAGGAGGAAGGAGGCAAACAACAGAGGAAGGCACTTCCAAGGAGAGCTGCTGCCAAGTAAGATATCAGAATCACTCATGTTGTTTCCACCTGCATGTGATAATCATCATTAACAACTATTATATATACTAACTATTATCATACTGCTGTAGATAAATAAGGTTGAGCTTATTTTATCTACAGCAATGCATGATATTCTATAAGATCATTGTAGTGTTGCTGTCCTGTGAGAACTACGTATCTGTTCCCTGTTTTCAGCTTTGTGGCAATGCATTCTCCAGCTGATCCAAGCCAACTCTGTGGAGGGTTGGCTTGGTTCAACTCAGTTCAGTATTAATCCCAGGTTTGGGATCATAGTAGCTCGCAGTCTTCATGTTTAGGAAGTTCGGGAACTTCATTCACAAAAAACACCTGAGTACTGAGTGGAGAATTTTAAAGAAAATATAGTGTTGAGATTGTTGATTGTTCTGCTTTGTTTGTCGGACGCACTGACTAGTTATGCTCTGCATGAGGGGATGTAAGAGGAAGTGAGAAGTGACTTTATTTAAGCCAGATATTTATGTGCTAGTTTGCTTGTTTTTTTTTATATAGCCAGGGTCTTTGTCTTTGTAAAAATATAGTTGTTACAATACTTGAATTTAGGGACCAATACTGTAGCAAATACTTTTTTTTTTTGTCTTACTTTGAGATATATAAACATGTTTTTCTACAGACCCTTTGGGCTCTGGAATATACAGTAGCTTTGATTGTTTCTTTCTTTTCATATAATTGTAAGCACTGTGTTGGAATTGTCTTTTTTCTTACAGACAGCTGATTACCCATCTGAAGGTATTTGCCAAATTCAGCAACCCTCGCTCTCTGTATCTGGAGAGCAGCCTCAGTGAGCTCTATAACGAGGTAATTCAAAAATTTCACATACACATTTTGCTGTAAATTCCGAGATGTTCGAACATATCTATAGACTATTAAGCGACGCAAAAAGGTTTTGGGAGTTCTGGATGCTTTCTGTTTTAATGTATAAAGGTATTTCAGTAAGTATTAAACCAACATGATCTATTTCTCTCTGTTCCCAGTTGCTGTGCCATCAGGACCAGCAGATCCAGCGAGTGGCGCTGGAGTGTGTCCTCACCTACAAAGACCCCAACATAGTACCATACAAGTAAGAAAACTACCATAACAACCTCAAGAGAAGTGCAGGAAGACAAATATACAGTAATATTTCTCTTGAAGCAACAGTCTCCCATTCTTTGTGTTCCTCAATGGGGTCATTGTGAGCATCTTCGATAGGAATCAGAGCTCTCGTCCTCAAACCTCTATGGTTACAGGCCGAGGAATGTTAACTTCCACCTCCGTGCTGACTCTGCCTGACATCATGCCCTCTATTGTCTGTCATCAAGCTATCTGTTACTGTACCCGTACTTACCTGCAGACAGATGTGTATTTCCTGGGAAGTTTTGCATTACAGATGCTTGTGTGTGACTCTTTGTTCAGGATGAGGCTGTCACACTGACCTGGTTTCAGTTTTTTTTATGATGTTCCTGATTCCATATCTTAGGATGTACAACACGGCCTTTCACATTCAGTTGATATGAGTTATTAACTTGATTATCAAATACACATATAGTACCATTATGAGGCTATATAATGGACAGTTAGGAGTGTTTTTAACCCAAATTCAAATGTCTGTCCTGTCTTTGTACATTGCATCTTTATAGACTGTAGATTCGACGCTTTGTATTCCAGCGTTTTGACCTGTGTGTGTGTGTGTGTGTTCAGGGAGAATCTTGAGAAGCTTCTGGATGACAAACACTTTAAAGAAGAGATTGTCCATTTCAACATTTCCGAGGAGACTGGAGTGGTTGATGCTTCACACAGAACCAAACTCATTCCACTGCTCATGAGGTACTGTGTGTGTGTGTGTGTGTGTGTGTGTGTGTGTGTGTGTGTGTGTGTGCGCGTGTGTGTGTGCACGTGTGTGCGCATGTGTGTGTGCGCGTGTGCATGTTTGTGTGTTATCGTCTTTTACATTTTGTATGTATATTTATAATGTATAATGTATATATTATAATAAGAAGATAACAATAATAAGATAATAATATAAGAAGATACCACTCATGTCTGTTGGGTTAGCTTACATTAGCATAGTTCTGGAAACAGTTAGCCTTGCACAGTCCACATTTCATATACATTTCCGATATCCAGCACGTCTATGACTCAATAATTAATATGTTATAACTTATTGCTTAAGTCTGCACAAAAACCAAAGCGTAAAAACAACAACTTGTGCTTTTACTGGGAGTTATGCACCAGACTACCACTGGTTAGCTTAGCTTAGCATGAAGACTGAAAGCAGGGAGAAACAGCTAGCCTAGCTCTGTCCAAAGTAAATCAAATCAGACTACTAGCACCTTTAAAACATTTTTAAGCTCTATACTGTCAGCAAAGTTGCCTGTTTCCAGCCTTTATGCTAAGCTAAGCTACCCATTTAACGGACAGGCAGGAGAGTAGTAGCAGTGTTCTCGTGTTCTCTCAGTGCAAGACAGTGTGACAGTTAATACGTGTATTGTCACACTGTTCCTTGAACTTGCTATGAACCACTTTCATCATTTTGGGAGATTTTTTATTAAAACTGTAAAATAACACACCGTGGTTTATATGTTGGCTAATTAGTTCATAATTAAACTGCTTTCCGTCTGCAGGAAGGCAGCAGCATGCTTTTAAAAAAGAGGAATGTGCTTTTTGTCCCCAGCCAGTCTGTCTCCCGCACTTCCATTGTTGACCTTTGTTTTTATAATGTTGGTTCTGTGTTTCATTCATCCAGCAGTTTGCATGGAATCAGCCTCTTCCTCTGCCGCTGGCTGCTTGATGCCAACATTTTCTAGTCCTTTAGGAAGCTTCAGACAGGCCAGAGATTAATTACTTTGCCCCCAAGCTATCTGTTTTATATAAAAAAACAGAGGCCATTTTGGTTATTTTCTATTTTACCAGTTAATAATGTACCACAACTTTACCAGACGTAACCAACCCTTTTATTTGACCTCTCAGTCACCAGCCCTGTGTTTGCTCTTTCTTCCACAGGATCCTGTTTGGTCGCTTGCGCAGTAAAGCAGGCAGCAAGTTTCAGGGGAAAGCGAGTGCCGCCTCCCGGTCCTCCATTATTCTGCGTTTCCTGGCAGGTTGCCAGGCTGAAGAGCTGGGAATATTCATTGACCTGCTGCTGCAGCCTGTGTGCCATCACAGCCAAGGTCTGTACCAACGTCTGTGGTGGAAAATGAAAGATTTTCTCAGAATGCAAAGCTTAGTTTTTCTACCACGGACAAAAATAATCTTTTTTATATTTATACTTTTATATTGATTCTTAATGTCTTAATTAGTCATTAAATTTCTGGTGACAAAGCAAAATAAAACAAAAAAGGAAAGAAAAAATATATATACTTTGCTAACATGTGATTGGTGTTTGTCTTTATTTCTGCAGTTTTATAAATAGACTTTATCTTTTTTTTTAAAAAGGTGTATATGTTGGTCATGTCTCTGTATCTGTATTTGTGACCCTTTGAAACTAATGAATATACTTAAAAAAACAAAACAAAAAATAAATCTTCTCCTTTGCCTGCGTCCTCAGGTTCCTGCCTGGCAGCGGTGGACAGAGCAATAGCTGAGACAGATCTGGGTGCCGTCCTGCCGCTGGGCCGTCAGCACAGCCTGCTGAACATCATCAATGTGGTGATCCATAAATTGGGCCACCTCATCGACATCTACCTGCCCAAGGTGCTGCAGATACTGCTGTGTATCACCGCCTCGGTGTCCACCGTCCTGGACAACAGGGACCAGGTAATCAGGACAGAGATTATTTGTTACTTTCTTAAATAGATTCTTTCTTATACAATATAAATTACCAAGATTACTTGAGAGCATCCCAGAAGTAGCAAATTGAATTGGGAAAAATTCATTGATTCTCAGTGTTGAGATCTTCTCCTGTTGTCTTCAGCTGCGATCAGGTTGCATCAGTCCTCTGAAGAACCTGAGACGATTCGGCATCCTGAGGATCCAGGACTTTTTTGATGCCTTTGACTCATACAGCTTCAGTCCAGATGAGCTGGACGCTGTCTTTCAGGCTGTGGTCTGGCCTCAGGTACATGTTGCAAACAGTTTTTGTGTTTTTATGTGGGTTTTTATGATGTTTGGTGTTTGGTTTTTTTTGTCCATACAGTTCAAACTCAGAGGAGTTAAAATTTCTTTTTGTGCAGGTGTGTCGTCTGCCCTCAGAGAGCCCTTACTCTCCGACCCCTCTGCTGAAACTCATCCATGTGTGGTGTAAAAATGCCAGGTCAGAGTCCCATCACATGCTCATCAATCTACCAGAACGTCTTCACCAGTTAATATCAATTTTTATCCAAGTTGAGTTAAATGATGTCTATCTATCTGTCTGTCTCAGGTACTTCCCCCTCTTGGCCAAGCAGAGGACAAACCAGCCGGAGTGTGATGTCCTCCTCAATGTCTTCGCCCTCCTCTCAGCCAAGAAAGCTTCCCCAGTGACCATCGCCATGGTAATGGACATAGCTGAAACCCTAGCAACCACTGAAGATTTTGTCGCCTCAGAGGCGGAGACAGAGCTGAGCGTCAACGGCTGTGTGTTCCCAAAGCCACAAGAGGGCGCTGCAGGTTAGCAGAGTTTGCCTTTCATAAACATGTTATCCTTAATATAGAAATATATTTCCTAACTCTAGTGTGAGGCTAAGTTAAATGTGCATGTTGTTGCATCTCCTCCAGACTCTTTAAGTCAGGGCTCCAGACTGTTGCTGCCTCACATAACCACCCTGCTGCAGTACCTCAGCGGGGTTGTACGCAACACCGACAGACTCAAGAAGAAGAAGTTCAGGGCGCAGGTGGCCAAAGAGCTCAACATCCTCTCCAAGTTAGTGTTTTATTTGGATGAGAGCATACAGTTCACATTCAAGATTTGTGTTGAAATAACCTGCAAGCCGTTTTCTTTGTCTCATCAAACACATTTTTGAATGTGTGACTTTTCCTCTGTCAGGGTCAGTCGATTTGTGAGCGACAAGGAGCAGAGCTCGGTGCTCATCAGCCTGTTGCTGCCCTACCTTCAGAAAGCCCACAATCCTCAAGTAAGACTCGCAACTTTGTCTGCTCTATAAAAAACTGTTACGGTCCAAAGACCATCGTGTCATAGTGATCAAATCAACTTGGACGGAGTCTTCAAGGCTGTGTACCACCTCCAATTCTTTCAACTTCCCTAGATTTTGGTCTAGGGAAGGAGTTGGAATTTGCAAGCATTCAGAGAAGCATATGTGCCTGTGAGGCCAAACTCGGGGCAAAAAAATGTCGCTCGAGCCAAGTGAAAGGTGTTCTTTCTAACTTGTACTTCTTCATGCTGCCCTTGAATGACCTTACTGTGTTTTTATTTCAGGAGACAGAAATCGATATCCTGGCCACAGTGCAGAACCTGCTGCGTCAATGTGTGCAGCCCTCCGCCTTCCTGCGGCCGCTCAGCAAACTCTTCTCCATCATCCACAACAAGCTGCCCAGACAGGCCCTCACTAATGTCTTCCAGGTACAGCAGATAACTGAATACAATGTTCTGTTTACACATATACTGTAGATATACTGTATTAATGTGTGTGTGCGGCTCTGCTTTCAGACTCTGTCAGATCTGGAGCCTTCCCTCACGTACATCACTGATTTAGCAACTAAGGTAAGAGCATTTATTACATTCACATTAAATACCATGCTATTATTTTACACAGATGTTTTCTTGATCTATTAATCTACCTCTTTTAGAAGGCACCACAATAATCTCATTTAACACTTGGTTCATCATGTTATAAGTAAGACAGCACTCATTGTTTCCTGCTTGTGTTTTGCAGCTCAACGCATTTGACAGTCGACACTTGGATGAGATCTACTTCGACGTGCGTCTGACGGCTTTCCAACACGCCACCAGGCGAGTCAAAGAGATGACCACACTGGACTTGGACTACATCAGCACCATCATACACAACTGCTTCCACACTTTTGAGGTAAGCAGATACATGATATAGATATGCTGTCTAAACTAACAGCTACAAAGGAGATTTTCATCATATGTTCGACTCTCTTTCTCCCTCCTCTTGATGCAGATTGGTGACATGTCGCTGGCAGACAACGCCACCTTGTGTCTGTCTGCGGTGATCACCCAGCTGACAGTGGTCAGGGCTGGAGAACAGCTCTACAAGGACATCATACAGCACACCATCCTGGACGCTGTACACAAGGGGCTACGGAGCAAGACAGAGGTTAGCGACACACACCTTTCTTAAACACACTAGCGTTATCAAGCTATAAATATGAAACCACTGAGCTCAGTATGAAGTCTCTTTCTCTACTCTACCAGAGTGTGCAGCATGAATACACCACCGTACTGGCCTGCCTCGTGAAGACGTTCCCCACCAAGAAGGAGTTCAGAGACCTGGTGCAGCTCACTAACTACAATGACCTCGAGTCTGACTTCTTTGAGCACATGAAACACATCCAGGTAAGAGAGAGAAAACTCACTTCTCTATCTCCTTTCTCCCTTTTTATCAGATTGTCACACGCCTATCCTCCAAAACTGACACACGCGTGCTGTTTTTTCTTTATGTTTAGATCCACCGTCGAGGTCGTGCCCTCAGGAAATTGGCCAAGCAGCTGACCGAGGGTCAGGTGGTGATGACCCCTCGTTCTCTCCAGAACTACATCATGCCGTACGCCATGACCACGCTGCTAGATGAAAAGATGCTCAAGGTGACTCATGCGCACACAAACTTAAATCGGAACAGTTTCATTTCAAAATACACACACACACATTTTGTTTATTTGTCTGTGTGTCTGACTGCTCCTCTCCTCACACACTGCAGCATGAGAACATGATATCGGCATCAGTGGAGGTTGTGGGCGCAGTGTGTCGTAGGCTGACCTGGTCAAAGTACCTCTACTACCTGAAACACTTCATCCACATCCTGCAGACAGCGCAGGCTGAGCAGAAACTGGCTGTCAGGTGGGTTTGTCTGCATATAAATCATACTTATTATTTTATTTATTTATTTTTAACCATGTATTTTAATGAGCTTTTTCATTTTAATTAATGACATCTAGTAAATGATTTGTTAAAGAGTCATCGTCCTTTCCTTTTCTCCCTAACTCCAGTTTGCTGGTCACAGTCCTGGAGGCTTTCCACTTCGACCATCAGACCCTCAGCAGAGAAATGGAGGCTGCCAAAGCCAGAGAGGGTGAGTGACCAATCACATTTAAAATCCTGTATTCGTTTGGTCATTTAAAATAATTTTGCGTCCCTCAACATACTTTCAAACAAACAATAATGCAATAATAATTATACTTTATCAAGCTGGGAGTGTTGCGGTCGACGCAGATGATGAGGAGCAACTTGCAGTTGACGAATTGGACACAAGTGATGATGAGGAGGCGATGGAGGTAGACAGTAAGACTGCTCCATCCGACGTTCCCATGGAAACAGACACCACTAGTGGAGAAAAGGATGTTGTCTCAAAGGAAGCAGTTGCCACTGGAGCCAAGGGGCCAGCAGCTCCTAAACCTGCCGCAATATCCAGCGGGCTGCCGCAGAGCAAAGAGGAGCTGGAGTCTCTGATCAGCACCATTCACCAGACGGTTAATAACAGCGTGCTGCCACGTTTGCATAAGTGTCTCACTGCAAAGGTAAGACGCACGCACCATATCTTGGTTTGTTCAGAAAAACTTCAAACAGCCGTGTAACAGTGGAAACTTGTGTGTGACGTCCAGGTAAAGCGTGACGAAGAGCACAAGGCAGTGAAGTCGAAAGACGTCAAAGAAGAGGAGGTGGCGAGGGTACCTATAGCCTTCGCCATGGTCAAACTGATGCAGACTCTGCCTCCACACATCATGGAGGCCAACCTGCCTGGGTATGCAGTTGTATGTGTGTTTCTGTGTGAATGCATGTTTCCAAAAAATCAGTGGTGAAGAAAGAAAGGTCTTGTCTTGTTTTTATTGTGTACACTGGAGCACTGAAGGAACTATTTCATTCTCCTGGTTTGTATTTGTCATCCAGTATCCTGATCAAGGTGTGTGTGTTGCTGAGGAACCGCTTCCAGGAGATCCGTGACGTGGCGAGGGGAACTCTGGTGAAGATCATCGAGACTTTAGGCTGCAGGTACCTGCAGTACCTGCTCAAAGAGATGCAGTCGGTCCTGGTCAAGGGCTACCAGGTATGAGTGCACACGGGGAGGCAATCATGCAAGCATACAAACAGTTACATGTTACGTGTTACAAGTTACATGTTTGTGCACCCCTCTCTCCAGGTCCATGTGCTAACATTCACAGTATACCAATTGCTGTCAGTTCTCCGTCCAACCCTGAAGAGTGGTGACTTGGACCCATGTATGAACATGCTCATCGATGTAAGAAAATTTCACACTACAAATCCACCTTTAGACCACCGTGTCAAATATTTAAGAAAGCCTAACAGTTGTGTATATGTTTATTTGTGTTGTTTATTCTGGTCTCTCCTCTCTTCCTTCTTCTCTGTTGGTCAGATCTTCAACAACGAGCTGTTCGGCGCTGTGGCTGAGGAGAAGGAGGTGAAGGGGATCGTCTCCAAGCTGATGGAGGCTCGACACAGCAAGAGCATGGACTCCTACGAGTTTCTGGCCCAGTTTTGCAGCAAGGAGAGCATCACCAAGTTCATATTGCCTCTGAAGGAGGTGAGCAGGGATTTCATGTGAAAAATATTTTTAAAAAATGCTTAAATATACAAGAGTCACTATGTATTCAAACTCAGATGATGGTGTGTGTGAATCTTTTTTTAAAAGAAATAAAAGTCAAGACCAAAGTGACTTGACATAATACATTAAATTTAACCTAATACAGGCCACTAATTACATTACTAATTACATGTGTAAACATTGGAAAGATAAGTTGTTGTCTTAAACTTCACATTTCTCTTCACTCTGCCTCAATTTTTTCTGTTTTTCATGTCCCCTCCTTTCAGATCCTGGAGACTTCATCCAGTTTGAAGGTGTGTAATCGGGTGGGTGCTGTGCTGCGACGACTGGTCCTAGGTCTGCTCGTCAACGAAGGCATGACTTCCCAGGATATCTTACTGCTTTGCCACGGCCTGGTCAGCGAGAGTCTGCCGCTGCTCACCAAGAGAGACAGGTAGACACATAAGCTCACATGAATACACACTTTGATGCTTTTTTTTTTTTTTTTTTTTTTTTACATCTAGCATGTATGACACTGTGTATTTGTGTGTATTTGTAGAGACAAAGCCTCAGCTAAGCCTCCTCCAGACCCCAGACTGCCCCCTCCCAGCTGCCTGCTCCTGCCTCCAACTCCTAAGAGAGGGGGTCAGAAAGCTCTGGTCAGCAGCCGAACCAACATGCACATCCTGGTGGACGCTGGCCTTAAGGTACACGTTGAAAACACTCCCCCAAGCTATCTACAGTAAAATAAATATTGCACATGTTTACATTGAGAAGTCAGTAATATATTCATGTAATAGGTGTGTGTGTTTGAAAATGTTCATCTAAAGTTGAAGTGTTTCTGAAGTGATCCATCTATTTCCCAGCTGCTCCACCTGAGTCTGAAGAAATCCAAAGTGACATCGTCCGAGGCCTCCACCCTTGAGATGCTGGATCCTTTTGTACCGCTGCTGCTCGACTGCCTCAACTCCATGCATGTGAAGGTACCAGCGTTTTATGTGTACATGGGTACCTTCTCTCTCAAAAGAATTTAACAGAGGTTATAACTTGTATTCTCCTCCATCCCAGGTGATCACAGAGGCTCTGGTGGCATTCACTTGGCTGTTGAAGTTCCCTCTGCCAGCAGTGGAGCAGAACGCCGGCCAGCTGACCAAGCAGCTCTTTGTCCTGCTGAAGGATTACTCCAAGGCTGGAGCGGCCCGCGGAGAGAACTACCACCTGGTTCAGAACTGCTTCAAGGTACTGCAAATAATAAATACACACCTGAAGATGAATGGGTAATACAATCTGTCAGTTTATGCTTTGTTGCTGCATTGATTTATGATGTTTATTCTGTTGCTTGTCTCTCAGGCTATCACCATTCTGGTGAAGAATGTCAAAAGCAACAAAATCTCAGAGACACAACTGCAGGTGCTGCTGGGATACGCTGAGGAGGACATCTACGACCAGTCTCGCCAGGCCACCGCCTTTGGCCTGCTGAAGGTAACTGACCTGCTGGTGGTGTGATTTATTTTTTTTATGTGCAGGTTAAATCTGAAGATCAAATATCAAATGAAGCTGCCTTGCTGCCCCCCGAGCCATGTCTTTACATGTGTTTCTATCTCCTCCAGGCTATTCTCTCCAGGAAGCTCATTGTTCCAGAGATGGAAGAGGTGTTGAAAAAAGTGGCCAAGCTGTCAGTCACCGGCAGCAACGCTATGATCAGAATCCACTGCCGACAGGTACTCGCGCATACTGCTGTATACTGAATGACAAAGGTGTTTTAAAGGTATTGTGCTCAGCTGGTGTTCATGCTTTGCAGATCTATCTAAAATACCTGCTGGACTACCCGCTGGGGAGGAGGCTGAAAGAGCACCTGGACTTTGTGGTGTCCCAGCTGCACTACGAGCACGACACAGGCAGGGAGTCCGTGCTGGAGATGTTGGCCTACATCTTCCAGACTTTCCCTAAGGTGAGTAAATATCCGCTCAAGTGTGCAGGCGTGAGAAGTGGACAAAAACTAGAATACTGCATACATATGACAGCATCATAACATTTCACATTTAACCGATGCTGGTTTTTGTCTCTGCATGCATAATCACAGCGCTCACAAAGTTAGTCAGCTCCAGATTGTGTTTTTGTTTTTCCGCTCAGAACCTGCTGCTGCACCACAGCGGCCTGTTCTTCGCCCCGCTGGCTCTGGTTGTGGTGAATGATGACTCAGCACGCTGTAAGAAAATGGCCGCCATGGCTATCAAAGCCTTGCTGACCCAGCTGGACTCAAACCACCAGAACACCCTGTTCTCCCTCGTCAACACCTGGCTGAATGCAGAGAAGGTACACACATTTTTAGGGCAACAGCTTTACCTGAAAATGAATTCACGTCAGCTTTTTTATGACAGATTTGAGTTTTTTGTAATATTTGTTTCATTTTTATGTACCATTCAGTACTTGTGGTGACTTTTGTATGTTAAATAATTTGGACCTCTGTCCTTCCAGGCCAGCCTACGCCGCCTCGGTGCTCAGATGTGTGGTCTCTTCGTGGAGGTGGAGGAGGAGAATTTTGCCCGTCGCCTGGACGATCTGCTGCCTCTGCTGGAGAAAGAGATAAATCCCGACAACTACGAAGATGTGAGCCGACACATCTGCACTGTCTTCGGTTTGAAATCTGACGAAAAGAAAGCATGCTAACTCTGTCTTGTCTTTCAGATCGAGGAGGAGCAGGAGGAGAAAGGAGCAGACAGGCTGCTGTTCACTTTTCTGACTCTCATCACCAAACTGAGCAAACACTGCAGCCTGCTGGAGCTCAGCAAGCCTCATCATGACACGCTCTGTCGTATCTGGGGTAAAGGACCGACACGCACCACCTTTCTGTCACTCACACACATTCCACACACACTCGCTCAGTTTTTTTTTTTTTTTAACGTGTGCTCATGCAGGTCACATTGAAGCCCACCTACGGTACCCTCACTGCTGGGTGTGGCTGACCGCCTCGCAGCTTTTTGGTCAGCTGTTTGCAGCCCATCAGGCGGAGCAGCTGGTCACTGTTTGGAGACGAGAGGCAGGAGATGCTACACCTCTGCCACCGGCCACAGCCTTCATCACCAACAACCTGGACAAAAAGGTGAAGCCAAAGTTCACTCGTTTTTCCTGCAGTGATCTAATTTCTGAATCTTATTAACATTGTTTTAACAAATGTTCTGTTTTTATGGCCTCCTTTTTTACATTTAGATGAGAGAGTTGGCGTTATCTTTCTGCCATCAGCTGCAGTCCAAGTTCCTAGACACGGCGTCAGGAGAGCAGGTGCCCAAACTCATTTCACACACACGTACAAACACATTTCAGTCAAAGCTAAATTCAAAATCACGCATGAGATATGATTGACAAATGTTTCACTCTACCCACAGGTGATCAAGAACCTGCTGTTTGTCGGCAAGGTGATCTACCTCCTTTCCCCTGAGTCCGACATCACCTCCCCTCAGGAGGAAGTAAAAGAAGAGGAGGAGGAACAGACGGAGAATGGAAATGAAGAGGATGAAGATGAAGAGGAGGGGGAGGAGAAAGAAAAGGAAGAGGAGGAAGAAGAGGAGGAAGACGACAAAGATGACCGGCCTCCTTCCTTAATGTGGTTGATTAAGAAGCTGTCGCTGATGGCCAAGAGAGAGGCAGCATACACTCCCAAAGTTCCACTGAAGGTACACAGAAATGTCCAGATTATCATATTTTTCCTTCAGTGACTGTAACTAAAACGCCTGACTTCTTAAAAGTAAGGCAGGATGCCAGACACAATTTGTGAGTGACAGATTTATTAATGTGCACTCTCTCCACCCACAGAGAACGTGTGTGTTTAAGTTCTTGGGAGCGATAGCTATGGATCTGGGGAAGGAGCGACTTGGCCCGTATCTGACCACCATCATCACTCCTCTTTACAGGGAGCTGGACAGCACCTACGCAGACCAAAGTAACTGCTCTTAATGCGTCTTAAAAAACCTAGAAAACTCTTTCCTTGTCATATGAAATTAACCTCAGACTTCCTCCAATCGATAGCGATTCCACTTAACTCTGTGTCTATGTGCAGATCCCACACTGAAGAACCTGGCACAGGAGCTGATAGAGCTGCTGAAGAAACAAGTGGGGCTGGAGAGATTTTCTCTGGCCTTCTCTGCTGTCCAGAAGGAGTTTTCACAGAGGAGAGTGGCACGCAAACGACACAGAGCCATGCAGGTATGATGGGCACCAAAGCACACACACACACACACACACACACACACACACACAGAAGCATCAATCAATTTACATTTGTGTTTTGTTTTCGCAGGCGGTGGCTAACCCAGACATCGCAGCCAAGAAGAAACTTAAGAAGCACAAGAACAAAATTGAAGCCAAGAAGAGAAAAATCGAGTTCCTTCGGCCTGGTTATAAAGCAAAGAAGCACAGGAGTCATGCACTCAAAGACTTGGCCATGGTCCAGTGAGCTATGTAGGCTACATTAAGGATGCCAAGTGGGAATGAAAGCTGGCCAGCTGATCCAGGGAAGTCACTCCTTTGATTTAGCAGGCAGGTATTAGCTGGGCATGTCCAGGGCCTTGTGGGCTAACTGGCTGCAGATTCCACAAGAGTCACCTCATGATGTTACTTAATGACTTTTACTATTCTTATTTTGTCAGTTGACAAAGAAAACACCGGGCCAGAAAAGACAGAATCTCTCCCAGGTGGTTTGCGACAACATCCTTGTTCTTCACACACTCTTAACTGTGCAAAATAATGACCTAATCCATCTCATTATGTATCCAACATCCTCATGTGTGTAAAAAGAATTAGAAATGACACATCATGTAACAGTTGTTACACAGCAGGACGCCTGTATTGCTAATGACATCAATTCATAGGAATTGAATCAAAGCTAAACTGTGTATTTTCCTGCTACAGATTTATATCTCCTGCTGTTATATGTACAACTTTTTGTAATTAAAAAAAGACATTTTTACCAATCGTTCTTCTGGCATCACACTTTGAAAATCAAACAGCTGTAACACACAATGGTACAATCACTGAGAGCAATCTTTACTGAGAATCATTTTTACTGTACAAGCAGATATAAATATGCAACCATAAAACTTTGAGCATACAGTTAGTGTTGAGTAACTTAATTACTAATATGCCAAAGCTGTACTCAAGGATTTCAATGGAAAAAGGTTTAACTCCTAAATTCTTAAAAAAAAAAAGAGAGGGGCGAACACACAAATGAACAGGGGTAAACAAAATAGAAATCCATGACATTGCATCTGCCTCACGATATAGTACAAAAACAGCCCAGGCTGCAGTAACACTTGGCCAAAGGACACACAGTAGATCTGTTTTTCAAATTTTCGATTTCCCAAAATAAATTAGAACATTTCATATAAGCTAGCAGATTGTTTACAGAGAGGTACAATATCCAAAGTTGGATTTCATATTTGCTGCGCTAAACAAGAATGCAATACTGTATGGATAGTCCAGCGCACTATTAAAATCTTATCTAATGAATTAGCAAACAAGCAGCTGCTTCTCCGAGATGATGTATGCTTGTATGTGTCTGCTCAGATCAGGAGCAGGAGTGAAGTTTTTATGGTCGACTGGTGCCGTTTGCTCCCTGATAGGAAAGCGCTGCCTCCCGGTGGATCGTCCTGGCACCTTTTTGCTGACATAAGTGCCCGTCGATTATGAGGACTAATCCCCTTCGGGAGGAGATGAAGCTAACATTGTCCAGAAGACACCCGATGTCAGACATATATTACAGGGAACCAGAATGGACAGGCTTGTCACAAAGTCTTATTTATTGATTTTTTTTTTTTTAAATCACGATAAATTATTTATGTGCTGAAACTACAAACAAATGGATTCATAAAATTACAACATTTAACATGCCTGTTCACAGGTCTTTTCTTCCATTTCAAAAAAGCATTAACTGGTTGCCCATCCATCACTGATGTCATACTGAAATCTTCACTCGTGCCACCAGCACTGGGAGAGATGAGGCGTAGTGCGTTTGTGCCCAGTCCAGACATTACTGCAGCCTTTGCTTCTAAGTCCCAGGCTTGAAAGGCGTTAGGCATTGGGAGAGCTTGGCCAAGGCTTCAGGTGGGGAGGAGTGCAATCACTGGTCAAGTGGGATGTGGGGAGGGGCCAGTCACAAGGCTTCATACAGACGGTCAAAGGTCAGGAGTATGTACAAAACAGCTTGAAGTCTTTACTGTCGACTCTTCAGGGAATCGACCAGCCTATGAGGACAGAGAGCAAACACATTTCAGCCTCGGTCAACACAAAGAACAGATAACAGGTTGTGTAATACGAACTAACAGTGAAGAGAATGAGTAATCTAATGTAATCAACGTTTTTATTATCGTTTCTCTCTACACAAATATCTAATAGGATGTTTGTCTTACTTCAGACCTGTTTTAAAATATTTAACTCCCTTGTTTGTCTCACGGCTCTTTCTAGTATAGCAAAGCTTACCATTCCATTGCCTCCTCGAGGCCTGTGCCCTTTGTGGCCGAGGTCTTGAAGATCTGCCATTTTCTGTCTTTGAGGGCGGGAAGGCCCAGAGCGTTGGCAACCTCTGTGGGTGTCATTGCCTGGTCCATGTCCTGCTTGTTTGCAAATACCACCAGGATAGCTTTCTTCAGCTCTTCCTCCTGGATAAAAACACAAGGTCACAGAAACACATCATGAAAAGAAAAAAAAAAAAATCAATGCAAGAGAAAAACAGCAGCAATAATTTGCATCTTCTAAGCAACTGAATGCTTGATAGTGATATTTATCTGCTCTTAAACACTTGCAAATATTGATGCAAAACACTTCAAAGCTATATAATCAGTAATATCTTAACATAAAGTATTTAGTAGTGGTTTAGTATTTAGTAGTAAGTTTCAGTTGGTATTCAGGATAATTATTTTATTTGCTTTGTTTAAACTGATATTACAATTCAGACCAGTTTTTAATGTTAATTTAACGGTTATTTTTCAAAATATCTCCCAACCTTCAGTAACCAGTGTTGGACAAATGGATAATGTGACCTCATGGTGGCAGTAGAGAAATTCAATTATTTTCAAAATGTGGACAAATCTCTGTGGACAAATCTATCCAATAGTTGAGTAATTTCTTGCAATGAAATCCCCTCATATCTGATTTGTTTTTAGGTTGTAGTTTTAAAATAGGCCCACTTACCTCCAACATGGCCACCAGCTCAGACTTTGAGATGCCCATCCTGTCGCGGTCACTGCTGTCAACGACATAGATGACTGCATCTGTGTTTGAGTAATAACACCGCCAGTAGGGCCTGTCGACCAGAGAGAGAGAGAGAGAGAGAGAGAGAGAGAGAGAGGAGCAGAGAGGTTGTCAAGTGGGAGAAGAGACGGGGAGGAGGATGGATAGGTGAAAGAGAAGCTCCATTAAAGATGCAAGAATGACAGAGGGCAAAATGTTCAAACATTTAAAAAGGTGGGAGTGAAAATGGGTCAAAATAACAAAAAAAAAAAGAAACTGGAAGTTTGAAAAATTGAAAACATCAAGGGCATAAAACCTGATACACCGGTGACAAAACTGATATTTAAAACAGTGGTTAATAGTGATATCAGCTAATCAATGCCTCCCTATTTGACATGCACAATACCTCCAACTGAGGCACAAAATGTTCAGAGCTACATCCATGTTCCACATACATACACCTCAACACATTCACTCTTTGGAGCTCTGCAGAGCAGCCACCATCTTACACCTACCTGATACTTGTCTGTCCTCCCAGATCCCACACCTGGAACTTCAGACTCTTGTATGTGACTGTCTCCACGTTGAAGCCGATTGCTGTGCAGGGGAAAAAAAACGCACAGGTACAGTGAGGGCAGAGAATATGAGCCTGATTATTACCACTGTCTCATCTGTGCACAGTGCGATATTTCTGCTGACGACAACAATTTTAATTTCTATTCTCAGGCTTTAGAATGTCAGGGAGATAGTGGGAGAAAAATGATGCTGAATCTTAGGTTTTGTAGAGCCTAAATATAAAGAAAGAACCGGCACAACACTGATTACTCATAACACTTCAAATCTATAGTATTCTGTCCTTATTCAAAATGTTCGGTGCTCCACAAAGATCCTCAGTTCAACAAACCACAGCGACACAACATGGGATGGGGATCTCCAACAGTGGCAGACATGCCAATATTCAGCTTCAACTCAGTCACGTGGAAAAAAAACAAGGGAAATGCTGCTAAGACTGAAGAACTGTTGCACAATCAACGATTCAGGATTGACCAGAATATTGTTTCCTCAGTCCTCAAAGAATATTCCTTTTAAAAAAAAAAAAAGGAGCCCACGAGGTATTCACTTACATGTACATACAAAACCACAAACTGACTGTACAGATCATTTTTCAGTCTGATGGCTTTTTATTTAAAGTATTTCTTTTCCTCCTGATATCACAGCTGTGCTCGCTGGCTGCCTTGTTAACTGTTGCTTTGCACATACTCAGTACAAACTCGATTTGCTGTAATTCAATTAAAGCCAGTGAAACTTGTTTTTCCTGCACCAGCTTCACGTCTCTCTAATCAAAACACTCGCATACAAAGAGGAATACTGACCAGACTGGTTGTCTGTGTTTACCAAGTCACTCCATGCAGCAGCATTTGCCTTCGTGAATACTGGTCTATGCATACATAATCTAATTACTGGACATAAAAAGGTTGTTCTCATACCACTATGTTAAAAATAGTACATCTTATCAACTGAGAGTTGAACTAAAGATCTATGTGTGAGAAAAAATAAACACAAAGCTAGTGTGGAAATAAAGAAACAGAGCAAACCAGTACATACTGGGGATAGTGGTGACAACCTCTCCAACCTGTAGCCTGTACAAAATGGTCGTTTTTCCAGCTCCGTCCAAACCCAGGATCAAAATCCTCATCTCCCTGGTGCCAAACAGGCCAGAGAAGAGACTGGAGAAGAAACCACCTGAAGAACAGACACAGGAGGGGAGAAATGAGAGCAGAGAAATGTAACTTTTTATCAGTGGATGGATAGTAACTAAACTTTTTGAACAGTAAACCTCCAAACAATTCATTTTTCATCATTTTGACTTTGCATGAGCTCAATAATATGTCATTTAATCCAAACATAACAGTTAATCAACTGCCAAAATAATAAATATGAGTCCTAGAAGAATAACAGAAGACATTAAAGTGAATTCAACATAGAAAGACTACATGTGGGATTTAAAACCTGCTTTGTATGACAGTGGCCTCACTGTCGTTGTTACCACTCAGGTGGTTGAGCAGGTTAGCTGAGTTTAGCTTAGCTACGGTAACTGACGATATGGCATCATGGAAATAACTAAAAACTCCAGTTGTCTAAGTTAATCTCGTATATATTATATATTATATTGATGCTAATATAAATAAACATACAACAGTCAAACAGAATAGCTTGGCAGGTGAACGTTCAGGAGCTGTTCCTCTCCAAACAACAAGGATGAAAAACATATGGCGTTCACTGTCAATAGCTAACATTAGCCTAGCTTAGCTCGCGCTGCGTGTTAAATGAAGCAGGCACGCGCAAAACTACAACGATACCGGTATCTAATTATGCATGGACATGCGTGTTACAGGTACTCAACTGATAAAAAACATATTTTATCCACCAACAATTAAAATACACTCACCCATTTCGTTGAGACGGTCTGTGTATCGGCAACACGGTGGCAGGTTGGACAGAGACTTCTTCCGTGTGGTTGACGTGTCACCAGCTCTCGCTTTGACTCTGTTGCGCAACATTCGACACATTTAAATGGCACATTTACATGTAAACTGTATTCAAAACGCTTAAAACCACGCCTGAAAATATTTTCAACACGCTGGTTAACACGTTAATATTCTTTTAGATGTTACACACATGAGTTGTAGCTACGCTGCTTTGTAAAATATTAATATTTTTAATCGAAAGTGCTGTTTGTGAATAGACGGTACATCCGGACACTGTGCTGCAGGGTGTGTTCAAAAAGCCAAAACTGAGAGGCGTTCCCAAATGTTCAGTAGCCGTTCTTAGCAAAGGGAATGAACAGTAACTGGTGCATTGCTTTGAATGCAGCTCACATTTGGCGAAGGAGTTGCCCTCTCTGAACAGCATCAAATTTATGATCACCTCAGACTAGAAAGATTATAAAGATAGATGCGAAAGCGTCCACGCGTAACGCTAATTTAATGCAAAATGCAACCGTTGTGAATATTTCATATTAACTTCACAATGCGGGAATTGATCTGAAGTGTAATTATCTACGGATGGACCTGGTGCCTGTCGGCTGAGAGATCATTTACAATCCGCGGTGAGACTGTCGAGGTGGGACCGCCGACAGGATGGTGGAGCGGTCGGACCGAGCCCCTCTGCTGGACTGGGAGGAGGTTCCGTCCGCGGAGAAGACCGACGGAGAGGCACCGCCGGCAAAGGAACGACTGTCGAGCCCCTCCAACAGTCGTACCTCATCAGGATGCTCCGCGCCGGGGTTTGGGTGGAGCAGCGGTCCGGGGGGTCCCACTAACAGCAGGTCTGTCTCCAACGCAGACGGCTGCAGCGCCCCACCCGCGACCTCCAGCACCCCGGCGGGCAATGATGAAGCGCTGCGTCCCGACAACGAGGAGCATCACTCGGATGCAGGATCGAGGGAGGTGACGCTGGAAGACAGGATGGTGAAATGGGAGGAAAAGGACCAGATTGTGTCGGTCTTTGTGGTTACATTCAATACCAGATCAGGTGGGATACAAAATATGGAACATAGAATTATCATTTTTATATTAAATAGAATGTCCACAGGTAATGGAAATGATGTTTATAGACAGAAAAGGAAAAAATAGATGAAACCTGCTTCGTCTAATGTGTGTCTGACGCCCAAAATGAAGAGCGCATGTTTGTACCAAGTCTGCAGAACCTTCTCCTACAGGTGTGGCTTTTTTCTGACCTGGCCATAAGTTTAGAGACATGATTAAAAGCCATGACACCTTCTGTGGTCTACCTACAGAGCTGAAAATGTCAAAATGTCAGGATGACTGCTGTGATGGAAATCAATCACCTGGCTGTTTCTGCAGAGTAGGCCTATACATTTTTAATGAGGGGCATGTTGAAGACAGGGTGAGCCCCTGTGATGTAGTAGCCAGCTAGATACCAAGAGGGCTCATCAATTTAAAAATCACAAGATTTAATGTTTCAAACTGATGGAGAACACCTGACTTGATCGAGACACAGGAGATGCCCTACAGGGTGGAGCTGGAGCTCTCAGACTGACATGAGACCAGGAGAATAACAGGCTGATGAACAGGTTATAACAATTGTTTGTTTTTTTTTTACTTAGTGGACATGTTACTGATATCTGTACACACAGACTGATGTTGCTTTGCAGCAAAGGTTTGAAGGTCGAAGGACACAAACACATCTCCAGGTAGATTAGCTCAATCAGTTCCTGGTCTGTGCAGTCAATACTATCAGGCTTCAAATGAGCTGATGCCACATGTTTGCTTAATATGTCAATGTGTGAACCTGTAGAAGAAAACACACCCATTCATTCAATATATTCAGTGTTTTCAGATCTACACAATTTCACAAACAACCATAGCCATAGTATTTTTTAGCATTTGCACCAAAATATCGACATTTTGTGCATTTAAATATCACTCTGATGCTAGAATATGAAGGAAAACATAGCTCTGCCTTAACATCGCAACGACATTATGACAGTTATTTCAGTGTTTTGGCAAGATATTATGAAAGATATTAGGTATTGCAGTATCAAAGATGTACCACATCCCTATTTACAGATAGTTAGCTCCACTTCTGCTTACTTAAAGGAACAATCCACCCTAAAACACTTCAAATACAGATGTGGCACATGTGCTTTGAGTTGCCTGATACATGTTGTTTGTTCTGAAGGTGTTATTCTGGCAGAAAATGTTTTCATTTTTCCATGTACAATATATTTTATAGTTTTTTTGCTGGGTATCTTTTTAAAGATTGTTTATTAGAGAGTGCAGCAGAGAACTGACAGGAAACAAGATAAGAGAGTGGGGGAGAAGACATGCAACAAAGTGCAACAACCAAAACAGCCACAGAGATGGAAACAAATGAGACTTGTATTAATGTATTAAAACAAGTAGACAATGAATTCTATTAGGATAATGGATCATTTCTAATCAAGAGATGCATGTTATATTGCAAATCATCGTGTCTCTACATTTGATCTTTTAATACTGGTCAGTCTGTACAGGAAATAGCTTTGATGGGCACTTTACTCTGCATGACACTTAAAGCTAAATACTTTAAGTCAGTAACAGCTGTCATAGTGACAACAGAGCATCTTTGGTGTTCGGCCACAGGTGGTTTTTAATCCCAGTGGATGATACAGACCTGTAGGCTCAATCTGATGACCGATCAACTCATGTTTCTGCAGACTGATCCATGTGGCTACTGAATAGATTGAAAACCACACGAGCTGAGTCACCTTCTGTGTCTACCTGCTCCTATTATGCCGTGTTTGCTCAGCTGTGGCTCGAGCGTCAGCGCCCAAACTGACACATAATGAATTCCAAGGAATCCAGTCGGGCTGTGTCACTGCTGTTTCATGCGCATGAGTTGAAATAGTGATAATATATTTACCGTCTGGTCCTGTATCAGCATTTGTGTGCTTGCCTGTGTGTTTTAATATTATCTCTCTGTGGCGTGGGTGTGATAGGAAACATGCTGGAGTGGTGTCTGCCCAAAGACATGGACCTGGAGGGAGTGGAGTTCAAAGCCATCGCTAGCGGCTCCCACCGAGTCACCACTGATTTCATGTAAGTGTGTATGCTTGTATATATCATCAGTATGCACAATAGAAGAAGTTATTCAACCTTCTTTAGAACCTCAAGGACACAACCAAGTGGAGGAGGCTAATTCAGAGTATTAGGATGCGGCTCCATGTCTTCCTCCTGGCAGTACAGAAAGTGTTGCCTGGCAAAAAAAAAAAAAAAGCTCAGCCATCTGGCAGTGCCTTTGCTTTTTGTGACTCATGGCTTCGTCTGTCTCCCTCTTCTCTCTCTCCACCCGTCCACAGTTACTTCCGGAAGGGCTCCTACTTTGGCCTCGCCTGCTTTGCCAACATGCCGGTGGAGAGCACGGTGGAGAGGGGTGCGAGGATGAAGTCGGTAGGGATCCTGTCTCCTTCCTACACCCTGCTCTACCGCTACATGAGTTTCCTGGAGCACCAAGTCAAGTAAGAGGAGCTAGTTTGCATAACAGAGTTGTCTGCTCATGCACATGACTGAACGACAGACTTAGAATTTGGTATGCAACCAATAATAATTTTCATTAGTGATTCATCTCATCTCAGTTTTTTGATTAGTTTATAAAATGTCAGGAAACTATAGTGAAAAATGCTCATCACAATTTCCAAGACAAGAAAAATAGTTTTGTCCAGACAACATCCCAAAACCTAAAAACATCCACAAAGTGGATTGTCACGAAATTGTACAAGTTCACTCCATACAGTATGATTAGTTTTTGTTCATGAGGGAGATCTACTTTTTTTTTTAGATTCTACTTTTTTTAGAATAAAATCATAAAATACAATACTATAATAAAATTAAAGATAATTATGTTTACTGTTGTTTTTGTTTGAAAACTGTATATACATCTGTGTTCACATCCCCACGATGGGGGAATAACAAAACATTAGTCACAATGACTGAACAAGTGAAACTAGAAGCCATTTCCTTGTTGGTTAAAGAATTATTAACAAGAATCTGTGAGCCAGTGAAGTTCAGCAGTGCTTTGAGCTAAGTGCTGATGTCAACATGGTAACATGCTGATGTTTAGCAGATATAACGTTAACCGTCTTGACTCTCTAAGTTTAGAATGTTCACATCAGCGTCAACTAAACAGATGTTTGATCATTATGTTTTGGACAAATTGAAAATCTGACCTGACGATGGCCCTACATGAAAGCATACCTATTACAAAAAAATACATATATAAAGATGGTATGCGGATCCACACACTTGTTGGTTCCCATTAGGAAGAGGGATGTGGTAACACACTCCCAGGTAAGTTCAAAATGGCCTCTAGGGGCTTTGTGACTCCTCTTAGCCTACTTCTTCTTTCTTTCTTTTCATCTCAAATAGACCACTCTCACTTCCCGTGACTCCCGTTTTCTTGTTCTGCTTCAAAAACACCACACTTTGCTATTTTTACACACCATTAATAATGTTGCTGGTTTGGGATGTCCTGTGTACTACAGTGTTCCATCCCAGGATTTGTCACACCCCTGTCACACTTGGTTATGAACGCACGCTATCTCTATATTCAGTCCCTCTCTCTGTCTGCTTTTCCCAATCAGTTCCCACACTGTGGCCTCTCCTGGCCTTCAGTCACACAGTGGTCATGCTCCTTACTCATCATTCCCTGCGTAGCTTGCTCCAGATACCTCATCTGCTGACTCCTATAACAGTTGTATAAAGGGCTCACTGTTGGTCATGAGATGGTTAAGATATTTAGGATTTTATGGATACTTTCCTCTTGCTCTTTGTCTCTCTTTCCTTCCTTCTATTTCTGAGTTATAATACAGTGAACAGGATTGTGGTTATAGAATAAATAAAATATAAAAACCATCACATTCTATAGTCACAGTCAGGGTGTATGTAGGGCATCTGTTTTTTTTTTGTACTTCGGTAGCATATTTTTTCCCAGACTGACATCCAGCCCACTGCATATTGTTGGCAGTTCAGTTTTTTTTTCACTCTATTGTTACTGAATGAGGGTTTCCAGGCCAAATGAATATGTATTATAAAGAGCCACAGCTGATCATTTGTTTCACTATACGGCGCTGCACTAATTAGTAGCTGTTGACCACATCCATTCTACATTTTAGCTGTCCATTTAAATTTCAAAACAGCTCTCTGTGCTGAACAATTTTCAGTCATTTTGAAAATATACTATTTAGGGAAAGAGTCACGGTGTGTGTAAATACCAAAACACATTTTGGTGATGTGTTTTAAGAACATAATGTTTAAGAGTTTTGCCCACGGCTTACATAATCATGCATATTTTTTTTTTAATTATACATGGATTGATTTGAATAGTTTTGGTTGGGATCATTGTGCTAGGATTTAAACTGAAGCTGTATTGTGATTATAGGTTTTCTGCACCTTGCTATAAGCTGTATATGTACATTTTAAACTGAAGTTAAGACAAAAATCTACTTGTGTATCTGTGAAGATATTTTAATTTTAAGGCTTACAATTTTTCAGTTTTAATATCCTTTTTTTGTCCCCTGCTCCAGGCTCCAGCTTCAGTCCCCTGGCCACTACTCTCCTCTGGAGGCCTTCTATGAGGACAAGAGAGCACTTCTGCCCCCAAGTGGTGATGGTGTTGTTACTGCATGTCCAGCCAACGCCTGGGGAGCTGCAATCAACCACAGCATGCATCCTGAGATGAAGGTAGAAGGGACATTTCCACTTTTACAGCTATGAAGGTTAGAATGCCTTTTTACACTATATCACTCGGTAACCTTGTGCACCTCTGTGTGTGAATACCCTTGGAGCAGATCACCCACCCTGCAGGCTGTATGTCCCAGTTCATCCGCTTCTTTGGGGAGCAGATCATGGTACTGTGGAAACTGGCTCTCCTCCGCAGACGTATCCTCATCTTCTCCCCTCCACCAGTGGGCGTGGTCTGCTACAGAGGTGAGAAACATCTGGATTTATTCCCAAGAGTTTGAATAGTAGTTAGAGGAATATTTAGAGATTTTGGGAATAAGACATATTTGATTTCTTGCCTAGAGTCAGATGAGAAGATTGATACCACTCACGTGTGTCCATTCAGTATGAAGCTGGAGCCAGCAGCCTGTTAGCATAGCTTAGCACAAGCAGCTAGGGGAAACAGCTAGCATAGCTCTGTCTAAAGGTATAAATATATATACGTCATCATTATCAAAAGAGAATAGTGAATATTTACATGTTTTCAGAGCTGGAAAAAAATAACTTGATCTTGCAGTGTGAAAGATGAATTTTATACATGCAGTTCCTTTCCAGCTTTATTAGTGTCATGCACACATTCACATTTTGTGTCACTCTTTTTCTCTCCCACACTTGTGCATCATTTTCTAATTTCACCTTCCACCCCCTCTTCCCTCTCAGTGTACTGCTGCTGTTGCCTGGCAAACATCTCCATCCCCGGGATCGGCGTGGCTGTGCCCGAGTTCCGCCCCTTCTTCTATGTTAATGTGGCTGATATCAGCGCCCTGGAGAACGAGCTCTCCTACGTCGCATGTAAGTGGATTCTTAAAACATGTTAAACATAAAAACCCAGCTGAAAAAGCACTGGGGTTAGTTTGTCTAATATACATCTTTTTAATCTCTTGTGTCTCAAATCTTGTGTTTTGTTCTTAGGTACTACTGAGAAGATCTTTGAGGAGAAGAAGGATCTCTATGATGTGTATGTAGACAATCAGAATGTAAAGACCTGCATAGACGGCCTGAAACCTCTGCTCCGCCTCAGCACTGCAGACAGGGAGAAATATCGCAAACTCACTGAACAAAGGTAGCTAAAGGACTACTGCTTACACATCACAAAAATGACCGGTACCAGGGTGGGGATTAAAGGATAAGGCTGGTGCTGGTCTATATATTTCTATTTGTAGTTTATTTTGAGTCAATCACACACACACTGCCCATCTGCCGTAAATATTTAGTCCCCAAGATATGCATAAGCTGTTTAAGGATTTTTTTTTTTTTAATAGCCGTTTGGGAAAGGTAGGAAAGGCAAAAAGTACTGACAGACTAAAATGGTTTGTTTTGGTGTTTTGCATTGAACTTTTTTAATAATGCAAATATAGAATAAGCCAGCCTTATCCTTTAACAACAAAATGAATTATTAATTGTGACAAATTCAGTCTGATACATTGCAAAGAAATTTATTTTTTCTGAGGGAAAAATGTGTATTTAAAAAAAATCCAGTTATTGAGCATGTTTGTGTCAGATACAGGAACATCATCATAAAATCATCGTCAAAACCAGACAGGAGGATCAAATGTCATGTGACCAAAAGATTTTCATTAGATTCTCTTTAGCTGTGCACATCACTTTTTTTGTACTTCTTTCTTTTTTAACTTCATAATATGCATAAGTTCTGGTTGGATTTTAAAGTGAAAGTAGTGCATGATGAGCTTACATTACAAGCAGCATCTTAGGGATGTCCATCAGATGGACAGTTGGTCCACTACCTTTTACTTTTTACCACATATTATGGTGACATTTATGGTCCCTGTCAATGAATTGCAACAATGGTGGTCATCTGGTGCCACTGTCAGGTGAGAATTCACTTACCAAATACCTGCAAAATTAATGGCATTTGCATCAGCCTCAGCTGTACTTTGTATTAGCAAACATTAGCATGCAACACAGTTGAAGTCCCACAAGTACACATCTCCCATTAATCCCATTAATCAGAGATAGAGCAGTCTCGCCTGTAGGTTTTCAAAGGAGGAGCTTGAAAAAAAATGTATGTCTGTGTTTACAGGCAGATGTTGCTGTACTCCCAGGAGGAGAATGGAGACTGTGTGTCCAGTGAAGAGGATCTCTTTATTCTGTGAGTGCATGATTCATTTAACCAGCCTGATTAACCACTGTACACAGAGCAGAGCAGACAAAACTTGATCTTTTTATGAGGATCAAAACTTTCCTCCGTCGACAGTTACTGTAGTTATTAAATCACACAAAGGGCAGATTTGTGCTGATTTGTGTGTGTGCTTTTCCATGTTATCACTGCCAGAGATTGTTAAAACATAAATCAAATAGTATTTATGGAGCAACACCTCAAACTATCTTCATTCTAAATTTTATCCAGGTTTTTCCTGGAGGAGAACAACAGGATTTTCCAGACCCTCAGTGAGGTGGCAGGGAGTCCTGATCCCACGCTGACCCAGGAGAGTGTGAGGGCTATGGGTCTGGATCCCCATGGAGACAGGCTCTTCCTGCTCCACCTGCTGGAGATCTACGGCTATGACACCCTGCTGGTGTCGGAGCAGCTGTGCTGCAGTTGAGAGACAACAGACGGTTGGCTTTCCGCCTCTTATCACTGCTGGTTTTAAAAGGGGGTTGAGCTTTGAGTGCTGCACTACTGATTTTTTGGAGTCTTCAAGACAGTTTGAGCCTTCAGAAATTTCTCTGGTATAACTTTTTTTTTGTCGTATATCCACTTGTGCTTTTTTTGTTCACCGTGGTTCTGCTCCCTCACAACCTGATGGTAAGACCAACATTACAGTCAACGTATTATAACCTAGAGTAATGTGGTACAGCCTCCTGGAGATAAACTCACCCTAAAGATGGATTACTCAGCCTTGACTGACTCTGAATCAGATGCAGCTGCAGTATTTCACCACTGAACCGTGTTTTAAAGCAATGAATGGCAGGTCCAAACCCAAGATGACAAGAACATCAAATAAATATGAATGAGTTTCTGAGACTTCTTCCAGAGTGAAGCCAGTAATTGAACAAAACATGTACTGAGGATTAATGTGTGAAAGTATAAAAGAGAGGCAGCTTTCCTGTAAATAATCCTGCTTTTTTCCCCTTTATGTACGGTGTGTCAGCGTATGTGTGATATGTGGGTCTGCCTCTCTGCCAGTGTTGCTGTCCCTGTATTAAGTGCTGGATTTAAACATCTAATTTTTTAAGCCTCTATGTCCAAATCAGGTCCTCCTTTCTTGAAATCTAACTTATGTCACTACAAGCAGGTCAACCCACCTATGAGCCATGTCTGTAAGTGTGTTTAAGTGGCAACAAATTACCAGTTTGCCATTTAATGTTGAAACTAAGTATTTTTGGCCTGAGCTAAGACCAAATCAGATTTTCTAATGATGTCCAACAAGCAAGAGTGATGTCCACGAGGACATAGAGGCTATTCAAAATGGCTTATTTGCACCCTGGCTGTCGGCTGGGCCTGCAGTTCAGAAGAATAGGCTGTTACACAGTGAGCGCTGTTTTCGTCTTTACTGCTTTTCTTAAATGTCTAGCTGTGTTTGTAACTCTAGTGTCGAGACAAAGGCAGGCCTTCAGGGGGCGAGTTCACAACTTTAGATGATTCTCTCAATTCAGAGACACTGAGTTGATTCTTTTTTTAACAGCTACTCTCTGCAGAATAGATCTTAGAGACACAATTATATAACTTTTAAGCTCTGTACATTTTGAAGCACACCATCACAGCATTTACTTTCAGCTCCCTCAACAGCAAAACAGAAAAGTTGCATGTGTTGGTATCTTATGTTGCATATTGCTGTTGAAAAAGAAACACAAGACAAGACACAGAGGGACATGAATTGAGAACTTTAAAGTTGCATTAATCAAATTTCGGCCACTAGAGGGCAGAAAAACAGACAAGTGACAGCTACTACTACATCACAAGTTTTTATGGCTAACGTGTAGCTAACAATGGCCTAATATACATCCAGCAAACACAAAGAAACACTAGCAATCACAAGGAGTTTTTTGTCCATCGGTTTCTTCTAGATCTAGATAGAGAAAAATAGCTGGGTGTTTTAGCTGTCCAACTTTCTTTTCTAGCAGCTCACTTGTAAACAAACTATCGGTAAATGTTCCATAAAACCAGAACTAGCTAAGAGGCTAAAAAAGCTCCACCGAGCTACAGAGATTAATGCTAATCCTATGGAAGATTGGCAATAAGTGACCTCTGTCACATTACCTGTAGTCATTTGAGTCCGTTAATATAAAAATATTGATTATTGCAACTTCAAGCAACTTTTCCCAGTGATGGAACATTTCAGCTTGCATACTTCCATAGATCAGGTGTAGTTTAGTCATTTGTGTGGAACAGCAAGGTGGTCAATGTTTCGGGGAATTTCCTTTAGTGTAACCATTACTGCATAACTGCTACATGAAAATACACATGCTGAAAAAGAAAATTCGATTGCAATATCATCACTTAAAGTCACTTATATTTTAATTTGCCATTTCTTCTGCCGGACTGAAACATGCTGAACGCTAAGCTAACCTGGTGCTTTGGTTACTCCATAGGCTTTGTTACACTAAAGATATGTATTCCTACAACAAACTAAAGGTTATTATGTTGTCATTTTCTGTTTGCCACTGATTGTTATCCATTGAATTCTTTTAAATGTATTCAGTTTATTTAGAGTTGGTTTAGCTGTAAATCCTGTTGAGTGTAAATATTCAATTGCTGTAACATTATCTGTGAAGAAATGGGATCAGCTGAATGTGTTTTATAAGGCAATTATGATCCCACAGAGCCTCTGTGCATCACTGAAACACTCATGCAATTATGTGTTCAACTGTCCGCTGTAAGAAAGCAACAGCATATTTTCACGCCACATTGCATGGCACCTTTAGAAAACCTGTAGAAGGGATAGTCCGAGTCATTTTAAAACACCTTCACTTTATTTATTTTACTGTAAACCATTTCAGAAATAAAGTGCATTGCCACTTGTAAGGAAAACACAGTTCTCAGTCTGAATATTATGTATTGTATCATTTACATTCCTGAATTTCACTTCTAGATTTCATTCATTTTATTAAAATCTGCAGTTCAAAGCTACCGTCTTTAACATCAACAAGCTTGTTTCATCTGTTGCTGTATGTTTGTGTACATGCTTGTGAGTACTTTCCGTAATGCACAATCAAACATTCAGCAGTGGTTTTTCACGTTACCATTCATGATAGATTGATCACCAGCAGAGACTCTATCATTCACATTAATGCCACACCTGGAGCCATTGGGGGTGATGTCATAACCACTGAGTGTGTCTGCTGGCATCTTTCCTGTCACTGCAGCTTTCAGAACAGTCAGCCAGCTTTGTTTGAGGTCAAAGCCATCGCAGGAGAAAGTGTGGGTTGTTTTGGATTGGCTTAAACAAAAACATGGCTGACCCTGGAGCTCCTGAGGTGAATCCTCCACACTGCAGCCCAGTAGAGGTATACAGGATAGGGGTTTCACATCCTGGAGACATGGGGGGTGAATGAAGGAACAGAAAAGCAGGTGGCGGATGGTTTATTAGGTTTCTTTTATGAAAGAAGCAGGTAATATTCTGTAGCCTTTTGCCGTCTCAAAACTTATTTCAGAATCTGTATGGGCAGTTGATTGCACAACAGCTCTTGACACTTTTAGCCATGTTTCCCCTTTTTTCATGTGGGTGCATGATTGCAGATGCTGACTGTTACAATGTACTGTGGGGTGACTGTGGTGACATATGACAACATCACATGGATACCCTCTAGAGACAGTTCCACATAAATAACAGTTAAATACAAAGAGAAATAAGTATGCGGTAAAAATCAAGAATAATACAGTAGATCATAGTTACATTAACATCATTCTCTATCACAGAGATGCCTACCTGTGGCGCAGTGTACAGACAGAGGACTGGAGGTTCAGTCCTGGTAATGACAGACCACACCTGTTGCAAGGTCTTGGGGTTGTCTCCATACAGCAGGAAGCCAGTCATTATGTTGTCACTTGACACTGGAGATGCCTCCGACTAGGACAACACAGAAAACACAATGCTGTTACAGTCTTGCATCCAGATATGTTGATTTTTATGCTCCTAAAAAGACAGATTTCCTTTTTCTATGTAGAATATACCAGACTAGAATTGTCTTATTCTAAGTTTATCAAGTGCCCATAACAGCAATGACTTGAGAGGAACTGTCATTGATTTCAAAGCTAAATCCTTGTCATAACCTTAGAAACACACGGCTTACCTCCAGTATTCGTCTCTTCTTTCCCTCCACCCTCTCGCCTCTCTGACCAGTCAGGATGGAGTAGCAGGCTTTACACACTTTGTTCAGCTTGTTACCGTCATACTCCAAAGCCACTTTATTGTCTGAACACTTCCAGCACACCACCTGGGGAGCAGAAACACCGTCACTGCTACATTGTCCTAAAAATATAGAAGACAGAGATTTTGTCTGTGTTGTGTGTTCAGCACAAAACAAATTCACTTACGCAGCCACAGGCTCTGCAGTGATGTCTTCTCCTCGTCAGCGCGTTGAAAGGTTCCTGGCATTTCATACACACGGTTACCTCGTTGTCCCTGATCCAGCGAGGGGCACGTCGGCCGAGTTCCTCTGTCTGGAAAATACATGGACATCAGTAGGGTGTTTTATGGAACTGTCTGAATAGGTTATAAATACATACAACCCCCCCCACCCCACTCTGAAATATTATCAAACTTACCGGTTCCTCTACATTTAGCTCCTTAGAGGCCAATTTGAAGGTTTCATTTTTCTTCTGAAACACATCAATGGCCTCCTGAATTACCTGGAAATAAAACTTGCTTTAGAAACCTCAGTTGAATCTGTGTAATATTTAATATGTTGCAAACAAATAAAAATACACTTTTACCTTTATCCACTCATCTCTGTCTTGTTCAGAGCTTGAAAAAGAAAAAAAAGAAAGAAGTTTAATAACACATTATCATATTGACAGACAACTACTTTACTACTAATACTTTACTACTTTTCAACTGTACAAACCTTAACATTTATTTATATGTGTCAACTAAACAAATAGAGGTTAAAATTCATGCCTGGCCTGCAGCTCAAGTGTCCTCTCCTTTCCAGAGACCTGGAAGGTGGATGGGTGATCTTCATTGGTGGTCTGCTGCACCTGCATGCCATCCATTCCGATCCTGCAGCGCACAGTATATCGATGCCCTACTAGGCTGAACTTAGGAGTGCAGCACAGCAGAAAGTTGTTGAACTGTGGAGAAACATTACACAACGAAGTTTTACCCTTTTATGATTTGTAACCCATATTAGAGTTAAACTTTATGGTGCTATTAGCTAGAGTGAATTAGAAAAAGAGCAATTTAAAATACTCTGGTAGAAAGGAAATTAGAAGGTCTTCAGCAGATTATGGATCATTGTCTCGGCCCTGACCATCGATCAGCAATTTCTCCATAACACCAACCAGGAATAGGTGCCTCTCCATGGCTGATGTGTTCCTGGCAGCCAGCTTGAGCAAACGACCTTCCCTCAGAAACTCGTTGGTGGGGTTGACCACTTCCTCCTCTCCAACCATCTCATAGATCTCCAGCAGCCGCTTCAGGCTCTCCTACAGGGAAAAAGAGAAACAGATCTGTATGGATGTGATCATAGCTGTATTAAATGGAAAATTCTGGCATTTTAATAATACATTTTCAGATAAGCAGCTTTGACATAATAAAATGAATGATGTGACCATGAATAAACATACAGCTTTGTGGATGGCAGTGTTTGAGTGGGTGGCAGCCATAGAAATTGTCTGCAAGGACTCTGTGGGCAGAGACAAAGGAAGAGGTTCATTGTGCTCATTTAAGACTTTAACGACCTATCAGAGACAGACAGACACTTTATGAGAGCAAGATACACAATAATATGTAATTTGTATTATATTAAGTCAAAGAGATGGATGGCACTGTTGAATCCGGCATCATAAGTACCATTGGAGCAAACATTCTTCTCTGATCTAAACAGATACTGTGGCTCAATGGGGGAACAGAGCAGCTTTGTATGTGTGCAGGGGTCTCAAAACACACAGTCAAAGTCCAGGCTGAATCAGGGGAAAGAGATTTCACTGTAGTAATCCAACAAGTTGAGGCCACAGTCAGCGCCAGGATATTGGTAGACCGACCAATAAAGCCAGTGACCGCACATGATTAAGTGATCAATAGACTGTGGCACTGGTACAGCATACTTACTGTGAGCAAGCTCATAATCTGGGTTATCCATGGGCAGTTTCTTTAGGTAATCCCTGAGAAGCATCTCATACCGTGGAACCCTCTGGACTGGCTCCAACATGTGGTGCTGCAGGCTCAGGCTGCCACACGCCTCCTGGCTCTGAAACCAGGACAATACATACAGAACATTCTGCTTGGACCTTCACACTTCACACAGAGCTGACATGTGGCTCGCTGAGTACCTGTATGTCTTGGATGATGTTTCTGAAGGCGGAGGAGCGTTCGGTCCAGGTCCTCACCAACTCCATGGACTGGTCAAAGTTCCTGACGTAGTCGGCATACATCCTCAGGAAGGGTGCATGTTGCAGCCAAACATTACCCAGGCCTGGCCTCTCCCACCTGGATTTGATGGAAGTGGGGAGGTCAAGGGTGCAAGGGTCTAGAATAATAACATTACTGTAATGGGCAGTATTACTGCTATAGTATGACATGAGCACCCACCAGTGAGTGATGCAGTTTTCCAGGTCATGTAGCAGGAACTTTCCGTGGAAGGAGTAGATAGAAGAAATGTTGGAGAAGATATTTCTTATCACCTCAGGAGGAAACGAGCCCCGACCTGCCTCTTCCGTTAGGCGTTTGCAAAACACCTGTGGTGGAAGTTTGAAAGCATACTGACATATCGACCCACTTTTGTATGAGAATGTGGTGGTGACCTAAAGAGGTAAACTATAGCTGAATCTTTTAGCATCAAGGGATTGTGTTTTCATGGAGGGACCCACAAACAGATGACCACACTGACCTGGTCTAGCAGGTGGAGACGAGCCACATAGGCCCTCTCTGTCTGCAGGAGTTCATTGGCTATCTTGTACAATTTTTGCTCTGTGCTCTCCTCATCTTTTTGTTCACTTTCAGAGTCCTTGTCAATCATGCCATCTCCTGTGGTTGCATTTTTCCACTGGCAGGAAAATGTGGAACTACATCCTTTTGGTATCTTGCTTTCTGCATCATTTATTCCTTTCACATTTACTACCATGCAATCTTTCCCCTGCGCTATGCCATTCATTTGTTGTGGGGAATGCTCTTTGCCATTGCTTGAGAGATGGGCTTCACTTGTAGAATGAGTGCGTCGATGGTTAACTGGTGGTTTGATAGTGATGGCTGGCCCGTTGCAGACGAGTGATTGCAGTGGTTTCAGTGGAGATCGTTCAACTTTTTCAGTTGGAATCCTGCAGAAATAAAGTGCATCTATCAGGTTCAATATTCACACATGATTGAAATATAATATAAATTAATTCTAGACATGCTACAGGATGCCATTCATTTAATAAAAATAGAACAAATTAACAATCCAACCTGCTCTCATCCAAATAAACAATCAAGTCAGGCACACTCAAAGATTTCCCCGCTTTCTTCTCTTTTCCTTCCATCTTGCTGCTTGGGATTCTGTGCAGTCCTAGCCAGGATTTACAGTTCTTTGCAGGGCTGTAGCTCCCAGTCCTCCCCTGCACAGGACTGGGGGTCCGCAGTTTTCCTACCAGAGGGCTCTGATTCCTTGGGGACAACTTAGCAGGGCTGTGCCCTCCTTCCCTCAGTAGGCAACAGCTCTGAATGCCTCTTTTGCTTGGACTTGGAGATCTGAAAATTGGACTGCTTATAATATTTGGAATCCCCCGAGTGTGTCTGGTAGGGCTGACATGTGCTCCGGACAAAAAACTGTTCTCTCTTCCTCTGACAGGACTGGGGGAGCCTAGACAATTATGTGCTTGGCTGATACAGGAAACACAACGTCCATAACCTCTGTTAGGACTTTGGTCTTGCTCTGTGCCATTAACTTGATGAGGTAGTAATTTTCCTGATGTGGGACTGTGGGCTTGAGTTGGTCCTGCCCTCAGAGGACTCTGGAGGTGAGCTGGTTTAGGAGGCACTGTGAAGAGATAGGCAGTGCATTTAGCTCACTCCTTATAATAGTACATAGTATGTCTTGCAGGTACAGTTTAGTCCACAAAATACTGCAAATAAAGGTGGGGAGGGATTTATTGAATCACATTACTTACAGTAATACACCTACATGGATAGCATTTCTTTTTGTATGTAGGCTACAGGTCTTCAGCGTACCTTGTGGTTTTAAGGGTGATCTTTTAGCTGGGCTTCTTTTGGTGTCTCCTTCCGGTCCAAGTTTAGAGTTTGGTTCTGATCCACAGACGCTCTTGCAAGCACGGCCACAGCTGTACGAGCCACACACACCACTGCTCAGTACTAAAAGAAAAACAGTTACTATTACAGTTACTATCTGAGCCATATATACATATTTTATTTTTGCATGGCAATGTTTTCTGTTACAATACAGTACAGCTATACTGAAACACAAAATGTCAATGTATTTTATTGCACCATTACAAGAAGTGGAAAAATCTAATCCAAGTCTTACAAAATCATTGTACACATTTCCCCAAAAATTACAAAGTTGGATCTTTGAACTCGGCGTAGCATTCAGAGCTGTTGTACTGAGTATTCATTTTGCTGAGTGTTGGAAAACTAAATAAAACAAAGGGTATGATTCAGAGGTTCCTCCTGTGCCTTCAACAGCTAACAAAAACATTACATGTACGTGGAAAACCAACCTTACTGTAGTGTCATTAGTCTCTTGCTGAAGTGTTTCTTTAGTGCTTACAAATAGTAAATGTAATTTGCATAACACCTTTCTAATCTTCCAACCACTCAAGGCGCTTTTACACTACACATCACATTCACCCATTCATACATGCACACTTTCATACAGTGACGTCATTCGCTGCCATGCAAGGTGCCAACTGCTCATCATTCACACACTGATGGCACAATCTTTCGTGAGCAATTTGGGGTTCAGTATCTTGCCGACATGCAGACTGGAGGAGCTGGATTGGTGGATGACCTGCTCTACCTCCTGAGCTACAGCCGGCAACATTATGGTCTTGTATCTCGTACTCCTATAAGCACTGCAGGTTGTTGCTGTACGATATTATGTCACATTTCTTGCTGTGTCGTTTATTTATTGTGTATGTTCTTTTGTACCCACATTGCAAATCAATTTTCCTTTGGGCTGATAAAGTTAGCCAACTGGTGGTGGCCAGTTAATATTGTTTTACCCAATCTTAAATATACTATCCACTCCATTTTTATGTATTTACACACAAACTGTAGCTTTTAGCCAGCCATTGCAAAGTTTTCTGACAAAATCATGTATGTTCAATTGTGCACCAAAGAGCAAATTAGATATAATACAATGTACAGAATGTTCCAGGTGTGGATTACTTTCTGTCCAGAAACCCTGCAGATGATACTGATAGTATTCCTGGTTCTACACTGGTTTTGTGTTTGATGTAATCCTCACAAGACAATAAACAGTATGCATGTTAAACTCATCACAGTAATCACTGCTGTTTCATTAGTCTTTCAAATCTGTGCACAGACATCCTGACTTACTTCACAACTTACTACTTTCAAATTGTGTACCTGTTTTCTTACCTGCAGGTTAATTCCCAAATTTATGCAAGATTATCGTTACTTGTTTAACAGAGTAAAGCTATTCTGTTCGCTCCTGGCTCTGCTTAAGTGTAAAAGATTTGTTGGTCACATGGAGATGGCTAAAGCCTACTTTCTCAACAGTGTAATACTTCTGCTTTCTTCTTACTTCTCTCTTTTCACCATATGTCTAACCTTTTCCACTCATGTCAGATTACGTCAGCGTCTGAGAGGCAACAATCAACACTTGATAACACAGAAATAACAGCGCCATCACTCCCACAGAATCTTTTTTAGTTTTTAGACAACGCTGACATCTAGGTGGAGCACAGAAGCTGGAGAGGAAATTACAAAGAGAAAGATGCATGTTGAAGGCTGCTATTCAATATTATACTATTCAAACTGCTTCAGTTTGGAATAAAAAAACAAACAAACAAAAAAAAGACAAATTGAGGACAAATAATACTATACTGGGATTAACATTAAATGTAAGGTTTTGAGGTTATATAAAATATATCCAGGTATTTGAAAGATTCCAATGCTTAAAATGGAAGAAATAGTACCACACGATTAATTGTTCTGTCTCTGCTTGTCGGAAGCAACTGCTCCAGGCCATGAAATATTGCAGCACATAACCCCCGCCATAAAACTACTGTGTTTTTTTTGTTGTTTTGTTTTTTTACAAGGGATGTTTCTTTGACCTTAATTCAACAATATAATTAATGAATCCAATACTTATGTTCACTTAAATATTGATTATTTGACACATTAAAATAGCATCTGTAGCTACTAAATCTGACACCTTACTTCTTACGAGCTGCTTGATCCAAATCCTAGAGGTCCTGGTTCAGAAATATTAAAGTTTGTAAGCTTAAATGATCGATGTGATATGAATGAAAGATTAACTGTGAGAATGTGACACCTGAAGTGATACAATCGGCTAGAGAAAAGATGTATCACTCTGTTGGATTTGTTTTACACTTTAGTTTTTTTACAGATCTAATAAATGTGATAAAACAATTAGTGATCTTCAGAGATGCTGGTAGATCCCCCCCTACAATCAATGTATATGTCTAGCCTTTTCAAGAGGCTTGTTTCAACAAGCCTCACGACGAGCCAGAGAATAATTTGCATTATATTAAGTCAAAGAGATGGATGGCACTGTTGAATCCGGCATCATCAGTACCATTGGAGCAAACATTCTTCTCTGATCTAAACAGATACTGTGGCTCAATGGGGGAACAGAGCAGCTTTGTATGTGTGTGGGGGTCTCAAGACACACAGTCAAAGTCCAGGCTGAATCAGGGGAAAGAGATTTCACTGTAGTAATCCAACAAGTTGACGCCAACACACACAAACACACACTTGGTCTTAGTGAGTGTTAGTGTGGCTCTGTTTCTTTTTACTTTCAAAAAACACACACTAAAGATATGGAGCACGAGAAGGTAGTTGACGCGTGTCTTCTTTTTTTTAGTTTATTGAAAAACTTTCCTTCGAGCAAAACAAACAATAAAACTGCAATAATCCCAAAAAATAATAATCATGAGCACGGTCAAAAACTAATGTGCTCTCCTCATCTCCATTTTCTCAACTAAAAACAAAGTACGCAAAAGTTAAAGTCTGAAAGGTTGTTGTTGTTTTTATTTACTGCATGCATTTGCATTGACAATCTGGCTGGTGAACGCAAACAGCTTGTTGGAATATACTGTAGTCAGGTTATATTTGGATAGTTTCCAACAATAGCAATATAGACTACAGTGCCTCAGAATCTAGTTACTGCTAGACATTTAGAGGTATAGCCTACATTGAACAGCGAGAATATATAAGCAGACTACTGTATTATTATACTTTACTATAAATATTTTGATTCAAATTAATGTCTTAGGGTCTCTATCAACCCAAAAGGAGACACATGCCACTGTAACAAAGATGTCTGTAATATATAGTTCATGTATTAAGATGAACATGTTTTAATCACACATAATGTGAACCAAAGCTTGAATGGTACTACTACACCTCACCTGTATGTGAGGCTTGGCAGTCCACCGCAGCACCTTTGACCTTCCGCCTGACCGCCACTCGTCTGAACTCCTCCGTGTCACGACTGCAGTTCAGAGTCAAACTATTCCTCTTCTTCAAGTCAAACATTGTCACAAAGTAGTCAAAGGTCAAAACACGGTAAATTGAGACAGAGAAGGAGGACGACGTGTCAAACTATCCGACACCCTGATGTTCATTAGTGCACGTGCTCAATCCGTTTAATAAGCACCGCCTCTCATTTAAACCTGCACGCGCCTCCGAACAAACCCACTAGTGAACATTGACCAATCAGGAAGCGCACAGTCACTAAGTCTACTGGAGGTCTATGGAATAAATACTGCTTTTAATGATCGAGTATATAAACAAAATTTAAAATAAAGAATACAAGAATGTATATTAAATGCACAATTAACAAAATAATTGTCACATTTGTTTTATTATAAAATTAATAAACAATTTATTAAAGTGATATTTTTCCGTTTATCAAATAATCAGTTAATGACAAAATGTTTGAATTCGAATTATCAGGCTTTGATTTAAAATCTTAATCTCAAACAAAATAATTGAAATTATGACAATACATATACTTTAAAAATTTACGGGCAGATGTTTGCATCAAATAAAAATATTTAATGTTTCATATTTTGTTTCCTGTCACTGGAGGTCATGATGATGTCTGAGCTGCTCCTTTAAAACCAGAGGTCACAATTCTGACTGACAGGAGCAAGAGTGGAAAGAGTGGAACTGCTGACAAGAATTGGTGTTGAAAAGTGCTGACCACTATGTGTTTCCATCACCATGTGACAGTTGCTGTAATGTAATCCAGTTACCAGACAACATCAAAGATCAAAGGGTAACAAAATTATTGATTGGTATCCTCCTTTATCTGTTATTTGTCTCTATAGGACAAAGGACATGAGACAAGAGGAGGATAAACCTACTAATTATGTTAACTACAATTTGTCTTTCAGAGAGGAGAGAAAGGGTAACCACATAAGGAGGAAACAAAACAAAGACCAAGCATTGTGAACCATCTTTACATGCACATTTATTATACGTTTTAACAGAATTTCTAAACATAGATAATTCATTATTCTTTTGACAAAAGAAAAGAAGAGTTCAGACAAAGAGAGGGGAGAATGATACAGTATGCAGTGTGAACCATTTTGTTTAAAAGATAAATATGTACATTTGTTTCATCTTACTGTCAGAATTTATTGATGATTAATATTAATATTGCATTTGTTGGGCTGCTGAGGTTATTAACTATCATCGCACGTTATCTGTCTTTATCCATTTTCAGGGAGGAAGAGCGGCTGCAGATGTGCAACTCATCTGCTGTGGCAAGACCATCAAAGACAGTTTATTGTCCATCAGTGTTATTTGTCATGTGTACATTGTAGTATGGTGTGTCACAAATACTGCTGAATAAACTTACAGCCTGTGTTTGCATTAATAGTCATATGAAAATGTAAAGCAAGTCATCAGGATACTCACAGTAAATGCACATTACAAGTAAAAAGGGTTATTGACACAAAAATATACACATAAATATATATGTGTGGTAAAGCAGAATTATATTTCGAGGTGCAATATAGGATATAAGTTGTCTGACTTCTCTTAACTCTGTACATTGTAAAACTGTAACCTTCATTTTTTTTCTCTCAAAATAAGAAAACCACAGTCAGACACTCTTGGCCCAAGAGCTCCATCTGGTGGAATTAACACGTCACTGAGAAACAGGTCACTCACTGCAAATCCTCCAAAGCACATTTGTGTCAATTTTTCTACCAATATACTGTCAGTGCTTCTACTATTTCCTGACTGTGTCTATTGTTGTTGCTGGTGCTGGTTATATTGTTTTTAATCTTTATTCAATTTTTCTGGAACTCATAACTCATTCTGATTAGATTATCTGTTTTGTTTGTTTGTATACTTGTTAAATGAGTTGCCACAGCTTACATCATAATACAAGCACTGCGCAAAAAAAACAAAAAAAACAAACAAATTTCATCATAGCATGGCATATCTTTTTCACGATTGACCTGAGCGTATTAAGTAGGGAATGAGGAATTACATGGAGCCGCCACAGCAACAGTTCGCACTGCCACAGGTATGTAGGATATGACATATCTTCAAACTTATCACCGTCACAGATTATGGAGAGAGGTACACACATTATAGAGCACACGACATATTTGAAATGCTGCGTTTATCGACCAAGTGGAGAGTTTTGACTTACTTGTCAGAAGTGGAAATATTGTCGAAATACTATTCGACAGTGAATTAATAATTACACCATTGACCCACGACAGCAAAATTTTGTGCTGCCACACAGGGCTGTTTCTAGCTGTTTGGGGACCCTATGCAAGATGCTTTTGGGGGGCCCCTATCAAACTCTGTCAAACTCTGAAGGAGAGATTCCTAACCTTTTCAGATTATCTGCAACAGTCTGTTACATTTTAAGAGGAAGACAGGCTAGAGTACATTAATAAATGCAACAGATGCAGTATGTTCCTGAAAGATGTTCATCTTAAACTTTGAAAACAAGGTGACATAACATAAAAACGCTCTCCCCACCAATCCAAAACAGTAAAAAAATAAATAACTTACCTAAATGAATAAAAATACAATGGCATCCATATTAATGTGCAAACAATAAAAAACAAAAAAAACTAGTAAGAATAATACTGATGTTTCAGGTAGTAAGAAACATTTACATGTCACACTGCAACACCTTCAGTACCATTTTGGTGAAGTCTGGCGTTTTAGTCCACTGCACAAGATCAACAGAAATCAACAAAAGCTATTATCTATTATTTTGATGCCATGATGCAATTGTTAATACTGCCTACCATTATTCTCCTTATCATTCATCCTGTCATACCTGGCGTCAGACGTCACTCACTGCATGACAGCCCAGCCCAAAGACTTGATTACCCCACAAACACAAGTCACAGCTTCCCTGTCATAGCAGTTTACTTTTGCTTATAACCTATAAAAAAAAAGCTTATATGCTTTTTTAAGCATATTGCCTGGCTACAAATAAAGACAGGTACTTTTATTTCTCCCGAAATATATTGAGGCTGAACTTGCAGCTTGGGGGCCCCCTGGTGGCTGCAGGGTCCGTACATAGCAAGAAACGGCTCTGCTGCCACAGATATTCTGGGATAAGGACATCTACTGCAATATATCACTGTAATGGATTATATAGAGAGACATAAAGTACACAACATATTTGTACTGCTGCAGTCACAGCATCATCCCATGGGGAGAGAGGGAAATGCCACGATCATTCCATTGTTTTTGAAGACAATCTTGTAAAATCACTCTTTGGGACTTTAGGGGCTACGTATAAAACTGTAAATACCTTAAACAAATAAGAAAGAAAAGCAAAACGTAATGCATCGTTTACAACAAACAACAATAATGAAAAATTGAATTTAATAGTGACTGATAAATAGAGCATACCGTTAATCAAAAAGATTTCACAATAAAGTGACTAATGTGTACACTGGGCTTTCCTGCCTTCGCTTAGATTTTGTTAGTACAAGATTGTGATAATTAGTATTATTTGTATTATTATTGTGATGTAGGCTTAACATGTGTATGACAATGCTTCAGGGATCATGCATGCAAACTTTCACCACGCAACTACAAGAAAGTGCAGGTGCTGCTCTAATTAAAAATATCAGAGGTGTGGGATTTGAACTCCAGAGGAGACTGCGACCTGAACGCATCACATTTGCAGTGACACAACAATAGTCAGAGATCGGATTGGGCGACATTGAGACAGAGCGCGAACCCCTCTCACTTCTGAAACAATGGTAGTGTGTTTACCTGTCTGACTAGTACCTGAAACAACATGTTGTGTTCAGCCTGAGGGCATCATACTTTAAAACCAGGTCCCACCGAGATTTGAACTCGGATCGCTGGATTCAGAGTCCAGAGTGCTAACCATTACACCATGGAACCTTTGCACTCAGCATAGAGGTCGCTGTGGGACACATTCTTGCATGTATGTCCATGTACAGAAAATTACGTCAAAGATGTACAACAATGCCAGTGACACAGACGATGGCATGAAAAAGCTGTCTTTTTCTGGGTAACTTGGTTGGCCAGCAACCACGTCCTAGCACATACGGTTGTCCCCTCATGTACATACAGCTGCTGACTTTTGTTAAGCAATATCGTGTTACGTGTAATGGTTCCAGTGAAAAACTCTGGCTTGTCAGGAGTGGGATTCGAACCCACCCCAGCAGCCGCTGGAAAGTCCGTCCAACATTGTGAATGTTGGACTGTAAGAGCCAATCAGATTCGCAAGTCCAACATTCAACGACCAATCATTTCGCCGGATTCTTCCCCGCTCCAACATTTGACCAGTGTTGTGCTAGTTACTGAAAAATAGTAACTAGTTACAGTTACTAGTTACTTTGTAAAAAAGTAACTCAGTTAGTAACTCAGTTACTTAAACCAAAAAGTAATGCGTTACTGAGAAAGTAACTTTTTAGTTACTGTACAACGTTTTTCCATTGCTCCCATTAAATAAAGGTTGATTGATTGAGTTCCCCTCTAGCCGTCATTTCAGTTCTGTACTGATACTGAATAATACAGACTGTTGATTAAAACAACTGTTTCAATTCATTTGCTTCCACATCACTGAATCTAATCATCCAAGCAGTATGATCCGTTGTGCACCAACATAAACCTTGACACAAACACCAAAGTATTTTTTCAATGCCTATTTATTTCAGTCAGGCCATAAAGTCTTCCATAGGCTACAAACTGCAAGCCTATCTTTCTTATTTGGTATTCAAAAACAAGCTCGCTGCTGTCTGACTCCGTCTCGGATGCTGCGTTAGCTACCTTAGCTGCTAACTTTTAGCATGCCGCTTCTCCAGGTGCTTCAGCAGGTTGCTGTTGCTGTTGTTCGCCGTTGAAAGTACTTTTGAACCGGGACACAGTCTACAAGTTACCGAGATGTTGTTTTCCCCTCTGCTCTCCAGTTTAAAATAATGTGAATACCTCCACGAGGAGAAACTTATCCTCCCCTTCTCGCTCGCCATCATGCCGTGCCCTGACCTGTCCAGTCCTCTTCATGGCGCGTGTTTGTTTACGTGTGGGACGCTACAGGGCGACAAATGCTTTGTTTTTCAATTCAATTAAACTTTATTGATCGCTTAAATGTTATGGGAACTGTGTGCCGTTGTAAAACCCATGTAAAACCTCACCAAAAGGAACGGAGTAACGCAGCGTTTGGTAACGGAAACGGAGTTACTGAATTTAAGAAAGCAACGCGTTACGTTATTAGTTACTGAAAAAAGTAACGGCGTTACGTAACGGCGTTACTAATAACGCGTTACTACCCAACACTGCATTTGACCAATCACAGGGCGGAAATGTTGGACGAGAATTTTATACATTGTGGTCGACAGGGGGCGTTTACGGTGAGCAGTGAATACGGCGCCGAGGCAGTGCATTCAAAACGAAGGAGAAAATCACGTCTATTCAATCAACATGGTGAGTATTTACATATTTAATACAGTTCTGTTCAGGTTATAAGACGTTAGTTTAAGCCTAGAAGTGATTTCACCTCCTGTGTGTGTGTTGTCATATCGTTTGAATGAGTTGTCTACGTTAGGACCGCTCCGTGATCTGTCTCCATTTCCTCCGATGGTGTTGTGCTGTTTACAGTAGCTCACGTCCATTTTGTTTACTTTTTAGCTACTCTGCTGTTACAGTATCACCGCTGGATAGTGCTAATTATCATGTTGTCAACTAACAATGGCGTGCCGTCAGGAGAAGCGGTGACCAGTCCTAATGTATTCATCATAAAGTGTATACAGCTAGCATTCATAGGATTATTACAGCGGTATGATGTCGGTGTTCTGGCTTTTATATCTGGCAGGTATGTTGTTGTTTTCATGTTCATGTCCTGTTAAAGATCTTCATGCATTCATTCATGTCACTGAAGGCATCTTCTACCAAGCCAAAGACTCACAAGGCAATGGTGAACTCAGAGTGGATGTCATTGTCTGAGGAAGTTTGTCAGCACTGGAGCCTGGCCAGCAGGTGAAGGCAACAGGCCAGCTCCCAGACAGAAGTGGTACAAGCTGTATCAGACGGTATGAGCACTGCACAGTATATTTTATTACTTGTTATTTACTCTCATAATACTTTTACTCATTATAGAAAATACAGTAAAAGCCAATGGGTCAATAAACATGTAATGAGCAAGTAATTTACATCAGATCTATATCAACTATTATTTTTAGATTGAGAAATGTCCAGTGCAGACGCATGGACAGATGTCCTTATTTGGTCAGCTCAGGAAGTGTACCTGTGGATTCCACGCTCAGAAGGTAACACTGGTCAGTTAAAGACTCAAGCAGTGTGTGTGCATATGTTAATGTGTGTGTGCATGCATATCAGTAAACATACTAATTATGATAAATCTATTCTGCCATTAATCAACAGTCAACCGGAGCAAGTGCTGCTCAGGGGCCCACAGAGCAACGGACTGGAGCAGTGGGTCCAGTTCAAAGCACTTTGGGGCAGCAGAATGCAGCAGTTGGTCCAGTTCAGAGTGTCCTGGGTCAACCACCAATATAAACAATAAAACAATATAGTCCTTTAATGATACAGTCTTTTGTTTTTATTGCCTTCCGGTTCACCAAGCCAAGATTTGGTGGTGCTCATGTTGCTGCTGCAAAGCCAAATCTGAGCAGAGCCCGAAAAGTAACCCAGGTAAGAAGAGATCAAAAAGCAACCTGTTTCATCAATGCAGCTGTGTTATTAATGCAAGTTACTTATGACTTATAACAAATGTAAGTCTGTTCCTTGCCATGCTGTTACAGGCTCCAGACCCTCAGACAGCTGCTCAGATGGCTGTACCAGGTCCTGCAGCAGTGTGTGCTTCTGTGTCAGTAAGTAATTTAACATTTCATATAGCATAGAGCATCTGCAGTGTTTTTCACAAGTATCAAGTATGTTCATGTGTTGTTTTGTCATTGCCAAGACTGCGGACTCCAGGACAGACACACCTGAAGCTCCAGCGACTCCCCAGCTGCCCCGTCTGTGGTCAGAGGGCTTGCCACCTGAAGACCACAAATGGATCGCAAAGACCCTCTTGAAGGTGGGACCCAAGGAGAAACTGGAGCTTCAGCACAACCTGAAGCTCTGGTACTATCCTCCACAGCCAAGCCAGCTGTACGTCCAGGCTCCTACACCGGACCACTTCTTTGCGCATCCACTGCTAGTCTGGATGCTGTATGTTAGTATTTGCTAGGTTTGTCCATTACCCTGTGTTTTCCTGGTGTTTCCCTGCCCTTCGTGTTCTGTGTCTGTATTTGTCTCCACTGTCTGTGCAGGCTGGGCGTGGCTGACCTATTTCTCCGACCACTCCCCCATTGATCCTCACCTGCTCTGCTCTCACACCTGCATCTCATCATCTCATCAAGCTCCTGCAGTATTTAACTCCGGTTCACCCGCCCAGACTCCGCCAGTTTGTGTTGTACCTTTCGCGAGAATGACTCATGTACCACGTCTGCGCAACAGTCCTGGTCGTCCTGCCTTGAAGCTTTCCCCCTGGACTCCTCCTGTATTGTCTGTTCGTGTCGTGTCTCGGATAAATCGGATAAATACCTTTGAAAGCAATTCCTGTTTGTGGTCTGCATTGTGGGTTCAGTGTTCTGCCAAAGTGCAAGCTTAATACCGTAGAAGTTATGGAAGGTGAAGGTGGTCTGTCCCAACCCTGCCTGTGGCCAGCACAGGGTCTACAGACAGAGCCTGCTGTGGTGCCGAGTTGTAAGTGGCTCTTGTCCGTATACAGCCAGGACAGCCTTACAAGGCTGGACCACATCAAGGCCACAATCACCTCTACATATGGCATCATCCTTAAAATGGATTCCACCAAAAGGTTAAACAATCTTTTTCTTTAAAAATAGGCTACGGAGTATTAAATGCAGCCTGTATTTCTTAATCATGTTCACTGAGGTCCTATACATTTTGTGTCCTTCAGATCACCAAGAAGCTGGCCGAAAAGGCCAAGGGGACCGCGCTCTGGCTCACCTCTGTGGGAAATGAGCATGGTCAGATACTGATGAGTGTGCTGACCGCTCAGGAGGGAGCTGGCCTGGACCTGACGGCAGGCGATTTGGTGAAGAGGTACCAGCAGGCTCAAGTGGATCAGCTGAAGGCCAGATTCAGTGGGTGGTCAGCCCTCTCCATAAGGCTGGATATCTGGCACTTCATTCGCCGTCTGGCCCTGGGATGTGCAATAGATGCTCATCAGCTGTATCCTCTGTTTATGTCACGTCGGTCTGCGTGCATATTCGAGTGGGATGCAGCTGATTTGTCTCTGTTGCGTGAAGCAAAAAGACAGCCGCTTCAATCCCAGGGCCTGTCTTCCCTCACTGATGGCGACATCAACAAACATCTGACCAGGGTTAATATTTTCTAACATGTTTCATCCTTTGCCTAGGCTGTTGATGAGCAGAATGTTCCTGGGTACCAGCATGTGGACAGACTTGCTGAGTACTTGGTAGAGCTGGCGGACACGATCATCGCACGCTTGGATGATGTTGACAAGCAGCGGGTGGTGTATGCAGCACAACACCAGGAGAGACTTTTGAGTGGACGATTCCCAACACTGAAGAAGCCCTCAACAACTCCTGGTGTGGAGAACACCACCCGTTGCATGTTGGGAATGAGCAGTGCGCCGGCTCTGTGGCCTGACTGCTGTCGGTTGGTGGAAAACATTTTCATCAGGCTCTGCAATCTCCACCCAAACCCGGTACGAAGAGGGAAGACAGCAGATTCTAGGTGGTCCTTAATTCTCAATCCAGCATGACAAACTCTAAATCTTTTATCAGTAGTCCTCCCTGTGTCTGTAGTTCAGCCACAAAGCAGTGCACCTACAACCACAGTGGAAGCTGTAGCAGCACAACAGAGACCATACAGGCGGACAGTAAAAGCGAACACTTTTAAAAAGTGATTCATGCACAACTAATCATGATTGAGTTATGACAGGTGAGTGCCTGAGTGTTTCGAAAGACACTATTTTACAAAGAATCTCGTAAAGAGGTACATTATGTGTACAAACACACATTGCTTTATTTGCACAGGTTGTGACTGCAGAGGCTGACTGCTTGTCACCCTGTCTCAGTTAACCCAATATCATACTAACGGGGAATGGTTCCAGTGGAAAAACTGCTGGCAGAAGTGGGATTCAAACCTATGCCTTCAGGAGAGACTGCTAACTAAATGCCAGATGCCGATGGATCATCTGTTCAATTCAGCAGTGAGAAAAGTGCTGGGAGTGGGATACCATCATTTAATTTGTCAATAGTATTTGAACAGTTATCGTTTTATTGTGTTTCTACTGGTGTTGCTGCTGCAAGGCCAAATCTTAGTAAAAGCAACCAAGGCTGATAGACCTGTTTAAAATTGGGTTGTTAATACAACTTACTTAGACTGAGTTCTCCAGCCAGTATTGATGTCTCAAGTATGATATAACTGACTTCTTTACAATGTTTTTCACAACATTATTACAAGTTTTAAAAAACATTCAAATAACCAAGATAAGAACTGGAGACAGAAACAGGAGCAGAGCAGACAGAACTGCAGGGAGAGGGGAAAAAAGGACTGGGCAAATATCCAACAAGAGCGGCTTAAAACACAGACTGAATGAGCAGGTACTATGATCTGGAAAGGTGAATGTGGTAGACCTCAGTTTTTGTTGGAGACTTGATGGGATGCAGCTGGCTCTGCTCTGATCTGACACACTTGTCCTCACTTAAGTAATCACAGATGCGCGTGCACACACACACACACACACAATGCCAAACTCCCTTTAAGAAATATCAAATATTAACAATTATTTACATTAAAGCACATAACTGTAGAAACACAAGAACAAAATCTCTCAACAGCGTTCTTGTCAATTCGGCATTAATATAATACATAAAGCCAAACTTTTTGGCTTTGTCACATCCGGTGATGAACTCTAATATGACCACTTCTAATCTAACGCGTTACTATTTCCAAACCAGTAATCAGATTAAAGTTACTTATCCAAGTCACTGTGCGTTACTATTTTTGTCATTTTCCTTAGTAAAAAGATATATTTGCTTTCTTCTTGCGTCTCGGGGACTGACAGGGACTGTATGCGACAAATTACGTTTTCGTCATCACCGTAACCACCAGCTGCTATGGCCTGACATTTGATGACTTTAATTGGAGGAGAGTTACGGGATGAATGATTTATATACTGTACTCCGGCTGGGAATCCCCCTCTCCAGCGCTCATCATGTTAAAATGATATTTAAAAAGTTCTCTGCTATCGCTGTGTAAAATGTAGTTTGTTATTTGTAGTGGTGAGTGCATTGGAGTTTCTTTTGGACGACGTTTGTCATTTTATTTGTTAATGAAGAATGAGCCGCTAGTTTAGCGAGCTAACTTATGCTAGGTAGCGTAAGCACAAATGACGCAGCAATTTGTGACGGTGCTTCGAGGCCGAATATTTTCACCACTTACTTGGTTAATTAAGGGTTTCTTTTGACCAAATAAGTGCTTGTTGGAACAGCGTAAAAGTTTCAGCGTCATAGTTTTGGTGAGTTGTATTATATTTCTGTTGAAGTGTGTTTTAGGATAAGTTAACAAGGAAATTAAGCTAGCTCAAAGATTGGTTTGACTGTTCTGGCTGTTCAGCTGAAGGTTGACCGGATGAAAAATGTTCTCGGCCATAACAGTGTTTGATTATGTGATCAATACTAATTTACTGTGTGTGTATTTCGTGTGTGAGAGTGTGCAAGTACTAATGTATTATGAGTTGATAATGTAGGTCTAAACAGTTTGATTAAGTCACTTATATAATATGTACAGACTGCTGTGAATCTGAGAGCCTGCGTGCCAAGTTTAGTGTTGCCAACTTTGCCTCTAGATTTTTTTTTTTTTTTCAAAAAAGCGACTAGCAACAAATTTAGTGAGTTTTTCTAGTGTTATTGGAGAGACTTTTGGAGACTCTGAAAGCACATTCTTCTTAACAAGCAGCGGATATTCACAGGTGGCCCAGTCCTCGCCAGTATTGCCAACTTAGCGAGAACCCTAGCGACTTTTTTTTTAAAAAGCGACTAGCGACAAATCTAGCAACTCTTTCTGGTGTTACTGGAGATGTTTGGAGAGTGACGAGAAAGCACGTATCGTCTTCTCAATGAGCAGCGGGTGCTGTCATGGGCCCCTCCTCCGTCCCAAAGCACTCACAGGTGGCCTGGTCTTCGTGCAGCAGCCCCTCCCAGGTGCAGTCAGAGCAGGAGATATTCACCCCTCTACATCCAGACTGCTAATGAATCACGCATGCGCGAAGCTGGCGCTAGCTGATCCCAGAAAAAAAATAATTTTATAATTCTAAACATAGTTAGGGTGCTTTTTACTAATTTTTGTCACTCCCACGACGTTATTCCTCTCTCCTACAGCGTCCATTACAAATACATGCACATGACCAACTGCGTTTGATTCACACAACCTCAGTCACTTACTTGACTCGTCCACTGTGTGTGCGCCTCTCTGTGACGTTAGCTAAACATCTAGCTAGCTCATGTCTCAATCTAAACTGTACACTCAAAAATACAGAAAGGTGTGGAAATCAAACCCTGAATTGAAAGGCTGGTTGAAGCCATTTATTGGAGATGATACACGGGCACACTGCCTGTATTGAAAGGCTGATTTCTACGCCAAACTTAGTGATGTAAAAGAAAACAACACACGACAATTGAAAAACATACTCAAAAGGCAAAGCCTTATAACAGTTCCACCCCAAACAAGCTGCCATGTATGGTTAAAAAAAATTGTATCTGCAAAAAACGCTGACACCACCATGGCATTAGCTATTGCTAAACACTGTTCCTTGCTTTGTTGTGATCACATTGGAGAAGCAAGTAGAGCTGCTTTCTTGACTCCACTGCTGCTATCCATTATAAATGCACAGGACAAAAAAAAGAGAAACTCCTGGGGATAGGGACTGACAATGCCTCTGTTATGACGGGGATTAACAATGGTGTCCATAAAGTGCTGACGGAGGAGTATGGCCTGAAAGATCTTGTTCTTATTCGCTGTGTGTGCCACTCTGCAGCTTGCTGTAAGTCATGCTTCTAATGACATGTGGAGTACTTGGTACGAGAGACTTATAACTGGTTTTCAGTGTCTCCAAAGCGCAGGGAGGCTTACAAGGCCATATATGAGATCATCAACTGTGGGGAGAATCCCTTTCCTGCATTTCGCAGACACCTAATCCAGTGAACACTGCTACATGGCTGTGGTTTTATACTCCATGTACAGTGATCCTCAAAATATCTTCTATCTGACTTTAGCTGACTTGAAATCAGTGCTGGGTGAGGTACAGTTGGCTTTTTTTTTAATGACAGTGTAACCAAATCTAAACCAATCAGGCATAAAGAAATCTAAAAACCAGTTCTTCCTTTCTTTCACATCTGGAGTCAAATAACAGAGAATAAATTGTATGGAATATGTTAAACTTGCATGAAGTTGATACAAATCTTAACCTCATGTTCATTCTAAACATGACTTATTATGAGTAATGCAGAGTCTGTTAACATTTAAGTTTAAAACGTATCGCTCTTGTCTTTCACAAGATCATTCAGAAAGTAATATTTTCTGTCACATCAACACCAGCAGTTATGTCCTTAGAGGTTAACGTTTAGTGCATTCAAATGCTTTATTATGTCAACCAAAAAAGCCAAATCTTCCAGCCATACAGTATCTGACAATGCTAGCAGGCCATAAATATTAATTATAAAAATGAAGCTTCAGGCCGCATGAAATCTGACCGCAGGCCGTGATTGGGCCAGATTAGTGTGGTAAAAAGCAAACTTAGAAATCGGATGTCCTTGCAGACCCTTAACTCCATCCTGTACAAAGGTGGGACAATAAATCACAAACATCATTTTCCGAATAAGCCTGGATTTTTGGAAATAAAGAAGATTGAAACAGAACTCTGCGACATACTGAGAGCAGTTTCTAAAATTATAGTTTTTTTCTTTATTTTTAATAAATTTGCAAAAATTTCAGACTTTTTTCACTTTGTCATTATTGGGTATTGTGTGTAGCATTCTGAGGGGAAAAAAATGAACTGAATCCGTTTTTGATTAAGGATGTAACATAACAAAATGTGGAAAAGGTGAAGAGAGTACTTTCCAGATGCACTATGTCATACGGGTGGAGGGTGCTGATCCTGGAGACAAGCCTGCAGATGTTTGATGTCAAGCCTGAATTAACACAAGATTAGATAATTATATATGAAGACCAAGACACTGACAAAGCATATGAAACATTCTTAAAACTATTGTAATACTATAATAAAAAACCTTGTATGACAAAACTTGTAGTAAAGTAGTAAACAAAAATATGCAGGTAGACCATGAATGACAATGAGATTGCAAAATGCCTGTAAAAAGAAAAATACTTCGTATTGAGACTTCATAAGCTATAGAACCACAGAAGCAGAAAAGAAATAAAACATATTTTAAATTTTTAAAATTTTTAATGAGGACATGCAAGAAAGAATACTGAATTATTAGTAATAATGAAATAGGAATCAAGCAAGAGATTCCAGTTACCCTCAGTATTTCATTGATAATAGTAAGACCATAAATATCATGGATGCTGACATATCTGTAATTTATCATTTTTAACTGGTAGGTTTTCTAAAGAGGAAAATTGCAAAGGTAGTACCTCTGTATATAAAAAAAATTCTTCAAACTACAAGCCTTTTTCCTTACTTTCCCAATTTTCCAAAATATTGGAAACACTTTTAACTGTAAGATTAGACAAATTCATTGAGAAGCACAAATTGCTAAATGACAGTCAGTACGGCTTTAGATTGAACAGATCAGCAGCTAATGGATATTATAGGAAATTCCTAATTGTATTGATTAAGAAAAGCTCAGTTTTTGTAGGAGACTTGATGGATGCAGCTGGCACTGCTTTGCTCTGACACACCTGTCTTCACTTAAGCAATCACAGACACACACACAAAGAGACTGCAGGCTATGCAAAAGTGGAGGGAATGACACAGGAAGTGTAGGGAAGTGTATTGCTGCCACGCCAGACAAATAAACATGTATCAGTATCACAGTCTAACGTGAAACTTTTAATGTTATAACATGATAAGTTAATCTTGGGCGGAGAAGGGCAGAAGTTGATCTGTGGAACCTGTGTGTCCCTCCAGTTGATCAATGAGAAACAACGTTACCTCCAGGCTGCTTTTTCCTCCTGCTCAGCCCCACGCGTTTTAAAATCTTCTTAACCTTTCCATTCATCAGCATACGAGAGTGAGATGAAGGCATGGAGCATGGGAGAAAGAGAGAGGAGGAAGCATCTCAGACACTAACACTAACTCCATCTGGATAAAGCATGCCTTTGTTTTCCAGGCACCACTTTGATGAAAATTTCAGAGCAGAACTGTTTAATGTAACACCACCTGGATGGAAACAAAAGTGATTTAACAGTTCAAGTTTTCCAACTTAATTTCATTGGTATTAAATCACGCAGCTTGAGTACTCCATCACTGAAACTGGCAGCATTTCAATACATGTTCAAATGGATGAGCATGTATGAAGCAAACAATGCTGGAAATTCATTACCCCAACTCTAAGACATAAATAAACAGCAAATCACAGCAGAAGAATATAGCGGAGGTCCAAACTGTATGCAAACTCAATGCCATACTGAATTAATTCATACTGCAGTTGATGAAGTTGAATTTATTATATTACACATGTTTCTTTATTAAACCAAACTATCAGTTCATGTCTCATGAGGTACAGTTAATGTTCATTTAACCAAGAGTATTTTTATTGTTGTCATCATTTGGTGTATGAGATAGACGATGGGTTTATGGGTGGTGAAGTACATGTTGGCAAGTCCACACACACCTTTGGGTGGGCATGTTCTCATGCATGTAATGACCTTGTTTTAGCTCTGTTCATCTATCACACACAGGCTTCATTAATGAAAGAGAGTACCCATTAGTTGTCCCCGCTGTCATTGGAAAGACTTCCTAAAGAACCACATAGATGGAGAGACTGTATCCACTCTTCTTCCTTCTATCCTTCATTAATTTGATACGTGTCTAATCTGGCTACTGTTTATAGACTGAAGTGAGTTAAACTAACCATCAGAAACACTAGACTTTTTCCTGATGTTATGACTCCGTAGCCACTGGTTACCATAGAAATAGTGAAGAGCACTGTCATGGTGTCCACTCACCTCTCGCCTTGGGCATCTTGTCAGGCTTGTGTCACCATTATGGGCACTAACTATAAAAGTGTATTTCAATTACAGAGAGGTCTTTTGTAGCAGTGATTGAGAGCAGCAGTAAATGTCAGCAGAAAGGCTGCTGGCTGCAGCTTCCACACACTCACTGCTGATTTATCTGCACCATTTGCTCTGAATATAATCTTTATCACTGTGACAAGGCACTTTGTCCAATCAAGATCATGTTATGGTATGCTTTCATGGTGCCATCTGATGATGTCTTCATGTTCTGGGAAGTGTCTGCCAGGTAAAATCGTATGATATCTGCCACACAATATGGTTTACAAATTTAAGTTTAACATGGCAATTAAAGGATAACTATGGAGGATGATGCACTTTGAGCTACATACAGTATGTTTATGTGGTGCAGATTTAGATGCACATCAATACGTTTAACATGAAATGATGTTTGTTTTTACTAGTCAATCTCCAAACCACATTTCCTCTGAATAATCAAAGAAGGAAGGTGTGGACCAGATCCATACAGCTTCCCTAAAGTGGACCAAATCAAATTTAAATGTTTTCAAGCAACTACAAAGTGTGGTATGAGTGACAACCCTTTGCTTTCATTGTATTTATTTTGATGACTAGGATACATTCCCTAACTGTCTTGTCAGGTAGAGCAGGTCGTCCACTAATCAGATGATTGGCAGTTCGATCCCCGGCTCCTCCAGTCTGCATGTTGAAGTGCCCTTGGGCAAGATACTGAACCTTAAATTGCTTCCGAAGGCTGAATGGTTAGCTCCTAAAAACTGATGAGCAGTTGGCACCTTGCATGGCAGCCAATGCCATCAGTGTATGAATGTGTGTGAATGGGTGAGTAAGATATGTAGTGTAAAAGCGCTTTGAGTGGTCGGAAGACTAGAAATGCGCTATATAAGTACAGTCCATACTGCACTCAACATGTAACTTTCTACAACTTTGCAAAAGGATTTTAACTTTTTCACAGTGTAACTAGGTGTAAATGTTCTATTGGGTAAATTACAAATACATTACATGCATAAATCGATTTAATATGGAAATCATCATGGAAATGAACTAATTTAATCAATTTAATACTGAATCATCATTGATATATACAGTATTTCCATTAATTATTATTATTATTATCCTTCTTTTGTTTCTCATGCAGCACCCCACCAGTCACAAAGCTTAATTAGAGTCAGCAAGCTTAATAAATAAATTATTATTTATTATTAATTCATTTAAATAAGCAAACATGTTTGGTTTTACTTTTTAAGTGTTTAAATCTTACTTAACATGTAGTTATGCTATATGAAATATGAAATTAACCACAAAGATGTGTTTATTTTCTATTCTTTTTCAGTCCTCAGTACACATTAAATGTAATTTACAATGTTGTAAAGGACCCTACAATCAATAAAACAACAGGATTCATGAGAGATTGGCAAAACAGCCAGTCAAAGCACCAACAACGTGACAAAAAAAGTGTGTTACTTACAAGATGGCATGGTTCACTACACTGTATATGCTGTTGCCACTTTTTATATGCACTATTGCGGTTCTGCATTGCTGTAACTATCAGAATCAAACAAAACAGGACAGAATGTACATTCAGTATTTGAATTTATGATTTGAGTCAGTTGATTTATTGATTTAAACTTTTCAAGGTTTTCATTGCCCCACTCAGAAAAATATCACCAGCTGCCACTGCTGGTGAACACAGAGACTGGAGCTGAGTTTAGCCAACCTTATTTGAAAGAGACAACAAAGGTGAAATTAAAAACTGTCTGACATCAATCACAGTTTACTGACTGATAGACTGACTGGTTAATCTTTGACTTGCTGTACACATTGATGTGTAACTCATGCACTCACTTTCAGTTTCATCTCCAAATAAAGTTGTTTAGATCATGTGGATACACTGTTGTCTTTGTTATGTGACCGTGTACCCAGATCTCAGTGATTAACTTTGTGAATGAAATGTTATTTTAACCTTACAAAATTATGCATGAAAAAGGACAAGTTATAATGAATTGGAATTCTCTTTTAATCCACCAGGGGGCACAGTGTTGGACTTCTTTCATTTTGCCTTGATCTCTTCATTCCTGTATTTATTCCTGCATTGGTGTATATTGTCTTGTAGAAATGCTTTCTATTAACATTTCTATTTATGAATGTGTTGAATTATTTATTTCATGAACAGTGCACTGCTCCACTAACCCGAAGCCTATGGGGTCCTATCATGTTGTTGTGTATGTCCAGTTTTATTACTGGACAGAAATTGAGAAACGGAGAGATCATTTGGGTGGAATTGACCCACTGACAAAATGGCCTAATTCATGCATGACTGCATAGTTATTTTTTGAAACATTTGAACATTTCAGGCCTTGGACGGTTGTAGGAAGGAGGAGGGGAAAAAAATAGATGGATAAATTATGGATGGATGGATTAATTACTCATTTGAAAGCATTCACTACGGTTGTAATTTGTAATATTTTACTTTCTTAATTTTGTATGAAAGAATGTAATATTAGGCACGGCAGAGGAGGATGTTCCTAGCACCTCTGCTGCAGCTTCACATCTACCTCTGTACACAGCAGCAGCTTTGAGGATTATCAGCCCCGTCCATGTCGTGGGAGTTTAAATACATACATAATCTGGATCTAGGTCGACTCCTGGAGGGCCAGGTGTGCAAAGAGGCAGGAACTAAACAAGGTCATGGTCACTCCAGAGAAACAGTCCCCAGAAAGCTGTCCCCTGGAGAACAGAGATGGATGCTGATACTCCTCCACCACCAAAGAGATTCCTCCTAGCAAGACCCCCTGGTCAAAAGCTGAATCCTAGCAGCATTTGACCTATTCAAGCTGTTTATCTCAGAAGCCACAGTCAGAATCCTGTATACAAACACCAAAAAAATGTGTAGTAGTGTAGGATTAGCATGCTATCATGCAGAGACAATGCTAACATGCTGATGCTAAGCAAGTGTAACATTTACTATGGTCACTATCTTTTTTTAGAATGCAGTTAGTTTATTAAGTTTTCTGTCATAAACCACAATGATGAACCCACAGAGAGATTTCATCAATCCTTTAGTTCCCCTTAGGTTTTAGCCTCTTTCAGCTTATTGTTTTGACTTGCAAGCTTGACTTGACTTTGTTTCCAGCAGCATCAGACATCTGTTTTAAGGACAGCAAGCTTCATAAACTCAGTAAAAACTAAGTTATCTGCAACCTCTCCTTTTATGTACCCTAAGAAGTCAGAGTTCTGTGTTTCTGAGGGATGAGCAAGTCAAGCTAGAATGGAGATAAATCTGGTTTCCACTGCTTCTGTCTCTGCTGAATCCACAATGCACGCTGCTTCTTAATAGGCTTTAAACGGCAGCATCTCTCCTATCTGTCTGTTGTTCTGTCAGTGTGGCAGTGAATATGGCTGACACAGCTATTTCTCAGACAGACAGGAATAAATTATGAACCTCCATGCTGATCTCCTCTTTCTATCTGTGTATCTCTGCCCTAAATCAGCCCTGAGCTCCTCTGCATTGTCTGTTTCTTCTTCTCTACCTTCCATCCCTCATCCTTCAGACAACTTCATTGTTGAAAGAAGAAGTTAGTTGGGAAGAACTCTGTATGCGTGTGCATGTTCTAAAATTTCTGTTTGATTTGTCGTGTTGAAGAAAACAACATTTGTGTCGAATTCATTCTTTTAGTTTATTATCTGTAGGGGGTTAGCAGGTCCTTGAATGTTTACCACAGCCCAAAATCTGTTTTTGAGAGACTAGAATCCACACTTCCTGTTTGTTTTCCTGTTGATGGAAGATTGTTTCAGGCAGTCTTGTTGTTATAGTCAGTGGAAACTACAGTCTATAAATAAAGACACTGAGACTTAAACTTGACTTGCCCTAGACAGAATGACTTGTATGTATGCCAAAAATGCTGTTGATGTTAGTACTGATAATTTTGCCATTCTTGATATAGTTCAGATTTAGATCTGTGGAAAATTCTGAAAGTCGTTTTGTGAGTTTTCTCCTCAAAGGCTGAGTAAGAAATAATTTGGTTCCCAAATTGTAGTCTATGACATACCTGGGATTGATTTAAAATCTAGATAAGTGCCAATTAGGTAATTTATAAACTTGATGAATTTATCAGTGGACAACAGCAGGGGGTCTAGCTGCTGCTAAGTGCACTGTGGTGATTGCCTTCAAGCCGTTATAGGTGATGCAAAGTCAGCGCCCCCAGTACAGTGTTCTCTCTCTGCTCCTGTTTGCCTCAGGAAGTTGACCTCTCCTGGCTTTGAAGAACAGTTTATTGAGAGGCTTCCGTCTTAGGCAAATCTGATTTCTGGCATGCTCTCTCAGTGCTGGGTGTGCGCCACAGCCCTCCAGTGATTCTCTTGTTTGGGTGTCTATGAAACACTAAACTAAGGCCTGATGGGTGGGACTATGGAGCGCCTTCACAATACTGAAACAGATCCAATTTCTCTGCTCAATTCAGGATATGAGGCAGTTGAAAATAAACACGCAGGGTGCTCATGTTCAGTCAACATTTAATATTTGTGCTTGAAGCCAAGAGTGTTGTGCAGAGGAACAGGTTGATAGAAAAGCTGTTGAAAAACACCAAATACCTTTGTAAGACCCTGCACAAAGAATTTGAAGGCCAGACTAGAATCTGGGCTCGAGAAATGGAAATCAGCTCAGTTGGTTGGTCCGTTACTTTAAAAACTGAAATATGTTTTACAAATATTAAAATAATTGAATTGCCATAAAATCTGGTTCATGTGTCATGTTAACTTTTTATCTAGCATCAGTAAAAATGTATTTTTTCCCCAATACTTTTGACACATACCAGTAAAACATGACACTTTCCCATCAGCCTCAGCTGTGTTTTGTTTATTAGCATGGCACGCATGAAAAACAACATACCTGACAGGATAAATACACATTAACAAACACTGCTAACCCTCAGCATAGAAAAGGTTGCCCACCCCTTATGTGTTCACAATGTTAACATGCTGGTGTTTATTTTTATTTTCATTGGATTATTATACTATTACTGGAAGTTTGATGTAGTTTATAGTAACGATAGAATTGTTGGCCTTTAAGGCTCAGCCACATTGGTGTATTTGTCAGTGCACAGTTTTCTCTATGTGGACATTTTCCACCAGTTCAGTAATGCTCCTCTCAACAGTTCTTTAATCCTGGATATGATGATGTCTGTATTTGTATGTCTCTATATCTATCAAACAAAACATCTGCACTGTTGAGGAAAGCCTCCTTCATGTATTCTCCTTCTGTGAATGCTTTTCCATGTTAAGCGATACACGCCACTCCACTCGGCTTTAGTGACTCAACTTTGAAGTTTTTCTCATGCTTAGTTTTTAAACAATGCTTTACATTTTGACATTTTGTAACTGCAGATTTGCATCTTTGCCAATACTGATTCATCATGCTGGTTTCATCTGTTTTATTACTAACCTAATTCATAATATTTAGAAAAGTAGTGACTTATATGGTATTGTTGTTTAGTATTTGCTTTCTGAACAATGCTGGGACAAAGAATGCAAAAAATCATTCAACGACATACAATCTCTCAAAGGCAATAATGGTGTTGGACTCCGTTGTACACATGGGAAGTTATGGTAATAATTGTGTGAAGAATAAAAGGAAAGAAACAGCTTGAGAGAAATTCAGATGCTGCATAATTTCACACTAAATGTTATCTTCGGATAGAAAACATAAAGATTTCTTCAGATAGCACGCGACTGAGAGACTTTTCGTTTGATTTGGCGGATGACAATTTGTTTGATTCACATCACCCAGTGTAAGAAAAGTAACAAAAGCAATGCTTCGGTCCTCCTCAGAGTAGAAAGATTGAGTTCAGATGGTTTGACACTGAGTGATAACCAACAGAACTAAAATAAATTTTACTGCAGCACAACTAGGTTTTTCCATAACTGTGCACTGAACGACAACCCACCTACTCAAAAAAAAAAATGTCTTTGCTTCTCTCTTCACCTGTATGTACAAGGCTGGAATAGTAATCTAAATGTCTTTATTGATCTACACAGTGGGAAGGTCTCATGGGTGACTGTAAGGTGTCTAACACAGCTGTCAACAGTAAAACTCCAAACACCATTTAATAAAACATATACTTTATTTTCTTGGTGCAAGTCAGTCATTGCACTAGTCACTTCATTTTCATCCCATTGTCATTCCACAACAAAATTCATTCACAATCAACATCACTGTCAACAAAATCACAACAAGCAACTAAACGGCGATCTTCAGAGGTTAATGTACGCATAAAGCCACAAGTTCAACTCCTCACACAGGAGCACACACACTAGCTTATTATACTCGCAGAAGGCTCGACATCAGGTCTTCTACTGTAGCCAGTTCTGGAAATGGAGGTCAGATGAACATAGTATAGTTTATGTCTAAGGAGAAAGTAGCTCTTATTGATCTTTTCTAATATTTCTAATAAATCATATAATCTGAGACTTCTCTGTTATATTCACTGATATGCTCTAATACAGAGAGGCTTGAAAATAAATCTTGTGTCAAACCATTCCCTTCAACAATTCAAAATACAATTTAAACTCAAAGATCCACTTATCAGCTTTTTGGAGCTTTTGACTGCGTCTCTCCAGTGAAGGCAGCTGGCTCCTCATTTCATCATTTTCCTGATAACAGATACACTGCTGTCAATCTCACAACAGAGCAGGAGGAAAGATTGTGCTTCAGATTATCACAATTAAACATGAAAAAACTCGGGTTATCTTCCATTGACCATTACTTTCGCTGGTTTAAATAAGAATAAAACTTTGTTGTTTGTCGTATCTGGTTAATGTGCTGTCTGCAGCCAGGAGTCTGTGGATGGTGTGTGTTTAGTGAAACAATGTAGCTGCATCATGCTGTAATGCCCCACATAAACTTTGATTCATATCATATCAACTTTCAAGTTTCAGACTTGACTTGATTTGACTCAAACTTCATTATCAATCATCAGAGGTACTAGTTTAATTAAATCAGCAGCATCTGGGTTGTGTAGCTATTTTAAAAATCAAGTATGGTACAGAGTGAGAGTGGGACCAGTAGCCAACCTGTCCTGTGAATTTACTACTTTAGACAAAAGTGTAGTGTTGCTGTACGTTCATCTCTTCCAAAGGATAGTAACTGGTAGCTTCATGAGCTACATCTTCAAAGCGGCTTCCCCAACCCTGCAAAACAATCACTCAGCCACCTCTTGGTCGGTGTTGGATGTGAATGACCACAAGTTTTCTGTGGTGGAATGTGAGCCGTTGACTTACACCAGAGTTTTATTTTCAGCATCTGCAAGATGTACCTCCAATTTGTTGTGACTGTACGGACTCTCTGCATGACCACTACATGTCTCTGTGTAGAACAGGACCACACAAGCTTCCTTTGTTGAAGAAGGCTCTGACACGCAGGTGAAAGCTCTGAATAGCTAGCAAGTGGACCTTTGAGCTTGGATTATTTTCTTACACAAACAGTTCCCAAAGGTCACGAATGGCCAAGCTGCTCATTCCCTTCATAATAAAAACAGTTTCCACACATTCACTGCACTAATGTAAATACATGAAGAGTACTCATAGGCAGAGCAGATGACTGAATTATAATGTGTGTGATGAAGTGCCATAAAGGAAAGGACTTCACATAAACCTAAATAAAAAATCAATCAAACACAAATGTCAGAAGCAGATGTGCATGTTGAAGTAAAGCTGATGTAGACGGGGCGACACATGGAGCTCCCAGTGGTCTCCAACCAGCCATTCCCTTCTGCTTACTCCAGGAAAGGCTTCTGTGGCTCGACCAGTCTCTTTGAGTCCAGCACACTGGGTACACCTCCGAACACGCTGCAGGTCGACCCTCCTCCTCTGCTCTCACACAGGCAGGTCGTCTTACTAACCAGGTCCGTTTTATCCAGCAGCCGGGGGGCTGGTGTTTGGGCTCCGGAGGGGCCGGGCAGTGTCCTGCTCCCCTGATCTGTGCCCTGGATGGTGCAGCGTCTGGAGAATCGTGGTGGTCTATGCCCCCCCTGTCAGTCTCCTCTCCAGCCGGTCCAGCTTGGCTAGGTTTTCCTTCAGAAGTTTGGAACCAGGGCTCAGAAGCAGGGCTCGCTGGTAGTACATTCTGGCCGCTGCATAGTCTCCCTGCACACACACACACACACAAGAATACACACATTACAAACAATGTGTTCAGTTTAACTCAACTGAAATTAATGCTACAGGATGCTACAATGCTTCTCTCGTCACGCTTCAATTCATGACGAGAGAAAACAAGTCTACTCTCTAGTAAAATTACTCTATCTGGAGTCGAGTATATTACACGACTACATGATGTGTGAGAATCAACGTCGCTACAAAATACCACTACATCATCTTTGAGGTTTAAGTTAAACTTCATAGTCTAACTAAGGTTTAACCTAACACCTTTTTTCTCTTATTTCTGATTCATGCATCAAGATGTCCCTGAGAAGTGGAAGTGATACTAAAAATATGGTGTTTACATATGTGACTGAGGTTGGACTCAGAGGAGGACAACGCTTGATTAAAATTATGGCAATTGAGCATTGTGGGTTTTCTAAGCATTTTAATTGCCTCCATGAACTGTGTGTCACAGCAGCCATTTTGACATGAAATAGTAAGGGCAGTATCGTCCAACTAAAACGTGACCAAGACCTGAGTGTATTGAGACTGAGACAATAGCAAGACTTTGAGGGGTTGAGACCAAGTCAAGATCAAGACCAAGGTATTGCAAGACCGACATAAGACCAAGACCACACAGTATATAGCATACTTAGGTAGCTAATATTCACAAAAACTGTTTGGATGAAGCATGGTTTCTACATTGAATCACCTCATTAAGCGTTACCTTGAGGTATTTACACTGCTGTGTGTTCTTTTGGACACTGTTTTTCAGAAGAACTGTTCGTGGTTTGGGAAACGGAGTCTTATTCCAGAAGATTTGGCTGATGTCTCCTCCCAGACAGTTAACAAATAAATCGGACAATGCACAGGCAATTAAGTGATATTGCCGTGGTTGTGGTCTTGAAATAAAATCCTGAGTCCTCTTTGTCTGAGCCTGAGAGTAAAAATGCAGTCGATTCGAGATGAGACCGTAGAAAAGTGGTCCTTGGTCTCACAAAGAACAAGGACTCAACACCGTAGTACAGTCAAGGCAGGTATTTCCTACTAACTAAGGTTCAGTTCCATTAAGTGCAGCAGAGACTTTCCAGTTGAGCCAACACGCACCACAGCAGCAGCCTGACTCTGTTTGGAATGGAACCTTAGTTAGTATCACTGGTAACACCTGTGTTTACTACTTCATGTCAAAATAGCTGCTGTGAAAAAGGTCTGTCCCCACTGTGAGATAATATGCAACAGTTTATTGTCACAGTAGTCATTTTTAAGGTGACACACACAGAATCTCAGCTGATTCTTTGCAGGGTCGCATGGGGCCTCTGTATCACCATCACAACACACAACATTAAGTTTTCTCACTCACACAGTAATGATGCAATATGGTAATTATGGAAAGCAAGAACTGTGGATAATGATGGCCAGGATGTGTTTATGTATCTGCATGTTTGTCTGGAGTTTAATGTGCAAAATGTCCCATTATACCTTTTCCTCCCTTTGGCTAGAGCAAAGCGCATAAAACTGTTTGTTTTTCTTTTCACTTATCGCAGTACGGCACACTGTTGCCATGTTTGGACTTTAGAAATGAAGTTCTGTTTGCTACCTTAATGTGCTGAATCCCTCCCATGTTCATCCAGGCCTGAGACTGGTCAGGTTTGAGTTCCACAGCCAGCTTGTAGCTCTAAAAACAAAAACAGTCTGGTGTCAGTGTTAGGCAGAACAACCTTTATCCGAGGAACAACAACAGGATTTACACTGTGATCTGATCCCAGCTCAGAACACTCCAAAGAACCTTTGAAAATATGATCATCCAAACCACATTTGAAGCATTTGAATATTATGTTCTTAATGTTTCCTGACCACACTGTGTGAAATGATGTCAAACTGCCATATGCAAACACTGGAGAAGTGATGTATGCATTGCTTTATATGTGGGGTGGAGATCTGAAGACAGACACACGACACTGATGCCATGTGTAATTGCTATCAGTCTCATCATGACTCTGGATAAAGTGGAACTGCACATAGTTAATCTGAGCTGTATCAAATGTCAAAGTGTTTTTCATCAGTGACTCTTGTCTAAAAATGGTTCAAACCGCCTCTTAGCTGAGCAGTAATGAATCACTGCACAGTGAACTGGTCTCCAGACGCTGATTACATGATTGATTCAAAACTGGAACAACGGTGAGTTAAAGAGTTGCTACCAAGCAGCAACCTCCATGGCTGTGAAGTGAAGTCAATACAGAAGTGCCAAAAACTGCAGTTCTCAGACTATTAAGGATTAGAGTTATGCAGAATTAACAGCATGGCCGCCTTGATCGACAGGTGGGTGCCATTACAGGCGTCTTGTTTGAGCAACCAGGCATCATTCGGCCTGCCTCAGATCCACCGATGATCCACGTCTTTGCTGATTTTTAAATTAGGCGGAAGTGGCAAGACTGCCAAGATGGTGGCGCCCAGAGCCACCACACTGAGCCTCAGAGCGGCTCTTGTGACGTCACGCATACGCTGTCCATTCTTTATGCTGTCAGTAATTGCTACTTGATTCCAGGACACCATTTTATTTTGTACTATACACTAGTACTCCACAGATAATAAGAATTCTAATAATCATTTTGCAACACAACTGACAGGTGTCAGCTCCTCTCCATTGACTGATTAAAAAAACATTACAGCAGTGGTCCCAACAATTTTGCTTCATGGGACCCCCTTTTCTATCAGAGTATACTGACTAAGTGACATATTTTATGGATAGTTATATGCAGAAGACAATTTGAATGGATTTTGAGCAGATTATTTCCTGTGAATGTTTCAGCAGAGGTAAGTTTTCGGGTAAGTTCAGTGTTTTCTTTAATTTTTTAACGGTTTACTTTTCTAATACAGGACCAGGCTGTTCAGCAGGACAGAGATTTACGGCTACTTCAAGGTCAACCAAAAACTTGCACTGTGTCTACACAGGCTGTATAGAGTGAAAGAAGCACGCTAGCAGAGCAGCAGCTTCAGTCCTTCATCTGTGTCTGCAGTACACAGGAGGAGTTCAGGCACAGTATTGTGTGTATAGAGTATGAAGAATCACTGAGTTTACACACATAAAACAGAAGAAAATAAATGTGACACATAAAAACACGCAGTGTGCATCATTACACTTTATGTTAGACCATTGCTTTCAGTGGACACACGCCTCTGAATTCATTCACCGATAGTAGCAGCTGGTAGCCACGGCTTCTATCCCATGCAAAGAATTGATTTTAGTGGCCCAGCAGGGGAGGATTAGAGCTTTCCACTGCAAATGTATCTCGGCTCTTCAGGAAAAGTGGGAAAGTATCTCCTACATACAGAAGACCACAACTGTTAACACATCAAAAAGCATTTGATTTGTCTGCTTAGATTTTATGAATACACTCCTAATATTTTTTTTTAATTAAACTACTTTTGCAAACCTTATAAAACGGGTAACTTTTCCTTTCTCTTTAAATCAAGTCTCAAAAAATGAATTCTATTTTCAAGGCCAGAATCTGATCAATAAACGGCAGCGGAAACAGCCTGCAGTATTTAAACCCTCAGCATTTGCACCTCATTTATTTATGTGTCTCATCTGCAGGGATTGGGGCGGTGCTGTGGATGTTTGAAGCAGCAGTACAGACTTTCTGCTCTGACACACTTGAGACAAAAAACAGACATAAAAGTCCTAAAATAAACCAGTTTAAAAGCACACATCAAACATGCTGCTCGCCTCGTGTTCGTTTTGCTCCTTCGGAGACTGAGAAATAACACAACATCACACCATTATCTGTATCAAATAATGAAGTAGTTTCCCTGCACAAACACTGCTCTCTTTAAAGCTACAGTGACCTTAGATGACCTCCACGGCTCTTCCTGTCTTGTTTCCACTCCATCTGTGTTTCCCACAAAGTCTCTCCTCGGTTTGTTTGCCCTCTCAGGCCCTTTTCTCAGGAAGCCAATCAAGGCTTGTGCAGGAAAAGCACCTTCCAGAAACATCCATCATTTAGATCTGTGCCATGGCTCTGCAGACAAGTTATTCACAGTGTGCCAACACGTCTGTTTGAATGGTAACTCCCAAAGTGAAATTGAAGGGTGGCAGGCCGAGGCAGCCCTAAAAGTAATCTCAGTAATGGGCTGGATGTCTTCAATGGTTGTTATGTCATTAGACCTGTCTTAGCAGGTTTTCTTCTCATTCTTTTCAGTCCATTTAAACTTTCAGTTCCATTGGCAAACTGTGTTTTGGAACTGAATATGCACACACTAAGCACCTGAAAATCATTTAGGGCTCAGATTTAGAGTTAAGAAACCCGACCTGGATGTGGGAGTTTTATTTGAGTCATGCTTCCAGCTCACATCAGGGTGGGTTAGATTATTTTCAAACATAACTTAATATGAACATTTTCCTTTTCTGTTTGACTCTTCCAATCAACTGTGCCGATGCACGCTGTGTTACAGGTAAATATGCAATGGCCACTGGGAAGCGGCAACAGAGAACAAGCGTAGCTAAACCTGTCAATGCCATCATTACACTCTTCTCCAAACCTTCCAACAATTACCTCCTCACAGTCAGCTGAAGCTGAGGCTGATAACATGATTATAGGTACCCGAGTGCATAAAGGCTCCTTTCAGCAGCAGCTTTGTTCCCGCAGCCATGTGAGCTTTAAATAAGTGATCTCCACTTAAATGACTAGTCTGTGTACCTCATTTGTGCTATGCATGCACTGACAAATGATCTGTCTAGCAGTAAAATTATTTTCAAACTCAGTCCTGATGATTTGCAGAGGTTGTTTTTGTCCTGTAAAGGCTTTGTTGTAGAAAGAAAAAACAACTTTGGTTGTGGTGGAAATTGATTTGAGATTTGAACCTGCCAAACACAAGGTCTTTGCAATTAATAAAACTCAACAGAAGAGAATTGTTCCAAAAGGAATAGAAAGAGTGAGCCATGACAAAAGAGACATAACGTAAGCTGAGATAGCCTGAACATTACCCTGTAGAGGTCAGGCTCCAACACCCCCAGACTGTGACTCTCTAGTGTTGGGTTATGCTCAAGCAGAGCTAGTTTGTATGACATGCTGTCACGCCATTGCAGAAATGAAAAATGTTCATAGTTGTTCCAAACAGCCGCTGTCAAGGGCGGAGTGACCCTTGCTGTCATAAAGAGGGGAGTGGAGGGGAATGAACTATGATTTAACAGCTGAAGGTTCGTGTTGTAACAGCTACTCAAAAGGTGCTAACAGCTTATTTTTTAAAATAACAGAAGCTTACTCGAAGACAGACCTACACGATGTGACGTGAAAATGTGATACTCTGTTACGTTGTAAGATATTTGTGTTTATGCCTTAACCTTGGACCTTCACTTCAATATTGGCATTGTTTTTAACGGGCTGAATATGACTTCAGGGCAGGAGGTTGGTGTGAGCTTCAATTGTGTGTCCAGTTGTCAGAAAACAGACAGGTTTTTCAGCATTGTTACATCTGGTGGGCAGACTGTGTTTAGATCCCTTATATTATACTTGAAGCAGGTGTCCTTCATGCTTTGAGAAGAAAAGCATTTCAAGCACTCGATGTCATAAAACGTGGCCTCAGTATAGATTTTTTTGGTCTACAGCCACTCCAGGGCTCCGTGGATAACAGAATGAAGATATTTACAGTGCTGCATTCAGCTGTTCACATGAAAAATGACAGAAATATGGTAGCGTTTTGTTTTCTTGTTAAAATGAAGTGATTCTCAGTCGATGTCTGGCCAAAAGCTCCAAAACAGCCAGGAATGGCCCTGTCTACAAGTTTGATCTGTTTCCACCTAAGAAATTACTTGAACACTGGAACTGGAATATCATTTACACACACTCTGACGTGAGCAGTGCATGTAATTTGGTACAGGCCATGTTTGCTAACATTACCTGTGCTGATCAGCAGCCACAGACTGTAGATGATGTATACTTGCTTAAAGCAGGGACAGCAGAGAGAGAGAGATCAGTACCTCGAAGGCTCGGTCCAGCTGGTTCATCTCTCTCAGCTGGTTTCCTTTGGAGAAATACAGCTCTGCTCTCACTGTCAGATCACTGGGATTCTGCTGCAGGGCCCGATCCAGAGCATCCAGAGCCTGGCACAGACACACACAGTCAATACACACAAACACACATTGAAAAAATCCCCTCCACTCAGAGTTGGGCGTCGTGCTGTTTGAGTGTTTTTCCTGGCGCGACTGTTGAGAGTCGCTGCTGGTTTAGAGCACAAATCACAGCAGGATCTGCAAAAAAAAAAAAAAACCCTTCACTTCTTCCTACTTTGAACCATGAAGGCCTCTGAAGGAGGGAAGGATGGAGGGAAGAGAAGAAGAAGCAGATGATGCAAAGGAGACAAAGTCTAAAGCAGACAGAAAGAACAGAGATGAAGAGGATGATGTGTTTGTCTGTCTCTGAGAGAGAACAGTACTGACAGAAAGGAAAGAGAAGGAGGCAATTTGTGATTGTGTGTGTGTGTGTGTGTGTGTGTGTGTGTGTGAAGACGCAAACATGGTCTATTATTCCTTTCTTTCTTGCTGCTCACACAGTAACATTTGGAGGCACTGGTATTCCACTTTAGTAAATAAAGTTATAGTTAGTGTTAATACATGAATAATAATGATCCAAACATAATTTATAGAAAGACGTTCTGCATAATTACTGACTACTTTAAGTACATTTTGCTGATAATACTTTTATACTTTTACTTAAAGGTGCAATGTGTTGGATTTGCAGATTGCAACCAACTGAATACCACTCGCCTCACCCAGTTCAAGCATGAAGAATAAACTACAGTGGCTATGAAACTCACAAAAAACAGAAAAGCTCCTATCTAGAGCCAATGTTTGGATTGTTGTTCTGGGTTTATGGAAACATGGTGGTCAGAGGACCCGCTCCCTCTGTAGATAAAGACTCATTCTAAGACAGTAAAAACATAACCATTCTTATTTTTTAGGTTAACATACACAAATGAAAACATAGTTATGCTTATTATATTCCATTTCCGCCAATAGATTCCCTCAAATGTTACACACTGGACCTTTAAGTAAAACTGAAAATGCTGGTATTTAATGATGGTATTTAATGTTCTGCATTTACTTAAAGGACCAGTGTGTAGGACTGCAACCCCCTCGCCTCACCGTCTCCTTTCTAGTGTGAAGGAGAAACTACGGTGGCTGTGAAATGTGTGAAAAACATAAAATGTTCTATCTGGAGCCAGTGTTTAGTTTGTCCATTCTGTTTTGTTTAAAAAAAAAAAAAAGTTATGATTATTATATTCCATTTCCACCATATTCTATAAACGGAGCCTCCTAAATCTGACACAGTCTAAATGATTCTTCCCCACACTGGTCAGAGTAATGACCAGAGTGGATGCACATGCACAAACTGATGAGGGGTGTACACACACCCACACACAGGCAGCTCTGTGTAGCATCCCATATGCAGCAAGCAGAAAACAAATCCCTTTATTTATTTTAGTTAGTTATTTTCCTTTTATAATGCTGCACAAAGAAATGTCCAAGTGGAAGTAGCTCCTCCCTTCCTACTGGAACACTTATGTTCTATTGATGAACTCGAGTTGAGGATTTTATTTACACAGAATTCAGATTTACTGTGAAACCCGGTCACAGAGAGAGTGAAAGACAGGCAGCTGATGGAGGCGATAGAACAGAGTGGGAGGATGAGTGGCAGCAGCTCGCCAGCAAATGGCCGCTGGTCTGATGTACAGCAGAGGTGATTAGTTTCCACGGAAACTGTCTCCTGCTGAGAGTTTATCATTCCAGAGTGTGAGTGTCTCAACACGCTGTGCAACAAACACCAAGGACATGAGACACACACACATTTTCAGTCTCACACACACACACACACACACACACACACACACCTCTGTGTAGTTGCCACGCTTGCTGTAGATGGCAGAAAGGAGGCGGTAACATTCGATACAGCTGCCCTCTCTGGATATGATGTCCAGGGTCATCTGCTCTGCCTCTTTGGTACGACCTGCCATGGCTAAGACCTGAGCCTGGGACACAAATACAGTGTGTGTCAGCAAGTGTGTGTGTGTGTGAGTGCGAAACGAGAGAACAGTTTTTTCAGGATTTGGCAAAGTGTTGAAGTCCAGGCAGATGTTGTTTTGGTGAATATTCAGGATCCTGGCATTGCATGATTCAAAGAGAGAGAGTGAGTGTGTGTGTGTGTGTGTGTGTGTGTGTGTGTGTGTGCGTGTGTGTGTGTGTGTGTGTGTGCTCACCAGAGCCAGCCAGATGTCGGTGCTGTCGGGCTGCAGGGCGGCCGCCTCTCTGTACACCTGCAGGGCCTCCTCGTAGCGACCCGTGTTGTAGTACAGAGCTCCGAGCGGAGTCAGGATGTCCACCTTCCTCGTCACCTGCAGCGCCCTGCAGGCAAAGGTCAAAGGTCACAACCACGACTTTAAATAAAGTGTTCAGGTTTAATTGATAGTGATCATGGTCAATACATGGTCAGTCATGGTCAAGACTGCATTTCCCATAAACCCTGTTTCTTTTTTAATCGAGGAGCTACTTGCTCTCTTTACAAAATAAAATGTTCGTATTGTCCTGTTTGATTTGTAGTTTTATTGATAGTGTTTGAGTTTCTATTACTACTTTCCTGCAGTTTTGTCTTTGTTAAGTAAGTTGAGCGGTTCAGTCTGTCCAGTTCTATTCAGTTTATGTAAAATGATGTTTTTATGGGCCCAGAACTTTGTTGCATTTCTGTAAATTGTTTTCTTTCATTCTGAGTAAATAAAACCTGATGTGATTTTAAAATTCACCCCTCATGCCTGCCAGCTCGGCCCCTCACAGGCTGACTCACAACAGGCCAGAACACTGTGGCCAAAAACCACTTCAGTGTCCACGCTGTGTACACACAGCCAGCTAGTGTTCACTGCACTGCATTTATACAGTGTTTTTCTAGACCACTAACTACTCAGAGTGATTTATAACACTTTACCCATTCACACACATTGATGGCAAAGTGAAAATCTGCTCATTGGGACCAGGTTAGGGGTTCAGTGCCTTCCTTAAAGACACTTTGACACTAGAAAACCGCTCTGCCTCCCACTGACCATCTGTTCTGTAGGGAGCAGTGAATGAGTGAATAAAGGAGTGGTTTTTAAATATACTACTTAGTGCTAGTCTCTGCTTGTGGTAATTATACCAAATGAATCAAATGTGGATTAATCTATGCTAAAATATTACATGCAGGATCTCTCCCTTTAAATTTCTCAGACATTTTGTTTTTTTTTCTAGGAGCTGGAGGAGAAGATCGAAATTAATTTAATATCTGTGTGTTGGCTTCAAGACCAGTGGAAAATGAATTAGAAGATCAATATTAAAGACTGGATTCTTGATGACTGCTTTCTGATTTTCTTATAGGATTCTGTTCATTGACTATTTCAGAGTTTCCCATAAGGCTGGAGGGAGATTTACTGATGATTATTTTTCCTTCTTTCTCCTTCAACTTTGTTTTTGTCCTTCTGGGAGGTCAAAGGTCAAAGCAACGGAGATATATTTAGGCTTTTATGACTTTACTCACCTCTTGTACCAAGACTCAGCTTCTTTGTTCTCATTGGATGATCGTAGCAGGCGGCCCAGGTTCACCATGGCAACATAATGCGCTGGTTTAAGTCTGACAGCTTGTTGGTAGTGAGCGGCTGCCAGCTCCCCCTCTCCTGAACGGGAGGAGAGAGCGAAGAGGAAGGAAAGGAAGTGGAAGATGGAGGGAAGGAATGAAGGAGAGGAGAGGAGTTATAGAAGAGTACAGAAAAAACAAAGGATGTTAAAGAAGTCAGGCAAGAGACAAATAAAAGGTGGAAGAAACTGTTTTAGATGTTTGTCACCAGATTTGACCTCCTACTGTGTTTATGATAATGACATCACCAACCATCAACCATGCAGGCAACGTTTGCAGTGTGTCCCTGTTAGAGAACACTTAGATCAGCCCTCATCACTTGAAAAGACTACTCTCACTGAAACTTCACAGGGTGAAGTCGTTTTCTCTTGATAAATTATCTCCTTATTACAAGACATCTACCTTTTGTTTCCTCGTGTAAAATGAAACTGTTCTCACGAGAAAAGGAGCTTTGTTAACGATAACGAAATAATTAACTTGTGATCTTGAGAGATAACGACACGGACGTTTTTTGGCTTCCGTACATATGAGAGGCGAATGACTGATACTCACAGGACCACGATGCTGTGTTTTAGTTCAAGAAATAAAGAAATGTGTTGACTTCACATCACTGCTGACCATTTTCCATAGTTGGGTAGTAAAGGAAAGTTCTTTACATTTAATCGTATAGACTTAGCCCTATTTTGAAGCAGCACTCCAAACAAACATGAGGGGGTCACTGGTACAGTGCAAAGTGAGTTCTGAGTATTTTAGTGGAAAATGTGTCTACTGAAGCACCGAGAATAAACGTCTCGTTCTCATGTGACGTTCTCTTCTGACTCATTTAAAGGTCCAGAGTGGCAGATATAGGGGGCTCTAATTACAGAATAGTCCACCATGTTGAACCACCATGTTTGGATGCTTAGAACACTCTGGATAGGACCTTTCATATTTTTCATGCATTTCGTGACCACGGTAAAGTAGATAGATGTCACTACACATTGGTCCTTTAGTCAGTTTAGCGAGTAGATACATTTAATCAATATAAAAAATAACTTTTAATGTGATTGAAGCAGAAACGTTGGTCTGCATTTATTTCTAAATGAATGAAAGATTCTCACAGTATCTGTTGTCCAAAGCTGCTTTACTGTATACTAATTCATTAAATCCCTGCAGCCATCTACAGATTAATCTGCCATCAGAAAGCATAATGCCTCTTGATGCCTTCAGATGGCAGATAAATCTGTAGCGTCTGATATGAGTGCTGTGTCAGAGCTCAGTGACATTCTGAGTTTCTGTAGCTGAACAGTGACTATTTGTAAAATTCTCATCAGGGTTCCTTAACTACTCACCCACAACACAATTTCACAAAACCCTGACATTCACTGTGACACCTGTCTCAGAAAATAACTTTTTTTTCAAAGTTGAAATGTTTCAGTAAATGGAAAATGGAATAAAATGGCCTTCTTCTTTCAGATTTAATAAATAAAGCTTCATAACGTGCGTTCATAAACATAGCTGACGCAGACACTTTTTTACCAAGGTGGACATTTCATTGTTTTTTGTTGACGTCACTACTTCCTGTCTGAAGTCCTGAACATCTCTTCAGCTCTTCCTGATTTCTTCTGCGTATACACTGAATACATTTTGTTTTTGAGCCTTTTTTGAGGCAGTCTCTCCTGACTGGAATCCAGTTGGGAGCAGAGGCTGTTGCTTGGTGGTTTGTTAAGTAGCTTTGCCTTCTGAGGATTTAGAGTGTGCTGATGCAAAGCATTGCAATCATCTGCTATGTGGCTGGAAGTCTAATTTAGAACACAACAAGAAAAATTGGGAATTTGCAATAAAAAAGGCTGTTATTCAGCAGAAAACAACACGCTTTCAACAGACACACACTGTAAATGGACAAACAAACAAACAAGTCATTTTGGCAGAAAAGATAGAGACTAATTATTTTGCAGCAAGTTTGATTTCTCTGGCTTCAAGTTGCTGCAAAGTAGCTGCCTGGAAGGTAGAAAATCAATCTTAAAAACTTCAAGCTTCAAATTATTGTTAACGTGCATCAGTAAAACCCAGCACGGCCCTTAAGCCATTATGACTGAACTGTTTGTTTATGTGAACCTGTGTATGACTATGCAGTACAAGGCTATGGCGTCGATGTTTACCCATCAGCGCCTGGGCCAGAGAGTGGCTAGATTCAACTCACCTGTATCCACCAGAAACACGCCGTAGTTATTATGCAGGTCGGAGCTGTCCGGACAGTTTTCTATACCTTTCAGATACACTTCATTGGCTTCAGCAAAGCGTTTCTGTGGGAGAAGCAGAGGAAATGAATTCAGGATTAAAACTGGAATGAACCAGACCAAGACCGAGACCGAGGTTACAGGAAGCTGGAGTGTACAACTGAACAGACTTCTCTGTTGGTGTTTTATAGCTGTCTGCAGAGAGATTAACCATCTACAGTTAAAGCTAATATCATTCATTTGTGAGGCAGTGTTGAGTCACAACATGCCTCCAGCCACGAAAGTCAAATGTAGTACACGTGTGACATGTGAGAGCGTTCTTTTTGTGTTTTCTGGATGTTTCACCTGCTCAGCATAGAGTGATGCCAGACTGGAGTAAGCATCAGCAAAATGTGGACCGAAGCGTATGGAGTCCTTCAGCAGAGTCACAGCTTCTTCCTCCTTCCCCTGGGCCCTGGAACACATCATCATCATCATCATCATCATCATCATCATCATCATCAGTAGCAATAATTAGAGTCCTGAATGATATATCGATATTGGTCTATGGCAGAAATATTGATATCTCCATAAATAATATTATCTGATATTTGATATGCATCAATATTAAAATAGTTTTTTTTCCTGTATATAATGCAGAAGGAAGTGTTTGTGTTAATAGTTCTCCTTTACATTTATCAGTATCAGCCTCCTCAGTCAATCAGACTTTACCAACAATATTATCACACTTGCACCCTCATCAAAAATCATCATCACTATAAAAATAATCATCTTCATTAGTAGCAATAGTATGATACTTTCAATCACAAATTAGAAACTTTTGGTTTATTGTCATGCCGTTGTACACATTCTGTATAATTATAATTGTATAATACATGTCCACAAAACAAGCAGCACAAACACACACACACACACACACACACACCTAGACACACACACACACACACACAGACACACACACACACACACACACACACACACACACACAGAGTTTTTGGAATGTTTTTATTTGAAAGTGTTTTTGTTTTTTTTCTTTCATGTCATTGAACTCCTTTCATGTCCACGGAACTCGATGATGTCACAGTCATGTGACATGTTAATTTCGCATATAGACTATAAGATGAACCCAGTCAGTCTCACTCTGTTTACCTTCAGAGAGAAGAACACAAGTGAGTTATTCTGTGTTTGGAAACATTTGACTGCAAAAATGTCTTCCCCAAGTTCAACTTCAGGTAATTCTAAAGAAAACAACAAGGACACACCAGCCATACCATATGAAGTACAGAAGCATGATACACTGTTCAGCAGCACCACACGCTATCAGGTTTTAGACTTTAACGGTGAGGGATCTTTTGGAAAAGTTGCCAAATGTCTCAATATAATGACAGGCAATCAAGTGGCAGTGAAGATCCACAAAGACAATGAAGATGTCTCAACAATCATTCAAGAGGAGGTCGAAATGCTACGAGTGATCAGGACTCTAGATCCAGACAAAAACAACATTGTCAATTTCTTGGAAGATTTTAAGTTCAACAACCTCTCCTGTCTGGCCTTTGAAATGTTGGACAGGAGCCTTTGGGACCTAATGGAAGAGAGAAGCTGGATTCCATTAAGTCTTAATGAAATTCGTCCTGTAATCCGCCAGCTCATGGTAGCATTTGATGCTTTAAAGAGCATTGGTATCCTCCATACGGACTTAAAGCCCGACAATATAATGCTGGTCAACCACAAAGATCAGCCATTTAAAATCAAGCTTATTGACTTTGGTCTGGCCAGACGGGTGAGCGAAGTGCACATCGGAACAATAATGCAGCCTTCTTCATTTCGGGCTCCAGAGGTGACCTTAGGCCTACCTCTGACTGAAGCCACTGATATGTGGGGAGTAGGATGCATGATGGCATTCTTGTATTTTGGTAGGGAGCTTTTCCCTAGAGAATGTTCATACAATTTGATTAGATCTATAGTGCACCTGCTGGGTCAGCCTGCAGACCACTTGTTGATTGCTGGAGTATACACCCGGGCATATTTCAGCCTGAATGAGGACCCCCACAGTCCAGGGTTCAGGCTGAAGTCACCAGATGAGTTCAAAGAGGTGACAGGTATCGAAGCCCAATTTATGTTCACGTTTTTTGACTTTGTTGAGAATTTAGAAGATGCGGTACGATCATACCCAGCCAAAAAAAGCGATATTGAGTATGACGATAGGATGGCATTCCTAAGCCTCCTCAAGTCAACTCTTGATCTGGATCCTGAGAGGAGAGTCACGCCCAGCAAATCTTTGAAGAACCCTTTTCTTTCCATGGTTCACCTGGAAAATAAGATGGACACCAGCTCATATCCAGATGAGGCACTTCAGTGCATGACTTTTTCGCCCTTGAATCATCTAGAGAAGACGGATTCCAGCTATGAAAAGTCAGACCCTCAAGCTATCGAGGCTGACTCAAACATAGAAGATGAAGACAGATGTTCAGACATTGAGAGCTACATCTGTGAAGAATCACTCACCAACAGCCTGAATGGTTACGATGCGGACATGGAGAACAACAGCGAAATGTCTTCTGATGTCGAGAGCAGCACTGATGGAGATACACACACCAGTGGTAACAACACAGATGTTGAGAGCTCCGTTGATGATGACCATATACGACTGACCAGAACGACATGCTTTGACAACCTGTGTTTCACTGATGAAGACGATATTAAGCCAGTCTCCAGTTATTCCAGTGATGAAGATAACACAAAAACAACCGATCCAACCGAGCCAAGTCTTCATTTTGATGAAGCTTGCTCAGAAAAGAGACCATCTTCCCCTGTTTTCTGTGGAGAAGATTTACCCCAAGTGGACTACGAGGAGCTGCAAGTGGCCCACATCATCAATGAGGAGAAGTTCACCAACGAGCTCCAGGCGGAGAAGAACAAGAACAAGTTTCTCCAAGAGGAGATCCACAACTTGAGGGCTGAGCAGGAAGCCCTCCGTCAAAAGATGGCAGAGGAGATCACTATCATGCAGCAAAACGCGCTTGAGAAGGAGAAGATTTTTGGGAGAGAGCTGGACGAGCTGAAAACTCAGCTCAGTGTTCAGATCTCACTCAACCTGAAGCTCTCCACTGAGCTCAAGGCTGAGAGAGAGGCTCGCCAAAAAATCACCGGCCGTGATGACGACTGTGAGAATGAGCCCAGCAAGCAGCAGGAATCCATCCCTAATGCAGAGCCCCTTGAAACAACAAAAGAGGCTGAAGTTCCAGAGGAAATGCTGTGCGAGCAGCAGGAGACCATCAGTCCTGCACCGGCCCTCAAATCCCAGAAAGAGGGAAATCTTCCACAGAGGACAGCAGAACCACCTTCTGTCTGGAAGAGAGTCCGTCACTTTCTGGGGTTGAGGAAACCAAAGAGGTGGAAGAAGAAGAAGAGGGAGGAGGAGTAAGATAACATCAAGTTTTGTGGGTTTTCTCCAGGTGCTCTGGTTTCCCCCACACGTCCAAAGACGAAAAAAAAAAAAAAAAAGAAGTCACTGAGGAGAAGCAGTGCGAGCAGCAGGAGACCATCAGTCCTGCACCGGCCCTCAAATCCCAGAAAGAGGCTGAAGGAAATCTTCTATACAGAGGACAGCAGAACCACCTTCTGCCTAGAAGAGAGCCCGTCACTTTCTGGGGTTGAGGAAACCAAAGAGGTGGAAGAAGAAGAGGGAAAATAACATCAAGTTTTGTGGGTTTTTCTCCAGGTGCTCTGGTTTCCCCTAAAAAAAAAAAAAAAAAAAAAACAATGAAAAAAAAAAAAGAAAAAATCAAAGTTCAGATATTGTTATATTATGTTAAGTTTTTATAGTTGTACAGTTGTTGGTTGGAACCTGGGGCATTTTTACAGAATCTTCCTCTGTCTGTGTCTCAGTTTAGGATGACATTACAGAAACATGTCTCCTAAAATGATTTCAGGATTTGAATTTAGCTGATAATATCCTAAACTGAATATAAAAATACAATATTGATTCAAATATTTAATTATTTCTGCAATTAATTGTTTATGCTAAATTCATATTTTGTCCTTCACAGTCATTGCGGAAGGCTTTTTTTTAAGCTACATTACAACCAGTTCATTATTATGGTCACTTACTTTTTGCATTATTATTTATATCATGGTCACTCACTTTTGCAATATTATTTATATCATGGTCACTTACTTTTTGCATTATTATTTATATCATGGTCACTCACTTTTGCAATATTATTTATATCATGGTCACTTACTTTTGCAATATTATTTATATCATGGTCACTTACTTTTGCAATATTATTTATATCATGGTCACTTACTTTTGCAATATTATTTATATCATGGTCACTCACTTTTGCAATATTATTTATATCATGGTCACTTACTTTTGCAATATTATTTATATCATGGTCACTTACTTTTGCAATATTATTTATATCATGGTCACTCACTTTTGCAATATTATTTATATCATGGTCACTTACTTTTTGCAATATTATTTATATCATGGTCACTCACTTTTGCAATATTATTTATATCATGGTCACTTTACTTTTTGCATTATTATTTATATCATGGTTACTTTACCTTACAATATTATTTATATCATGGTCACTTTACATTGCAAGATTTTTATATCGTGGTTACTTTACCTTACAATATTATTTATATCATGTCACTTTTACCTTCAGTACTTGTTTTTTGCACATTGTCTGTTGTTTGCCGGCTGTTTGTTCTTTTGTTTTATTGTGTAGGTTATAAGATACTCTGTTCGTTGTGTTTTGCCCTTTCTACTTTAATTCTGTAGTGTATATTACACTGCTGCTGTAATAAGTACATTTCCCCGTTGTGGGATAAATAAAGTACAATCTAATCTAATCTAATCTAGCAATAAAAACTGATTACAACATGAAATTAATATGTAGAATACCTCAGAGTCTTACATATGGAACCTTCAAAGGTATAGTTGTGGTATTTTGAAGAAAGGTTTTATGAGATTCTTCTAGCTATAGTAAAGAAATAGAGCTATGCACTACTGTGGACAGGGTCAGCAGAAAAATATATTTTGTCACACAATAATCAATATCTGTAAGTGGACACCACATTAAGAACATTTTCATTGCTTAGCCTTGCTGTCAGACAACCTTTTTAATTTGGTGCTAACTTCCAACAGCTGTCTGATGGCAATGCAAATATTACAAGCAATCATTTGACATTAAGGGGCCACAGACCTTGTGGTAAAGACAACTTTCCCAGTAAAATAACATGACATGTTTGGTATCAATAGATTCATTGCAGTCATAAAACACAATCCCTCAGAAATCATTTAATTCCATGTCCTATTTTGACTAAACAAAAAAAATATAAAGAAAAACAATGACAGTCAGAGGTTTCATTCCTATGTCAGCACTGCAAAAAACACAACAAAGGGAACTGCCCCATCTAAATAATTTATTATTTATGGCCTGCTAGGATTGTCAGATACTGTATGGCTGGAAGATTTGGCTTTTTTGGTTGACATAATGAAGCATTTGAATGTGCTAAATGTTAACTTCTAAGGACATAACTGCTGGTTATATCTGTAGATGTGACACAAAATATTACTTTCTGAATGATTTTGTTAAAGAGAAGAAGAAGAGTGATACGTTTTAAACTTAAATGTTAACAGACCTTGCATTACTCATAATAAGTCATGTTTAAAATGAACATGAGGTTAAGATTTGTATCAACTTCATGCAAGTTTAACGTGTTCCATACAATTTATTCTGTTATCTGACTTCAGAAAGGCAGAACTGGTTTTTAGATTTGTTCACGCCTGATTGGCTTAGATTGGGTTACATTGTCATTTAAAAAAATGTGACAATGAAAATAAAATTGTTACAGAGCAGTGCATTTGTATGTAACTTTAATGTTAATTTCTTTATTTTTAAAATGTTAGTATTGGCCCCCGGGCATCTTCACAGTGTCAAATCTGACCCTCTTTAAAAGAAGTTTGGACACCCCTGTATTATATGATAATTGATTATAACTATATGTGCTCTGCGATAAGCTGGCGACTTGTCCAGGGTGTACCCCGCCTCTCACCCAAAGTCAGCTAGGATAGGCTCCAGCCCCATCGTGACCCTGATGAGGATAAGAGGTTACACATAATGGATGGATGGATTACACCTATAAACTTCACTGTCCATTCTCCATTATTGTCCGTTATCTCATACATGATTTCCTGTGAAAAGTGCAGGCAGGGTTCTAACATCCTTTGGAGGCTGCATAATGAGTCGGTAGTCTCCATTAATCCGGATCCTTTCAATCCTACACCTGCCAAACACCAGGCCACATATACTAAATAAACTGTGTCATTCACTACTCTTCTTTTAAGCAGTACAATCTCATTACAACATATGACAGTCCATCCGCCTAAGTAGCTGCCAGTAATCTAAACTATTATCATAGACAATAAGCAGTTGTTGCTGCTGACACAGTGGATCAGTGTAACTTCCTGCAGACTCAGAATCAGTATCACAGATCTGGATTCAGAGTCAGATCCACAGATCCATCCTGCTCGACTAAATCCATACGGAGCTATAAACACAGGGGACTCAAGAGACTCAAGAGACCTGTGGATCGCTCGCTGATCCAGCAGAACCAGGTGACCCAGATTCACTGATTCAACTGAGTTTAGTGGATCATTTCCTCCACACAGCACGAAACAAGGCAGATTCAGACTCTGATGGGTTTCAGGGAGTTGTGTTGTCAAAAAGACTTCACCCAGTCAAATGTAAGAAGCCAAACACAGCAATAACCACGATAATAGATACCTCATTTAAAACACAAACACTTGTTTTGGTGTAGCTGAGGCTAGTATAGCTCATAGGCTAAAACCAACGTAAGAGGACAAGAGTAGAGTAACGTAATTAACATAATATGAATGCTTCTACACTGCCACACACCCACACACACCCACACACACACATATATGCATGCACATACACATACACACAGCAGCAGGAGATCGATGGCTCAGTTGGTCTGTTTGTTCTCACAGTTGCACTGATAACACAGGGATGGTAATGGAGCTGAGCCGTCATAATGGACTTCATTTCAGCTTCTATTATTGATGTAATTTTCTATTAAGGCCAGCAGAGCTCAGGGCAGTCCACGCAGTTTGACCACAAAAACAAACAAACAGAAAAACTCCACGGCTGTATAAAGAGCTCGTCAGATTACAGCAGCCTAGTCAGGCGTCGGAGTAATTGATGACTCTCATTTAGCGAGCGTGGTGAATCATTCATTTTCAGCCCTACAGCATCCGACTGCAGCATAACTAATACAACAACATCTTCAGCTGACCGTTCATTTCCAGTGCAGAGGCTACCTTTCAGAATATTTCACAGCTCTGTTTGTGTCCACATTGACACGCCATGACTTCGAGGTTCTGCATCATTAGTGAGATGAATCATGGTCAATACAGTTTAATAACGGTTTGTTGATTGAAAGCTATCTAGGTGACACCCCAAATATTTAATACACAGCTAATCAAACAGGTACAATCATAGTCAAATTAATCAAACTAATCACTGTCAATGCAGTGTCTCTCCTAACTTGTAATGATCTCTGATGGTCCTTACACGGATCACTTTACCTTTCAAACCACTATCAGACTTGAGACAAAGTCACTGGGTTGCAAATCACAAGACGCAAGTAAGTCCCTGATCTTGGCTATTTTAAGTCCAGAATCAAGATCCAGTTCAAGACTAATAAGTCTAACAATAAGTTTGAGTTCTGAGTCCTAAACAAGTCATTACACAGCGTTTTCCCGAAATTAAAAAGGACACACAACAAGTAGAGAGAGCAGGAAATGTAAACTGTAAGACTTAAATGAAGGTGCAACAGTTCAGCGTAGTGTGAGCTTCCAAGCCTCACCAAGAATACCTCAAAGTTTTTTTTAGCATGGCAACGAAAAACAATTTTATATCCAGAGAAATCAATAAAGCAAGTCAGGCTTTCATAAATAAATCATAAGTCATTTTCTAATTAATAGAGCAGGTTCTGTGGAACTCACAGACTCATTTCAGTTTGTATGAAAGGTGCTCCATCTATTCTCCAACATGCGGCCAGTGTGTGTGTCTTACTTGAGGAGGTTTCCCAGGTTGAACAGAGCTCGGTTATGCTGAGGGTTGATGCCCAGTGCTTTCCTGTAGTAGCGCTCAGCCTCTTCTGGGCTGCGGGTCAGAGTTCCCAGGTTGTTCATGGCGCTGGCATGGCGGGGGTATAACCTGAGAGGAGGGGAGGAAAGAAAAGACAGCAGAAGGAAGGACGGGAGAAGAGGAGGAGGAGGGAACATTTATTTATTTTGTATGAAAATGCAAATGCAACCTTTGACTTCAAGAAAATGAAACCTGAAGAGATTTTTTTCCACTTGGGGGCAGCAGAATAGCAGTGAACACAGCACTGACCTGCCACCTTTTAAGTTGATACTGTCAACAGATCAGTTGCTTATTTACTCAAGCGTGGAGCAACATTAGCATTCATTTGGAGTCGTGTAGAAAGTCATCTGCAACAGCCAGTCTAGCAGCTTTCTAGCTCTGGAACGGAGCATCGCTGTCAAACTGTGCTCATCTTTGGAATCACTAATGTCTGCACTCCTCCAGAGGGAAGCATACCATAACATGATCTTGATTGGACTAAGTGCCTTGTCACAGTGATAAGGATTATCTTCAGAGCAAATGGTGCAGATAAATCAGCAGTGAGTGTGTGGAGCCTCTCTGCTGACATTTACTGCTGCTCTCCATCACTGCTACAAAAGACCTCTCTGTAATTGAAATACACTTTTATAGTTAGTGCCCATAATGGTGACACAAGCCTGACAAGACGCCCGGGGCAAGAAGAGGGTGGATGCCGTGGCAACATTCTTTACAGTTTCTATGGTAACTTTGTTCCACGTGTTGATGGGGTCGGTGTTACACCGTGCAGACAGAGGAGCCAGAGATGAACTGCACTGATCAACAGACCTGTTCACTGAGAGCCTCCATGTCACTGAGAGCTGCTGGATCAACAGTCTGTAGAGTTTAACAACCAAAGAAAGATCCCCTTAGACTGTCACATCCTTCACAGTGCTTCTCCTCCCCACAGACCTGCAGGTCACAAACTCTGATCATTTCACTGAAGAAAACTTGGTGAGATGTTCATCCAGGGATAATAAGTTATTGGTTATCCTTTGTGTTCTCTGTCTTGTCTTTTCTCTTTGTGTAAACATTGAAATAGGATCAATATTTGTCATGTTTTATTCAATGAGGAACTTCCCACCTCATTTGAAAAAAAACAAACAAACAAACTTAAGCTTCATCTATATATGTTATGGTGTAATTATGGCGGCTCCTCGCATAGGCTGCAAAGATGCTGTAGCTGATGTACACCTTGTCAAAGATTGAAGTAAACATTAGAGACACAATAGAGGTGCAGCGGCCACAGAGATTCCACGTTGGTACAACTGTGATTGGTCAACTAGACTGCTTGTGTTGTTTTCTACAGGTTTATGATGGTGGTGAAGCTCAGAGAGAAGATGAAGCTAAGCTAAGAAACTAAGAAGAAGTTGTGTACTGTTGGAATTATAATTAAGGCATGAGACAGCCTTATCATAAATGATATATTTATTTAGCATTGTGGTGGTGCTGCCAACAGCTGAATCAAAACCTACACTGTAAAAATCTACATTGGGACTAGCGTTAGCTTGTTCCATTAAGAATAAATCCACCCTTCCACAACGCTCCGTGATCCAACCACTCTTCCTGGTTGTGGACAGTGAACATTTACAAATAAAGCTCATTATTCTTCAACAGATTATAGATTTGATCTGATGATGGCGCTAGAGGAAAACTAAGCGTCACCAAAGTTATCAGGATACAAAATCTCTAAATCCTTAAATACACAACTGAGGAGATGAAAGGAAGAATAAAATTACAGAGAATGAAAATAGAAAACATAATAAATATCTCTCCTTCACTCGGCTTGATGGATTATGAGCGAAGCTGACTGGTTCTAAACAGGAAGAAACAGCCAAAAAAAGAGACAGCTGTCAGAAAACTTTCTCTGTCCCTTCCTGTGGGAAAAAAACAAGGAGCAGAAAAGGAAGTTGAGCCTGCTTAATTAAAGTGAGAGTGAGTGGTCTGGTGGGTTTCAGGTTATTATGAGCTGGGATGTGGTTTGGAGCTGGATGAAAGCTGCTCAGGCTCTGCACTCGGGGTTTGGCAGGCTGGATTAGAAGAGAGCTGCGGAGCTCCCACATACTGGCAGCACACAACTCTGCACAAAGACTGGAAAGAAGGGGAGAGGAGAGGTGAAGAGGAAAGAAGGAAGTGAGGAAGCAGAGAGTGCAAATAAATAAAGAGATGGAGGCATTTAGAGCCTGGGGATGAAGAGAATGGTGCTGGAGATTTAGAAGTACGTACAAGAAGACTAGAACTTAACTATCAAAGGTTACAACAAACTTAAAACAGCACAAATAAAAGAATGTTACGACCACTGAGGGTGAACAATACATCCTTTTTATATTAAAATCTTGATCTGAAAAAGTGTTTGATTGATTATGACAGCAGTCTCCAGAAGATTCACTAATACTACTGCTATATACTCCTTACACTCAACCACTGATGATTTCATCAGACCACAGACCACAGTTCAAAATAAGTATGCAGCGAACAGATGTCACTATTAAACTTCATGGTTTTGTAACCACGAAGGTTCAGCTACACCGAGTCACACTGTCACTTACAATCAACAAAGTAGCAGCGAGTTAAGAGTTGATCTTTCAGTGCAAAAAAGCCAGAGAAGAAGCACTGCACGCTATAAAACGCTCACCAGCTGTGGCTAAGGCGGTAGACCGGGTCATCTAGTAATTGGAGGGTTGCTGGTTTGATTCCAACTGGACCCTTGGGCAAGATACTGAACAGCAAAATTGCTCCCAATGGCCGCATGGTGTGAGTGTGTGTGAATTATTATTATTATTATTCTTAATTATTATCATCATCATCGTGAGCGCTTCAGGTGGGAGGTTGTATATCGTTTCCTGATGAGCAGCTGCCATGTGTGAGTGGGTGAATGTGATAAGTGTTGTAAAAATAAGAAATGTGAAATAAAATAATTCATTATAATCACAAAACTGTAATTTTTCCTCAGACTACAGTTGTACCATAAAAATCTGTAATCACTGGGTTCAAAAACACCAACAGCTCCAGCTTCTCAGGTGTGACAATTTTCAATTTTGTCTATTTCATCATGAATGAACATGATTGGGTTTCAGACCAAAGACTGAAGAGCATCAACAAGAGAGGACGTCACAGATAACTGGCTGTCAGATTACTGATGAACTCATCTGAATGAGGTTGGACCACATGTTTGCGGCTCCTCTCGAAGCCTCTTCACTGACAGGCACGACTAATGGACACTCGCTTTCATTAATGCAGGCTGTGTGCGTGATGGATGAACAGATCACCAGCTCCGGGCTGAAACAAGGCCATTACACGCATGAGAACATGCACCCAAAGGTGTGTGTGCACTGGATTCCATGCATCTTAAATTGTGTAAGCACATTGATCTGACGTGTATTAACTGCAGCTTAATCATGTGAAAAAAACAAAAAAACAAGCACATTTGTCAACATACTGGTCCTTTAAAAAAAAAAAAAAAAGAATAAAATGTTGCTTTGCAGTCGAGTGTGTAGATGTTCCACTAATGCTGTTATACTTTCACGGTTCAATTCCCACCAGAGACGACTGCTAAAAATACACAGGATACACTCGACTGTCAGTACAGAGTGACACGCTGGATAAACGCTGGCAAATGGTGCACGGTTTGTTAAAGGTCCCATGAAATAAAAACACTTTATTTTATATGCAGTGACCTTCAGTTCTTGGTCATCCATTGTGTGCCAAATGCATCTCATCTATTTTCTTCTCCAACATTTTTCATCCAGTAAAGGGTGAAAGGGACACATCTTGTACTTGGAGATGTAAATAGATTCATAAAATGCAATAATAACACTGCTAACTTCTCCCTTCTTATAAAACCTGTATAGATAAATAAAGCTCGTGTTTTTCTATATATTTTTTATTGGCAACAAATTGTGCAAACCAAATCTCTCAGCACGTTCTGATTTCACTACTCTCTGCGGCTCTCAGCTTTAAGGCCACTGGTTCCTCAATCTTTAATCTTTACTTTTACTTAATGTTGACCAAACCAAGATCATGTCCTTCTCAAGGTCGTAGCAGACAGTTGATGGTGTGTTTCAGACTCTAACTTGAAATAATGAGGTGACTGAAAGAGTCTCAGCTTACTGATACTTCTTTTGAGCATCATATTGAGTGTCTGACAAAAATGGGTAAAGTTTCTGTTATAGAAACATTAATTCATGCAATCATATTTTTATGTTTTATAAATGCATACAAATTCATCTTCTTTGAAAATCTTAGATTCTGTCTGGAAGCAGTTTGTATGATTTTCTATTTAACTGAATCTTGAACATGGTGTTTAGTGTCTTACACACATGTACACACACACGTAAAAAAAACACACAATGGGTTCATCCTTTTCATCCACTGACTGCTGATTCAGTGTATTCACTGTGAAAGCAGACTGACGGTTGGTTTCCTGTGATGTAGCATTATTTTATCTGACTCAGCGTTACATGTTCTCCTGTGGGCGAGTGGATGGTGTGCACGAACAAAAGTCTTTATTTATAAAGTTTGATTTTCTGTTGTCAATATTAAAATGAAATGTCCTTTTCCATTTGTGTGTGCACGCTGAATAAAAGAAAGTAAAACATTTATAACATTATTTTCTTAGATTTGTGCCAAAATTAATATATATAAAACAAACATACTGAATGCACAATATGCACATTGCATACTAATAATGAAATTTAATAATTTTATATTTCATCCATTCATGCTGTTACATTTAAATTTAGTATGTTCAGGAACACAGATTCATTTTCACTGTGGCAGTAATTATACATTTCAAACATAAAAATAAAATATTGAAATTTAAATTTATACATTTGAATTAGATTTTTGTACTTCAACTGACAGTTTATGCAAATTTTAGTCACAAAGCTTTATGTAACAGATTTATTGTCCCTATGTCACAAAATGTTTGCTTTTAGGCGCTCTGTTACAATATGATCTTTTTTTATTATCATTTCTATCCAAACTCCCTCCACTAAAAATGTTATCAAACTTCCTATATCACTGATTTCCCAACACATCAACACATGTATAATCTATCTGTATGTCACAATGTTTGGATTAAACTTATTAAAAATACTTCTGCATAAGACGTGTCATCGTTTGCAATTCTATCTGCATGGATCTCTGTTGTCAGCACACATTTACATAAACTCCTTATGTCACGATATATTTGCGGTTTTCAGTGGAATGTGTTTTGACATCAGAAGTTTTATGCAAATGCTGAACCAATTTATGGAGACGTACAGCCGGGACTTTTTATGCAAATGTGTGGTGACGTGCATTTGATAAAGGAGCCTAACAATGACAGAAGGTTGAGAAAGAAGACGCTCTGCACAGTAAATATTTTAACTTACTTCACATATTTGACTTGAATGTGTCTGAGTTGTTTATCCAGCAGTGCAAAGCTCAGCTCTGCTAACACTGAATAAGAAACTATGAAGTTACATTTCATCACCTTTCTTTACTCAGGACATGACTCCTGTCTGCGCTGATGTTTATGAGAGTTCTAAGCTGTTCGGAGCTGCAGACAGATGTAGATTCTGCACGAGGAGAGACAATAAGAGATACTGTTTCAGCAAAGGTTGAATTATAACACAACAGACGTTGTGTAGGATGCAAAAGCGCATTTACAAAAGTCCTGAATGCCTTTCAATGACAGGCGAAAATGTGGCTTTGAAACAGTGATTTGAGTCTGTCACAACCATCAGCAGTTTCTGCAGTACTAAATCAACTTTAGTTGCTCGAGCAGCTCCTGAGTGTCATTAATTCCTCCACCCTCCAGCGTCAGGTTATAGAAAAACCAGCTGCACTCACACATGAGTCTGAGGTTGGAGTATTTTTGGTGTTAGCTTAGCTTTCAGCACAATTCCTAGGAGTTCTGAAATCTTGATCGTTCCCTGGACGTTTCCTCTGTGTTCAAATTGTCAGACAGCTGTAGCCTGACTGGAGGCCCTTAGGCTGATCAGCAGCACACAGAGTTCAAATAGTCTGACCTTCGAGTAGAATGAGGAGATTTTGTAACATTTACAACATGAATTGAAGGTCAGGACACAGGGCTAAACCACAGTCAGCATGAGAGATGACCAGGTCTGAGGGTTGAATGTTTGAATAAGATACATGAATGAAACAGTTCTGTTAGCAGGAAGCTGCTTCACTGTACTCAGAATGAGGTAGATAACTACAGTTATAGTAGAGTGGTTTAGTTCAGAGTCCCACCTGAGGGCAGTGGTGTAGTGGTGAATGGCCTCCTGGTGCCGCCCGGTGTCTTTCAAGAAGTTGGCGTAGTTGTAGTGGACTTTGGCATTGTGAGGCAGAGTCTGGATACCAGAGCTGAAAAACAGGAGGAAGAGGAGGGAGATAAGGAAGGTGAAGATAACTGTGTAAAATCACTGCGAGTCTTTCAAGGACATGAAGTCTGCAGCCTCACTGGGACTGGATTCATGTCTCTGGGGGAGGTGGAGGGATTTTAACATCACTGCACTGGTCAGTGATTTTAATCTACACCTCAGAAATAATTACAGCCACAGTGACCTATTGTTTGTCTTTATCAGCTCAGTGTGGAACTTTAGTACTGATGAGACACGACACAATTAAAGCCACCAGGAGAAGATCTTCAAACGGGACCTATCCTCTTTTGAAGTAGCTATCAGCAGCTCCTGTTTCCCCATTAATGTACGACTGTCACTGCATTACTTTAAAAACATGATGCAGTGGATTTGTGGATGTTTATTCTGAGATGTGCTCAGGTCCATATATTGTAATTTCTCCAATTGTTAAAAAAGACGTCTGGAGCGAATATTTCATTCCACACCTCCACCTGTGACGTTAATCCTGTCTAATGGGGCTTTAATCACACCAACAGTAGTAATAAAGGACCTCCACATATATACATACATTGTACACATGACAAACACACGGACAATCAATCTTCCAACATTTGCAGGTTTGACTGGAAAATAAATAAAAAAAACACTTGAGGGTTTTATAATTTCACTTTGTCACTGTCATCTGTCATGGAGGGAGAGTGGAGTCACTGTGGAGGCCATCAGATGGACAGATCAATGAACGGCATGTGGGCGACTCAGATAACAAGCTCAACAACAGCAACATGTAGCCATGATGGATATTGTACATCGATCTGCAGGCTTAAACGCATGTTCACTGGTTTAGTTAAGTCACACACACACACACACACACGCACACACACACACCCACACCCACACACACACACACACACACGCACACACACACTCTTTTGGTTGCAAATCAATCAAACAGTCTGGTGACAGATGGAATTTTACACTGAGCATTAGCCTTTATTTGCACTGCACACAGGTGAATATGTATATATATATATATACACACATCTGAAACTAAATAAAGAGTTAGCCTTATGAAGACAGCTGTGTCTGCCAAACATTTAGAGGGTAGACACAGAGTTTAACTTATTGCTTTGAACGAGGTGGTGACCTGTGGCCTCCTTTAAACCATTTCAACTCTACTGTACAGAAGGAAAACTCCTTCACAGATTTGTCAGATATGTGTATGTGTTGTGTTGCAGAGATATCAACTGAAATTAACATGCTAAATGATTAGCTTCTGTCCGTACGCTCTTGTAATACCACTTTTGCCTCTAGAGGTGATAGTGAGTCAGTGGGGAGAGTGGAGGGACGGAGCTGCTGCTTGCCGACAGACAGCAGCTGAGGCCAGGTGAGCTGTAGAGGAGAGAGCCGGAGGCAGAGCCAGAGATTCTGGAGGAATAAACAACCAAAGTCACACCACATCCTGATCTGATCCAGCGGTGCTCACCGGCAGGAGGAGAGCTCAGAGTTTATCTTTTTAAACTTTAGGGATTTCATCTTCACTCTCGTCAGGCAGAGTAGAAAAACAGAAAACAAGCATGTAAAGAGTTGTTTGCTTGTTGTCTTGCAGACAGCCCTGGCAAATTGTGAATTTTTTTACAAATTGTACATCACAATGTTATTTCAGCATCCTTTTGATTCGTTTATTACAATCAGATAACAGCATAATCTGTTTAATTTGTCTTCATACCACTGTGAAATTAATGGGTTCATTTCCTTGTGAGAATGAACACAAAGTGTTCCGCAGTCATACTGTGACCACTTGGTGTTACTATTTTTAGAGTTTGGAAAGTTCACTGTACATTTTTGAGGAGATTCCAAAGTTTATTACACCTGTGTTACAGCAAACAATCTGGAACAGTGTCATCGCATCGAGGGTGGGAGGAGGTGAAATGCTGCCAACTATTTTTTTGAAGTGGCCAGAAATTATAAAGTGATTCTAATTAATATAAATATTCCTCAGAGTCAAAACAAAAGAATAAAAAAAGTCTAAGGTCTCTGTAAAAAGCAGCGATGTCTTGGCTTCTTCAGTCCTTTAATACTGAATGTCTGCTGAAAGGTGGCACAAATAGGGTGCAGTGGTTAGTACTGTCGCCTCACAGCAAGAAGGTTCCTGGTTCAGACCTCAGCTGGGGCCTTTCTGTGTGGAGTTTGCATGTTCTCCCTGTGTCTGTGTGGGTTCTCTCCGGGTACTCCGGCTTCCTCCCACAGTCCAAAAACATGACCTTAATAGGTTAATTGGTGACTCTACATTGACCGTAGGTGTGAATGTAAGTGTGAATGGTTGTTTGTCTCTATGCCCTGCGATAAGCTGGTGACTTGTCCAGGGTGTACCCCACCTCCCACCCTAAGTCAGCTGGGATAGACTCCAAGAAAATGAATGGATTGTTCCAACACAATCCTGCAACACAAAGCACGTAGCATGTAGACTGCACTAAGCCTACATTGAATTAGCAGTTTGTAGTCTTTAACAAAGAAGAACCTGCATCACGTGTCTCGTTTGATGATTTCCAATAATGTTTTGCAACATGTTCGATAGTTTACTGTTTACAGCACAAAGGCAGAAGTGTAATGATGAAGGCAGCGTTGGTGTGTGGGCTGAAGCATATGTTCTCTGAGTCTCTGCTTACCGGAAGAGGGCCTCCCTCGAGAGCCAGACGTGGTTCTGCTGGACGGTCTTCCAGGAGAAGAGGAGGAGCAGCAGCAGCATGGAGACACTGAGGACTGTGGTGCCCCAACGGCCCACCACCGAACACAGCCGACCCAGGCCATGAGCCACCAGGATGCAGTAACCCATACTAGAAGAGGAGAGGGGGGGGAGGGAGGATGTGAGTGAGGGGAAGACAGTGGGAATAAAAGGACATCCTCTCAGTGTTGCTGTCATCACTCAATACATGCCTCTTCAAACCTATGTGACACAGCATGATGCCCCCTGGTGGTGCCGTTCACCCTTTCACACTTCCCGTGGATGCTCAGATTTTCACAGCGGGTGACATCTCAACCACTTTCCCCCAAATCCTCTGAGCTGAACCACACGATGAAAAAAAAACTTGTAGTGTAAATGTCCTCTGTGTTTGCCAGTATTGACAGACAGACAGACCGACAGACAGACAAACACACACACACACACACACACGCGCACACACACACACACACACACACACACACACACACACACACACACACACACACACACACACACACACACACACACACACACACACACACACACACACAGGAGCAGATTCACTTTTTGGTTTTGTTTTTCATTCCTTCCACACTACTGCACAGTTTCCAGCCAGGTCCAGACTTAAATAGGAACCACACACACCACACACAAAAAGGGAAGAGGAGACAGACAGAGCGAAAATATCAAAGAAGGTTCAGACTTGCATGACTTGGAAATGTTGATAAGGCTGAAAAAATAAGAGCAAAGATTAGAGGAAGGCTCAGTCCAAAAATAGACAGAGAGTCCTGAGAGAAGGTGGGAGACAGGAAAGTGGAAAGAGAGGAGGTGCTCTGCTTAAAGTCTGCTGGAGGAGTTCTGCAGGACGATGTTAAACAGAGACTTCATTATCACATTGAAAGCAGCACAGTGGAATTCATTTGCACCTCCTCGGGAAGTAAGTGTTACTGGAAGTTTGATGGCGGTAACTACTTGCAGGTTGTGCACTGATCGCCAGTTGTTATTTCATCTGTGGCTAAATGGAGACATTCTGTATCTTCTGTTAGCATAATAATGCTAATGTTGCACTGAAGTGTTTGCCACTTTCATACATGAATTAATGATGTGAGTCCACTTGATGTGCATTTAAACTGCATTAGACAAATTAATACGAGTCAGCGACTCTGCAGTTCCATGCATTTCACTGATAAACCAGAGAAATGAATTTGGGGGTTGATTATATGTCAGTACAAAGTATGAATAGTTTCCATTTCTAATACAGAGGCGAAGTCATGACATCACTTCCTGTTCAACTAATGACTGTAAATCTCTTCCTGAAAAAAATGAAGCATGTTCCTGCAGTTTCCTGTATATATTCTGAGACAAATCAGCTTTTCTTTAAGAAATTGAAACCTTTGTGATTTAAAGTTTAATTTGTAAGCACAGAAAAACACAGCTCCTATGAAAATGTATCAGTGCAGCAGCGTGGGTCCTCATTATAACTTGGTTTTGTCCAACACCCTCTGCTGAAGTCATTTTTTAAAATAATTTTCTACATAGTTGTGATTTCTGCTGTCTCAACACTTCTACAGTGTTCAGTCCTCTCTGTCCTGTTATTAGAGACATGTCTGAACTCGCTGCAGCCCAACACCTCACTCATGGACTTCTTCTGTCATGTTGTGATATTTAACCTGCCATGGGCTACATATGTACTTATGCAGTGAACCACAACGCACTGGTCTATGTTTGTTATTACTGTTATTACAGATGTTAATGTGATGTTTGAATGAGTCTTTTTCTGCTCCTGGAACAAAAACCAGAATTCATTTTGGTTCTCTGTAGAGACACAAAGCTGGGCAGCAAATGAGCTGCGTACAACCCAGACTGTGAGGAGGGTGGCAAAGGACTGGCAAACACATGTTGAACTCATTTGACTAAACCCTACAAGACAAAGAGCTGGAGCATGCTTGTGCCAAAGCTGCTCAGTGAATCTTGTACAAAGATTTGTGATGTTCCAGGAAATAAAATTAGACAAACCAGTTCCATTTCTTTCACCTGGGGTAGGATTGAATAAAATAAGCGATAAGAGAGATGTCAGCCAAGTGGTAATACAGGTTGATGCTTCCACCTCCAAGCATCACTCTAGGTGTGGCATTTTTAGGGTCATAGGCAGAGCCACTTCCCCTCCAAACATGGTGCGTTGTATTGGACGAAAGGTTTGTTTTCTGTCTTGTCTGACCACACTACATTCATCATCTATAGGCTTCTTCATATGTGTGACATCAAACAGGCTTCAACATGCCTTTTCTTCAGTAATTGAGTCTTCCAGTGTGATCGTGCATAGAGACCATGGCCGTGGAATTCATTGCGTATTGTTTTCTCTGTGACGACTGTACCTGCTGCTTCCAGGTCTTTCTGGAGCTCTTTTTGAGTGGTCCTTGGTTCTTGAGCTACTCTTCTGACTAATTTTTTTCCCCCCAACTGGAAATCTTGAAAGGAGCTCCTCTGTGTGGTCCTTGATGATGGAGTGATTCCCTCCACACAATATATTAATGAATACTTATTTCCCCACTGTATGTCTAGAGAGAACAATACTGAGGTATTGTTGAGGAATTGTTCTTACGATTGCATGTCACCCACTAACACCAACATTTCTTCCAGTGTTATAAGAATATCTGAGATGACAGCAGTCAAATGAGGAGCCTGTGCTATAATTTAACAATGTTAAATTAAACATATCATGATAGTGATGATGTCTTATTGGAATCAGAACTGCTTGATGCTACTTGTGCCTTCCAGGCCTCCGTCCTATCACCATCCATCCCTAAATTGGCAGGTAGACATTAACTAGCTCAGACACCTTCTTCACTCCCTCTGTTCTTCACTGTATGCCCCATCAGCTGTGTCTGAAAAACACTGTGTGCAGCCATCAGTTATTCCGTCAGTGAGTTTCTGATGCTGTTTGTTATGTGCTTATGTGTGACTGACTATGTTTTCTTGTGTCTCGTCTATTTCCCCTGCTGTTCTCAGGTGTCTTCTACAAAAGACATCTCAGTCTCAATGAGACTAACTAATAATGATCAGTCTATCTGTCTAGCTGGGTAGAGAGAGTTGGTTGTCTGATAGTACCAGCACTGATTGACTGTCTAATGAAATATTCCCCTTTAGTCCAGAATGGTTGGTGTTTAACATTTCAAAAACATTTTCAGTGCAATCATAAAACTGCTCACCCACTTGCTGCACACAAAGTGAGGAACACACCTGTCTTAATGGGGTGGTCTAAGAAGGATGATTTATTTCAAATTGAGGATTTAATTTTTTTTTAAATAAAATATGAAAACAGATATTCAACGCAGCTGAGTAACTCAAAAGAAGCTTTGAATGATGGGGCATAACTGTCATAACAGTGTCAAATCCCTAAAAGATTAAATGTAATATTCCCACATTTTGTGAAGCAGGAAACAGATGAAGGGACACTTTAACTGTTTGAATTTAAATATGCAGTCATGTCATAGCTAATGACAGGACAGCTCACAGTTGCCTGTTGCCATAGTAACCCAACAACACTTCCCAGCTAGTGATTTTCACACAGGTACACAGCAGTCAGAAATAGCAACTGTCAGAGCAAGAGAGGTAAAGATTTGTTAGTTTGAGTGAAGCTCAAAGAAATGCTAATGCACCTCAGCCCTCAACACAGTCTGAGACCACTGAACCTGAGCTGACCAACAAGAACTACTGTCAAACGGAACACTTTGTGATACCTGGCTGACAGCTTTGATATACACTGGTACACAAATATTCATCATTGTTCAGTTGTGAAGTCAATGTAGCTTATTCATCTCTGGTTTACATGAAAAACAAGACAAGGAAACGCTGTCAGCAAAGTGAGACCTATGAGATGCACTCTCTTCAATCTCCCCCCATCAGGAGACTGTGTGCATAACAGCAAGCTTTCTGGACAAGGGTCATGGTTATAGTAGTATTTGGAGCTTTCCACCATCCCAAAGTGATGGATGAAAAGAAAAATGGACTACTGTAACCATAATTTACAGCATATTTAATGAAAGACTGTACATGAGAAAGACTACCCATGACCCTGTTTATGTTCTTCGCTACTCTTGATTTTTCATTGCATACTTTTTGCTGTATCTATTTGAAGTATAAATAAGTGCAGTCCTTGAAGTGTAAATAGTAAAGAGCCCAGCACAGGCCCTTGTGGTACCCCCTTTATTTATCCCAAGGGTGGCTGATTTGAGTCCACTGGCACAGATCGCCGGTGTAGTGAGCAAAAACATCCAAATCAAGTCGGTGTAGTGTGTTAAGTAAAATGCTTTCTATGAGTTGTGCTGTTTCTTTTCCAATGAATGTATAATATCATTCAGTACAACTGTAATGACAGTAATTGTAACTATGTTGTGGTTGAAAATCTGACTGCTGTGGCAGGAGAACAGACTTACAGTCTAGATAAGCATGGAGTTTCAAGGACCTTTTCAAGGGTGAAAGTTAGATATTGAAGGATAACTGTGTTCTATGTGTTTTGATTACAGTGGTACTGACTGTCAGTTGGGTTTTCATTTTCATACTTCCCATACATACCATTCAGACAGCTTCTGCATTCATTATATTTCTTCACTCAGTTATTCAGGAGTTTCCTTCTTTTCTTTATGCATTGTAAAGCTCGGCTGTGGTAAAAGGTAAAACATTTTTCCCACTTAAAGAAAAATATTTTTCATTGACCTAGATGGGGGACTTAGGAAAAATAAGTGAAAGTGTTTTGACAGAAAAATGGATGCTTTGTTCAATCAGCTACTGGCCTACACAACAGCAGAGATGAGATGGAAGGAGAAATGAGGAGTCAAGGAGACAAAAGCCCTGACAGACGAACAGAGTGGACTACTGATAGACAGACTGAGAATAATTGAAGTCAAACACAGCACAGAAAAAGCAGAGACACAGCAAATCCATAGTAGATACACTGTTCTGTGTATCTAAACTATATGCAGTCTATCTTCTACACTGCAGTGTGTGTGTGTGTGTGTGTGTGTGTGTGTGTGTGTGTGTGTGTGCGTGCATCTTCACACTACTTTTGCTTGTTGACTGGTGACATACAGTCAGTTTGCAGGAAACATATGTCTGTGTCTTTATCCTTTGTTTTGTATCACCTCTTTTTCCATTACGTGGACAGTAAGCTGGCAATTACTCTGAGATGGTGGTATTCACTACACTGTTTCAGTTTTTTCAGTATGTTGCTTTTCAAGGGCTTTCCCCCTCCTCATCCAGTAGCAAAGCAATCTGTCTAATCATATCTGATCGCCTTCCCCACCCACAGGCACACCAGCTGTTTTGCCCGCCACGCTTTGCCAAAGAGTTTTTGAAGTGGCTTCGTCTGTAGAGACGTGTCTCTGTCTGATGGGAGGAGAAGCTCAGGATGGAGCCATATGAGAAGAATGTTGATTTGTGATTTTATATTCTGAAATAATGCATGTGGTAAAAACTAAAGCAGACGTATTTTATTTATTATGTCCAGAGTTTCTTGAAAGATGTTAAAGGAAAAGTCCAGTGACCAGCACACATCTGACGAATCACACACTGTTGCTGCTAATTTGTAAAACCATCTACCATTAATACCTGTCTCTGTCAGTTATGTTATCCAATGTTACTGACTCTTGAAGAAATAAGCTAATGTAACATTATCATTATTGAGCTGCTGTGGGAAGGAATGAGTAAGTTTCAGGATAAATGTTCTATGGTCAACCTTCTAAATCTTTTTTTAGATGTTCACTAAGGACATATTGCTACATTATCCAACGTTTTAGCTTCTTTTCTCAAACTGAACGCAGACAATGTTCAGTATTTTATGGTGAACCAGCTTCTATTTGTGTCGCTGCTCTGCAGTGGAGATCTCTGGTAGCTGTGGGAATGTTGTGTGAGCAGGAACAGAGAGAGAGAGAGAGCGGCTCTTTTCAAACAGTTTGGGAAACTCAACTGGATGTACTGAGGAGAGGAACTCGCCGCAGAGTATCGTAACATGGACACTGTGTGTGAACAAGTAAACTCCGCATTTACCACTAACAAAATTTCAAATGAATGACTCAAATGGAACACAATATTCATGAATAAGTTTTCATTAGTGTAAAATCACCTGAAAATAAGAATGTTTTTGTGAATGAGCCGTTATATATTATAGCGATGTCACCATTCCACTTTGTCAGAGTACACCATGTTGAACCAGCGTGTTTCTACGCAACCCAGAGCAAACTCATTTTTTGCATGCTTTGCATGCTAAGAAGGAGAGGCTGGCAGGTTTGGTATCAGCACCTACACAACTATTAATTCCTACACACTGATTCTTTAAATTTGATTAAAACAAACATTTTTGTCAAAAGAAGAAAACTAAATCAAAATCCGCACCATATCAGAGAGCAGCTAAAAGAATTCAGGTTGTAGAAATAGAACACGCTGCTTTAGACCTGTACATCGTATATTCAAATGAGTTCCTCTCTGTGTTGAATAATCATTCATCTTTTAGAAACTGGCAGCATTACACTGTTTTCACAAGTGAACTGCAGAGTCACTGCAAAGGGACTGATATGGGTTTATTTTCTCTGCTTACAGTACTGAACGGGTGTCATTTTGGAGATTAAAGCGTTCATCAGGTGTGCAGATGTGCGACTGAAGCAAGGATTAGGTTGAGGTGAGAGGAGCAGACTTCACGTAGTGTAGAAAAGTTAAAAATAGGGTGTCGGGGAATCGATGCAGCCAGCAGAATAAACAGCAGAACAGGTCATGTGTGAATGTGTGGTGTTTGACGGGTGGATGTGAGGAAAACTGACAGGTGGAGTGTTTGTGTGGGAGAGACAGTATCAGCCTCTCCACTGAACCATGACAGCAGTCGCCTGTAAAGTGTGTTCTACTGCTCGGAGTTTTCTTGTTTTTGCATTTAATTGATTTCCTTTACAGCACACACTCTTCTTTATTCTACTGTCTCAGAGCTGGTGAGCGGAATCATCTGTCACCACGGAAACACAAGGTCACTGTCGTGTTTGCGTATGCATAAAATACACATAATCTGCTGCCTTCTGTGTCTACTAATACACAGCTGATGGAGCACAGGTGAATTGCCGTGTTGTGCTGTGTTGTTTCAGTGCTGACTGGCTGCTCTGAGGTCTGCACTGGATGTTATTAACGCCTCAAACTTTGACCCGTCTGCCCTCTGCGGGGCTTGGAAACCTGTCTCAATGGAAATCATGGCTAATCCTGCTGCTGGCCTCTGCAGATGACTCCACCGCTGTAAGAGAAACTCCCCCGTCCAACTGAGGGGGGGAGGAGATTAATAGAATAATAGACAAGAGGAAGAGAGGGGGAGGTTTAGGACAGTTAGAGGATGGGAGGCAGAGGGGGAGGAAGAAGAAATACTGCTTTTTATTTTTTTGTTTCATGTCCAATTCTTGTTTTAAAAAATGTCCAATCACACAACATAGTGTCAGCAGCAGATGGTAACATTTGGTAGCTAGTTGTTCTTGATTTAAAGATGTGTTTTGCCTCCTGATGGTACGTCGCTGGCTGCCTTCTGTTCACTTTTCACTGACTTTTGTTTCACTCTTGTTTAATCTGAATATCTACAAATCAGACTAAAAATGGATTGGACTGAAGAATGGACAACTAACTCAACATTAAAGTGACGAGTGGTAAGTCAGACAAGTGTTAGCATTGTTATCTTGCTCCTGTTGGCTTGAGTGATCACTGCCTTTTTTTTTTGTCTTTTTCTGTGGAACATCTTTAGAATCAACTGCCTGCTGCTGCCACCGTTAACGCTGTCTGACTTTAATACCCATAATCCAAACTCCCAATCCAGGCTAGCTTGTTAGCCCGCTAAGTGGGTAGAGTATCCATCTTTGTTATACTACACAAAAAGAGTGGTTTTAGTTGGTTGATTCAGAGTGGCTTTGACATTGTTGTTGGAGCTAACTGGCTAAATGTGATAGCAGCTTCCTTGTTTAAGAAAGACTCGGAGTGATGTGATTTGTTTTAATCTATTAAAAATGTAAATGTAAATCTGCACTGCTTGTTTTTTCATGTATTGTGGTACATTACATTTAACTGTGCAATAGTGAATATTTCCATATATCAATACATATCGTGCATCATACTCAGGCCTCCTACACACTAGCCATCTGGAGAAAAGCTGCTTCCACGTTGGAGGCATGTGGCCCTCTGTCCTCTCTGAGCTGAGTGTAAAAAGAGGTGACAGTGTTTGAACTGAACTCAGGAAGCAGCAGAAGTGTCCGCTGACAGTTACACAGCAATTAGCCATGCAGCAGGTTAAGTGAGCGCAGAGTGAGATCAATTCAGGGGATTTCTCTCAGCTCTACCCCCTGAAGGCATCTGCTTCCAGCTGAAGCCCCCCCCTGTTCGGAGGGAGGATTCACAGTGAGAGTGCTTGTATGAATGTGTATATGTGGACCCCATGGGAACCTCTAAGCCTAATCAAGGTCAGCCACAGCCCCCGAGGATCTCATGATTCATGGGAAACATTTACACGCTTCACACATCACCAATACCAAAAGGATAAACCGCCTATGGATTCTGAGGAACAATGAAAAGAAACAGAGCTCTGAGAGATTTAGAGAAATTTAGTTTGGAGTGGAAGACTTGAAACAGAAACAGACACAGAGGAAGAGATAAAGATGGAGGGATAAGGGGAAGAAAACAAAAGTCTATAAGATGGAGAGTTTGAGTTAATGAGCGGAGATGGAGAGTGAATGATGGACAGGTTAACTGACAGAGAAAAGGAGGACAGGGAGCGATGGGGAGAGAGCCTCTCCAACAAAAGTGGAGAGGCTCTTGACTTGAGAGTGATAGAGCTGTGTAAGAGTATGTAAGGACACACACACACACACACCAAAGAAGAGCTGCAGTGCTCCTCAGAGCTGCGATGAGATGATGCTTCTCACCTCATTACATCCTTCAAATGATTAATATCGCAAATGACTAAAAACGTTAATATCATTAGCGACGAGACATCTTGTACCGCTGAGCCAGTGACATGCTGCGTTCACACAGGCTCGCGACTTTTCACTGTTTAGATTGTGTTTATATTGAGTATGAGACAGAGTTTTGTGCCTCATATCCACCAGTAATAACACTGTAGCCAGCAAAGTAACTTATGAAAGCTGGAAATATGAATAAATCACTACAGCTGTCATGAGAAACACGAGCAGTCAGGCGATCAAACTGGTTGTAAACAAGTTCATCCAGATGATCGAAACTGCACTCACTGCACTGGAAAACTGTGTGAACACAACTACAATGGATGTTTAAAACAGACAGGGTGGATAATAACTTGACAAAGTTTGGCAAACGTGGAGGTTGTTTCCAGCCTGATCTGATCATGTGACTGCTGTTTTTTTTTTTTGTTTTTTTTTGCTGTTTTTGACACAGTCCCAAATCTATTAATTTAACAGCATTTAACTGTAAGCGCGATCTATTGTTCTAATAAATGGTCTAACAAAGCTCTTGTGTCCAAAATAATCTTCATGACGGTTTGAATTCTTTTGATTTTGTCTTTCGACTGTCAGCTGACGCAGACTGGAACAGACTCAGTCCTCACATCCAAATCAAGCTGTGTGTCCTGGCTTTAAAGTGTCCACTAAAATATTGATAGTAATCCGCGTCAGCTTGTGTGATGGGGTGGCCAAAAACTACAAACACAAGACTCAAGTTGCAAAAAATAACAAGTGCCCCGGGAACCCAAAGCTTGAAAACGAATTATCCATCCTTTATTGAACACATTATCTTTTCTTGTGTCAAGAGAAATAAAGCTGCAAATATAGTGACTTAAGTCATATTGTTGCACACTGTGTGATCACAGCCACAGAAAGATGTATAAATTAAATCAAAGAACAAAAGAAATTTGATTAATAAACCAAGACCAAGCATATTTTTTCAAGATATTATCGACTTCCTCTTTCAAATCATACACAATAAAAACAGTTCCATGCACACATTCACTCACCCACACACACTGACTCACCTTGGCATGTAGAGAACCCTCTCGGCCACGACAAATCCCACCCTGAAGAAAAGGTTACTGGCAGGAATGAAGGGAAACACCAGGAACAGCATTCCCACCAACACCTCCCTGCTCTGCTGCCTCTGCACAGACAAACACAGACATGTGAGTACATTCACAGCTAACAAAGCTCACATTACGTTTTTCAATAAATCAAGTCAAAAAGCTGCGAGGGCTACCGCTTCCTTCAGCGCGGCTGTATTTTGAATATGTACCATTCAGACTGTGCCAACACACACACACTCGTACACACTGACACATGCACGTTCAACAGCCGTGACCAATCTGTCTTAAATATTAACAATCATCTGTGCTACAGAGAAGCAATTAAGGCGATCAAATTATCAAATTACAGTTAATTCTTTTTCAATAGAGCCCGTATCTGAAGCAAGTCCTATTTCATAAAGCCCACAGCCACTGCCTTCACTCCTTCCGTGTTATCCCACCATGGCTGTGTTTATTTGAACAAACAGGCCTCTAATTGGCTGAGTCAGCGGCCCCTCACTGGGTTCAGTGGATTGGCTCATTAGCAGTAATGAGAGTGAAGAAAAGTGTGAAGTGCTGATTAGTGTCGCTCCAATCAGAGGCTTGTTCTGCTGTCGTCAGGCTCATCGACAGCTATTGAGACTGTCTCTGACTGGAGGAACCTATAGTGAGATTACACACACACACACACACACACACACACACACACACACACACACACACACACACACACACACACACACACACACACAATGAACAAACTGAAAAACACTTTGAGCTACTGATGCGATCCTCGACTGGTAATAGCCTCGATATTATAGAGAAGAACACAAACACGCTGCTAGCAGCTGATGTGCTCCGACACTGATGCTACCATAAACATTATGAACATCTGCAAACATAAACACAGAGCTACTGCTGGCTTCATAGGCCAGTAATGGACCTCTAGTATTATCACAGACAGTAACACACAGAAGGCTGAGAGTCAGTGATACGACGACAGACTGCGAACAGCTCGAGTATTATCCACACAAACAAACTGCAGCGCTCTAATTATGATTGTAGATGGGGTAATCGTGTACAGATATTATCGACAGACGAGCAAATATAAACTCACTTCACAACACTAACACTGGCTCTGAAATTCCCTTTGTGCATTTATTATCTATTCAGCCACATATGGAGGCTACAGAGTGCCACAACAAAACCATAGTAAAGAAATACAGTAAATTAAGAAAGAGTAGGGTGTATCCATGTGTGTACATTAGTCATGCATGATAAATGTATATCTGTACAGGCTGGCTGTACGGTCAGCTAGCTCCACCTCTTCTTGCTGTCTTAAATTGATATCAAGCTAAGACTAACCCTTATTGCTGAAGCAGTATTGCTAAAGCAATGATGCTATGTGAAAAAGATCTGCTATGTGATCTGCTACGAAAATTCTTCATTTCTCCAGTTCACTGGCTTTCTGGATACCGGCGCTCCCTCTCTTTGATTCACTGTCTACGTCGCTTAACCACCGTTCTCTCCTAAACTATGAACTCCAGCTGGATGGTGCCCCGTTTCAGTGACATTTCGTGCTGACTGTGGAGGGGTTTGATCGTCAGATTGGACACCGCAGCAGCATGGCGTCAGGTTGCGTTTTTTTAAAACGAATCTGGCTCAACTTCTCTGCCACAGTGTAACGTAATAACATGTCCAGATCACGTTAATACCTGGTAGAACTAGAGGAGTGTCATATATTTTCCTGATAAATACTACCTAGCATCTAAATCAAAAAGGTATTTTCTCATTCAGTCACTTTTATGAATCTTTTCTTGTCCTCAATTCCTGTTTTGAAAGAATGTCAATGAAACAATAATGGGAAAAAAAGGACAACACTCAGTTTGTTAGAAAGTCAATATTATTGATTTCCTACAGAACTCTTGTTTGTTCCACAGAAAGAGAAAACTCCCCCTCTCCTCATCTTTACTGGTGCTGCTGTTTTCTGTCCATCTATTAGTTTATGTTGGTATTCATTTATTTAACTTTTTCTAATGGTTCCTCTTTTAATCGCCTTGCTTGTCTCTGTGGTTTGTGATCTTATCCTCTGTTCATCAGTTCTCTTTTCAACTGCTGTTTCACCGACTAGTTATCTCATGCATCTATTAGTTTGTTTGATAAGGTTCTCTACATATATATCTTTCAAGGTTGATCTATTTGTACATGTTTTCCTCCTCTTTGGGTAGCGATGGCAGCAGGTTAAACAAGGCAGCATGTACTTCTCTATACCTCCATCCTCCATCTCTTTTTAAAAGGATCTTGAGGTGTTCCTGGGCCACATGTAAAAAATACTCCCTCCTGGGTTTTCTGGGTGTAACCTGATGCGTCTTCCTAGTTGGTCACAATGACATCTGGTAGATATCCCTATCAGATGGTCAAACCACGCCAACTGGTTCCTCTCTACATAAAGAAGCAGAACTTCTACTCCAAGGTCTGAGCTCCTTAGCTTCCTTAGTCTCTAGGGGGAACCCAATTACTCTGCAAAGGAAAATTCAATGAACATTTCAGAGAAGATCGATGTTTTTATTCATTCGGTCAGTACCTCATCATGAGGTATCATGACCATAGGTGAAAACTGAAATGAGCTTTAAGCTCTGCCCCCTCTTCATTATTCAAGTCTGGCACAGAGACTGCATTTTTAAGAATGCTGCACCAATCAATTTGTCAGTCTTACCCTGACTCATGAGCAAAACCCCAGAGGTTATCGAACTCCTTCACTTGGGACAATGAATAAATCCTTACCCGAAGGTGGAAAATCATTTTCCAGTAGCGTTCCAGAGGCCTTATTAATAGGTTACCTACAGTTAGCACTCACCTTCAACTAATTTTGATTTCTACAAATTGATGCTGTCTGTAACCCCAACAACTGTCTACTGAGACAAATCTGTGACTAACTCATCACTTCCAAGACAAAGAAACAAATCACTGTGGTTTCTAGTGGAGTTGGAGGGTTGTTCCTTCTAATCACTGGCTACCATCCTAACTGCCTGGCAACAGACTACTTCCCTCTCTTCTTACCTCACTTTCTGTTTTCTTCCTCGCTGGGTCGTTAAATCTTTCTGTTTCTTCTCTCGGCATATTCTCTAATCTTTTGATCTTCTGCTCCTCTCTGATAGATTTCCTTTATTTTTCTTTCTTTATTCTCTTTCATCATCTCAGCTTTCCTCTGTGTACCGCACTGTGTCATCCAGTAACTGGTGGTCCGTTTAACCGTTTTGCAATCTCATGGTGTGGCTGTTCTCACCTGCAGGCAGAGTTCACCGCAATCATTTCAAACATACAGTGCATAACATTCTATATTTAGTGGACTGACAATCACAGAGAGAAAAATCAACGAGGTGAAAAGGAGATTTATCATTAATTCTGAAATGCAATCGTTTAAGAGATAACTACAGCTCACCAGACAGCTGAGTTAAGTAAAATGCTTCTTGAAAAGTGACTGCGAGTACGAACTGTCTCTTCTAATACATAACCATAGCCATAAACAGCAGGGAGAGATGAGTGTGTATGAGTGAAAGAAAGGTTAAGGTGGTGCATAGCTGCTTGCAGTAAAATTTCAACATCAGGTGTGATGTGCTGTTCGTTTCTAATCTTGCAGTCTGAATATGTTTGCATTTAGACAGCAAGAAATCTGTGATTTTTCTCCTGGAGCGAGATATGCAACCCTGTTTTCATATTGGATAAGAATCTGTATCCACGGTAATGAGCAGTGCTCACAGGGTGAGGAGGCTGTGCTTCAGTCCCACGAGACATGTGTCCCATTTCAGAAACTACTGTCTACAAAGTCCTCATTTCAAGCACAACAGCTCATGCAACCATAGCAGTGAAATGCAGGGTTTTTTTTGTCAAGCTATCTGGATGACACAACCAGTGTATCTTTTGTGGCGATTTGTATGGAGCAAGAAAATCTCTGAGGGCGTCGTTTGTCTAGTTTTAGTCCAGGAAGAGTGACAATCTAAAACTTTGGAGGGAGTATTTCAGCTTATTGGCCTTCTGTGCTCTGCAGGCCACGTCTTCATAGACTGAATGACTTTTTAAATTAGATTTACGCTGCGTGTGGTATACAGAAATTCCTTTCTTTGGCACCATTCAGTGGTAGTAGGGATGGCTAAGGCTCAGGAGGTAGAGCGGGCAGCTAATCAGATGATCAGTGGTTCGATAAGCGGCTCCTCCAGTCTGCATGTCAAAGTGTCCTTGGGCAAGATACTGAACCCCAAATTGCTCCTGAAATGATTAGCTCCTAAAACTGATGAGCAGTTGGCACATTGCATGGCAGCCAATGCCATCAGTGTATGAATGTGTGTGAATGGGTGAAGGAGATATGTAGTGTAAAAGTGCTTTGAACCATTCACCATTCATGTATTTTATTTCAAACTTTGAAATGATGCTACAGGGACAATTTGTTTCAGAAATCCAATCAGAGGTGTTATTTCCATAGGGGAGTGTTTTCAACCTCACAGCCAACAGAATGTCTGCCTGAGGACTTCTGCAGAGCTCATTCTAATTTTCTAAAAGTTATCTCCAGACCTCTGTGAGTGGACCCAGCTGGACCATTCAGGAAAAGAAACTGAATGAGAACCTGCCACCCATACTGGAGAGGCTAGCCAGAACCACAGATGGCCTGGCATTACACACACATACACACACACACACACACACACACACACACACACACACTTGCAAAAACTGACCACTGGCACTGAAACATCCACACATAGGCCCAAACACAGCTACAATGGCTGCACAGAGGTGGACACAGACATAATCAGGCACAAAATGGACACATAATGACCACACAGTAACACAGACACAGCATGCTGTAGCCATAAAATCCTTGACTATGCGGAAAATACTGCAGAATTCATCCAGTAAACCTCTCCTTTGTCGGTTTCCAAACATAACTCTGTTTTTGTGTGTGTGTGTGTGTGTGTGTGTGTGTGTGTGTGTGCAAGATCCAGCAGGTCAAGGACTTCCTTTCTGCACAACATATTCTATATGTGTTTGTGGACAAAAATTGAGCTTGATTTAAAGTGCAACTTCACCCCTCCCCCTCCATTAATGCAGGAAGGAAGGTGAGTTAGAATCCCCTGAGGCTCTGGACTCGCCCTGAGGTCGTTAACGCCAGTCAGCCACATCGCGGGGTCGAGGGAGAGGGCAGAAACGGGCACGCTGGAACGCAAATTACTTCCTGAGGTCACAGCGGGGTCAGCAGCGCGCACTTTATACAGAACTGGACTACACACATCGCTCCAGAAAACATATTCATACTGACAGCTGTATGCAGCTTACGGGAGGCAGAGTGTGAGAGTGGCTTTTCATTCATGAGACACATCACCAACAAAGAGAAGACAAAGTATGGTGACTGTAAAAACTGTATACACACACACACACACACACACACACACACACACACACACACCATTCATACACTCGTCTTTCTCTGTCTCCTTGTGTCTCTCACACACACTAACAATATCAGCAGTGCTGACAGCACTCACAGGTACTATTAACATTTAAACACAAACCATCACACACTCTTCTCCCATCCTGCAGTCATGAAATACAGAATTTCTTTGCTCTCAGTGTTGCTCCAGGCTCTGCACAACCCAAACACCTCGCCAAAAACACTTTGCAAGTAGCATACAGAGTTCTGAGAGTCAAACTCCGAACTCCAGTCTGTCACAGAAGAAATGGATGAACAGGGATGGAAAACTCACTTCACCTTCATCTGGTTTCATTAAAATCTGAACAGAGCCTGCTCTGGATACTAACAGATGAGATGAGATACATCGGATACATCTGATTGCAGCTCTCTCTTACAAATGAGACTAAAGTTGGCACCACAATTAAAGGTCAGATTCAGACAGCTAAGTGTGTTTGACATGAAACTGCCTCCACAAGTTCAACTGTCCTCACAAATTACACTGCCTGACCCTGACGTAGTATTGTGCAGCATACTTGTACTTACTGCATAAGAACTGCTAAGAGATTTGGAAATGGTACAATCCTAATGCAAGTTAACACATCATTAGTGACTGCTAACAGCCTGTGTCTGTATTGGATCATTATTATTAATGAATTAATATGTATGCAGTACTTTAATGATGTGGACGAGGTAGAACTGATTTGACAGTTATGTCTCTAAACTTATCGTGTGAACTTATTTATTTTAGCCACTGAGATAGCGTTAGCTAGCTTGTCAACTAACCCTGAGCAAGCTAGCTTAGAGGATTATTGTGACTGACTGGTGCTTGCATGGTTTCAGCTGGCTAGTGTGTTAGCCATTAGCTCGCTAGCCACGGTAACTAGCCCTGCTAGTCACAACATTGTTAAGCTAAAATGTGTAAATATGGATTTTTTATGGCTTCACACTGTGTGAAACGTATTGATAGTTAACCATGCCCAAAGAGAAAAGCAATGTGAAGTCTGAACTGAGGTAGAAACCATGCATGAGACCGTTAGCTAACTTGGTGATTTGCACTTCATGAGGATGTTCACAAAGAATTCCAAAGTCTGCAAGTGGCGGGAAGTATGAAAATTTGGTTTAGTGTAGGAGCACGTCTATGCAAGGGCAGAAAAATGTGAAAATGCTGTGCAGAAGTTCATTATAAGTTTCTTGTAACTCTAATGTAACATCAAAACTTTGACACTCCTGCAGTCTGACACATCTTTCATCTGCAGGTGTGTTATATTTGTACAGTTTATGAAAACCAGACCCCATATTCATTTTGCAAAATTACATTCATTCAAGCTAAATTAGCTCAAAATAAAATGTAAAAAGTGAGAAAAATATGCAGCTTTTGCATCCTGGAGAGCCACAGATTTTTAAAACTGACACATTGAAAAACTAAGTTGAAAGAACAGAAACCTTTTCTTCCTTTCTTGCTAACAATTACAGTCAATAAGAAGATCGAAATAAATCTCATTTCTGAGTGTTGGGTATGTAGCTAAAGCTATCAAGTAATTAGCCTAGCTTAGCACAAAGATTTAAAGCAGGGGGAGCTTGGATTTGTTCAGAGTTCTGTATTTTGAAACCATTTTTTGTTAAGTGAAGGGAACAAGTTCAAGCTAAAATTATGTATAAAGTTGCTCTTTATGTCATCATGGACATATTAGAGTTCATTCAGGCTTTAAACTATGTTGTGTGTCAGAGCTGTCTGCTCTTCAGGCAGTGCAGAAAGAAGTCTAACATTCTAAGATCAGTTAAATTCAAGGAACAATGTGCATGTATAAAATGCTCCAGGCAAATCTAATTCTACTTGTGCATTAACAAGCACGGAGAGCTCTCTCTCCTGTTCCACTGAAGCTCTGATGGATGAAAAGAAAATTATTTTGAATATTTTGAGTTCTCAGAGAGTGAGGCTCACGAGCATGACAGTGTCGTGACTTATTCACTGTGGGAAGAAGTTGCCATATATGAATACAGATCTCAGAACTGCCTGAGAAGAAAGTAGCAGCTACACCTGGCAGCATTCCGTGTGACTAAATGATATTTTGCAGAGAAACATTCTGTTTAAGGAATATTTTCTCCCTGAAACTTCAGCACAGTTCAGTAAAGATTCCTTGAACCAAATATCATCTGAAATGTAAGACGGAGATAAGCATAGAGGCTTTGAGGGGAAAAGACATAAGACTTTAAAGCGCTGAGGGAGAGCAGGGGGTATTACAACAAGCTGGTGCTGACTGAGAGCGCAAACCTCTTCCCCACAGACAGCACACCTTTGGAAAAATACACAGTGCATCCAGCCAGCGGGGGAAATAAGTATTCAACACATCAACATTTTTAAACAGATTTCCAGTGCAGATTTCTGCATGAAAGTTAGACCAGACATTGATTTTAACTTAACAAAACTACACAGAGAAAGAAATCCATAAAAACAGTTTGAGTGAATTTATATAAGTAACCCAATGTACAATATAAGAACATTCTATTGGCAACGACTCTATAGCTGTAACACGGAATATTTGTCTAACTGATGTTATGTCTATGTGTTTTTAATATAGAGATGCTTGACTGGCCTGACCTTTTCAGCACACTTGCCTTTAATGAAGCACTAATTAAGAGTCCCGTTGGGATCTGAAAAAGCATTGCATGCAGCTGATTAATAGCTCCTTAAGTACACATTGTGCTCTTTAGCGGAACACTCAGAATGGCCTGTGGTGAACGAGAAATGATGAGCTGCTAATACTCTTACAATCAATTCAAAGACAGTCTCTGTCATAAACGATCACCGGGTATTATGGCGAGCACTAACAAAGGTATCTGAACTGACATGTCGAACGGCCATGTTGGGTTGAGCACTGTTATCACTGTTTTTTCTTTAATAACATTATTCACCCCCTTCCCACTTTAAGCAGATTCAGACCACATCAGGTGCTGCGGTGAAAAGCACCAGTCCACACAGTGACCTGCAGGGAAGCTGAAACAGAATCAACGTTTGGTGAATCGAAACCTGACTTCATGCTGCTGTGTCCAATCCAGAGATCAGATATGATACTCTCTGTTGTGCTCTCGCTTGGTTTATTTCATGTACCAAGCTTCGACGTCTGTGTCTGGCTCAGAGTCAATGCTGCAAAATAGTGATATTAAAAGCTTCCTTTGGTTTGTGTTACGTTCAGCACAAATACACACGCCCCCACACATCCCACACAGACACAAAACCCTGTGGTTAATCGCTGCAGTGCCTCAATGTACAAACTTGGGAACAAAATGTCACGGGGGAGTAAACAGCACAGCACAGCACAGAACAGAAAAGAAACATACTGTAGAACTGATTTGACTGAATCGCGTTACCCTGGCTTTCTCTCAAGTTACTTGCCAGCTTGCCAATTACAGTAGTGTACTAACTTGTCCAACATGTGGTCCCCACATCACCAAGCTTTGAAGACCAGACAATTGTGGTGTGACCAGGCCTTTATACAGCTATGACTTTAAAGGTTTATAAGCCACTAAAACACTGCACAGTGGTTTGAAATAATGAACCTAAGGACCTGCCTCCATGCGAGTCAGTTGGTTGCATAGCACTTAATTGTTAAGAACCACTAAATGGAGCAGTGTTACGTTAAATTTTTGGCCTGATAGTTGCACCAGACAGAAGTTTAGAGTTAGGAAACCTTTGTGGGTGATCCTTTGGGGCCCAATTTTCTCTAGTAGCTGTGGGAATATCTACACTGGATTTGTGGAAATTTTGTAGAAATTATAGCGAAAAGATGTACCACATTTCCAATTTTTCATTTTCTTTGAACCTTGCTACCTTTGGGATGTCACCAGCACTTCCCACTCTCCAAATGTTGCAGATGCATGAGGTAATGAGGACAGACAAGTATCAGGAGGCGACAGAGTTCATGCAAATGCAGTCTTAGGCACTTTCCAGCTACTTGTCTTGCTCTTACCTGCAGTGAGAAGATGCAGTGCAGGCAGAGAGCGACCATCACCACGGCCAGCAGCACCGTGGCCACATTGCGCGCGTCGCCCAGTGATTCCACCAGGGGAATGCTTCCCACCTGCCAGTCGTAACACAACACGATGGGGGCCAGCAGCAGCCAGGCATTGAAGGAAAGCAGGTAGGAATAGGTCAAAATCCTGGGGAGAGGGGGTACAGAGAGATGGAGGATGTGGAGAAAGAGAAAAGGTGGATGGAAGAGAGAAAGAGAGATATTTGAATCACATAGCGACTTTATCAGTTGTCAAACCTAATCAGAATTTCAATCAATCATTCTAATCATTCTGTTTATCTCAGGGCTAAAGTGTTTGGCAGTTTACCTGAGGATAGAATGAACAGGAGGTTGTCCAAGGTTAAATATTGATTGGGAGAGCCCAATCAAATAAGCCTATGCCAAGTGTGCTGAATACTAAAAGCCTGTATTGCGGTGCCTCTGCATTTGCTGTGTTCACGTTGTTGTGGTCGTCTTTCATCTCCACATTTCTCTACATTTCCCTCACTTGGTTCGAGACCTGCATGGCTGTCTGGAGTATTGGTCTCTCCTCAGCATGGCAGCTATCTGCTTCAGGTTAAATAGCAATGGCAGAGTCAGAGAGACGGGCACTTGGTCTGGTTCAACAAACAGCAGACGGGCAAAGAAAATGAAGGCATGAGCAGTGTCGGGTACTTCTGCACGCCCAACAACAGAAACACTCACACACTTGTGACCTTCCAATGATCACATCAATCCTAGCCCCTAAGTGACACTACAGTAATACCTTGAAGAAGCACAGACTGCCAAAAACTAGTCCTAACTAAAACTAAACGGTCTTGGGGTTAAATACTGCAAGAACAAACCCCCATAGCCTCATTCAGACTTGATTTTTTATGGGAACTATAATTGGTTTTCACAAAGACTGCAGTGCAATAATACACACATTCATTAAGATGGAGACAGTCAGCTCAGTGGCTGAGGGACCTGTCATTACTGCCCAGTGTTTCCTTGTGGTCTTTAGTGAAGAGGAATGGATTGTGGACTGGTGATTGATTGTAATGTACTGCAGGAGAAATTATTTTTACAGTACAGGTGAGAGAACACATTCTGTCTTTTAAGTTATCCTTCTCTTTAACACATCAACACATGGCTGCAACTAACTTTAAGAAGGTAAGGTAAGAAGACTTACTCCACTCTTATGGTTTCCATTGCCATTAACTGTAACTAAAGCACTTAGTCCAGCCTGCACTGGTATGCATCCATTTCACTTTTTGATTCAACTGATCCTTTTTGTTTAAAATGTTTTAAGTGTAACACACATTAGTGGTGTTGTGTCACCTTATTTGCCCATTACCACATCTTTCTTTGGCTATCCACTGTCTGCTGGTTGACAAGTTCGACCTCAAAGACCACAACAAGGCAGGATCATCAGGCAAGAAATTTGAACCTGATTCAACTTTTGCTGCAACGCGACTTGACACTGTCCAGCAAGGCATTGTATTGGCCAATCATATAAATTTTCACAAGCGCACATTTCTAGTGGATTACTTTTGTGATAATGACACTATTTCTGCTGTTTATCTGTGATCGTCACAAGATAAAAGACAAAATTGCCAGCACCACATCTTGATGAGTTGTAAAATCCTGCTGTGCATTGTTTGATTGGCTGATAAGTTGATAGGTTACTCCAACTGGACTTCCTGGGCTGTATTCCATTTTCTTACAGGCATTGTATAGTCAAAAGTACAGTATGTGTCTCAAAATATGTGGAAATCAAATATTCAAGACAAATGTTATTGGTTGAACATCCACAATCTAGAAGCATTTGTCCTTTGCAGGGTTGTAGGGGGCAGGAGCTGATCCTAGGTAACACTGGACAAGAGGCATATGCTGGGAGGACTCTGGAATACCCTGAGAGAAACCACTCAGACACAGGGAGAACATGTGAACAATGAAAATTCCCAAAACATGGCCTTTAATCTGCTGTAACAGTCTCTACTCTCCTGGTTTTGGGTTTACCACCAGAACCTAGCTGGAGGGATTAGCTCCCATTCAGCCACAAGAGCATTAGTGAGGTCCAACACTGATGCTGGCCGATATGGCCTGGCTCACAGTCTGCATTCCTAAAGGTGTTGGATGGGGCTGAGTAAAGTAAACTTAAATTTAGAAGTCCATTTCTTTATCACGCTGGCTTTGGCCACTGACATGTTGATACAGGAAAGGGACAAACACAGACTGGTGCCACAAAGCTAGAAGCACACTATTTTCTTAAATATTACTGTACGCTGTGGCATCAAGATGACGTGGCACAAACCAGCATTTACAGACAAAATGTATCAGAACTATCTGGATAGGGTGGTCAGTATAACTTAACTAATGAGAACTAATATCAGGCAGACCATCTTGATTTAATTAATAGACCATTCTCTCATCTGCCATTATTATTCCTTTCCCATAACTGACATCAAGCAAATCAGAGCACCACTCTAAATCGATTCTCTCCTCTGACTCCAGCAAAAACGAGGTTACAGCACAAAAGAGGCCGAGCTTAAGTCCTCATCGATTCTGACAGAGGCTGTGCTGGACTGAATTCTGAATAGTCAGGCTGAAGACGAGCCACAGGTTAGGTATCGATTTCCTCCTGGACGATCTAAAGGAAGAGTCAGAAGCTCAACGTGGCCGTGAAGCCATCTGATGACGGGCCGGGTGGAGGGGGGTACACGGGCCAAATCCCCTCCAAAAACGGCAATGAAAACATGTCAGGAAGACGAAAAGGAGCAAGCACTGCTCCTCCCTCTTCCTGATCCCTCTGCTGTCTCTTTTTGTTACCCTGACTTCTGTCCAGATTGGCTATTAAAGAGATTGACGGCTAGAGAGAGACATGGGAGACAGAGTCTGGAATAAACACAGGCTCGGGTCAATAGGCATACAAAGACTTGCAGAGGACTTGCAGAGGTTGTCTTAAGCTTTCTCTCTCTCTCTCTCTCTCTCTCACACACAGATAAGGAAGTCCTCCAAGGTGGTGCTGACAGGCCGTTTAGCATGCAGCAGAATGTTCTCCACCTGCCGTCATCTGATGGGTCTGCGCCATAAATTCAATTCCCTTTTCCACACTTTGCAAGGCCCTCTAACCACAAATTATCACACACACACACACATACATCGACAAAGGCTCACAGACAGGAGAAACGAGGTAAAAGGAAAAAAGTAGTGAGGGATCAGGGAGCAGAAAGAGAAAACGAGTCATTTGTCAGGTGGCATATGGGCATTCTGCTTTCCTGAGTCTGATGGGAAGACGATCTGGGCTTCAGGTGTGAAGCAGCGCTGTCAGCTGTTCTACACCTCCTCACACACAGAGTACAGTGTGCGCATCTAAAAAACTTCTACAGGAGCTGAATCAAAAAATATACTGAAGACAAAAGTCAGTCAAAACATCTCCACACTTATAACTCTCAGCAAATTTCATTCAACAAAACAACCTTTCCATCTAACAGAGATCTTCATCAGGTACAGTCATATAGACATTACAAAGCATGATCATGAACTGTATGAAGACACAAACACATTCATCACTCATGAGGCTGCAATCGGCATGATAGAGTCAGTATGCTCTCAGAGTGGATAACACTGTCTGATAGTCCCGTATAGATAACAAGACGTGTCTCTATCGAGGGCAAAGATGGAAAAAAATATTATACAAGAACATATTCAGTCTAACATACTAAAGAAAATGTCCTTCATTTATTGTCTGTAGCTTATGCCTGCCTTTACCATGAACCATAAACCCACTGCCACCACAAGAGAAAAAGAGAACACTTCTCTGAAATTCCACTGAAGGTGACTATCTGCCCACTCAATTCGTTTATGAACTTTAGTTAGGTCAAAGCTCAGATGATGACGGCGAGCACGAAGATAAACTCCTCTGAGACGGTTTCTGACAGTTTGTGCAGAAATTCTTTGGTTGTACAAACTAACTGTTGTCCAGGTGGCTGGTTCTAATGATCTTGCAGATGTGGAGGTTCTGGGCTGGTGTGGTCGCACATGGTCTGCAGTTGTGACAGCAGCTATGCCCAAATGATCAGAAACAACATTAAGGCCATCAAGAATCTCTCGGTGGTGCAGTGGTTAGCACTGCCACTTCACAGCAAGGTTCCTGGTTCTCTCTGGGTACTCCAGCTTCCTCCCAAAGGCCAAAAACATGCACATAACAGGTTAACTGGTGACTCTAAATTGTCCGTAAGTGTGAATGGTTGTTTGTCTCTATGTGCCCTGCGATAAGGTGGTGATTTGTCCAGGGGGTACCCCGCCTCTCGCCCAAAGTCAGCTGGGATAGGCTCCAACCCCACCGTGACCCTGATGAGGATAAGTGGTTACAGATGATGGATGGATAAAGAATCTCTTCATCAATATCCCTGTAGGGCTTGTACAGCCAGCAGTAATTACACAACCACATAACTATGAGACAACATTAAACAAAAAATATAATAATAAATACAAGGATTCCATAAAGTTTTTAAAAGGCCAGTGGCAGCAGGAATAAATGTGTTTTTAAGTTTATTGGTCCTGAATCTTTGCAGACTGTATCTGCAGCCAGACAGAAGCTACTTGAACTCCTTAGACAGACAGAGGGTGGTTAGAATCAGCCAGGACAGACTGAGCCTCCTTCAAATACCTTACATTACAGGTGTGGAAGGTCACTTAGGGTCATGTCTGTAATTTTGCTGCACATCTTACAAAGATAAGATACTGAAATCTGTTCCTGTTTTTGAGAGTGAGTGACCTGTACCAGCTAACAAAAGAGAATTTGAGGAGCGACAACATTAAAACTTTGAAACTTTCGATATAAACACACGCTGATGACCTTTCTTACACATAGAATCCACAAGAAACTTGAAGATCAGCTTATCATCCATTACACTACCAAGATATTTGTACTGCTGCACAAACTCAACAGCTTGATCATTAATCACAACAGGAGAGATGACATCAGGATACTGCCTAATTAAAGTCATCTCTTTAGCTTTGGACACATTGATGTCCAAAAAGGATGACATGCACTAGTCTGTCAATGCCGTCACTACAGGGCCATGATCAGGGTCATCACTGCTGAGAAGAGGCACAAGGTCAGAATCTGTGAACGTAACATGTTGGCTTTGGCAAGCATTAGTGTATGAAACAAATAAAAAAAAGGCAAGAGCACACATCCCTGGACGATCCAGCAAAAGAGTAAAGAACATGGGATTAAACTCCATTGACCTTCACACGTTGTGACCTTTGCGGCAGGAAGTCCATCAGCCAACATATCAGGACAGGATCAATGTTTTGGATGCTCTCTCACCTGTCTGGTAAAATGTGAGGCTGAATACAATTAAAAGCTGAAGACAAATCAATAAAAACTCGTCTTACAGAAGTCTCAATATATATTTATATATATTATATTTTTGTTGAGTGTGAATCGTATAAATAATCCAAAGGAAATAATTATTATAGACAAAATGAAAAGTCTGTTTGCATTGGCATATTTTGAACGAGGTCGTTCCACTAATCAGATGATTGGCGGTTCAATCCCTGGCCCCTCCAGTCTGCATGTCGAAGTGTCATTGGGCGAGATACTGAACCCCAAATTGCTCCCGAATGCTGTGCCATCGGTGTGTGAATGCGTATGAATGGTTAGCCCCTAAAACTGATGAGCAGTTGGCACCTTGCATGGCAGCTAATGCCATCACCGTATGAATGTGTTTAAATGGATGAATGAGATAAATTTAGACAGTAGTAGTAACAGACCAGACATGAGTTCTTGCTATTTAGTTTGATAAAAGCTGATATAGTTTTTGCCTTGGTGTGGCTGGTAAACTTCAGGATTTCTAACTTGGGCCTTCATCTTTCTCTAGCTCTGAAATCAAATGCAAAGCAATGACTTTCAGTCTTTTCTCCTTGTTGCCAAATATTTGTTTCTGTCTTGTCTTTATTTAATTCCATCAGTAGAATTTTAAGTACAGGCACAGAGTAAGTAAATCAGGGTATCATCTGCATAGCTATGATAAGCAATCCTATAGTCTTGCCTGCTTTAGCCTAGACGAGGCAAATACAGGTTGAATAGCAGAACCCCAGAACAAACCCTGGGGAAAGCTGAGACCATAAGTCATAATTACCTTTAAAAAGCTATTCTATACGTCTACCTGCACACTGTCAGTATCGAATGGCCAAGACAAGAGCCGGATGGATGGAGCGAGAACACACTGACAGACAGAGTGGTGATAAGGGAATACTGGAGGCTCAGCCAGACATCAGGGAGCAGAAATAATGAGAGGAGAAAATGAAGGCGAGCGGGACGGACAGAGCGAGGGACATGAGAATCCGCTATAAATTTCCCAGGTGGCTGCGGGAGAGGAGAGTTATTTTCACTGCTGCAGTGCTAATGATAGATTATATGTCGTTTCAACGATGAGAGGATCATCAGAGCTCGCTACTGTCTGCAAACACCCACGATCCTTAATACGAACTTAATATTATCTCATTACAACTGACACATTACAAACTCAAACTCAACGTTAACTAATTTTTCTCTCAACAACACCAGTGTCTGGCTTGTACAGAGTCTGAGGGAGAAGTAAAGTTACAATGTTACTGTCTACATCCATGCCAGTGGCTGTGTGAGGCAGCACAGTGGTGTGTGTATGTCACTGACCTGGTAAGCAGGTGAGGTGAGAAGGAGGCAGGGTTGTCCTGTTCAGAGAAGAGAGGCATAGATCCTCCCATCAGCCACAGCCTGACTGACATGATGATCACCACCTGGAGAGAGGCAGGGAAACTCGTCAGTTTAATAAAGAATCCACCAACAGCTCCCTGCAGCAATAAACCAGATTCTGATTCTGTTTGTCAGCTAAATAAACATCCGATAGACCAGTTATTTAATCTCAATGAGACTAAGATCTGTTTTCCAGGAGAGACCTGAGAACAAGAAGCATTCACAAGAACACGATCAGCAAACAACACAACAAAAAAGGGATTAGTAAAAACAGACTCATAGAAAACAGATAATAAAGCTTTAAAATCTCTGAGGGGGATGTAAGAGTCAGGTTTGAGGAGAATGTAAGAGTCAAGTTTGAGCGCTGTTCACTCCATAGGGTGGATCCAGTTCTGCCAACATTAGTGCATACATGATAGATGTTTAATGTTAGGTAGTTACTAGGTAGGTAGTGTACTGTATACTAAATGAGAGCAGAGATCGGTGAGGTAGGTGAGTTTTATCAAGAAATAACACGAGATGGTTATTTCTTCTTGACTGCAAGGACGTCCAACCAACTGTGTGCTACAGAGAACCATGATGAGTAGGAAATTTGTCGGCGTAATGCTGTGATACACAAGGTTCAACTGCTGACGTGTTGATGGTGCAGCATGATGAGTCCCGGACAGACATGAAGGTTGACCGCACAATAGAGTTACGGTTGGAGACAGTTGACCTTTACCTCTGTACAAGAAACCAAGTTTGATTATTGATGTTCAGGCAGGACAACAGTCCTCATTTTCAGCTGCAACACAACTTATGGACATGATTACAACAATGTATTCAATGTGATAGATTCTTCTTGTAGTTCAAAGCATCCTGAAAAGAAACCAAGGGTCCCCATACATCTACCAATCTAGCCTCTAATTCAGAGAATGGCCAACAGTAATGTGAGGAGCCTCAAATAGTCAGAAAACTGACTAAACTGTGTGATACTTTGAAATGTAAAAAGAGAAAATACTCACATAGGCAGAGATGAGGCAGGCTCGTTTGATGAAGGGGCTGCAAATGTGGAGGAGGTCCCCGAGTCTAGAGCCAGACAGATGACTGAGGGGCACAGACAGAGAGACAGACAGAAGGTCAGACAGACTTTATCTGTGGGCTTTTCTACTCTCACAGGGATTATGATACGTTTGACCGAAGAACAAAAATATCACCGGGTGCCCAAGCCTCCAGTCAGAACTGTGACTAAAATGGTCGTCTCTTTCACTTTGAACACACAAATTATTATAAATGGAGTACACCACAGCATGTTCCATGGAGCGTGTTTTATATTAAGAGGAGAGTTCAGATTGTAAGGACATTTACTTTATTATAAACTGTGACAAAAACGTAAATCACCATTAGAGCTCATGATTCCAAAACCACATGTGGATGCACAGAAACAGCAACAATAGTGTAGTTAGCAACTAATTAAACATGTCACTGACTTAAGCCTGCCTTCCATCTTGGAGCTGCGTTTGATACTTTTGAGATTAGCTGCGACTTGAGCCCATAGACGTCCAGTAACTGAGCTGAACTTTCTGTTCGGAAGTGCTGAGTACCTGATGTTTTTGTGATCAGAAAGAGGATTTTGCTACATGTCAGTAACTAACAGCATACGGCAACAACAACAAGCTGATGCAGATGAGGCAGGAGCAACAACCAAGCTGTTAATATCTGTATTCCTCATGGCAGTGTTTCTGCTTAAATGCACATCTGTACATGGTTCTGACAAAAATGGTGGCTGGCTGTTGAGGAAACATTAGAATCATCACACATCCTGCAAATTACCAACATGACATGCATCTGTGGCTTTTACAGAAAGGCAGAGCAACAAAAGAAAGCTGCAGTGCTAACTGCTATTATTGCTACAAAGGTAGCAGTGAAGGCCAATTAGCCCTCAATGAGATCAGGCTTTCACTACAATGATATGTTTTATTTTTTTTTTAAAGAAAACTGAGCTCCAAAGAGGCCAAACTATGTGAGCACAAACTGCAGGAGCATCAGTCAAAGAAAAAAAAGCTAAATTATTAGAAAAGACAGAAAAACAAATCTTTTTTTTAAAATCTTTTTTTCTTTGAAGCAACATTGTGTAACCTTTTAACCATAAACAGATCAAACAGATGTTAAATCATTCTGATGCTATACTGACTTGTAATCAGGTGAATGGTGTCTCTGTAATTCGTACGTCTGTTCTCACACTATGTAACTTTGGGCTCTGGGTCGGGAGAAGTACGTAACGCTCATCACACACTACCAACTAGTTCACTGATTTTGGTGAGATTGGATCATATTTTATGGAGAAAATGTTGTATTGGTATTAACACAACTAGCAAAGAAGGACAGACCAGAGGGGATTGGTGACCGGGAGTGCAGCCGGTGTCATGTCAGAACCAGAGCAACAGGCAACATAACCAGGTTCAGCAGCCACTGTGGACATAAAGACAGAGGCAAAAAGACCCAAAAGGACCTGTTGGCAAGAGGATATTACGGAGGAAACTTAGAAGAGTGCAGGAGAGAGTGACCGGGCAAGAAGCCACTGGACAAGAGTAAATCTGGGACTGACTTTTAGTCGTTAAAATAAAAGGCTGAAAGACAGACGCCGAGCCGGGCTTCTTGCTGTTGCACTAGTACAAGTAATATTAGCTGGCTGCTATGTCTTGTGTTGTTGCAGTTGAATTACATTCAGAAATTGTGGGCACCAAATCGCAAAGAAGTAACAAATCTTTCAAAATGTTGCTGTTGAGCTCGGGTTTGTGCACAAACAGACTCCATGTTCAGCTATCTTTGACTTTTTGACTGTAACAGAAGCTTATTGACTTAGTGAGCACTTTAAGCGGTCAATCAATGAGCAAGTCGCGATCGAAGAGTGCACATGATTCAGTTTAAAATGTCCTGTTTCCTGGTGTGCCCTGAAGGCTTCAGGGTTAATTAACCATGGGCCGGCCAGGGACGTTTGTTGCATGTCATTCCTCATCCCTGGACTGGTTGCAAACCTTTTGCTTTTGTTCTGTGATCTCTCAGTACCTTTGTCACATGTCTACCTTCCTGTAAAACCAGTCTACAGGCCTGCATTGTACAAGGTCACCATCCATTCAGTCTTATTTTTATCGATCCAACCATATCACGGTCATTTATGAACTCTCCATTAGCCTGAGGTAGAAAGCTGAGTGCAGAAAAAAAAGGCAACAAGAGAATAAGATAAGAGGGCGGGGATGAGACAGATAGGTAGTGAAAAGAAAGCATGGAGAATCCATTCAACACCCCATCACTTTGAGATGTTCCCCTTGTGCAGAGCTTTCAAAGCATCGCTGAGATGCAGGGAGGAAAGATCTCAAAGGAATTCTACACACATTCTGTCTGTCTCACACTCTGTCTCGTCTGTTTCATCCCTGCCTCTCTCCTCCTTTTGCTCTCGAATCCCCTCTTTTCTCCTTTTCTATATTTGTCTTTGACAAAGTCCTTGCCCTGTCTGTTCTGCTGAGGTCTGCAGTGCCGAGAGACAGAATGGCAAAAGGGAGTCAGAGTCTGCAGATGCTGCATTCGACTGAGTAACCATGAAAGAGTTTGGTCCCAGAAGAAGCAAGGTTGTTTTCCTTGCTGATTAACACTGAATTTATGTGTCGAGAAGCACGGAGCACTTGATATTTTTAATGGGCTTAAGAGGCAAATCACAGAAGGTAAAGAAGGCTTTGGGGTTTTCAACATATGCTGGTCATAAGGAAGAATACGTTAGGTTTAGTAAAAGACGGATTTATGACTTTTCAGGTGTCCCTACATTCATACTATTTTGTATCATCATTGTTATTTTTCATGCCAATGTGAAATTTAATCAAAGCTGCTGGAAATCCTTGCAGTGCCAACAAACATGTGGGGACCCTGAAGGCAAGAACGCTGGACTACTGAGGTAGAGTGACATCGGCTGAGTCATGATAAAGGCAGATCATGACACAGAAGCATCAAACTCCCTGTTTGCCGTTTGAGCTGAGATGCTAGACATCAAATGCCTGACGGGCTAAATAATCCTCGCTACAAGCAGACATGCATCATCCTGTGCTTTTATCCCATCACAGAGTCAAAAGACTGCTGTCACAGCATCATTCTGCTTTTTATCATTTCTCCAGAAAGGAAACAAGTCACTTTTAGTTTAAAGCAGTGATTCCCATTCATGTGTGTCATATTGTGTGCGTCCCATTCATCAAAGGAATGTGTCAAATGCTAAAATGTAGCGAAGGTTAGCTCCAGTTCAGAGAGGTGGTTAAAAGACAAACTGAGTCAAAGCACTTCCTTGTTGAAACGCATGAGGTCAGCTGGTCAATAGTGCAAATTCTCTGTGACGGCAGATTTACCTTGCTGCCACGAGCAACCCCACTAATCACAGGTTCCACAGAGGTTCCAGTGCAATGAATGGAACCTGCCCTGAAATACCATTTGAGTTGGAGTTTATCAAACCCAGTTTCCATTTCACTTACTCAATTCAAACTATTTGGCTTTGGCTTCAAACATCTGGAAGCTACTCAAGGATTCAGTTTGGTTCTGTAATCACCTTCTGTTGGCTGAGGAGGTGGAAAGAGTCTAATTAATGTTTACAACCTTGAGCTACAACCTGACAATGAGGGGAGCAGAGTGTTAAATGTATCTGACACCCTGAAACAACTGATGAAGCAAAAGCCAAATTAAGAATGCTACGTCAGCTGTTTTAGTGTGTAGAACTCCAAATTCTGAAAACCGATCGAACATACTGAGTTCATAAGCTGAAACGATTTCAACAGTTTCAACAGAAGATACTGAAATGATGTGCTTAGCTGATAATTTCATGAAAGAAGGCTCATAACTTTGTTGGTCCTGTTGACCTGATATAAAATTGATAATATTTATCACAGTTTTGAGCCTGCTACCTGAAGGTTTTTTACATTGTTCTTTGTGAAATGTGACAAATATTTCTTCATTGATCTGAGTGATTACTTTGAACCTGAAAACCTCTGAAAGGTAAATGTGAGCTGTCAGTGTTAGCTAGTCGTACTCCTGGATCTACTGGGCATGGCTCTGTGACGGTACAGCCGTGACAGTGTTTTAGTCCGTTCTCCAGGCGACTTCATGTCCCACCAGGAGCATTTCAGAAACCCAACAGACTTTGTTAACTTGCTCAGATTTGGTCATCTTGGTTTATGTGCTTCTACCATGAATAAGTAGCTTTGTAGTTAAATAGTGTCCCATATGTCTGTTTTTATGATTGGGAGTCTGTTTAGGACTGTGTAGGTTGTTTTATTTTGAAAATTAACTTGTTTCTCTATGTTTCTGTGTCAGACTTGTGACCAGCTTGATCTTCTCTGTGCTCATCACGGCGTCCATCAGAAATATAACAGCTGCATATTTTCTGCAGAGTACAGCTGAGAGATGTTTCACAGCCATTCCCAGCGGTATTGAGCTGTTAGTTTCAGCATAACAGAATAGAGTTTATTGTAACAAAATGATCTGATTTTGACGTTTATTGCTCATTTCTCCTGTTTTTATATAATTGAACGTAGCACTGATGCAATGATCTACTTTTATGTACACAAACGCAATTACAAATGTACAATAATAAAATACAAATAAACATATCTTGGCCTATCCACACAGCACCACAGGGAATCACTGCGCTGTAGAATAAATGCATCATTGAGACTCTCCTTTGAAGCTTTAATCACACATTTACAGTATTTTAAATAGAAAGGCTTTATTAAATTCCTCTTACATGCTGTATTGCTTTAATAACGTGTTGCTGAGCTGAAACTGATGAAAAGCCATGTGCTGCCTGACAGAGGCTGCAATATGAACGCATCTTCTCGAGGTTGGATGATTAAAAACCAGCCTCCCTGAGGCTGACGGAGGCTGGAGTAAAGACAGCGTGCTCCAGGGCTGGAAATGCAAAGCACCGCTTGACGACGTCTGAAAAACCGCTCGGATCGAGCAACACTGAGAAAATTGGTTTCACGCTGGAAAGTGAAAGAATGAGACACCCCTGCCCCCAACACACACACACACACACACACACACACACACACACACTCAGAGGGTTCAGAGAGAGAGGAACGGACAGATGTTGTTGGTGTCTTCAGACCGAGGGCTCAAGTTTTCCATAGGATCATGGGAAAGACGATTGTGTGTCATCTGCATAATAGGATGCTAATTTACTATGGCAACTGTGACCGCGGCAACAGCAGAGGATGAATGGAGGGGAGGAGGTGGGAGTTTGGGGGGAGGTGTTGTGGGAGGTAGGAAGTCAGACAGAAAATTGAGTTTGGTTGATTGTTTTGAAGAAAGGTCGGAGTGTCAGCTTCCTCACACATGTGAAAAGACACACACACACACACACACACACACACACACACACACAGATAAAATAAACTGTCCCATCTGGAGTGTGAGAGCATCTTATTTGTGGATTACGTCCAGTAAATCTGGCAGCTCGGCCTCTCTCTTTCTAAGCTGGAACACATGAAGCCCTCCATGCTTCACTCACAGCTGAAATTCTTAACATTCCACCAGCTGAGTGGCATTTCCTCTTCCTCCTCCTCCTCCTCCTCTTCTTCATAACAGTGTGCCACAGTTATTCACACTCACCCAGCCGCCACGCCTGAAACAAAACACGGCTGCCGCACAACACTTCAGGCTGAAACACAGTCAGCGAATGGGTGGAGTGGGTGCTCTGCGGCAGCCTCTTGACTCAGCGGGGCTGCTCGCTATCAGCAGTTTTACGTTGGGATAATGACGAGATGAACGATGGAATCATGCCCAAATGGTTATACGATGTTAATGAATAAAAATGTGATTAAGCCCTGACAGTCATGGGTGTTCCCCGACATTTAATAACCTATATAATGTTCTTGAATTACTGGAGTCTGGACTTTCATTAATACATATATATAGAGCCTTAAAAAATGGGGGAACTAAAATGCACTGGAAATGATGTCTGCCATGCAAAAAGAATGCAAACATGCAACTTCGGCTCTATTTTATATTCAACATGAAGTGATGGACGGAATGGAGCCAGAGGTGAAGCTGAGCTCGGACCTGTTCAGTGAAATATTCTTCCTCTTTTGCTGTGATTAAATTAAATTCTCCCCATTCACACCGAGAAAGTGAATTTGGCAATTTCTCCCTCTGTCCTCTCCCAGTGGAGAAAACATCTTCACAAAAATGTCTCTTCAACCTGTGAAGACAGCTTAAAGGTATGAGAGAGAGCAGCACTTAGGACCACTTAGAATCAGCATTTGAGTGGCACATTGCTGAAAGTGGATTCACATTTTAGTTTGACAAAATTAAGGTTTAAAGTTAAAGACTGACAGGTAGTTGTCGTTATAGCTTTTTTGAGCAACCAGGCTTTATCCGGCCCGCCTCAGCTCCACCCACACCCCACCTCTTTGTCCATTTTTAGATTAGCCTGGAGGCAGCGGAGGCAGGACTGCCAAGATGGAGACGACCAGAGCCACCTCACTGAGCTTCACAACAGCTCTTCAGAAACCTGTGGGTGACACAGAGACTATGTCCACGTTTTATACAGTCTATGGCCTGATGCAACCGCCTCTCTCTGTCTGTTGTCACCACTCTGTAGTCCAGCTCACAGCACTATCTGATTGGTTACGTCATGTTTTCAACACAGAAGGCTACTGTGCCACAAGCTGCCCGCACACTGGAGCTGCTTCAGTTAGAGAGCAGAGCTGTGTCTCCAAGGTAAGGCAGCAGATATGCTGAAACTGCAGAACCATCTCATGATCTATGCTGACAAGCATCCCCAGTTTCCCAGTTACACCACTGAAAATGCTCAAAGTCACTGACTGCAGGATTTCACTCAGTGGAGGCTTTTAAAGCAGTCTGTTCTGCTAGAGTCTCACTTCATGCAGTGATATACAGTCGAGTATAACAAGATAATTCAGTTTGTTTATGTAGTGAGAGCTATACATCTTTGAGTAACATCATCGACAGACACTCCAATGTTGGAGACAGACTGAAGGGCACTTCAGGCCACACAAGCAAGAGAGTTTCTTTGCTCACCGTCCTCGTCCATTCCGAGTGTGAGCATCTTCACTGAGGTCTCTGCAATTTATGAGAAAAACAGGAGCTGTCTCAGAGGAGCTGCTGAGCAACTCTGCTTTCAGCGCTACAATCTGCTGCTGCTGAACCGGGACTAACAACTGAGGGCAGGGACTGAGAGAAGGACTCACATATAAAAACTGGGCATTATTTAAATTTGCAGTTCACTTTATAAGAAATGCTGCCAGGCAAGACAACATGGACAACTGGACGCAGCACAGATCCAAACAAGATTCATCCCTCGGACGTGCAGAGGTTAGTGTCCTCTGTCCAGCATGAATTCAAATCTTTGTGTGTCACTTCAAGAAGTAATAAAGAGGTCTGGCTTGGAATTTAACCAAAATCACATCTATCAAAAATATAACCAACCTAATACAGTCATCTGTACACAGACCAATCATCACAAACTTTGAACATTTTCAACAGAGAACGAATCAAATTTAAGGCAAAGAATGAAAAGGAACTAAACTCAGTACTGATGGCCAGATGTCTTAATTACATTTTTTCTCCTCACTCAGCACAAGTGTGCCTTTGTCACTCCAATCACTGCAAACACGCACTTTATTTTACATTTGCCTCAGACAGGATTCAGACTGAATCACACACAGTGTGTGTGAGTGTGTGTTGGGTTTTTTTCCTCACATTTCTTCTGTCTCTCTCTCAGAGTTGATGTCAGGCCATGCAATGTCTTATGATGTGTGATGTAGTGTGAAGGGCTGCTCCGGGGCAGTCACCGAGCTGAAGCGCTTCACAGCTCTCTGACACTGACAAAATCGACACTCTGCACTGCATGCTATCTGTGTGTGTGTGTGTGTGTGTCAGGCTCAAGGTGCCCTTTTTGTCTTTTAACTGAGTGTGAAAAGCCTCAGCTCATCTCATGTCTGTGCACCTTACACTACGACTGCCACATAATACCATACCATACCATCTGAACCTGGGCACTTCAACCGTGTCACTCTGCTGACAAAGCTGGGACCAAGGCTTCAGTGTTAGCCTTTTATGAAATGTGACAAATGTTCACAACAGATAGTTGAATATGAAAAACTTGAGCGGTGAAGGCCAGTGTTGCAGTACTCACAGGAAAGCCACCAACTGAATGGTGAAGGATCCAAATGTTTAAACATCTTTACCATTTCATGACAATCGAGCTCTTGCAGATATTTACTCTCTCACAGAAGAGCTGTTATGTTGCTGTACAGTACCTAGGGTTGCAAAGGAGTGGAAAGTTTCTGGTAAATTTCTGGAAACTTTCCGGAAACTTTTCGTGGGAAGTTAGGCTGGGGAATTTTGGAAATATTCCAAATCAGAAACTCTATGGGAGTTATGGAAATTTATGGGAATTAACTGGAAATTGGGGGTATTTTAAACAAACTGTATCATATCCAAACATAAATATAAACATTATGTTTGGTCATAAGCAGACATTTAAGTTTATAAAGTTTTAATTTTTTATTGAACAATATTATGTAGTCCACAGGCTCAAATGTGCGGCTTCAATAGTCTGTGTGCTCTGGGCTCTAAAGTGTGATCCAGGTTCAGATCCTGTGCATGTAGGGGGCGTGGCCTCAATAGCCCTGCAGTAAGCAGTGAGCTATGTGCATGTGATTGAGGAATAGCAGATATTCAAGTGTACCTGCATGAAATCTGGTTGTTTTAGTCAAGATTATGCTAAAATATATTTTCCCCAACGATATTTAAGTTCCCTGTTAAGGGCCAACCTTCAATTTTGTAAATTCCTGGTTTATTCCTGTTTATTCCCATAAATTCCCGTTAATTCCCATGGAAAATTTCCCCACCCGGAATTTTGCAACCCTAGCTGTACCACTGCAAAACCTTGCAGGGAGGTCTGGTTGGACAGTTGAGCATACAAAGCTTCTGACCTTGAGACTGTGGACTGTGGTTTGCTTCACGCCTCCGCCTGTCACTATTTACTTTAGCCATATTTTACCCTAACCATGACCAAGTAGTTTTAGTTACATTACCACAACATAATGTGTTGTGGTAACATGCCATCATGGGATCTAAGAAGATTGTTTTGAATTTCCATATATCTCTACAAATTACAAATTTTTTGAAGAAATCAGAAAATTAAAATGCCTGTGAGGTTTTCTTTGCATTCAGTCTTCCTCACCAAAAAGCATTGAGGTCTAAATATGTGCTGAAGGCATTTCCTTCCTCTTCAAACATTTTCAAAGCCCATTTAAACCTGTGTTGTTGCCACGGTCGCAAGTTATACCACACATTCTGAGCCTGAGGGCAGTCGCAAAGAGAAGAGGAGTTGCTGCAGAGTCAAGGACATGAACTCTGACTGACTTCTCACATCCAGGCATGTTTGGAATGAAGCTGGAGGTGCTGCGCTCAGGGGCTGTCTTTGCAGAGAATTTGGCTTCATCGAGGCGTGAATAGTGGCCTAAATGCATCGCAGTTTCTCCTGATTAAAAATGTTCTGCTGTTGCTAAGGCTTGAAATGTACTTTTTAATCTTTTAATAATCAACTCCTGCCCCTAATCCCTCATATTTTGCGTCATGATCAGGGTTGTGTACTTTGGAGCGTACACATACCCCCCCAAAAACACACATCCGCCTGCTAGATTAGGTCAAATGTGCATCGCATAAAACCCAGGAGAGGATTACTATCGGGCATCGTTACAGGCTCACAACCTCAGAGCTTTTCCTGACAAAAGCCCCCAACACTGCTCAATATTATACCAGGGAGAGCTTTACTCTGTTCCTTCCTGGAGGATACAGCCTGAAGTGCCCAAAGAACTTGCTCATTAATCACAGAGACACAGAGATGCGCACACACACACACACACACACACACACCCTCCCCATCTCTCCTGTGAGAGCTTGGGAGGTGTTCCTCACAGTTAGAAAGAGCACTGTCTTCATATTAAAGCCATCCATCTTCACTAAGCTCTGATTTTATTGAGGATCTTTATGGAGAAACATGTTGCTTTCCTCTTTGTAATGTCTTGCATCTGTAACAGGAGAGGCAGCCCAAAATACAGGGAGTGTTCCATACAGACAGACTAATAAATGCCATGCAAGCACTCACACACACACAATTTTACACAGTGTGTAAAAATAGCATCTTTATTCATAACCCATTGAGTAAATTACCTCCAAAACCCTGAAGATCATCAAAAAGAAAACATCACAGAAAAGGTGGGTGTTGTATTTTCTCTGCAAGCAAGGGATCAACACATATTTAACTGCAGGTAAGGCCGCATTCAGACAGGATCAGGCGCTGCAGTGAAAATGCAGGTTTTTCTATTCATTTGAATGGAAAAACCTGTTTTGGCTGAAGTGGTCTGATGAAGCGGTCTGCACCGCATGGGTGTCCGCCTAAAAAACGCAGTGACCAGCAGCGGAGAAGTTGAGCAAGATCCAACTTTTAGGAAAACGCAGCCCAACGTCACGCTGCAGCCACCAATCAGATAATCAGATCAGTCAAACCTCCACAGTCAGTCCGAATTGTCTCTGAAACTGAGACTATCTAAATTCTGATACTCTAATTGTTGTGTTCTGGCTTTGTTTGTTTCATGTACCAGCTTCTAAATCTAAGTCTGGCTCACAATTAACGCAGCAAAATAGTGATACGAAGAAGTTTATTTGGTTTGTGTCTGATGGTTTGAGAGAGAAAGAGAGAGAGAGAGAGAGAGAGAGAAAGAAAGCAGTGGTCGAGAGACATAGACAGTGAATGAGCGTGAGGGAGCGCCGGCCTCGATAAAGTCGGATAATCGTCGAAAAAAAATTATTTCCTCATAGTTTCACAGTGGTTATGTTCAGCACAATGAACACATTAACGCAGCCCCAGCAACCATGTGTTACCATGTGGCATTTATGTTGCTTCTTCTTGCCTTAATGAGCTGGGTCATAACACAGTCCAGTACTGTACTGATAGTAATAATCGCTTTCTTCGTTTGGGTCCAGTTATTCAACAATGTCTCTGCTCTTTGAACAGCTTTATTAACTGGTATCGAGAAATATTCAACAAACCTACAAATTCAAAATCCAGTCATCTGTAGCCCTGCCTCCCATCATTCCACAGGGTTTAGCACGGTCATCAACCTTTATCCTGTTCAGCCTGTCAGCAACATTACCTTTTATCCTCAGTCTTTTTTTCAGTCTACATAATAAATATAGTTTATTAACTTTATTTCAGTATTGAGTTTAGTCATTGGTTAAGTTACTGTTTGATCAATAAATGCTTCATGGCAAACTGCATTGCATATACAAACCGGTTTCGGATTGGTTGGAGAAGTCCGTGAATTTTTGCTAATCCCTTTTTAGAAGAGAAGTTGCCAAGAGGGACTCAGACAACACCGATCTCACTCAGTGACTGATTTGTGTGTAAGTGTCAAGCAGCAACTTCTGTGGTTGGGAAATGAAGCCAATGCAGAAGTGCTAAAAACTGTAAGTCCTTGAGCGGCCACTTGAGGCTGGCTCCCCATGTTAAAAGGTCCAACTTCACAGCAGAAATAAACATGTTTACAACCTGGTACAAAAAACAGTTTTGGTCTCTATAGCTAATTTCCCCATTCATGACAACTGTACTGAGGGTGAAATTTTATAGAATTCACCTGTTCAAATTATATTAAGGCTTAAAGTTATGCAGAATTAAGAGCATTACTGCTTTGATTGACAGGAAGGTGCTGCTACAGATGGCTTATTAGAGCACCCAGCCATCATTCAGCCCACCTCAGGTCTGCTGATGATCCACATCTTTGCTGATAATTAGATTAGCCGGAAGTAGAAGAGTCAGGACTGCCAACATGGTGACAGCCAGCGCTGCATATTTTCCGCTTTAGAATGACACTTGTGAGAAAATTGTGAGTGACCTCAAAGGCTGCCATTCTTTATACTGTCATTGGTAAGTGTTTGTGAAACGTAGTGTCGAGCTTGTGACAGTGCCTCCTCACTTTTTCTGATTTTGAACACTTAAAATGATATACAGTATATTCCGTGCATGACTGTGCATCTAAAAATGTAATTTGCAATGATAAATGTCTCTACTGTCCATGAACTGTCCCGGACGCCGTGTCTTTGTGTCTCAGGGAATATTTGTTTTGTCCCTGGAACACCGGGACATCCAAATTTTCGAGGCACTGCTGCCTGACCCCGCTGAGATAACCTCCTGACTCTTTGCTGACTGCTGTCTGCTTGGATTAGCTCTCTGGACTTGATGGGGTTAGGACCGAAAACCTTCAGCTTGAGTCTATTTTTTGGTTCCACATCTGTAATCTGTTGTTACAGGTGGAGTCAATGCAAAGTGGATGCACTGTCTATGGCTTTTCTAAAATGGGACCCCTCATTCTGCATTACTGCTCAATGTTTAAGATCTCTGACTCAAAACTATGGCGTCTGTCCTTATCACTTGAGACTAATTTGACAAAAACTTGGCGTCTTTCTTCAAGATGAATAGCTTTTTTGGTAGAAAGTGGGAGAGAGACAGTGATTTAAGTGTGTGTGGGTGGGAGGAGAAGTATTATAACTTTAGTGGAGCTTCCAAACCGAACGTTCAGCTTTCAATGAGTGGGATGCTTTGTGGTTTTTCTGAACGTCAGCCAAGTCTGGTTCGAGGTGTGTCTGTGATTCTGTCTTCCTGTACTTAAGAGGACTCTGTGTCTTCACAAAGAATTAAATTTTGAACATGAACATTCTTTGAAGTATGGACAGACCAGTTCACGCTCCTTTACACTCTAAAAGTTACTGCAACACATTCCAAAACTTTTTGAATTGATTTCCAACTTTCCAGCCAAGACTGAAACTTGCTTGAGAAAGCTGGTCTAAAGGTTTATAATAGGGTAAGGCAAGGTTAAATGAACAGTTAACCCCAAATCAAAAATACATTTTTCTTACCCTTAATGCGATTTATCCATTTAGCCATAGCACCGGGACATGATTTCCAATGTTACTTTTGAGTTGTTTTAATGGGGATTTTTTTGGCATTATGAGCATTGCAAGCCAGCTCCTGTCTATGTCCCTTATATTTAGGAGACATCTACAGGCAATATCTTAAGAACGTGGCCACTCAGATCAAACAATCTACATGGATAAATAGTTTATCTATATAGCACCTCATCTTAAAGTTACCAAGAATCAAGAAAGTCAGGATGTCCTGACTAGCTGCTGATCCTAAAGATCTGTATTGAAGCAGATCCATGCAAAATGTATTATTAGGCCTATCGACTGAATGAAAAACAATCAAATACCAGGCCTTTGTTTTACTGTACTTTGCTGTGTTTTGTCCAGATCAGCCTGATAGTGTCACAGTGCTGCTCTCCAGCCTGCAGTGCAATGAAGATGAATGAGAACAATTATTTGGGTGAACCGATGTGTCTGAATTCTGACGTTCAGGTTGATAAAATACATGAGCCTCTTTTACACAGAGATCCCAGAAAGTGTAAAAAGTTTCACACTAAATTTAAATCTCTAATGCTGACTACAAAGTCGTCTCCAGTTCTGCACCCTTACTTAAATTCCCTTATACAGACTTTCCAGTAATTGAGAAACAACATGAGTTTACTTTGGCTGCAGCCTTTATTCACTGAACTGTAATGTACACTGTACATTTACTGCTCAACTGACAACTTCACTGTTCTACCTCTCACACCCTCACAAACACACACACGTCCCGTCCTGCCGGATCATTTTCATAAAAATGTTGATTCGGCTCTGTTAATACCTCCACTGCCAGTTTAGAAATGAAATGACATCCCGCCCCGTTCATCTTCTTCTTCATCTACAGAACAGCAAGGCATAATACAACAACAACACACAATACAGTACAGTTCAACAGAATACAGCAACATTCCCGCCATGAACAGGCTGTGAAAGGTGCTATGGATTCACTCCGACTCCTCTAAACTGTCTCTTTCTCAAAACAAAATATTCAGCTAGCAGCGTCTTATTTTCGGATGCTCTCACAGGTTGAAATGACACACAGTCATCACACTGAATTCTTTGATGCATCTCTCAGTATGTATGACAGACTAAAGTTGAAGGAAGTGGGTCTGTAAACTGTGATGGATATTTACAACAGACAGTTAGTCACTGACTGCCTTCATTTCTAAGGTTGGCAAACCTTAACTTTCAAACTTGTCTCATCCTATATACTGCCAGTATTTCTCGCACTGTGAACTTCTTTTTAGCCGTGTTGTGTTCCCAGAAATCAGAACATACTTTGGTGCTCACATGTCATTAGTGCTGATGGCAAAAGTGCAAAACCCGGGCTGCAAAAAGAGGCTTAGGCTCCGTATCTAATCCTAGTACTTTACTCAACGCTTCTCTTTAGTACAGGAGAAACAACAATGTGTGTGCATGTATGTGTGTGTGAGAGAGAGACAAAAAGAGGAGCATTCTGAGTAGCATGATGCTGAGTAATGTATGGCCATTAGAGCACAGAAAATGTGCAAAAGAGAATAAAGACATTAGTTAGGGAATGCTGGGAAAAGATCAAGCGATGGGGGGGGGGGTGAAGTCTGAGAAGCATTCTAATGAGGAACGAGGGAGCGTCAAAGCAGAGACAGAGGGAGGAGGAGGAGGAGGTGGTGGAGGAGGTGGAGCTCAGAGCCACAGTCTCTGTTCCTCCTCACCTCGTTTCTCTTCACAGCTTTAAAAACAAAACACCTCTCACATCTCCCTGATGTCCTCATTATTGCCTGTCTGCTCCTGAGCCAGCAGGAAATCGCATCACATTTCAGCGAAATGTAGAGCTGGGTGTCAAGGAAAGCAGGGTAGGAGTTATGCAGCATGTCTGAGAGGTGAAGAGGGAAATTGTTGAATGAGGCAAATAAATGTGGAAGGAATGCAGGGGGTAAGACTGCTGCATAATGCATGTTAGAGGGAGAGGACAGTGAGAGGCTGAGGCAGAGAGTTGAGACAGGATAGGAAGACAGGTTAAGCAATAAAACTGCAAAGTTGAGGATTTCTTGATCAAAAGAGTCTTTGTTTCCCATGTCCAGAATCATGTTTCGCTGTTGTCACCTGTTCTTCTTGTCTTCAAGTTGGGAAACTCCCTGCTGTCATCTTAAATGTTTTCAATAGCTCTGAAAACTCAAATACACTTGAGTACGCTCAGGTCATCTTTCACATCCACCCTTGAAGAAGTACGTCTTGGCAGAAATTTTAAATTCAAATACTAATACTTGGCAGGTGATTAGATGAACCACCTGTATATCATCATCTATCATGGTTAAACTTCAACCAATCAGAGCAACAAACCATATAACTGTCAAACTCCTACAGTCAGGAGAAGAGCGAAAACAACCTTTCCATTGAGAAAAGCTCCTCAGTCTCATGAGTTCTGCTGCCTCTGAAGGTTACAGCAGGTTATGAGGAAACATTCAACAACATTAGCAGCTTCTCATTTTTAGCCGTTGTTGAACGTCACTTTCATCAGTTACAATGAGGGGGCTTGGATTGTCTAGAAGTGTTGCCAGGAGCAGGTCTTATCAACTGTCACCACTCAACTTTCATTCAGGCCAAAATTAACGTTTAGGTGAATAAAAGTATTTAATTAATCAGACTCGGTATCAGCAGATAGCAAATATTAAAATTAGGTTATCATTTAATGAGCAGGTTACTTCATGGACAGCTGCCATCTAAATAGTAGTCAAAAGGTCTGAGCAGATTTGATTGATGAAGACCATAGAATGCAGTTGAAGGCTCTGAGAAAGAGCTAACAATTACGTACCCTGAGTTGAGTTAGTGTTGTCAAACTACTATTCACAAGGTCAAGAATGAACTTCATTCTCAGCATCATTATTGTCTTTGTTTGCAGTGCAGCACAGATTTAGGTGATCTCTGGGTGTAGTCCAGAGGACTGAACTGACCTGAGTGTAGAAGGCTGTTTAAGGAAAAATGGAAATGGAAAAACTAAATTAGAATTTAAACTTTTCTAACTTTACTTCTATGTCACTTCATGAAAAATTGTGTAGGCAGTTACTTTGATCACGGCATCCCTGTTTTCTGTCTAAATAAATCTTCTTAAGTGGAGCTCGGCTGGATAAAATCCTGTCCTCTGGGGTTCCACAGTCTAATGAGGAACCATCTGAGAGTTCCTTACATCAACAATCTTGGGATTCCGATGGCTGCTAATTAGGATCCAGTCCAAATAGCCTCATTATTATATCTCATTGTCTTTTCACATTAAACACAATTATGTGAGAAGCTTTACACAATTATACCTTGTGACAGAGTGGGTGAGGCCTCCTGCTGACTGTGCTACAGCATATTAATGGTATGCACACTATGGCTGGCTCTGCTGTGACAGAGCCATTAGTTCCTCCAGAAGCCTCCATGGGCCACAGAAGCCACAACATGTACTGTATGCATAAACCCACATACCAATATATCCACAGCAGCAACAAACAGGAATGTCAAGAATGCACATCACAGTGAGGAAAGCTGTGCTCTTCTGACAAAGCAGGTGTTATTACCAACTCCAGAAATATATTTAGACAGGAAACAGTGACAAAGTAACTGCCTACACACTTTTTTACCATCAAGTATTCAAGTTCTAATTTAGTTTTGCTATTTCAATATTGTCTTAATGAGCCTGATGTACACTCAGTTCTGATATTTCAAGCATTTCCAGAATTCCTTTGGACTGCACCCAGAGAAACAATGAACACACTGCATTCTGTACTGCAACTAGAGAGACAATAAGGACACCAAACTTTTGCCAGATCTACTGTTGTACTTGTCTAGTAATTATGCAAATTAAGAGCAAGTATTTCATATTTCACAAATCAATAAAGCCTAAAATTTGTGCAGGTATGGCCAAATATTTCCATACTGCAGTCGTGACTGAGCATTTCTGTGATATTAACCTAGTCAAAATCAGACACTTCATTCATTTTTTATGAACTGTGCAGTAAATACCTCCTGTGGGAACAAACATATTTCCATTTAAATATTATACCATTACCTGTGGGCTACTGTCCTCCCATTTCCATCGATTTCCATCAAGAGCTACTGTATCCCATGTGGCCATGGCAACAGCATGCTTCTTCTTGTACAGTCAAATAGTTATAGTAAGCTAGAGGTGTCTTTGCAGCCAACTTTGCTTTTAAACTGTCCTGTACTTAGTGTAATGTTTCCCAAACCGTGTGCCTTGACCGGTGAAATCATTTACTCCAAAATGATAATGACCATTTTTAATGAGAAGAACACTTATTTGCCAATTTATTAGTTACACCCAGATAAAACTAATGCAGTCTACAATATGAAAATTACAATGTTCAGTTTTTATTGGCACAGTTTTAGAGAGCTGTTGGTTAATGTTCATGGTCATTTTGGAGGATGTAGTAGGTTGTAATTCAACAGAAACACAAGCTAAAGTCTCCACAATGATCAGAAAGTTCAATCAACTCCTTCATGAAGACAGGATCTGCTGCAGGACTGTTTTATTAGACAGCATTAGTTTTAGCTCAAACTGGAAAGTGAGTGCATTCCCTACTGATCATAGGATCATAAAGGATGAGAAACAGTCAGGTGGTTTGGAACAAGAAAAGGCTTGGATTGTCTAGAAGCATGTAAGGAGTTCTTGTTTATGTGTGCAGCCTGAGGTCACTGTGTAGATGTTTTACAAGAAGTTAAATCCACATTTCAGGCAGCATTTCAATTTAAAAGACATTTCTGTCATTTTAGAGACTGATTGCAAAGATATGTTCCCCTGTGTGAGGAGACTTTCCTCATGGCAGAGGATTTGACTTGTCATAACAAGAAAGAAAAAGGTGTAACAAATAATGGCTCTGTTCCATTGGGCTGAGCCAGTAAGCATAGCTAGCCAACACACATCAGCAGGGCCCTGGTGCTGGAACACATAAATGGATGGCAGCCATTGTAAATGTTATTTGTTACACCTTGTTTGACAAGTAAGAATGCCTGCTGGGAGAAAGGTCTATTGGTTGTTATCGTTCCATGTGTCCTGTGACAGCAGTTACTATTTTGAAAGCAAGATATGACACAACTTGATTCATGTGTTTCAGTGAGTTTCTGCTTGCTTCTTCTAGTCTCAACTGAATTGATGCTGAAGAGAAACCAGAGTGCTCCCAGGAATTTGGGAAATGCTTTAAAGGTCAAATAGTTTGTCCCCAGTGGAGACCATCAATCTCAATGTCATTCTGGCCTCTACACCCACAAATTCAGGCTACATCCACCCTAATGTGCTTTAGTTTTAAAATACATAACTTTTGCTGGATAGATGATTAACTGTCATCCATAGAGGACATTTGTTTCCACAGCCTGTACACACATCAACACACAACACAATAATACAACAATAATAGCCAAAGGGACACAGTACAGTCAACAAGAACATGAGTCTGTTAGTGTAATTGTTAGTTTGTTTGGAGCTGTGATGGCAGAGGGCATGAAGCTCTTACCATAGCATGCTTCTTTTTTTTTTTTTTTTTTTTTTTACAGATCAGAGATCTGTATCTGAAACCAAATGGGAGTAGATTAAAGCAAGACTACAGAGGGTGGCTGTGTGTGTTGTGCTTTGTGTGTGAGGGCTGGGAGGTTGGGAGTATGGGCACCAATTATTTTAGAGGCTGATCATCTGGTATCGTTGGATAGTGTTCAGGACTAGCGGAATTTAAGTGCTGAAGGAGGGTATGGAGGGTAGCATCCACACTACTCTGGCATTTTTGAACCCCTGAAACGAAAAGTTTTGGAAAAGTTGCTGGTTTGTTTTAGTTTGACTCCAGGAACTAAACTCCAGGATAGGGTTTTAGTCTGGACCTTTAGTCTGGAAATAATGACGCGGACATCCTGATTGAATCTTATCAGTAAGACGTGTCCTTCCCTGATTAATCACGCCCCTATTGTGTGACTGGAAGAACACAAACGACATGAGCCTTGACAACCAGCTCTAATTCAATATGGATAATGAATTAGAGGCTTTGCAAACCTTGCCGTCTATGCATAGATAACAGGAAAAGCATATATCATGATGGATGGTGGTGGTTTCCTGTTCATGGTGGAGAGTAAGCAAGTATGTCCAACAGCTCAGCTACTATTGTATGCCATGTTTCATAAAAATATTACTCAAAAGTCTTGATAAGATAAGCCCTCTTGCAGGATCTGATTGGTCCAGAAAGTCCAGAGGACAGGGCCAAATTACCTTTCTCATTTCTTAATAACTTAATAAGTTCCTAGGCCTCTAACAGTAAGTGTATATTAAAGAGTATCTTTCGAAGAGAGCATTTATTATGAAGAATCAGAGCTAGAGAAGGATTAGGCCGTGGCAGCAGGGCAGACACTCACTGGATATGTACAGTAAGTGCAGCCAGAGTGAGACAGTGGGAGTAAAGAGTATATCTGACAGGCAGAAGGAGATAAATCCTTGAGAGCAGCAGTATGTACATGCTGCCTCTCCTGTCACCAATTAGCTACGTCCTGGAGGAACATGGAGCAGATGCTCCACTGAGCTGAGAAAACAAATATGGTCCTTCCTACATCCCCCTCTTCCACTCCTTTATCTCCATTTCCATCGCTCGCCATTTCTCTGGTGTGTGATCAGACACACTCAGCACAAGGCAAGAAAACAGAGAGGAAAAACACATTTATTCACACACACAAACATATATATACGCACAGCAGATGATTAAGATTTAATGAAGCTGTAGTTCATGCCTGACCAGGTGTTTGGAGGCGCAGCACAGCCATCTAATATTAATAGAGGTAACTGCAGACAGGACTGCTATCTAATCATTCTAATCATTCGGCTGACAATAAAAAAAACACACTCCTCACATCAGAACGCATTTATTACAGACTATTTTAGTTTTGTGCTAGACGTTTTATCATTGAGAGTAAATGAACAAACGGAAGACAGAGATAGAGAAAAGAGAATGTGTGTTCAGTAGATCAGACAGGCACTGTCTAAATACAAGTCCATTTACTTGTCGATTTCTCTGCCTAAATTTATTCAGTGAATGAGCGTGGAGGAAGAGTGGGTGGGTTGAAATGTGCGTGCATGAATGTGGAAGGAGGAAGACAGAGAGGAGATGGAGAAGTGAATGAATAGAGTATGCGAGAGGGGATGTAAGAGTACTGACCCTGAAGAGATGAGGGGAAGAGTTCCTGTACATTTATGATTTAACAGTGCAGCACTACTTTCACTTTTGAAAAATAAAGTTAAAAATCATGGAAGACACACATTCATGAGATGGGGGTTAAGGTAGGGTTAGTGAGGGACATCAAGAACGCTATGTTCACAGTGACAATGCAGAAATGCTAGTGTTTACCATGGTTGCAACTTAGCTTAATGTGTTAGCATGCTAACATTTGCTACTTAGCATGAAACAAAAACTACAACTGAGGCTGATGGGGATGTAATTACTGAAATGTCAAACTGAAATTATGATGATGGTGCCAAATAAAAGGTTAAGCGACCACCAAAGTTATTACAAGTCATCCTCCAGGGACAATCAACATTTGTCCCAAATGTCATGGTAATCCACTGAAGATCTGTTCAGACATTTACCCCTGGATTACAAACTCTCAACCTGCTTGTGGTGCTGAAAGGAGAACTCTAAAGGATAGATAGATATTTCACTGGATAATGAAAGTCTGCTGGGGTGTGAGATGAAAAGTTCAAACACATTAGGATTTGTCCTCTGGGGACCATGATCTGTACCAAATGTCACAACAAATCATTTAACAGTTGCCAACACAACAACAAAACCAAAAATGTCAACCTGCTGATGATGCTAGATGAAGCCAGAAGTCTGTGAGGCACAAATATTATGGAAATCCATCCAGGAGTTGTTTGTTTTTTCCAGACACTAACCTGGCTGATTGTGATTTTTGGGTTATGGATGTTCATCCATCACACATCACACACACCCCTAAACCATCTCTCCACTGTTCTTTTATGGATCAAAACAAGTTGATAGACTACTAAGTCAGTGACCCTGAAAGCACCGCACCATGTGCAGGGAGATGTTGTGTTTACTGGCATCTTGTTTTAACATGGCTGCGCTGTGGCCTGTCTGTGGCATGCTGTATGACAGTTTTTGGGAAGTGAATTTGCTGCTATGTCTTCAAGCGTGACTGCAGGGCATTCAGTGCTAACAGCCTTCATGTTACTGATGGGCAAGTGATGCTGCACCATGCATACTAGTATGGTGTCTGAACAACCTATCCAAGGTAATTGGATTTGGATTTAACCATGCGAGCGCTTTAATCCAACTGGGAAAAGTGATTTTTGTGTTTGCCGCTGGAGGACATGTTTGATGTTTGTTCTTTGTTTCACACAGCATTGGTTTTAGTTCACCCTTTTCTGTTTGCACAATATAGGCTGAGGCTTTTAGCGCCGCATTCATTTTTTTTTGTGTGTGTGCTCACAGCACTTCATTCTTAATCGGCTTGTGAATGAGTCAAATATTTGTCTGTGTCCGGTGCCACGTCCATCACTGCAGCAGCTGACCTCTATTTTAGAGTAAATCTCAGAGGATCTACGCACACAAGCAGCATATGAATTCACTTTCATTTTCCATGATAAAAATATGCAGATGGAGCTGAGTCTGTGTGGACTGATTTCACATCACGTTCCCATTCAGTGGGAAAGAAAAATTTTAATACAATTACAAGACGAACTGTTTGGAAAGTTTCATCTGTTGGTGCATCTAAAAATCCTCTGAGAGTGTTGGGTGGTATTATGATTTATTAACCTGCCAACTGTTAAAGACTGTTTTTACTGAGATATCTATCCCTTTAATACAACTGTTGTATTAGATCATTGCAGGAAATGTTATAAATCTGTGAGCATGGAAGTTTTATGCTAATACTGGATTTACAGGATTTCTGCAATTAGTGGCTTTGAGTTGTCAAGTATTAAGTCAACACACACACCACATTTCCATTTGTTTATCTTAACTGTTTCTCAATTGAATTGTGGGAACATTACTACACAGCATACTAATATGTATTTTCATGATATGAGGTGTTTTAGAAGCTACAAGCACAGCTGAAAGTAAAAATAAAGCTTCATTTATAGTACACTTGACTGATAGTGGATTTTTTTTATTTTTAATATTGATGTAATATCTGAGTCTAAAAAATAATATCAGATGATATATAGGCCATCATGAACTTAGAGTGGGTTGTCCACTAATCAAAAGGTGGTTCGATCCCCGGTTTTCACAGTCTACATGTTGAAATGACTTTGTGCAAGATATTGAACCCCAAATTGCTGGTACAAACTCACACACTGATGGCTGTGAATGTGTGAATGTGATATGTAGTGTAAAAGTGCCTTGAGTGATCGGTAGACTAGAAAGGAGACATTTTTGATGAAGTCCCCCATGTTTTTAAGAACTGCAACCGAGGAATGTACATGGAAAAAATAAACTCCCAACTCTAAAACTATAGAATGTTGACACTATTTCAACATATCTTTGGCATTTCTGTACTTCAGTTTTTTCTCATTTATCAGCTACAGTGCGTCCCCCCACGTTAGTGTGACAGTAAGTGACTTCCATGCTGCAGTGCTAACAACAAAGCGCATCTACCAAGTGACAAAGATTAAGGTGGATGAAATGTGATGTATGATATTTCAAAACTGGTTGAAGGTTCATTGTCATACAATAAGGAAATCACATGAAACCAACGCCTGTATTGAAGAAAGGAAATCCTTGCTCCTAACTAATCTAAAAATGGGCAAAGACATGGCGTGTGGGTGGAGCTGAGGCAGGCTGAATGAAACCTGATTGCTCAAGCCTGTAACGGCACCCACCTGTCAATCAAAGCGACCACACTGCAAAACTGGTTTTTGTACCAAGCCATAAACATGTTTATTTCTGCTGTGAAGTTGGACATTTTAACATGGGGGGCTTATGGAGGTTGAGTTGCTTTATAGCCAGCTTCAAGTGAACGTTCGAGGAACTGCAGTTTTGGCTCTTATGCGTTACCTTACTCCTACTCCAATATTCTTGCAGGCATCCTATGACATACACTAGTTGCTGTAGCCTACACTGTTGCTATGGTTGCTCGCCCTTCAGCTCTTGTTGATGCCAGCTTCACTAAACTCTGGGATGTTGCAGGAGATTTACCTGGCGGTGTTGTGTGAACTCATTTGGCAAGGGCTTGAATGTAACAGACGTTCATTTACATATAAAAGTCCTGCACTGCAGCTTTAAGATTTAAGATGCATGTACGCATGAAACCACCATACTGTTGCTGGTTACATGGAGGTGAGTTCGGACTGGTGCAGGATGAATACAAAGAAAAATGTGAATTAACTGGAGAATGTGATCTGATGATTTTCAACACAAAATGGAATAAAAACCCACTGTACTGATTCTGACTGAGCTTGCAGACACACACACACACACACACACGCACGCACACACACACACACACACACACACACACACACACACACACACACACACACACACACACACACACACACACACACACACACACACACACACACTTTACACTGCATTTGATCTGGACTCTTTTCAAAGGTTTCTATCTGAACAAACCGGAGTCTTCAAAGTATTTTGATCTCAGAGAACTCACAGCCTTCTGAAGACATTTCAACACTCACACTGACACACACACACCCTTCAGAGGCTGGCTTTGATGCATTTTGCCTTGTTGTCACCATCTTGTCATCTTCATCATCTATCACTATTATAATCACATTTTCCCTCAGCATCGGGAGAAAACACAAACACTGGATCCCGCCGGGCCCGTTCTTCCAGGCGTTCCCCACAGATAATAACCTTCCACAATAAGAAGTATGCGTCTGTATGTGCTTCTCTGCCAATTAGGATTTTTTATTTTTTTTTGGTGGAGCTATGAGGTGGTGTAGACAGCTCAGTTTGTTGCAACAACTACGGCAAGCCGGGGAGGTCAAACAGAACTCCCTGGAGCATTTCTGGTCCCGCTTCAAAGAAATTAAGAACTGGTAAAGTGAATATAAACAAGCAGACAGTCAGTTTAAAGTGTGTTCTGTGAGCTGACATTATTTGATACTAAATCTGCTGATTCCTTCTCTGTCTCTGCAGTCTCTTTAAACAAACATTTCACAATCAGGTTACTTTACTTCACGGCTGACAACTTTCCTAAAGCACAGCATATGTTCTTACACTGCCTTTTTACTTCTCAGGCAGCGAGGATTGAATTTGTATTTATTGTTCTGCCATATTTTGTAGCCTGACCGATAATGGACTTTTGGGACCAATGCCAATAGATATCCCAATAGATATATCATCCGAGGACAAATCTTTCATATCAGCAAATGTCAGACGACATACACAGAGACACAATATATCTGTCATAAGCCAATATCAGCCTGATATATCGATTTCCTGTTTAGATCAACATAGCTGTTGACAGCAGATACGTAAAAACTCACATTTCACTAATCTATAACTGCAACCCTACTGTCTCACTCTAAGTTACATACTCCATGTATCCATGGTTCTATGATGCTGGATGACCACCACACATAACCCCCTTCACACCACTGAGAGATGATTACAGGGTTTGTCTTCATAGAGGAGTGTGGCCCAGGCTGGATTACCAGGCAAAGTGTGGCCCAGTGGGGTAATCATTTTGTAGTTTGTTTATTGGACTTATAAGACTTTAAAGTCTTTTATTCTTTTTTGTGCTGTACACATAAATCAAATATGGGTTTTGCATTAATACAGGTGACAATAACAACACTACACTTATTCTGCTCAAAACTACACACCTGGTTTGTTAAAGGTCTGTGGCCTCTCCCTGCTCGTGATGTGAAAGGCTCTGACTGTGGTAGCAGCTGTTGTATATAGTATAGCTAGCAGAAAAACTGGCTGACCATAGCTCCATTTTGTGCCTCTCAAATATAGCTACTGCTAACGTTGGCAAGTCTACACAAGTGGGATTTATTCGTCCTTACACCCAGGTACCCACACAGTGAGAATCTCTAAGAGACATAAATGTTCTTCTAGTGACCGTCAAAGCTCCACCAGACCCCCTGTGTCACGGCAGAGATGGCTCATGTGGTTGGTTAGTTCTGACTAACAGGCCTTAGACCCCATGTCCCGTCACCATCTGCATCACACACTGTGGAGCCAAAAGGCCACGCCTCCCACAGTCATCACTCCTCTGTTGCATTGTGTAAACATCCTGGGAGGAGAGGTTTTCAAATTTCAGGGTGTACTTCCTGTTTAAGGAAACTTCTTCAACATTGTTGATTTTATGAGCACATAGAAGCCTGATCAATAATCCCTCCATCCCATTATCATAGAGCCCTCACAGCCCAAACACCTGTTCACAGAAAAATTAATAAAAACTGTACAGAATAAAGAACAAAACAAGAAAAACTAGACAGTTGCAGAGGGAGAACACAATAAAACAAGCATGTCTGACTCGTACATGACAGTTTGATTAAATATTTTTGCGAATATAAAAAGAGCACTGTGATATGGACTCTGTCTGCAGAAAGGTTATTAAGCCACTCCACATCTTTATTCATCCATCCAGCCAGTGTAGGTGGTTGTCCATATTTACATTGCATATATATTTGTTGGCTGTGATGAGGGCAATTAACTGGAAATTGGGGGTAATTTAAACAAACTTTATCATATCCAAACATAAATATTAACATTTGAAAGTTAACATAAATATTTGAAAGTAGAACTTCATCAAGTTTTAATTATTTTATTGAACAATATTATGTAATCCACAGGCTCAAATGTGTGGCTTCTCTAGTCTTGTGCTCTGGGCTCTAAAGTGTGGTCCAGGTTCAGAAATCATCTGTGCATGTAGGAGGCGTGGCCTCAACAGCCCTGCAGTGAGCAGTATGCTATGTGCATGTGATGAAGTGTACTTGCATAAAATCTGGTTGTTTTAGTCAAGATTATGCTAAAATGTATTTTCCCCAACTATATTTAAGTTCCCTGTTAAGGGACAACCTTCAATTTTGTAAATTCCTGGTTTATCCCCATAAATTCCTGTTAATTCCCATGGAAAGTTTCCCACTTTGAAAATTCACAGACTTTTGCAACCCTAGGGTTTGGTATATTCTATGAATGAGACTGTATTTTGTAAGTTTATGTGTTTGTCTAGTGAGAAATTCTTCCTCAGAATTACACTCGAGGTCTTTGTAAAAATAATTCTGCGATAATTTAGAAATGGAGGAAGGAGATCGGAGTCAGCTCAGAGTCCAAACAAGGTTTTTAATCTTGTACAAGAGGAGCATTCACAGAGCAACACGCAGGTCCGTTACAAAGTGAAGACTCAATATTTTAAAACAAAAGCTTGGCATTTATCTGTCTCTGTGGGTGTGCCCTCACTCAGATAGTTATTAATTTATGTCCTCCTAAACCCAAAGGAATTAATCACAGAGAAGGAAGTGATAACCATGAGTGGCTATTCAATACCTTGAGTGATTATTTAATACCTTACATGTGTCACAAAACAACACAAAGGGTCACAAGTCACAGGTCACATTTAAACAGTTACATTGAACATTCCTGTGTGACTTCAGTTCACATCTCTTTTCATTAAGTACAAATTTTCCTTCACAGTCTTCCTCCTCACATTTGCGTTTCAGTGCTAACACTTCCCTCCCTATGATTTGACAAATTCTTGGTCCCTGTTTGTAGCACACAAGTTCATCTAGAGGCAACTGCTCTAATGATTGGTCATCTTGTTCCGAGATATTTGAAGAAGTAAGCATGAGGTAGCTCGTACTGAGAGAAGAGCTCTCTTAAAGTCTGAAGGGCTTATTGAGGGCCTTTCTTGTGGAAGCACTCTGTGTCAAAATCTAATTTTAGTACTTCTACTAGTATTTAGGCGAAATTATGCTTCCATGGTTTTCTATGCATCTAAGTGCAGCTGAATCAGAAGCTTTTCAGAAGAACATCAGCAAACTTCAGAGGAAAAAAGAACTGGACTTGGTCTGGGTGTTTGCACTTTCATCAATCTGTGCACCCCAGTGCTTCTTGCAACTGACTGCAATTATTCAACTTAGAACCTAACAAAGTTGAGGAACATGGGGGGCTCAGTGGTGGTCCACAACTCACTTTTTACCCAGGACTCTGCTAGCTGGTAATTAGACCAGAATTCATTGAGCTATAGTAAAGGGTTGTGCAGATAATTTACTCACTCTCTGTTAAGTTACTCTTTAAACATCCTGCACACGTACACAAAACTTAAACATCAGGAGCAGAGAATCCTCACCAAAATCCACCCTGCTTTCTCTTGAAAATACCAGCAGGAACCAGAACTTTAGCATGTGTGTGCTCGTGTTCCCTGAAACAAACCTTGTTAAAGCTACCACTCAACATTGTGAAACTAATGAAGATGTTTAGAACATGTATGAATGAAGCATGATCTGTAAACAAAACCTATGGATGTGGAATTAAAAAACATGACTTATGTGACTAACTTTGGAAAAGACATTTGATTTGATGGACCGCTACCATCTCATCCATAAAAACAGACACACATCATGAAGAAACAGCAATCTGGACTGGGTTAAACCAAAGCAAACACTAGAAGAATTGGGAGATTCCTCATCGTGCTCACTGAAGAAAAGAACTGCAGCAAACTGTCAAAGGCCATTAAAGAGGAGGCTGATTCAGGGTTGAATTGTGAGGCAGATATTAACTACTGAAGCAAATGTCCTTTCAACATTCTGATAAAGTTAGAGGGATTTGCAGAAAAACTGTGCACTATATAAACTGGTATATTTCTACTACACCAAAGCAGGTTAGTCAGTCATCAAAACCGCATGCAATGGTCTACACTAAAACATGAAGTAACTGGTTAACTCTACTATTACTCTATTGTCCCAATACAAATATAAAAAGGCAGTAGTTATATGCTAATTAGTATGTATTTCCATCAAAGAAACTTTGGAGTAGGCTCTCATTCTTAGTAAGGTTGGGTATCATTTGGGTTTTTTCCCATAGGGTGCTAAAACAATACTTTTGAAACGCTACAAGTGCCTATAACGATAAAAGTATCGTTTGGTTTCAGTAGGTTTCAGTGAAATACAGCCACATTTTAGACCATTTAGTTCAGCATATTAACTGTTAGCAGCTAACAGAGGGCTACCTGCTGCCAGAGTCATGTAGAGTCCACACCAGAGGGCAACCATTTCAATCGACAGCTCAGGCACCGAAATGAGTTACTGTCATCTACATTTTGACTCAGTCCTATAGACACTGATCCTAGGAACTGTGTTTCAGGACCCAACCATAACTCTTAGGTGAGGTTCTGTTTCTTTGTCACTCCTGCTTTCACAGACTGTCAGAGACCTGCTATACTCAAAAGAGACGCAGACTTATACAGACAGTGACATGCCCCTAACTCTGTACATGTTACTTTATAAAAAAATATGTATGAAGCAGGAGAAAGAAAGCTGCATGATTTCCTTATGCTAATATTAAACATTCAGAAAATACAGATACAAAATGAAGCAGTGTGTTGTACAGTAATTGAGAGGTGAAAAACATAGGCCCAAACTATACTACATGGAAGTGTTTAATATATTTTAAAATACAAAGATGTTGGCAAATCAAATCAAAATACTATTGGAAACATGCCTGGTGTTTTGCTGCTAGCATAGCTATAAATACTATAATAATGGAGTTTATTACCACAGTCTTTCTTTATCATAATAAGTATTGTTATACTTTTCCAATTGATCTCTCCATATTGAGATTCTCAAATGTGTGTTAGATAGTATGAGAGCTTGCAGGTAAACCTATAATCCAACAGTAATTTATGTTCTTTTAGTGAATTAAAGAAACGTTCTGGTTCATCAGTCTGTAAGCTGTCAGTTTCTACATTTCTACTTCAGTGCAAGTCTTTATTATATCAGTCAGTGTGTAGCCTCAACTACAAACAGCTACTGAACAAAGAGCTCGGCTGAATACAAATAAAGACACATTTTTATTCCTTTGTTTCCAGACGCTTTTCAAACAAACTCCCAATTAGCAATGGGTAAGCGTTTAATGTGCTACACAGAGACTCTGAGGCTGGCTGGTCCTGAACACCGGGTGGGAGCAGGAGGAGGAGGAGGGTGGAGGGGTGATGACTGTCTGATCCTTTCATTCTATCTCTGTCCACCCAAACTGCCACCCTCTGAGCCTCTGAATTCCTCTAATTTTTGCCTGAATCTTGTTTATTCTCAGTTCCATCTCTCTCCTTATGTTTTTCTTGCTGTTCATGCATTATGCACAACTCGCCCTCTATATCTCTGTAAATCTTTTACCATTTATCTATTTCTCTCTCAGGAATCCACGTCTGATGTCTCGACAGCAAAAAGCTGCATTCTCTCAACATGCTGGAGGAAATTCTGCGTGATATCAAACAAACAATTTGACATCATTTCATGAAGTAATTATACTCTGTTTCACCGCTGTCTTTATTCTAAGTGTTGTGTTGGTAAAGCACTGATGCTTGGTGATGCTTTAATGCACGTTTACTGGGAAACAGTTAACAGTTCATTGTGTAGTTTGGCTAACTGACAAAATACATTTTGATACAGCTGATAGAATATAACAAGACTATATGTCTGTAGCCATGCTAGCAGCTCCGTGAAGCTGTACTTAAACACAGTGGTGCTTTAGGTTAAATGCTAACGTTGACATGCTAACCTGCTCACAACGATAATGCTAACACATTCAGGAGATTTTAGTTTAATGACGTTTAACTCACATATAATCATAAAGGTACAATCATAGTGAAATGTATAGCATGGTTAGCATGTTACCCACTGTAATTCAGCATGTTAGCTTGCTAATGTTAGCTAATTAGCGCTAAACACAAAGCTAGGGCTGATGGGAATGGACGTGATGATGGCGTTAGAAGAAAAGTTGTGGAATCACCAAAGTAATTTAGTACATTAGATCGAGTAGAGGGCATTAATGTGTGGCAATTTAGATACTGATAATATTTCAAATAGTTTTTCACTGAAAACCAAGAATATCAACTCACAGTGGTGCTAGAGGAAAAGTCAGGAGATCATCATCTAGATATATGGATATATCCTGGGGTGTAGTGGTAAACACAGAGGTGGTTGAACTCTACTTTCCTCTCATTGATCTGAAAATAGACGAGTAAACTCTCATTTCAAAGAGGTGGATGAACTGAGTTTACTTGGGTTTACCCCCCCACTGTGCCCCCGGATATATCCTGTTTGATCCTGTTGACCAACAGGCTGCCACCTACATGAGAGCTCAGAATCTGACAAAATAACAGAACGCAGTGAACAAGCTCAAAATCCAGATTTTTAACTCAAACTGTTCCCATGGGCCCTCGACTCTCAGGCAAATGACTGCTCTGATGTCAGTATTAATTCAACAGTTTTGTTGTTAATGAACCTACAGTTCCAGTCTGTTTATCTCCTCTATCGGTTTTCATCTCTCATTCTTCCTGACACTTGTTCCACATTACAGATCTCTTTATCTCTGACAGATATTCAAACTGTCTCTGTCTGTCAACCTGTTAGCCTTTTCAGAGTATCCACTGGCAGCTGTTGAGGTTTAATTAAGGCTTAAATTAAATCAGCAGCAGTTTAATCTTCTCTGGATACCAAACAGGGAGACAGACTGGGAAGACTGTAATGCTGTCAACATCCCATAATGCCTCCTTGTAGTAAATCCCATAACAGCACTAAGAGATACTGTATTACTAACCTGCCTTACACGAATAGATTCAACTCTGCTCTCATATTTAAACCCATTTGATTAGTATTTTTGTTCTGGCGGCTTGTCAGAAATTGTTTGCTTTCTTGAGGCTTGAGGAAGAAGAAAATTCCTTCATATCCAACAACAACCACAAACATTCATACAATGTCATGTCACCTCAGCCTTGTGGGAAATAATGCAGTCTCTCAGAGGAATACTGGACCTTGGTAGATTTCTGAGGGGAAACAGTATGTCCTTTGAGTAAGATTAAGGCTTTGATAAAAGACTGATTTTGGTTTGGTATCATCGCTATCTTGCTTCCATTAATTCCCGTTTATCTGGAGTTGAAATAATTAGAGACCTAATCCATTAGTTGATTGACAGAAAAATAATTTGCAACCATCTTGATAATTCATTAATCGTTTGTGCCAAACATTCTCGAAAAACTCCAGTTTGTCAGCTGAGGATTTGCTGCTTTTCTTTGCCGTTTATCATTGTCAACTGAATATCCGTAGGCTGAGAACTTTCTGTAGTCCACACATAACCGACTAACTCCAACGCCAACATTGTGATTTACTTAGCAATGTTCTTACTCATACTGTTGTGGAGAAATTGCTGAAAGTCAATGGCACCAGGTCAGGAGGGAAGAAAGCGTTCAGGAGCCTCTGATGAGACATTTTCACATACAATCAGGTATGCATATAAGTCGGTCTCTATTCTGCCCAACTCATGCTGGTGGTCAGACTTTAAACCCATACAGATAACGCCACACATACTATACGCCCAAAATAGTCAAAGGGAATGCATCTACCCATGTTAGTGTTCACCTTCAACACATTCTAGTCTGGAGACACCGTTGTCTGTTCATGCTAATGGAACGTCAACAGTTAGCTATCTATTATGTTTAGGAGGCCAACATTCAGTTTCTTCGACCCTGGTCACCAGGCAACTCTGAGATAGGCTGGCACCTGCACTCCTCCCACACTCCAAACAACGGCCTTCCATGCCAAAGAGAGATCGTCTTCTCTGATCTGGCTTAGTGCCTTCACTGTCTCTGACCCCCAAGGCCCATGCACAGCCCTGTGTACCCAAAGGATAGACAATTCCATAACACACATACTACTCGATATATTTTGGCAGTGTGTAATCGAGACCAACTAGACCAAGACCAGAGTGTATCAAGACTGAGTGAAGACCAGACAGTATATAGGCTACTTAGGTAGCTAATATTCACGAAAACTCTTTGGGTGAAGTGTGGTTGCTACATTGAGTTACCTCGTAAAGTGTCGCCTTGAAGTATTTATGCTGTGCTCTTTTGGATGCTGTTTTGCAGAAGAACTCTTTGCAGTTTAGGAAACTGAACTTTATTCCAGATGATTTGGCTCATTTCTCCTCCCAGACAGTTAACAAATAAATCAAGACCAAGACCAATTTTGAGAACTACAACACTGTAATTTGGTGCAAAAAACTGAAGACGTGATATGGAATTTTCCTGAGTTATTGCATTTAGCTGCATTTTGATTAAAATTTAGTAATGTCCACACTTGAGTATCATTTATCCAGGAGCTCAGCAATATTTCAAGACTGAGTAGTCTGGAACCGGTACCATCTCAGTGCCGGTTCTTGACTGATTTCGCTGATTTGTGAGGCATTTCTCAGTAGCCTAACTGAAAATAACAATGAATGGTATTCTTCATTATGATGTGGTGACTATATGGCCATATTATAAGGCTATAAGTCAGTTAATAAATGGAGTGAAGAAAAAAGCTAAATGAAGGTTTTTGGTCTTTACCTACAGTGTATCACACTTGATGAGTATTCAAGACGTTTCAGATTTGCACTGTTACATTCATTTGAAAATTCAAGCTGTCTTGTAAACTGTTTGGAACACATTAATGTCTAATTCATCCTGACATATTTGGCATAATGAGAATATTTTGGGCCTCCACTAAAATATATTTTGTCCTCAGTTCTGTGGCTCTGAGCAGAGTTTGGCTGCACTACAAGTCTGTAATTAGGAACCTGCCAAAGAGTGTGTATGGGGTTCAAGAGGTTAATCTGGCTGTAATCAAATGATTAGCCTGCATGTAAACACACTAACAGATAGAGAGAGACAGAGAGAATCGCCTCTGGCTGCATGCTGGATAGGCAGACACACACATATACACTTTCACCTGGTATGTGTATGTGTAGAAATGAGGCAATTAATTATTTCATTTTCTTGTCTGGTCACTTATATAACCCATCCCCCAAAGGATTATTCCAACATGTTTAAGGCAGCTTGGTCAGTGAACCTATGCTCTCTTCAAACTATGACGCTGTAGGTTGCCCTTCTGCGTCTGATTTGGACGTACAGGGCTCAAGTTAGCGACAGTTTATATGCAACGTTGGGACAGACTGTCAAAATAAAGCTAGCTGTGAACTTGGCTTGGTTTGGGTAAAATGTTATATATGTAACGTATCCAACCTCCTCTTACTGGTTGATGGGGAAAGATGAACTAAATCCGTCACAGTGCCCCTCAATGTTATAAAGTTAGTCCAACATTGCCCCAACCTGGAGGAGTAGCCACTTACTAATATGCTAAAGTCAAGTTCAACTAAACAACAAAACAGTACAGAACAAAACAGTAGACCAACATGAAACATGGCAAAACTCACAACTTTCATTTTTGAAGTCAGGCCATGTGCAGCCAGTAAGGTTATCGATCATCATTGAACTTGAACAGTTAGCAGACCGTGAGCAAGAGCACATTGACCAACCAACCACAAAGTGTCAGCCCAACCAAACTCCGGGATTTCATGTGAATAGCTGACCTGGAAAAACTCATTCACACTTTTATTTCTAGCAGGATTGACTACTGAGACAGTCTTTAGACAGGACTCTGCAAAAAGACCATCAAAATGCTTCAGTTCATTCAAAATGCTGCTTAGAGGGACGAAAAGGTCCCTGTCAGCCACAGAATCAAATATGAGGTGATACTGCTTGTCTATAAATCAATACATGGAAACTAGGGATGCACCGATGCATCAGCTGAACATCAGCCGATGTTCGCCTCCTTAACTGCCATCGGCCATTGGCAAATAAAGATGACTTTCAAGAAACCCCACTGCACACGTCTCTGGCAAGTCGTGTACGCGCAACGGTTTTGGTCTGTCCTGCACGTGACTTCAAACCCACCAGGAGCATTTCAGAAGCGAGCATTTAGCCCGCCAGACTTTGTTTACTTGCTCAGATTTGGCCATTTTCCCGGTGTATGATCTTCTAAATATGCTTCTACATGTGTAAATATGCTACGTAGTTAATTAATTCGCTTTTGTCTGTTTTTACGACCGGCAGTTTGCACAGGGTATTTTATTTTGAAAATCCACCGGATTCTCAATGCTTTTTCTGTGTCTGGCTTCCGCCCGCTCGAGGTGCTCTGTGTAGATTGACGCGCGCTGCTCGCGTCAAGCATCAAAAAAAGAACAGATGCGCATTCAACGCGTAGCCGAGCGTAGAGACGCTTCTGGGACGCTTTGAGAAAGATCCACGTTATGCAGTTTGCAATACATGTAACAAAGAAAAAACATCGGCATCGGCCAAGTTGTTATTTTAAACATCGGTATCGGCCCAGAATTTCACAATCGGTGCATCCCTAATGGAAACACCAACACTTTACCAGTGTAATGCTTAAGAAGTACACTCCTGTCAAGTGGGAGTGGGCTGCTTGTAGTGCCAGGGCTAAACTAGTTGAAGCAACCTTTAGTAACTATGCTGCACATCTCTAGAACAGACTCGCTGTTGCCCACATTGTATATAACTGTCATTTAATCTAACCTTAAAGCACTTTGATGGCCACTTGAGGCTGGCTACATATTTTGAGCTTCAAAACAGCTCTTCAGAAACCTGTGGGTGACGTCACGGATACAACGTCCATTCTTCATACTGTCAGTGGCTGAAAGGTATTATGAGCGTGTATACATGCTTTGATACTTTCTAGGTTGCTAGGTCATTAACAATGATGTAACATCATTAACAATCTGCCTCTACACAGGGCTCACCTGCTGCTGTGAAAACAGAATCACAGGGGAAAAAAATACAAAATGTGATTTCTGTTTTTTGGTGACATTATAGATCATACTATTGTCTCTGTTTAATACAGATAGGGTTTCAGTTTACATTAACTGCTTCAACCTTTGTGCTTTGTAGTATTTAAAAGATCAAAATGTTTATGTGTGCTGTTTGAACTGTTCCATCCTCCCTACAAAAAATCCTGATGCTTTGAACTGTGTGTGTGTGAGTGTGTGTGTGTGTGTGTGTGTGTGTGTGTTTGTGTGTGTTGTCTCTCAGGAAGCGGACCACCTTGCAGGCTGAGTGAAACCAGGATCCAAAGACAATCTGAAGGCTGAAAGGTCGCTACAGTAAAACCATTCCCCACCTGACTGCGCTTGTAATTTTTGCTGAAGCACAAAACAAAGTCAACACAGATTATTTACAGGGACTTTAGCTCAGAGTCACAGACACAGAGACACCAAAAGATCCAAATCCTGCAGAGACACCTCTGTATCCCTCCTAACATGCCGGCTGCTGCCTGCTGCACACTGACATTATCGCAGTGCAGCAGCCCTCTGCGAGCTTTGCACCACTACAACTGCTATTACACAGGCTTTCTGCTGCGTGTGTGCGTGTGTGCATCAGTTTTAAAGTATTAGGTGTTATCATCACGGCTGGTGCTCATCTAGAGGAAGACGTAAACAAGACGGAGTGGAGACAAGTTGGGAGCCAGCAGCTGAAAACTCATGCTGGACACAGACCGAGGAGCCTCGTGGATCACTGCTGACACTTTTTAAAATCAGTTCAAGAATTATTTTTTTTAGACCTGACTTTGTTTAACTGCGTTTATTTCATTTTATCATTTTTTGCCTGCAGGTTGTTTCATGTTTGTGTGTGAAGCACTTTGTGACATCGGCTCTTGACAGGTACCATAAATAAATATAAATATGTTTCAAATAAACAAAACTAACACAAAAAGCCTGATTTTCAGCTCAATGAAAAAGATTCTCAGGGTTTTTATTTCTGTCATGCCGGGCAACCGGGCTCAAAAGCTTCTGTGGACGATGACAAAGGAAGCTAAGGAGAGAAAAGGAGAGAGTGAGCGAGCTGGAAGCTGCTGGACAAGAGTAAATCTGGGACTGACTTTTAGTCGTTGGCGAGAGCTTGGTGAAATAAAAGGCTGAAAGACAGACTGCATGTGTACAGCTGTCCGTATTTACCACAGTGGGGTTATATTCTATTCTATTATACCAAATCTTACATAATGTTCCTTCAATATGTGAATGAAACTGTACATGTCGTAGAAATCTCAACATTTGGGTTTGACCAGTGAGTAACGTTCAACCCTGCAAGCTCTGCCTCAAACGTTCACAGCTATTGGACAACACTCCTGCAAGAGACTGTGAAGTCTGGCAAAATAGTACCTGAAAACTGAGTTTGTAAATAGTTCCTGAGTTCCTGGAAAAGCTTTTGTGGTGTTAACAGGCAAAACCTCCTTTAACACCACACAGTAATGAATTTCTAAATTCATTGTTTATGGCATTTTATACATTAAAACATTATATAAGTAAATAATCACCAAAATTCAGTTGTTTTTAGACAAAATGTCACATGAGATTTCTTATTGAAGACCAAAAAAAAAAAATCAAAAAATGCTTATCAATGAAACAACCATGCATGCAGGGAGAAACACACACACATTCTCATTCTCTGGAAAGCCCTGCAGCTTCTGGACGTTTGCCACACTTCTAAGTGACAGACGCCCAGGGGAAGTTTGCCTAAAATAACCTCTAATACAGATTAAACTCAACACACACACACACATACACACACCTCCCCAAGCTCGTACTGTTTTAGTGTGTTATCAGTTCGCCCAGCACAGTGGCAGCGGGCTAATTCTAGTACATTCCAGGCCGGCTTACATACTGTAGCAGGGAGGCTCCTGAAACATCTGGACCTGGCTTCAGCATGGCCAGGCTCACATATAAAGGCATGCACACACAGTTATGCAAATTTGGAAACACACACACACACACATGCTTTCACACTCACACACGCCAGAACACAGCTTTTAGTTTTGGCTGTAAAAATTGAGGCTCTCTATAAGCCCAAGGATAGCCCCCCTTCACACACACATACACAAAAGCACACACTCCTCCCTCCACATTCAGCTAACACTGAAACATTCTGCATGGAGAATTATCTTTGCTTTGACTAAACAGTGCAGCACTAGAGCAGTTTTCTTCATGTGTTTGCTCGTTTACGTAGACGTCCATCCATCAGTGCTGTCTGTTTTCCAAATCTCTGTTTAGATTGATGAATAAATGTTTCCTTCCTCGCAGGCAGCCATTGCTTTCCAAAATGTCAGGACTTAATGAACATCAGCTTGCAGGGACTTGAAACTTGCTGCAGATGGATGATCCATCACATTTACTTGCCTTTAGGTTCAACAATTACTTATCTGAACATGTTAATATGCACAAAGGTCTGGGGAGAGTTAGGCCAGTGGTCTTGAGGCATTTTAATGTTGTGGCTTGATTTGATTGAATCTTTTTTCCTTTTTGTAAACAGTGATGGGAGTCGTCTGGTGTTATTAGAGTATCATTGTTTTAGGTGTTCCCTTTTCCTTTGTCTCATACATTGTATCCTGTAACCTTCAGTTTTGTAGTCCTAACATCCTAAACTGGGCTTTTGAACGTGAAAGTAGAAACATACCAATGGCATAAAGCCATGAGGAACCATTCATGTGTCCCACATTGGACTGCTGTGCCATTTCAAATGCAGAGTGACTGATGTGTAGCACACACTGCACGCCTAGACAACCTAGCTACCATTTACAAGACACTCATTTTCCACTGTTAGTCTGAATATGACAATATTCTGATTATTCAATTTAGGTGTTATTATTTTGATTAAGATATGGGATGTGTTAATATTATTCTGGTTATCATTCTTTGGGTTGTCAGTTGGGTTTTTACCACAGTTTGACATATGGCCTCTTGCCCGTTTACTGTCAGCTCTGTGCGTTATAAATGAACCAACCAGCTAACTGTTAGGCACAAAAGAAAACTCCACAAATACATCTAATTTTAAACATTAGGTAAAGGTTTGGGTTTTTGGATATGCTTTATATGTTGGCTGTACTGCCTCTTCAGCCACCTGGCTAATCTAAAAATTGGCAAAGACCTAGATCGTTGGCAGACCTGGTTGCTCAAACAAGCCATCTGTAACAGCACCTACATGTCAATCAAAGCGGCCACATTCTTAATTCTGCATAACTTTAAGCTTAATATAATTTGAACATGTGAGCTCTATAAAAATTCACCCTCAGTACAGTTGTCATGAACGGGGAAATCAGCAGCTATAGAGACCAAAACTGTTTTTTGTATCAGGCTGGGCGCTTATGAAGATTGACTCGTTCTGGAGCTAGCCTCAAGTGGCCGCTCAAGGAACTGCATTTTTTGGTACATCCGGATTGGCTTCTTTTCCCAGCCATGGAGGTTGCCGCTTGGATACAATATATAATATAAGCTGTAGGACATACGTCTTTATGTTCATTGGAATATGCACAGCTGCAAATAACATTAGTGGAATGTTCATTTTTAGAATGAAAATAGAATATCTTATAACCTGTCAACACTCGAAAATATCCTGTATCCATCCATCCATCTGCTTGCATATCTGCTTATATACTACTTATTTTCATGAGGTTAATCACTGTAATGTGTTCTTTCATTCCATGTTTGTCTTATACGCCTCAGGAAGTTTTGTGACTGTAAGATAACATGGGAGCTGTAATGTAACAAAAAAAACAGAAACAGAAAAAGCTGACTAGATGTGATGGATGATCTATCTGTAGCAAGCTTCAAGTCTCTGCAAGTTGATTTTCCTGGTGTACCTTAATGACGGCGGCTGCCTGGAAGGTAAGAAATCAATCTAAAAGACGATGGTGTACTTTGGAAGCTGGCCGGCAGTAACGTAAAATATGTGTGATTTGTAGTTAATGGCCTAAAACATACAAAACACTGGTATGGTCCATTAAAAAAAACAGGAGGAACACTGCTGGAATGATGAAGAGACAGGAGAGAGTTGGCCTCGGCTGAAATTGAGTGTGTTTTATTTGAAGCTCACTGCTCTCCAGGCATCTGTCCTCCATTATCACTGCAGGACTCTTTTAAAAGGACCAAGCAGGCGATGGAGAAACACAGCAGCACAGCGTGCAAGTAAAAAGTGGGACATGGATAATGGCATCTGTGTAAAGCCACAAAGGCACACACAGGAACGATTTTCAATTGACTGCATTCCGCATCTACACATGAAGTAAACATCCCCCCTGGTGCTGAGGCATCGGGACATCTCTGCCCTCTGTGGTGTTCAGTATTCGAAGAAGAGTTACAGGAAGTATTCAACCTCAACCTCAATATTTACACTTGGCTTTCTCTTTCCAAAGGAAGCATCTAAAGGAGGTATTACAGCTCTTCTAATACATTGTATCAGCAAGCAAATGAGCAAATATTGAACTGCTTACGCTATCAAAAAATGGAGAACTCCCCAAAGATGTCATTTATAACATTGATTGCAATCAAGACGCAGAAATCAATACAAATACTGTGTAAAGACAAGCTGAAGAAAAGGCCCAGAAGTTCCGTTCCTCACAGTGACATCCAATTCAAACACTGAATCAAGTTCCTGTGTCCTCTCTTTGCTCAGAGTACTGAACCCTCACAGACCTGAATCGATGGTGTGATCAGTGTAGGTGTCTGCGTGAAAGACAGTGTAAGAGCTCCAAATGGCACTTTGTGAAACTGTGTTACCTGGACAGAGCAATCTATGTGCCACTGCAGTGTGGGGATAATAAAGTGTGTAGTTTAAAGGTCCGGTGTGTCAGATTGAGAAGGCTCTATTTACAGAATATATCATGTTTTCATTAGCATATAGTCACCTGAAAATAAGAATCATTAGTTGTGTCACAGGTGTGTACCTCGTTAATACAGGTGTGTGTATCTCCCTTTTGTGCAACACGTCAGAGATCAAACAGTTTAGTGAGCGCAGAGAAAATGTTTTTGAAGGACTAAAGGTCGACTAATATGGACTGAAGCTGAATATTTCATGCTTCATAAAACCATGTGAATTTTGGAAATGATTACATAATTATTATCGTTACAGCGCTATTAGCTTAAAAATGAATAGAAATGTGAAGTTCACAGGCTTAGGAGCTAAATCTGTCCATTGAAAAATGATTTTTCAGCAGATATTTTAGTCACTACAAGACTGAACTAGCAAAGCAGTTTAGTGTTCATATGTGCAGTATTTATTCATCAATTGTTGCATAATCGCCACTATTGCTAACAACATTTCTTAAGTAAAGTCTATGTTTGTAATTTTTGTGACTTGAGTCCAGTATCAAGCCTACAGCTCTGTGGACGGCTTATGTTTTAGAATACCTCAAAAAACTGCAAGTCATTGAAATAAAACGGATAAAGAAGAAGAGGAAAGAAAGGTACATCACCAGTTATAAAAAATATTATATTGCTTACACGCCTACTTGTACCAACATCACCTCAATATGCCTGAATTTAATCTCCAATTAGTCCAATTAGTCTGAAGACTGAAAATGATGCCATGTTTGGCATAAATGTATGGTAATGGATAAAAGTGCACAAACACACCCACCCTCTTCATAGTGGCTATTTGTGCACAGTTTCAGAAAAACACACTCATCTCCAGAACAAACTGCACGGCTGCAGTGGGCAGCTCCCAGGTGGAAATGACTTTAGCTGTGTAAATATAAAGCCAAGAAGTGTGTGCATGCTCAGCAGACCGTTGCCACATAAATCAAGATAAGAAAAAAAAAGAATAAACAGAACATAAACAAAGCAAAAACACTGTGTGCTTACTAGATGAGAGGCCTGCGGCAGAGCACCAGGGCGTCGTACAACACGCACACTCCGAACACGGTGATGCCCGTCTCCTTGACCAGCATGGCGCAGGTGCCCAGCAACAAACTGACGAGCAGACACCCCACCGACACCGTGGAGGGCAGAGAGTCATCGGAGACGCACACACCCACACTCCTGAGACACAGATGGAGAGGAGGGAGAACAAATGTGATTTATGATGACAGATGATAACAGGTTAGCCTCAGCGCAGTCACAGAGAGGACAGGACATTGTTCATTCAGTGTAATAGTCATGTATCAGTCAGGAATCAGACATTAACATGAGTTATAAGTGACCTAATCACAGATACAAGATACAAAGATACAAAGGCCGAATGCCAATTAGCTGCATTTGTCAGGAAAAAAACAGGACATGATTTGTAATTTATAATTTCAACTATTAAATGACCTCGTCAGTCCAGCTGGAAGTCCACTCTTTAAGAGAACAGATAGGTGAGCCTCAGCTATAGGGCTGTAATCAACTAGTCCTGTTTCTTCTGAGCAAAATGAACCATCATGCTTGGTTTTAAAGGTCCAGTGTGTAAGATTTAGGGGAATTTATTGTCTAAGTATGGAATATACTAGTCATAATTATGTTATCATTTGTGTATAATAACCTGAAAATAAGAATTCTTATGTTTTGGTTACCTTAGAAAGAGCCCTTTATATCTACGGCAGCCCAGAACGGACAAAACCAAACACAAGCTCTAGATAGGGCCTTTCACAGAGTTTCATACCCACTTTAGATTTTCCCGCTATCTTGGATGAGGTGGGGTGTGAGGTGAGGGGTGTTCAGTTGGCTGCAATCTTCAAAGTTCACAGCTAGATGCCACAAAATCTAACACACTGCACCTTTAAGGCCGCATTCAGACAGGATCCGCCGCTGCAAAAAAACGCAGGTATTTCCATTTATTTGAGTGGGGGTCGTCCATTTTTGCTGCGGTGGTGTGGGGCACATGGGTGTCCACCAAAAAACACAGCAGAGAAGTTGAGCCAGATGCAGCAGCCATCTGTGTCATGATCTCTATATCACAGACAAACATATTTAGTTCTGTGGTCATAGGACAACTAGCCCACTCCAAAAATGAAGCCCGACGTCACGCTGTGCCCGGGACTATCCAGGTGGATTCATGGACTAAACCCTGTTATTAAACCCTGCTGTTCAGTTAAAGTTGAGTTTCTTTGAGTAAAGGTTTGTTCTATTTTCAGTTTTCAGAATACTTTATTGGTCGATGCTGTTGTAAGACCATATTTGCTAATAGTAAAAACCTCACAGATTTAATTCATTTTTTTGGATTACCAATCTGTAAATTCAGAAAAAAAAAGTAAGAGGCCAAAATCTGAGGCAACATCTTCAAATGTCTTGTTGTCTGATTTTGTATGACAGACATGAAGGACAGCCAAAACTATGAAAATAAGACCTAAATAGTAATAAACCAGAATTATCTTTTAATACAGATTATTAGCTAATTATAAATGTAAATTTATTAATAAAGTACAAACCAGCTCTTTTGATCACATGGAAGCTTTTGTGATCTGTGATCATTTCACAACAAGAGCAGTCATAAAAAGTCAGAACTAACCAATGGGAACACGATGAACATGAACAGCAAACACTGTCTGATATAACTAATCTTACATGAACATGGTGACAGTGATGCAGAGTCATCTTACCTGATATAGGAGAGGAACGTCAGTAAGAACAGCAGACAGGCCAGGACGTCAGCTCTGCCCACGATACCAGACACCTGCAACACACACACACAAAAACACACACAGATTTGAGTGATTACTCATGTGTCGGACAGCTCTGGTGAGGAAACAGGCCTGGACGTCCATGTGGAGCCCATTATGTTGCTATGCTACAGCGAAATGTACAACTTGACCCGCTGCACATCACTTTCTCGATGGAATCTTGCTGTGTTCAAACCAAACCAGCAGAACCACTGTGATTATGGCTCAGGCAGGTGCACATTATCACAGCCAAAAATGAGTATTAAAGCTGCCCACGCATGTGTGAAGTCTTTGAAGTTGAGCTTGCATAATAATAATAACTGGGAAAGAGCAGAAATGATTGTCATCAAGCTTGCTTCCCCAACTCTTCTGATAGAATCTGCTATAGAGACCCTCACAAATATACTGTAAGCACAGCATTCCAGGAGTTCATTCTGATACGACGTTACTTCTGAACTACATTTCCCACAAGGCTTTTTAACAACTAGAAAAGCCCTCGCACTTGCAATGTGCTTCTGATTAAGTGATGATTCCTGCAAGAAGTGTGCGACATACAACAGCCTTCGAAAAAGTCTTGGTAGTTGTGTCAGGACTACAGAACAAGCTTCAAACAAGAGGGCACTGCACACCAGCTACCATGCAACCAGTCCTGTGGTCATGTCACATATACAACAATATTACTGGTGTTTAATCTGATACAGACGAAGGGAAAGGAATGAAAGAAAGAAGAGAGGACATACTGTACATGTTTTACAGCCAAACAGGTCTAATAGTCTGCAGGCATGCAAGTGGCTCTGAGCTAAATGCTAACATGGTCTGTGCTGTAATGATAACTGCATGACTGCAATATCGCGGTCATGTGATGTCTACCACACTCATTATGGTCATCACCACAATCTTATTTTGTAGGGTCAGTCTCGTTATTCGCAATTTACCACAAAATCACAGGATACACTTCTTTTTCACCACGCAAAGAATCCACGGGCAACCCTAAGAGGTTGTGCAAAATGCAAAATATATGAATGCATGACCTCTTAGGAAAGTCATTTTGCAAATTGAGGAAGCCCTAAGAGGTCATGCATTCATACATTTTCTTTCCTCCATTGACTCATGATAATGAGTTCATCTCATTTGTTTTCTCAAGATTAACACCGTTAACATCATTCAATGTAGCACGGAGCAGGAGTATATAGAGCAGTGCGTCACATCCAGTCTGTACGGCATGACGTCACATGTGATGGAACTCTCGGGCCTATCGTATTTGATCCATTATCTTGAGGTCTCAAATTAATTATTATGTTATCTCGGTAAAACAAAGTTTTGTTATCTCGAGATCTTGTGAAAATTGGAACTCTCCCGTTACCTCGAGGAAACAAATGAAATGAACTCGAGAGTTTTACCACTTAAGGCTTCCGTACAAAAAACACTAGTCATTACTTCTGCAGGTATTTGGTCATAAAAATTTTAAAAAATTGGAAAATTGGAAACCTGATGAGGGTGCTAAAAGTCAGAGGGCGACCAAAGTCATTAGCATTCATCCTCTAGGAACCATACACACCTGAACAATCCTTTGTACAAATCTAATCCATGAGTCAGACATCACTGGATAAAATAAAATAACAAAAATAGCTAAATAAGTCAGTCAGCTAGGTAACAACAAAAGAAGACCCCTGAAGAAGACCTTGAAGGTCTCTACTAAACCTGATGGTGATTCATGCATCAATTGTAGAGACATTTCAAGGATTCATGGTCTAAGGACCATGAATCTCTGTATAAGGTCCCATGGTCAATAGTTGCCGAGATATTTCAGTGTGTATGTTCCTGTGTGTCTGAAGGGTTAAAAACCAACTGTTGTCTTACATGTTACATGTACATGTTGGATTCTACAGAACAGAGCTGCTCTCCGAGACTGTACAACAGAACATTTCAAACCCGTTTGGTAGGTCTTAGGTAACAGTCCACCCTGGACTTGTTTAATATGATCTGAGTATTAGTGATTGTACAGCATAGGCAGTACAGTAACTTCATTTCCAGTTATAAATAAATAAGTGAAAGTTATAAGCCACAGCCATTATTATGCAATCACAACATGTGTTGCAGCTGCATTACATCCATTTATTTCCTCCATAGGACAATAAGACAGTTTATGATTAGTCCCAGCATTCTTATTTCAGATCAGTTTAGCTGCCTCGCTGTTGTAAAACATTGACTGGAATAATCAGACAATTTACCAGTCTGATGCTGCTCTGTCTGCTCTACCAGCCACATCCACAGCTGGGAACCTTCCAGCATGTATCGCTGTTGGGAAAAGTGGACAAAACTGTTAGCTTCCCGTCTGGGGAGTAATAGACAGTATGTGTTGCCTATCTGTCCAAATTCAGCGGCGTTTCTCCATAAAGTTGATCTACGGTATCAGCCACAGTTCCAGCCGGTGGTTTCTGTGTGTGGTGGAGCGGCAGTCAGCCGCAGCCTGACAGAGGAGCAGTAAACATGTCCAGCAGACACTGATAAAGAGCAGGCCTGGAGGGGGATGAGGATGGAGGGCAGTGAAGGGAGAGGGAACAGGAGGGGAGGGAGAGGGAGGAGGAGGATGGTCTTTCATGTGATATCTCATAAAAAAAAAAAAAAAAAGAGGACACACACAAACACACACACACACACACAGTATGGAGGGGAGTCAGCGGGAAACAAAAGAACAGAAGAGAGATATTAAATTACAACAGGATATAATTAGTCCTGGCTAGAATACCCAAAAGCCTTCATTGCCAAGGTATTCAATGCCAAACTGTGTAATCAAATGCCTTGTTTTTGTTGTTTTATTCAAGGTTGTATCAGACCGCAGGAGAGAATAGACACAGGGGACAATAAGACAGAAGACAGTTTTGTTTGTAATGTTATAGATTGCACATGTTGCTTTAACGTCACAATTAAATTAAAGTTCATTTTATACAACATACATGATATGCCATCAGAGAGCTCTTTCCCTTTAGCTCTACATTGTCACAACCATACGTACGTATTCCTACGCCTTAGACCAACTGTACCACACATGGTGTATTACACCACGATCTGATGCCAAGATAAAGTTGTGAGAATATGCTCTAACAGATAGATCTAATATTTTTATTTGGCTAAAACACGTTTTTTTGTTGACCATGTCCACAGCTTTGCTGTACTTTGCTGTACTTCTGTAGCGGGACAGTCTGCTTCTTCAAGCTGGGAGTGTGCTGACCTCTGTCTATCCCTATCCTCTATCCAAAACTATCTCTTTAACAGTCAACAGATATGTCTCAGACATACCTACATGGATGAAGGCACACTACCTTCAGCTGAACCTCTCAAAAACTGAACTGCTGTCCTACTATACACCATGACATCAACACCAACATTGACTCCCTTTGTCTCACCCCTGCCAGGGTAGCGAGAAACTTAGTCATGATCGATGACCAACTAACCTTCTCTAATTACAATGCCTCAGTTGCCCGGTCGTGCCGTCAGACCATACCTGACTCAACATGCTACACAGCTCCTAATACAGAGTGTGTTCATCTCGCGACTCGATTACTGTAACATCCTCTTGGCGGGCCTCCCAGCCTGCACGATTTCAGATGATCCAGAATGCGGTAGTGCACCTGGTTTTCAATCATCCCAAAAGGTCACATGTTACCCTGCTGCTCATTGAACTCCACCTACTTGAACGACCTCATACAGACAAATGTTACCTCACGACCGTTGACACCTGGCTCTGGCTCTCAGGTCAATCCAGACTTTTCCCATCTGTTGATCCCTGTTGGTGGAACGTCCTACCAGTTCCTACCAGAGCAAAGAAAACCTCCTGAAGACCTCCAGCCCTTCAGAGAGGACCTCCTCTCCAACACTACCAACAGCTGGACATAAATAAATAAATCTATCCCCCTCTACAACTGGACCTTGATTCCATGCAAGTAGTACTTATTGCTGCGCTAACATGTTCTTGTCAAACTGTACCTCGATTGTTTCCTTTTTTTGTAGGTTGCTTTGGAAAAAAGCAAAGCTAAATGACTAAATGTAAATGCAAATGCACACACAGTTAAGCAGCTATGTGGCCAACACTAGCCAATGGTACGTCTCATCTGTGTTCAGCACCCTCTACATTATTCCGTGATTGCATACATTAATCTGTGTCATGATCTCTATATCACAGATAAACATATTTAGTTCTGTGGTCATAGGACAACTAGCCCATAAAAGACTGTTAGCTGACACTAGCTTACCTGTCTCCTTTCTAAAGTGTAGGTTGAACGCGACACGTAGCAGAAGCTGCCAATGACTCAACAGGTTTTGAAATACATTACCAAGTTTGCACTGTCCAAGTGAAGGCCAATTATCCAAGCTTGCTGCCATCTACTTTTCAAGAGTACTACAAATTGAACAGTGCAACGGGTCCCCCCCAAGTATTCGCTGCTGTGAAGGGACAGACAGCTGAAACCGCTAACAGCCGACAACCAGCCCTATGAGGGCTTGTTGAAAAAAGAACAGAAAAGAAAAGAAAAAAGTGCCGTGTGGGCTGTTCCTCAGTGAGGAGAGCACCACAGAAGTTGACGGTGATTCTCTTTTAGAAACTCTGCCTCTGAAAGTGTCAGTCAACTGCCAGCACTTGAAGCCGAAAGCTGTCTCCACAAACAAGTCCAAAGAGTGGGTTCACCCTCTTTGAAAATATGGAAATCATCGTACATTATATTTCCTTACACAAAAAACACACAAAGTGAGAAGAATTCAACTTTCACTTTTAGACTTTTACATTTGACTTCAGATTTACTTTGATACATGTTATCCGTCAGCTCATTGTTCACTGATGATCAGAACATTTTTTTTCAGAACATTATTTTTTTAGTTTGTCTGATTTGTATTTGTCAAGCAGCAATTTCCATGGCTGTGAAGTGAGCAGGTACATCACAGGTACGTGGTCCATTCTTTATACTGTCAGTGGTGTTGTGGAGAAATTGCTGGAATCAAAGGTCAATGGTGAGGTCAGGAATGAAGAAGTGTTCAGAAGCCTTTGATGTCTTATGCTGTAGTATTTATTGTCGCTTGATCAAGGAGAATTAGAGACACTCATATAGTGCATCAGAAGTGCCTGAGTCGGTCTCACATTCTGCCGAACTCGTGCTGGTGGATAGACTTTAAACCTCAAGATAACACCACAAATACTATACGCCCCAAATGAGACAAAGAGAATGTTTCTACCAAGGACGGTGTTATTGTCAAAATATTCTAGTCTGGAGACACAGATGTCTGTTTATGTCAACGGCCAGCTTTCTATTATGTCTAAGCAGGCAGCAAGAGTCTCTTCGACCCTGGCCACCACAGTGTTGAGATAGACTGGCACCTACTGCTCTCAGTCAAAGCCAAACAATTAGTACCGCCGAGGACCTCAAGGCCCACACGTGACCTCGTGTAACCTAAGGATAGAAAATTCCATAACAAGTGGTATTTATGCTACAGCTTCTGTAATAAATCCAATCTCAAAATAATTTTAACTATTAAAGATAAAAAATTACCAACAAGTTAGCCAACAGCAGTCTGTTCATGACTAATGACACAGAAACACAAAAGTGATGTCACTGCAGGTATTCTGTCTGTGACTGCTGACAACACGGCTGAGGTTCTTTAATAATAAAGGGATTTCTAAGAGAACCAGCTGGTGGATGAGATTTTCTTTGCAGAAATAAAAAACAGAACAGAACATATAGAACAGCCATCCTCAGCTGCATGCACACGGTTACTGCTGATTTAGCTCAACGTAAGGCTGGGTGACAAAGTATTAGTTCTCATAATCAGATCACAACTGAATTCTGAAATATCATGGTTCTGTAACTGGATCCAACCAAAACCCGCTTGTTTTCATTCACACCATGTTGGCAGATTGGGAAGAAAGGGAAGCTGGTCCGATTTGTCAGCATTCATGAATGACTTATCCCCATTAGAAGCCTTGTAGTCACACCAGATGGACTGAATTTAAGCTTAATAAGATGGGATTGTTTGTTTTGCACATTAGCAGCTTTTTTTTACCGGAACAGTTTTAGGAATTTTGGGAACTCTTTGCCTTTTGGCTGAAGGTTCCATGATCACTATCAATCTCATGTCTGTGCTCTCTGGAGCTAGAGCTGAGACAGGGTTAGCTTGGCTTAGTAGAAAGACTGAAAGCAGCCAGCTTGGCTCTGTTCAAATATTCGCCTTCCAGAAGCTCTAAATTAGCATGTTGTATCACATTTGTTTGATCCGTTGTTTTAGACAGAGTTACATAGTGGAACTGTTGCTTGGCAAACAGTGGCAGTGAAGACAGTCTATGCTGGTTGTTTGAAAATCACACTGAAGACGAGACTCCTTCTCTCCGAGTTTTCACACACTCAGCAATCACAGCAGGTTGTGTTAATGTAGTGCTGCACTGCTCATTTTCAGTTCACATAATATTACCATCCTATTATACTTCACAGCACAGAACTCCAAACACATCAGCGTCACATCCCATCACCTGTGTTATGTGCAGATGTCTGTCCTGAAAAATATTATATATTGTGTTCATGTTTATCTTCAGTTTATGTAGAATACATAATTAACTTTTCACAACCCGGCCCACGTTCATTTTCTCTTAAATTCTGTGTATTCTTTTGTCTATTTTAGTTTGTTTGTTTTATATTCGTATTTTAAGTATGCATGTATGTATGGACGTTATTGTGACTGAAAAACTAGAGCTGTTCAGATATTGATACCAGTATCGGAAATGCCTCCAGTACTGCCTAAAATGTGGGATCGGGTATCAGCGAGTATGCATGCACGTCTGTGCACCAATCCAACAATCCAATAGCATAAAATGCATGAGCCCTGAAACGGGACCATGGTGATTCCCAGTAAAGGCAGTGTAGTGTGGTTCATGCATGCGCTGTGCATGTGCTGTCAGCTACTGTTAAAATGACAAAGAAGACTTGAGTGGTGTAACGTTAGCCACAGCTAGCTAAATGTCAGTGAATTGGCAGGATTTTACACTGGAAAGTCCCAGCATTAAAAGGGGTATGTGTATAGCATGAAAGGTTGTAGTTTCTTATAAAGCATTTGATGATAAATTGCACTGCATCTTGACTTCATCAAGAAGAAGACAAACTGCAGCAACGAACTTTGGAAATGACACAAAGACAGCCCAAAGCTACAAAGACGATTCATTATTCCAATAATAAAAATGTAAGTATTTTTGTTGTAAGGCAGTGGTACTGGATCAAGACTTGGTATCGGCTGCTACACAAAGATCAGATGTCGGAATCTGTTTCAGGAAGTAAAAAAAATGTATCAGAACATCTCTAAAAGAAACCACTGCCAGTATATAGAATGGACAGCGTATCCGTAACGTCACCCACAGGTTTATTAAAAATTGGCAAAGACGTGGATCATCAGCAGACCTGAGGCGGACTGAATGACACCTGGTTGCTCAAACAAGCCATCTGTAACCGCACCCACCTGTCAATCAAAGTGTCCACACTGTTAATACAGCATAACTTTAAGCCTTAATATAATTTGAACAGGCGAGTTCTATAAAAATTCACCCTCAGCACAGTTGTCATGAACGGGGAAATTAGCTCTAGAGACCAAAACTGTTTTTTGTACCAGGCTGTAAACATGTTTATTTCTAACATGGGAATTTATGGAGACTGACACACTTCTGGAGCCAGCCTCAAGTGGACGAGAAGAGGAACTGCAATTTTTGGCACTTCGGCATAGGCTTCACTTCACAGCCACAGAGGTTGCCGCTTCAAACAAACTCAATGAACAAAAACTGTCCAATCGCAAACGTGTGCAGTTATCCACAGGAACAGTAACCAAACACCAAAATGGAGTTAGAAAGTCAAAGAACGTTGCAGCAGACACTTTTTAACTGTGTCGGATTATTCCTTTAAAAAGGTACAATCAAAGCCACATGTCCCTGAGCAGGAAGGGTGTGCCTGCAAGAGACTTCTATTGAAAGCAGCTGCAGCCCTCTGGAAAATAGGAGACGAGGGTTTCACACGTACACACACACACACGTACACACGTGCACACTGAGCTTTGAGCTTTTACTTTGGTGTTCGCTGCTTTGTATGTTCAGTTTTGCAAAACACAGAGCTTGTGGGTCTGTCCATCAGGCAAAGTGTCTCTCTAACACACACACACACACACACTTAAACCTGGCTTAAACCTCTTGGAATCAGTGAGATGAAAGGAGATTATTTACATCCTTAAGTGCATGGTGTCTGCTAGAAGTGTGTGTGTGTGTGTGTGTGTGTGTGTGTGCGTGTGTGCGTGTGTGCGTCTGCTGAAAAGACGTTGCTTAGTCATCCACAACTACTTACACGGCCCGGGATGGACGGAGATGAAAGGAAGGAGAACAGAGGAGGAAGTGAGGGATGAAGAGTGATCGAAGGAGAGGTAGAGAGGTTCAAGATGAAAGGACGAGTCGGGAAGGTGAGAGAGAGACGTGTCTCTCTGCATGAATAAAATATCTGTGCATGAAGCCTCGCTCTCCCTCAACGCACGCACACACACACACACACACACACACACACACACACACACACACATACATAATGAATAATAACATGTTTGGAATGTAAGCAGCAGTAAACAGATTACTTTCTTTAAAGCTGAGGGAGAGGAGCTGCTGTCAGAGTTACACTGTCCATTTAGATACACACACACATATATATATGTATACACACACACGCACACACACACACACACACACACACACACACACACACACACACACACAGTAAAGGCTTCTAATGTTTGACACAGGCCTTTCTGTATTGACAGGCTGTCTGGAGTGATCAAACTTTCTCCTTCACTCCATCCCACTTCCTGTGTGTGTGACCTTTCCCTCTCTCCTCTATGCTCTCTCACTGTCAGCCTTCTGATCCCATCACTCCATCATGTCTTCACTCACTGTCCTTCATCGTCCTGCCGGGTACAGATAACATCTGCTCGTGTCTGTGCATTTACACCTGATATCAATGAGTATAAACTATATATAATGTAAGTCGGTATAGGTATAAATAACAAGTACATTATACTACATTATACAGTATAATAGTAATGAGTATATAATATGTGCAATATATAAAATACACACATTACACTGCTATGAAGTGCTGACCACGAAATGTCATGTCACAGAATAACAATATAGTATTATAAGTAACAATGATATTTTAAGCTATTTTCGTAGTCTCCGTGACTTCACCCACAGGTTTGTGAAGAGTCGCTGTGAGGCTCAGTGTGGTGGTTCTGGTCTTGCCTCTGCTGCTTTCCAGCTAATCTAAAGATGGGCAAAAACGTGGATCATCAGTGGACCTGAGACTGACTGAATGACACCTGGGTGCTCTAATAAGCCATCTGTAGCAGCACCTACCTGTCAATCAAAGCGGTAATGCTCTTAATTCTGCATAACTTTAAGCCTTAATATCATTTGAACAGGTGAGTTCTATAAACATTCCCCCTCAGCACAGTTGTCATGAATGGGGAAATTAGCTATAGAGACCAAAACTGTTTTTGTACCAGGCTGTAAACATGTTTATTTCTGCTGTGAAGTTGGACATTTTAACATAGGGGCTTATGGAGACTGACTCACTTCTGTAGCCAGCCTCAAGTGGACGTTTGAGGAACTGCAGTTGTTGGTTCCACGCTTCCACATTGGCTTCACTTCACAGCCACTTGTTTTACTCACAGCTGTATAATGTCTTCTGTGACTCTAGAGGAACCAAATCAAGTTGGAGATAATAACCCTGATGATTTCAACAAGGTTAAGCTTCAACTTTTTCACAAAAAGTTTGGGTTACAAGCTGGAAGCTCGGAGCTGGAGGAGACATGAACATTTACCAGGCAGGGAGGGTCAGAATGTGTCTGTGTTTGCACGTTCACAACTACATACAAGTGCAATAAAATAAAAGCTCTAATCATCAATAATCAAGGTGTTTACAGGAGGTGTTTTAATTGTAATTCAGCTGTTAGTTGGACTATTAGTGGAATAAAAGGTTCCGTATGGAAGCAGCCAGCATGACAAAGAGAGGAGGAGGCAGAGGAGGAAAGAAACATACCTATTTGTCTCACTCTCTCCCCATGTCTCTGTCTGTCTGTCTGTCTGTCTCTCTCTCTCTAATTCGGGCCTATTACATAATTCTGCAGGAATCCGAGCTCAGCTGCAGCTGCTTCTCTGCATCCAAACCCCAGCACAGGGGGAGAGGAAGTGTAAAAGTGCAGGCCGGTTAAACACACCCAAACACACACACACATACACACACACACACACACACAGCATGTGTGTGTGACTTTTTCCAGGCAGACTGTCACCATGGGCACATTCTAAGAAGAGTTGTGTATCTCCAGTCGCCTGTCCCTCGGCACTGTCTGTCCTAGCCTTCACCGAGAGCCCAAACACCCCGAGACAGCTTTATTGTGTGCATATGTGTGTGTGTGTGTGTGTGTGTGTGTGTGTGTGTGTGTGTGTGTGTGCGGCCACAGGGCAACACGGCACACATATGGCTGATGGGATCCACACATGGCCAGCACGCTATCAGCAGAAAGAGGAGAGGAGGTATGGATGAATGGAGGCTTTTCAGCCCTGAAACAGGAGCCTCATTCACTGGATACGGAGCGGCTGACTGACTGCCAGAGCGGCCATGTTTCAACAGAGAAAATGTAGAATGTCTGGACCCGGAGACACACTGACCCTGGTTCTATTGAGGTTCAGGCTGAGTTTATTTGTTGATGAACAACAGGAGGAAAAGGGAGATGTTGATGCTGTGATACAAACAGTCCAGAGAGGCTTTTTAAATGTTTGTCTACTCTAAATGGCTGAAAAGGGAGATGTCTGAGTACAGATTGGGCCTCAGCAAACTGAATAAAGGTACAAAAACTAATGTCCACACATCAGACTGACTCCTGCCTCCCTTAAAACATCCACACCTGTCTGCATATCATTATGATGACTCAGAATTTAGCATCAGAGCTGACACTTCAGAGAACAGAATAGTGCAGCTGCATTCTTATGAACACACACAGCTATTTACCACTTCAGTCTTAGTTGATGACGGTTCCACTCTTTTAACTTGCCGCCACATCTTGCTGTGCGACCATGGCAACCACAGACCTCCACCTCTTCACCAGCGGTAAACTAATGAAGAGAAAGAATCTCAGAGTGCGGAAGTTCGATTTGATCCACAACGTACTGCATGGGGTGAAAGGCACAGGCACACAGCTCAGAGTTCAACTTGTAGACTACAGCTTATTCCTCGAGTAACTCACTGAATCCATGCCAACATTATACTTCCTGTTTACATCCCTCGAAGCATGAGGCAGAAGAGAAAGTTGGCGTCTCCTGTGCCGACTCACATCTGCTCGGAACAACCGTGACTGAGATCAACGGAGCTCTGGCTGAACGTGTCTGTATCGAATAAAGGAGAACTGTACTGAAGGCATCGTCATGACTCTTCATCACTTCTTCATTCAGACAGGAATGCAATTAAAAGAAGTCAATGCAGTCGTCATGGAAACGCTCTGGGATTAGTCTTATATCGACGTACGCTCAATACTGCTGAGCTAACGTGCTGTTTTCACTGTGTGGCCTGTGTCAACATTACGTTACGGTTGCCTCCTTAATTTATTGTGTCAGCACGGCTAACGTTAATGGGAATGCCGTTAGTTTTGCAGTCAGGGGAATCGCCAAATCTATTAGAGTTCATCCTGTAGGGAACAGAATTCACTGTATAAAAATTTCACGGCCATCCATTTAATATTTGTTGAGATGTTTCAGTGGTGCACACGCACCGACAAACGCTGCTACAACCTAGAAAAAACACAAGAATCTTCTTCAGACTTCAGACTGTGTTTGAGATGATATGATCAGTTAAAGCTGTTCCTTCATTTAAGAATGATCCCCACACCAAGAAATTCACTTGTCACAGCAGCTTGTACACACAAGGTTGATAAGAAATTACTCACAAGTAAGAAATGCATAGAAAAATTAAAGTCATGCTGCTGTTAAAGAGTGTGACAGCTGTTGGAATGAAGGACCTGTGGTAGCGTTCCTTCTTACATGGTGGGAGTAGCAGTCTGTTACTGAAGGAGCTGTTTAAGGCCTCCACAGTCTCATGCAGGGGGTGAGAGGAGCTGTTCATGATGGAGGTCAGCTTTGCTAACATCCTCCTCTCTCCCACTTCCTCTATGGAGTCTAGAGGGCAGTCCAGGACAGAGCTGGACCTCTTGACCAGTGAGTCTTTTTCTGTCTTCCAACATGCTTCCATCCTCCAAACAGACGTAGAACTACAGTGTCAACAGAGTCCTGCACACTCCAAAGGACCTCAGTGTCCTCAGTAAGTGGAGACGACTTTGAGCCTTTTTGTACAGGACGTCTCAATATCCAATCCCTGGATGTTCACTGGTGTGGTCTGATGTGGCACCATCTCCTTCGTCTTGCTGCCGTTGATGTGGAGGTGGTTGAAGTTGGTTGAAGGTGGATTTACCTGCACTGATTGGACGGTATAAACTTGCTAATGCTGATCCTCCATGCTTTTTCCATCTTGAACAGCCTGCTGGCAGCATCCTTTTGCTTCTGATGCTAGGTCGTGGTCAATCACTTCACTTCTGAAGATAATGATATCACCAAATGCCGCAAGCTAAAGAGGAAACCAAATTAGCATCCATTTCAGACACGACAAGCCGTGCGTGATGCTGTTTACTGTAATTCTCTGATGGAGGAACAGGTTGGGCACAAACTAACAAGCTTTTATTAAGTTGTCTTGTTTACAACTGAGCTAATGGAAGAACCAATTCTGTTTTATCTGACTAGTCAGAGAAGAAAAGGCTGCTGAGGGTTTATTAGCAATAAGCACGATGCTTGAACCTCAGTGAAAACAATAATGTGTGTGTGAACGGCCGCTAAGTGTTTCAGTTTAGATAAAGACTCTAAAGACTCTAAAGACTCTCTCTGTAGACTTGCAGAGGACTGGAGGCTGCCTCGATTTAGAAACCCTCTCACACACACACCATCCTCTTTCTTCTAGAAAGGTTTCTGATTCTCTAAAATGTGGCTGCTGAGCGAGGAAGGAGTCCAACTGAGAAAACGAGCTTGAGAGCAGCCGTCTGAGTGAAAAATGTGTTTCTTCCCCCGATGTGTCTCCACCAATCTCATTCCTTATCACGATAAGAAAAATGAACTCCATCTGGTCTTAATGACAGAGAATGTTTATACTGAGGTACAGTCTGGGATTCATCAAGCTGTGTGTGTGTGTGCACTCGGGTGTGTGTGTCTCCATCTACTTTACTCTAATAATATTTGCATAAGAGTATCTAATGGAAAGTAGACACTTTCCTGAGAGGTGTATTAAAACATTAGGATGGAGCATGGATAGGTGACTTAGAATTCTGCTCCAGGCTGGCAGGAGATCCAAATTCTCCAAGATCTAAAGTAACAAATGTTTTTTTGTTTTTTTTCATTTTAGACGTGAAGAGCAATATACACCAATTTCAGGTAGCAGGCCTTTTAGGAATGAGTGTTGCTTTTGTTGGACAAACAGTGGCAGCAGCAGAATAACATCTTATCGGCAGTGACAGGCCTAAAAATGCCCAAATGAAACTCTTGGCCGCCGTTTACTACAGGTTAGTAGACCTTAGGTCCATTTGACAGCTCAAGCCCTCCAATGTAGATCCCTTTGAATGTGGCAACATCACTCACAATAAGACAGGCCGAGTGTGAGTGTTGTGTGGGGATGTCTGGATGGAGTGATGGGACAGAGAGCTGACGCAGTGGCAGGGTCGAAGCTTCTAGAGGACTATGAAACCGAGAGTTCTGGTCCTTGATTATGATTGGCTTAGCAGCTTTTGAAGAAACAGACTGTTGCAAAATGTCTGATTTTATTGTTGATTGTGATTTACCAGGTGGGCTAAGTGTGGATGAAAGAGCCTGAGTGGATGGAGGAGAAAGACAAAAAAGAGAGAAAACAGGCTGTAATGAATGACGAAGAAATTGGAGAGTTGGAAAAAAAAAAAAATCAAAGAATGAAGTTGAGACTGTTAAACAGGCAGAAGTATGCGGCGCTGTCATTCAACGAACGTACCAAAAACCCACAAAGATGCTGAAAGAAACAAAGAGACACTGACACTGAATGTTTGAGCAGCCAGAGAACAAACTGTCCTGTTTCATTGGAGAAACATGTCTGGTTGCTGTCGCCCAATTTACCTTTTTTTTCTCTATCCAAAGCGTTAACGATGTAAGTTTAGCGAGCTTGCCGTCTACACCAACCACTGCTTGTAAAGCACCAAAGAAAAGCTCTAGTGCTGCCTGGAGGCAGGAGAAATTATGTCAGTGACCGGGCAGAAATGTGAATCAAACTTTGTCCGTACCAGCAGAGAGGAGAGCAAGCATTATTGAACACTACTATTAGGGAAGAGTAGAGCGGGTCGTCCACTAATCAGATGATCGGCGGTTCGATCCCTGGCTCCTCCAGTCTGCATGTCAAAGTGTCTATACTGAACCCCAAATTGCTCCCGAAGCCATCGGTGTGTGAATGTGTATGAATGGTTAGCTCCTAAAACTGATGAGCAGCTGGCACCTTGCATGGCAGCTAATGCCATCAGTGTATGAATGTCTAGACTAGAATGACTAGAACGGCGCTATATAAGTACAGTCCATTTACTTCAACAATTCCACAAATTATGTCAAAACACAGATACATTTTAAAGCTAGCTTTCCATTGTGCCTGTGTGTTGCTAGGCAGCCATTCTGCTAAATAATGCTGAAGATCTAAATTAAATGGCAGAAAAACAATTATTCGTTAAATAAATGATCGCATCTTCTGTTGCTGTGTTTTGTTTCATTTATGATACTTGTCAGGTGTATGTAGGAACTGTTTCTTGAAAGCCATAAACCACACAGCAGAGATTCACAGCGAGTTTAGAAGAGCTGAGGGGAGTGGTCAGGCACAACATGAAGCTGATGATATAATATACTGTATATATGAATGAGCAAACACTCCAGCTAATAATCATTTTCATTAATCGATTAATCTGCAGATTATTTACAAATGTTGTATCACAACTTTAACCAATTTGCCAACAGACGTTAAAACAGAAGCCGAGTTAACAAAGATCATGTTTTGTCCGACTAACAGTTAAAAACTCAAAAATATATTTAATTTACTGTGATGTTAAGACAAAGAAATGCAGCATTTTTTCACATTTCAGAGTCTAGAAGCATCAAATGATTTTCACTTCACTGAATTTATCATTTACCAAAATAGTTGTCACTGCATTTTCTGCCAAAAAATCAATCTATTTATTGTTGAAGCTCTACTTTGAAAATTCTCCTTTCTGCCACATCAACCCAATTCCTGCCAGAAACTCGACCAGTCGGCGTCTTTACACTCCGGGCGATACACCACATTGTTGAGTTTTTGGGAGGTTTGCAGGTCAGCTCCTCTGTGAGCCTGTGAGTCCTACTTTACCCTCTGCACTCACTTTCTTGTTTCCTTGAACACTGAAAATTTGAGTTGCAGTTGAGCCATTTATAAACTCAACTAAATTTTGAAAACTCTGCCTAAACAGACTCCAAGAAAAGATTCCAAACTTGATTCAGAATCCGTAAACTGCTTTGGAATGGAGAGCAAAGATGACATGTTTGAAGGTTGGTGCACAGAGCCAGTAACCAGCCCTCCCTCCTCTCCACCAGTCACAAGTAGGAGTCCCGGGTGTTGCTGCGTGTTCTGGCAGTTTGACTGGCATGCTGGGAGATGAGCTGGGAAATCAAACTCTCGCCTGCATCGGCCTGGAGACTTTGAGACCTTATTTCCGACTCCTTCACGCTTCCTGCTCTCACTTTCTTTCCTGTCTTGTCGTCTTGGTTCCCTCACTCCCAGCTCGCTTCCTCTCCCTCTACCCTGAACCTTCCCTTCGCTCGCTCCTCTCTTCCTCTTCCTATCTGTGCATCTCTCTGTAACGGGAGTCAGGGGAGCGCCCCGGCGGGAGGCCTGTCCTGCTGCAACCCCTGCTGCTCTCCATTCATCTCTTCCCCCTGCTAACCCCCTTTCTCTCCCTCTCCGCCTGCCTCTCGGTCCTTTCATCGCCCTCCTCCACCGTATCTCATGCATTTCTCTTTATTTCGTTCTCCGAGCACACACACTCCTCTGCTCCATTCATCTCACCCCTCCACCCTCCACCCGCCCGCCTTGTGCTCATCCCCATTCCAATTTCTCTGCAGTGCTCGTTTGCTGAACATCTGAGCTCTTATTGTCACCTCACCTGTTGAAGCGAGGGAGATGAATAATAATCTGCTCTGCTACGCTCTTTTGCATAGATTCCACAACTTGACTCTCCACCTCTCTGCATCACACAGTTGGAAACGTTGCCCTTTGGGAAACATGGAAAGTGGAGCAGAGGTTCTAAATGGCAAGAGGTGTGTGAGAGCTGAATTAGGCTGACATACAGGGACACAAAAGGAGTCAGAGGAATGGAAGCAGGAGTGAATGAAATAATAATGTGATACTGTACTGATCCCAAAGGAGCTGCTCTGCTCCTCAAAGATACTTCTGCAGAGTGGACAACTACTACAATAAAGGGCAGAGGACAGGCTGACACTGGGGCTCATTTCTCCCTCCTACACTCAAGAACCAGAATCAACATGGAAACCTCTCAGCTGGGTGACACACACACATACACACACACAGTAAAGTCAGTAAATTTGGGAACTCCAGGTCTAACCTGTCGGGTCACTCCTTACATATGTGCCCTTGGATGTGTGATTTAGCACCTCTTCCCATAAGTTCAATGTCAGAAAGGTAGAAAAGGATCGTAAAGTTGAAGGGGCCACTGCTTCTGGAAGTTCTTTGCTCCACACTAAATGACCATTTCAAGTTTCTTTTTAATGAAATCCTCAATGTTAGCTAACGTAGAAAGACGAGAGTCTCCTGGATAACATTTTGTTCCATCACTTTGGTCGGGTAATAATACTACAAACCGCATGAGCTATGGAGACGGGGCTTGTCAGCTGTGAAAATCAGGTATGTATCGAATATAAAACACTTGTTTCTCTAGGGAACAAAACAAAGCCGCGTAATTGACAACCTCATTCATCTAACAGTGTGAACGTTTAGGCTGGCATCTGAAAAATCCTCAACGTCTCACACTTTTATGTCCACACACTTGTATACTTCTATACTTGTAGACTTTTAGAAGCAGATGTTTTCAGGGGTGTATCGATCCATATGGATGCAAACGATTCAATGATCACAGATGCAATAGGATAAGGATAAGTACACTTAAACAAAACAGCATACAGTACGCTAATGTGCGTTATCTATTTCCATGTTTCAGTTTTTAATGAAGACGTATCAACGCTTCCAACAGGGTTGATTTAATTCACAGAAACAACAGCGAGTCTGTTGGCCAAAAGACGACCTGTGACTGTTTTATACTAGTTAATACTTTTACTTTTACTTTTTAAAAGCCCCATCATCTAACTTTCCTCCATAAAATAAAGAGTTTAAATCATGTTGATGCTACACTGACAATCAGGTGATTAGCGCTAAGTCACACACCACCAACTATTTCACTGATTTTGGTGAAACTGGATCATATTTTATGGAGAAAATGTTTTCTGGTTTTCCCTCTGATGTCTTCAAAGTAAACTGCTGCCGACTGTAGCTGCTGTTAGCTAATGTTAGCTCAGTTTGTTAGCCCGGCTGCCTGAACTGTGCGCTCATAGCACCAGGGCAGTGTTAGTGTTTGTACCTCAGGCGTTTTGGACCATCGGGAAGAAGAGGATGTTTTCAAATGGGGGAATGCTGACTGGAAATTGAGTCGGTGTCGTGCCAGACACTGGGGGCATTAAATCACAAAAATACCAATGTTAACGTTGCTTAAACTCATAGTTTATTATTCTTAAAGCGAGTTAAGAATTCCAGGTATCAGTTACGTCTTCTGGTAGGGATGTGCTGCTGCTGGGACAAAGTGAAAGTTAATCTGGGCAACAACAACCAAACCCGTGTTGTTAAAACCTCACAGCAGCGGGGATTAACTGTGAGTCAGACGAAAACATAATCACTTTATTGTTCGTCTGTGTGAAGGGAGGTAGTCATCAACTAGGCATCGAGAGAGTGAGGGCTGATTTTCTGTTTCACACACACAGACTGCTGCTGAGAACTGACTGTTTATCTCCATAAGTATGACCTGTCAAACTGTTACTGACTGCTCAGATTTTTTGACCGTCTAGACAGCTGTTACACTCCACATCCCACTCATCACACTGTCTCGTATCAATCGAAGGCAGAGTTTGTGATCAGCAAATATTGTATCGTTAACTGAATAATTGATTTATCTGTTATCACATCGTGATAAAACTTGTTAACCGTAGATATTTTCTGACACAGCGGTTTGTCTCTGAGTTTTATGCCGATCCAAGCTGTAGAAGAGCTCTGATGTTCAGTCACATAACACTCTCTGTGTGAAAATGAATGGGAGCTTTCCTTACAGACTCAGGGGCATTCAAAAATACTTTTGAGAGGCGATTTATCTTCCATGATGCAAACCGCCTCCACTATAATGTGCTGCAGAAAACCCTAACAATAAATCATGTGCGGTATGTATTTATTATTGACCAGGCTGCAATGCAACAACTGCTAACATTCATAAGACTGGAGCTCCCGCTGCCCATGTGTGGTCCTTAAATTCCATCATGTAGTGTACAGAATGTGCCTGCAGCTGCTTCACAGCTCTGACAACAGGAATCTGACAATAGTAACACAGTAATGCTGCAATGATAGAATGATTATACTGTCAAGTAGCGACACACGCAGACATATGTTAAAGGGTGTTTGCATTTATTTGTGTATGTCAGTGGATGAGGACAGATATGCAGAATATTAGTGTTGTGGTCTGCTGTTAATGGCAGTTTAACCACAGTTTGATCAGTGATGGATGGATCAAATCTTGTTTACATATTATTTACATATGACCTTGACTCTGCGTGTGTTGAACAACACGTGGCCTCTTTAAAGAAAGCTTGCGCCCAAATCCCAGCGGGAGTGTTTCAGAAGGGTTTTGCCTGCCAGACTTTAACATGCTCAGATTTGGTCATTTTGGTTTATGAGCTTCTAAACATGTAAATATGTTAAACAGTTCATTTGTTTCCCTTCTGGCTGTTTTAATTAGGGTGTTTTATTTTGGAATTTCGACCAAATTCTGTATGCTGTTTCTGTGTCTGACTTCCTCGAGCTCCTCTGTGCAGATTGACGCACGATGCTCACGGTGTGCATCAAAAATAGAACGGTCCTGTATTCCCCGTGGAGCTGAGCAGAGGCCCGCCTCTGGGATGCTTCTGAACCGGACTGTAGCATTTCTGGTGGGGTTTGAAACATTGACTAGAACGGCCACAGCACACATGGAACGTCTCGCATCCATACCATACGTATTTGGCCGTTGGCAGGATAACCCTGAAACTTCACCGGACACAGCTCTGTCACGTCGCAGCTGCGATGCCTCCACGCGACTTCAAACCCCACCAGGAGCGTTTCAGAAGCAGAGCCATTTAGCCCGCCAGACTTGCTCAGATTTGGTCATTTTCCTGGTTTATGTGCTTCTAAATATGCTTCTACATGTGTAAATATGCTACGTAGTTAATTTGTTTCTCTTCTGTCTGTTTTTACAACTGGCAGTTTGCACAGGGTATTTTATTTTGAAAAGATTCTCTATGCTTTTACTGTGTCTGGTTTCCGTCCGCCTGCTTCAAGGATGCTTCTGAACCGGACCGTGGCGGAGCCGGTGGGGTTTGATACATTGACTAGAACAGCCGTGTATCACTGCAGCAACCGTGCCCAGTGGAATTTGGGGGTTAAATTGCATCAACATAGCTTACATGTAGGGCGTAAGAATATTGAGTCCTGAGTCCTGATACTGAATTGATAATCAGCATGTCTTTGGATAATGAGAAAAATCATTCTCATGGACACATTTTCATATCTCAGACAGACAGCCCTGAAATACTCGGTTTGGTCAAGAGGTAGATGAAGATATTTCTCCTTGTTATTATGACGGATCCTCACTGTAACAGAAAAATAACTGTTGAATAGGGATGAGGGAGCTGTTTTTCTCACAGGAAACAGCAGCACAAAATACTCAACTGGGACAAAACCAGCAGCCCCCGAGGGGAATGTCGTCTGTGTTTAGACCCTGAATAAATTCTGCAGCAACGTGAGCATAAATTCAGCCCATGAGTCTGCTTCCCCCATTTGGCTGTCATGCACCAGGCTGCATTTTAAACAGTAAAAGTAATAAAGGCAATTTAATTCAGAAAAAAGAAAACAGCCAGAGGAATATCCACGAGCGATCAGTTTACTCCATCGTCTTCGCACAATGCTTTCAACCAATCAGCCGAGCATGTAGGCCTACAGCATAAATACTTAATGTAATTATGTTCTCGTGGAGGGTTAGTGGTTCTCACTGAACTCAGCTGATGAGACTTGGAGAGATGTTCCACCTCACCACACTTCCATTCAGACATTTAAGGTGAGGTGCAACCTTGTGTGTAGCAGTGTGTGTAAATGTGTGACATCCCTTCCCACTGGTTGCACAGAGCTATACTGATCAAGGTGAGAAGGCCACAGTGGCGTCCCAAATTGTTCGATCGTTCAATGACTGTGAAAAAACTGTAGTCTATTCATGTCTACAGTCTGTTGTGCCTGGAACACAATTTAAACTGTTGTTCAACATATGCTGATCAATATTTCTTGATTTCTACTGCAAATAATCATATAATAATTAACAAGTTATATCCTCTTCATAAGAGACCCCACATAAAATCGAAGTTTAAAAATGACAATTCAACATGCTCATGACAACATGAGCCAAGGTTGCTGGGAGCTTGGACTGGAGCTGGTGAGCTGGGTGGCAGTGGTAGGCAGGGAAAGGTCAGCGCTCTCACAGCAGCTATTTCAGTGTAATGGGACATTTTGTGAAAGGTCAGCACTCCAAATTAGATTGAGAAAATGTAAACCATTGCTCATTTTTAGACTTGTTTTGTTTTCAGTTTTGTGCTGCAGATGTCAAAGGTTCAGCTCTTGCATGACCTTAGTGTGTGTGTGTGTGTGTGTGTGTGTGTGTGTGTGTGTGTGTGTCGTGTACTCACGGCTTCAGTGTGGACGGGGTGCACGGCGAAGAGCAGTGCTGTGATGAAGGCCAGGCGCGAGTCTTCGAATGCGCAGCGCTCGCACGTGTGCATGAGCAGGCAGGTTACGGCGCAGTGCAGGCACACGTTGACGATGTGGAAGTAGAGAGGCGTCATGCCGCCGAGCAGGATGTTCAACCTGACAGACAGACACACAGACAGAGAGACAGACAGGTTTGTGTTATATCAGCTGTGTGAAAGATATCTGACAGGATTAATCCTCATACAAAAAGGACACAAACAGTGTATTTCATTTTCCCGTGACCTCTAATCAAGTGAATCTAAAACAATCACTCTGCCGCACACCGCAGCGGATTTACTCGGAATCTCTAAAGTAAATTACCTTTATATTTCCTGGATTAAGTGATTGTTTTATAATCCTGAACAGAATCTCAATCCATTTTCTGCGGTGCCATGAATTTCAAATGAAAACAGCATGACTGCTCGGAGACAGAATGTCGCATTCCCGACGCCAAATCACACCCTGCTCACAGATCTTCCAGCAGCTAATCCCTCTGTGAGGAATAACAGTGAGATATGCAATTTTCGCATAGTTTATCATAATTGGCATTACACTGTGACAATTCCCTCTTCACCCACCAGAATATAAACAACCTGAGAACAGCAAACCGAGAAAGACTGAAGCCGTAGAGTGGTTCAGGCTCTATGATTTCAGATTTGATGTTTTATAACCTCCACCTGGGGTGGAAAAGATTGAATTGTGATTTTGATGAGTCTGATTATTGTGATGTCCACACAAAAATGTCTTCTTGTTACTTGACCTTGATGTCAACTCTTCTGTGCAGAGTTTGTATTCATATTCCACCATGTGTTGCAGGAGGAAAGTTTCTCTGTGCTCACCTTAAACCTGTTTAACACATGAGCGTGTCTGCACCATTTATGACATCACAACTACAGTAGTTTGGACGTCATTGTCCAGTACATAACTTACGCAAGTAATGCATGAATCCATAAAGAGAAATGGATACAGAGGAGGGGGTTCATTCATTCTTACCCTAAATCCCAACCAGGCGTGTCTCTGCCTGGCTGTTTTGGTCCGTCCTTCAACTTCAAACCCCACTGGGAGCGGACGGATTGTTTAGCCCGCCAGACTTTGTTAACTCAGATTTGGTGGTTTTCCTTGGTTTAGTTACTTCTAGACATGTAAATCTGCTACGTAGGATTTTTTTTTATGACTGGCAGTTTGCACGGGGTGTGACTAGAATGGTCACACATAGCTCCGGCGGCAGCAACGCACATGAAACACAGCGCAATCATGTCCGGTGGAATTTGGGGGGTTATGGAAGCTGCTCAGTGTCACGAGAAGTCAAAAAAGTTAGATTTCCGGACACAAGATTACCCAGATCTTCTGCATATGCTTCCACATTCTATAGCCCCTTAGACTAAAGCCATGTGCCAGCCAAGCAGCTAACTTCCTGTTTAGCCATCCGCTAACTTCAATGGGGATAAAATGATTTAATCATGCTGCTCTTCTAGACTTCCCAAATGTTATCTACTTTTTAAATGCTTGTTTGTCATTTCGTTGGGGTTATTATGCTTAAAGTTAAGTATTCACCATTTTTCAGCTGCTTCTTTCACAATGTAAACTGATGAGAAAAAGTCTTTTTGGGCCCTGTACATCACATGATGGATGCCATTGCTGTCATTACAAAGTTGGCCACTATGTCAGAATGGTTTCACTGCTTCACTGTCAGCAGGATTCATCTTCTGGAAAGGATGAACATCTCTCTCTCATTTATCAAACCATATGACAGAGTACTGCTACCTGACCAGAACACAGTGGGCCCAGTTTATCAGGTTCAGATAGTTTTGTTGGGTAACGTTTCAGATTTGGGTAGGTTTGGGCTTGGTTATTTTCAAATGTATTTTATTAAGATATTTCTGACCTGTTGCATTTGGTAGGACCAGTGAGGTTCTGTCCGGTCAGATCTTAAAGAGGTTTGGGTCTTAGTTTAAATTCTGTGCAGAACCAAGTAAAGCCCTTAACCCCACAGACCCGTTGGCGAGCCAGTCATTACCAACTCTACAGAGCAGACAGTACTAGACTCGACTCGACTAGTGGAGATCCCAAAGGTTCCAAAGACACAAATATGTCACAAGATAGCAAGTACTTTTTCCAGCAGCCATTGAAACATAAAGTCTCTGTTTTAATATTTAACATTGTCAAGCTTCAGAGAACAGTTAGATCATTTTCCTCTTTATACTACTGAAGAGGAAAATGGGTAAAAACGTTGTCTTTATATGTGAAGTCTACCTCTAAGGCAAGACAATACCAAACAGAGAGAGCTGAACAGAACATGCCTTCACATCTGAACTCCTTATCTCTGACTGTAATTAGTTCTAATGGGGTCCTCTGTGAGCCTTCATCCAGCCCATTAAGTGATGAAGGAGACTCTGGCCTCCACTGTCCATCTGTTATTCACAATTCAATGAGGACAACTGATAAAACCTGCTTGAGAGAGAGACAGCCTTTACCCTCTCCATTATCTCACCCTGACCTCAGCTGATGCTGATCTGCCCTCAAAGCTTGATGCTGCGATAAGTGTGGAACAAGTGAAGGGCCGTGAGATGAATTTCCCCTGAAGGCCCGGCCAGGGTCCTGACCCATCCGCTGAGCGGAGGCTTCAGAGGAATTTAAATTTCTCATTTGAGGCGTTCTGCTGATGTGCTTATCCACAGAGACTTACAATGAAGGGAGCGGGTCGGGGTTCAGTGTCCTGCTCAAGGACATTTTGACAAGAAGCGTGGCTGCTGATGGACACATATACTGGCTGCTGGAGGAATCTAATGTGTGACCTTTGTGTGATGGGCCGCCTGTATAACCACCGCTATCAAACATGAATAACAATGAGCCTGGGCCTGCATGATGATATATAAATATATGATATCATGGGGATTATTCTGGATCATTTCTGAACTGATTTATTTCATTCTATTTAAGCTCTATTGTCTCGACATCTGATTTTACTGCTAGGCTATAACTTTTGAAGGACAAAACACACTTATTTACGTTTGGACTATGAACTAGCTCACCGACAGACCTCAGTATGTGAGGCTTCATGACAGTGTCTGATGTGGTGATTTGCAGTACGGGGCTCCACAGGGTACGGTGCTCTCTACTTATCTTTTCACCCATATCAGACTTCAGACACAACACCGACAGCTGTCATCTACAGAAGTTCTCTGATGATAGCAGGAGTACAGGGGGGTCATCACACATCAACGCCAGCAAGACGGAGGAGATGGTGATCGGCTTCCAGAGGAGGATGCCACAGACCACACCGGTGAACATCCAGGGATTAGATATCGAGATGGTTGGAGCATTCAAATATCTGGGTGTTCACCTCAACAATATACTGGACTGGTCCGACAACACAGACGTAGTGTCAAAGTTGCGTCGACTTACTGAGGAGACTGAGGTCCTTTGGAGTGTGCAGGTCTGTGGTGGCATCTGCAGACACATACAGTACTTACATCAAGGAGCAACAGACAACACAAGTCTTCTGTGGGTTACGTATTTAGATTTCCTAGTTCTGGATGCAAGATAGGGAAGATCATTTAAGGGCTGTTGCAACAACCACAATGATGAAAACCATGCTATTAGCAAACCATGGCCACAACCACATGTGATGTCACTTCAGGTCATGTTATGTTTGGTCTTTTAACACAAAAGCGGCTGGCATCGGGTACCACCCTGTGCTTATAACATGACAGCAATGCTGACAGTGCAAGTTAGCAGCTCTGACAACACTCCCACTGACATTTAAGGATGCATGTCCTACAAGCAGAGTCACAGCTGTCGATGTGTTCACCACTGTTTGGAAAGTACGCTTTACTTATTACTGTGCTTGTCCTGAACATGCAGGGACAGATAACTCATTGTTAGTCTTAAGTCATCCATCTCATCCAAAACTGTCATTGGCTCCATGACAGCTCGGCTGAGCCGGCGACAGCATGGAGGAAAACATGACACAGTGATGGGAAGTAAGACAAAGATGACTTGATTGGTATTTGGGGAAACAATTCAATCCAGTCAACATCCCACGGCACACAACAGAAACATATTTGAGAAGGCCGCAGTAGATGTGACAGCTTGCGTCAGAGTATTTTCAACATTTCTGTCAGTCCACATTGGCTTCTGGTGGGAGTTTTATCCTTAAGCAGAGGACAAAATAAAAGCAGTGGAAGAATCAGTCGTAGAATTCAATTGTAACTCAATTGAATGTATTCACTGGTAACTGTAACAAGTCAAGGAAATGTCATGAACAAGCACAACACAATGTCAGGCAGCACAGCTTCTAGTCAAGCGCTATAATTAAAAATTAACACATTATTGGGGTGTCAATTAGCTCAGTTGGTAGAGCATCCGCCCCATGTACGAAGCCTTGCCAAAGCGGCCCAGGGTTCGAATCCGACCTGCGGCCCTTTGCTGCATGTCATTCCCCATCTCTCTCTCTCTCTCTCCCCACATTCCTGTCAGTCTTCAGATGTCTCTATCAAAAATAAAGCTTGAAAAAAAAGCCACAAAAAAAAAAATCTTTAAAAAAAAATTAACACATTATTAAAACGGACCCAACTTGAAAATATCCAAGACATCAGAGCACTCAGTGTCATATAGTGCCATGCTTTCATATTGTGAAGGCACAACAGTAAGCAGTTCTGCACATTTAGTACCATTTCATCTGTTGGACTGACAAAGCAAAGAATGAGCTGGAATCTACCAATTACTTACAACAACAGCACAGGTGAATGAGGAGAATCTAAGACACAAATCTCAGCTGACCCCACAGGTTTCACATACTCGCCAAAACAATACCAAAAGTCTACACAGCGGAGAACCCTCTAAAACAACAATGGTCAACCTCTCTGCATGAAATTGTGAAGGGTAATAGGCGAAGTGTTAATAATTTATTTATGCTTTTTTGAGAAAGGTCACGGCCCCATTAATATTAAAATGATTTATTTTTTTCACAGCATGAATGTCAAGAGCAAAGTTCTTAGACGCAATATTGTTTTGTTTTTTTCCCCCTGTAGCTGTCACTATATTATTCACACTGCAGAGAATAATTTGTATGGAAGCATCTGCATTCGTTATGTTTCTTTGCTCGTTTGTTCAGATTTGTTACCCATCTGTAGCTAGTAACACCACTACATCTGTGAAAAAGAGTCTGGAGCATGAATATGCGTCTTAGATTTTAGGGTTATCAGCTCATTATATATTACTTGATGTGCACAATGTCTCTGACACGCAATGGTGCTTAAAATGCGACTCCAATCCTGAGGCATGATACTCTTCGAGGAAATTAGTGGTTTGTTGCTGAAGGAGATCAAGTATGATGGGGTCATATTCAGGAAGGAGGGTAAAACGGAATGCAAGGTTGAAAGGTGGATTGGTGCTGCATCAGCAATAATGTCCAAAAGAATGACACTGCGGATACAAGCAGTCAAAACTAATTTCCTTCAAGTGGTGGATGTGCTCACCCATGGAGTAGAACCATTGTTCCTTTGCAACAAAAGGAGCCAGTTAAGGTAGGTGCATGGAAATGGGGAAAAAGTCTTGAATGGTAAAACAAGTACTATGTTGCAAGTTCGAAGTGTTTGGGTTTGTGGCCTTCATCTTGGCATACCTCAAAAAGAGCTGGAGGACAGGTTGGGGAGAAGGGCGTCTAGGCTACCTTACACAACGCAGGCCACAACACATAAATGGATGGATAGAGTGCAAGTGGACTGCATCACTAAAGGGAAAAGTCAGGGAGCGAACCTGATTATGGGAGATCATTCTCTGAAGTCCTGAAGAATATCCACAGCAAAGTTCCAGGTAATCTCACCAGTAGCTGTTGAAGTATATCTCTCTGCTCTTTAATGAACACCACCTGTCTTCTCTTCTTCTGCCACTAGCAGAGCAAACGTAAAATGATCTGACACCGGCGACATTTTGAAACCGAGAACGCACGGTCACGGTGTGACCACATCCAGAGAGACAGACACAGTGTCCTCTGTGACTGTCGGGCTGGAGAGGTGAAGGAGAGATAATTGCTACGTCACTCTGCTGGTTAGTGACCATGCAGCAGCGTGATGACTTCCTGTCCTTTACTCTCATATGTTCTCCTATGCTGGAGACTGGGCCACGACCCAAAGGAAGGTTGCGAGAATACTAAAAATAGATTGTTAATTATTCTGGAAAGCGTTGCATCAGCAGTTAGCAGCTATGGTAATTTGCCTTGCCAAATCTCTGCAATATAAAACAGGTTGAATGAAACACTGCAGGCAACTCTGTGAAATGAAGAATAGCAGATCATTAAATGGTTGTCAAAGTGGCATCATGTCTGGATCCTTGAGTTTCAGGAAATAACTTTTTTTATTTTGAAAAAGATAAACAGAAATTGGGAAATGAAGCTCTCATATCGCCTGAGTCAGCTTCTCTTGGACTCCAGCAGCGTCATCTATCACTTTCTAAGCCTTCTTCTTTGTCATTTCTTATTTTTCACTTTTATCAGCTGTGAATGTGTCCTCCTCCTCCGCCTCCGCCACCTCCTCCTCCTCCTCCTCCTCCTCATTTACAAGAAGAGCATCCGTCACCACTTCTTCCTTCCCCGTCTTGTGTCATCTGTCCTCGTGTTTCTATTTTAATCGCGTGGCCTCTTACTCTCTCCCCTCTCCTTTCTCTCTCTCTCTCTCCCTATCTTGCTTGTTTTCTCACCACAATCACTGCTCAGTTCGTGGTGCACATCAGGCCTCGGCTATAAAAAAGTGCCTTGAGGCTGCGTTGTGTGTATTTACTCATTCTGTGTGTGTCCTTCACCTTGATGGGGAAAAAAAATCCCTGCAGTGTTCAACGGCACAGAAAAGACAATGCAGGACTGACTGCACATTCCCCATAGGTCCACCACAGGCTTGAGGGCGGGGGTGTGTTCCTACCCACGTGTAAAGCAGGCAAATACACATAATAGTGACCCCCTGGCCACAGGTGTTGGAGGAGTGCATCCATCTGTTCCTGTGCATGCATAAAAATCCTCAGATGATTTAGGTAACAGCTCATGGTGTGTTTTATGCGCGATACATGTGATAGCAGTGATACCAGCCGGCTAATTTGACTGGAAAAAGCTCAAACATCCCGACAGTCTGGAATGTCACAACCTGGGTGCGTCTCAACAGTACCTCCAGCTACAACGCTCGGCTGATTTTCACACATTCTGTTCAACCGATTCAACATTCCTGCTATCTTTGCATTCTGTGCACATTCAAATCAGAGATGTTCACACCCTAAGGCACGCCTCCCCAGGGAGAGACACAAGGCAAAGGTGCAGGCTGATGTTCTGAAAACAGCTAGTAGGTAGGTTAGTTCTTGTAGTCTGGCGGACTGATTTGGGTCTTATCAACACAGTCAGCAGTAGGAAATGCAGCAGCGGCTGTGAAGTAAAAATGTAAAATGTAAGTAAAATGAAGCAATTTTTGAGGTGTGTTCACACAGAAATGTTCATAATGAGCTCTCATGGAGACGTTAGCATCAGTTTGTGCCATCCCAGGCCAATTTGCATCTAATTACATCTTTCTATTAAATTTGTATACAGTTGCGCTGCCTCTAAAATTTGCCTTATACAAAGACACCCACCCAGTTGTGCACCGAGCCTCTCTCAGCAGGGCGTGGGTACTGAGACCTGCTATTAAACACTCATAAGTTTGGTTACACTTCACTCAGCCAATGCAGACGATGCTTGACAGGTCTTTTCAGTGTGAAGGCGAAACAGGAGTAATCTCTCTAAACATTCAGCTAGAGTGCATCACATACAGGTGGAGACATGTACCGTTTTCAACTGCTCCTAGTTCATCTCTCTGCCCATTCACCTGAGGTATGTTATGCTAGCAGGTGAGAGTTAAATAATATATATAGGTTCATAATTTAAAGTCACCATTAGACAGCTGATTGTTTAGGTATAAATGAGGGTGCATTCATAAAGAAAAATTCTGTTTCAGAGCGTCCTCTGGTCACTCAGTCCGGATTGATGAGAGGTCACGTAGATTGTTAGCCAACAGGCTATTGATAACATTTAAACAGTGTAGTTACTAAATAACCAGCTGATGCATGATGGGCATATGAATGCATTATTCATGAATTCTATTATTTTTAGTTAAATATTTAATAGAGCAGGAGTCAAGAATGTTCATTTATGTAAGTATTTAAGTTTCTCCTGAACGATTTAGAGCACTGTTAAAGTTCCAGATCAATCAGCAGTATCGGTAAGAGTAGTAGTACTGTTAAAAATCCCTGCTCTCAGCTGTAGGTCCACACGCTCCAGTCTGTGATACTGAGACAAAAATCTTCACCTCTGTTGGGCAATAATCATCCATCATGCAGAAACAGCTGCAGTGCATAGAAAACTCCTGTGCTGTGATTTTAGAGCCTCGCCATGATTGTGACAGATGCAAAACATCCCACATGAACACAACCATCTTATCTATCTCCAGTTATGGCCTTATCAATAATTTTCCCATATATATTTAGTTTTCCATTCACCGCATGCTATCTTTAAATACTTCTAACCATGCACAGTCTTGATAGCATTTGGAGTTGAATGTTGGTGAGTTTCTCCACAGAAAAATGAGCAGACAGTCACTGTGACCTGAATTACCCTTTAACCGTCACTTCCCCACGGAGCAGCAGTGTGCGTGCCTTTTCTTAGCTACACCTCTCTCCGCATGCTTACAGCTGCAGCAGCTGAAGGTTAAGAAGTGGAGCTAGCTACGCATTCAATCACACGACAGTCTAATGAAGATGGTGAGGTGGAAGGGGTTGTATCTCACCCCGAGTGAGCAATAAGGCATCACCTGTCACTCCTGAAGGATCACCCTCTCCTCCATGGTCTCTGGACATTACCGTGGTTCTGCTGTCTCCGGCACACACTCTTCATTAGGCTGTGTGTGTGTGAGCAGATGCTGCTGCTTCACTGTCCTCTCTCTGGAGAAGCATTAAGGCACAAATATTTTCTTCAACAACTGTAATACCAGAGGGGGGGGGCGGCCAGCAGCTGCTTGAGAGGTTGTAAAGCTGTTGGGTAATTAGACTGAGCATCATCAAACAATGAAAGCATCCTACTGCCTGACCACACACACACACACTCCCAGCCAAGGACTCTCAGTTATCTTAAGTGCAGAGTGTGCTGATGGAGCTCCGCCTGGGGACACATCATGTCTGTCACCAGACCGGCCAATCACATATCACAACACTAAATTCTTCGAAATGCAGGAAAACTAGAACCAGAGTGAGAAGAGCTGATGGTTCCGGGTGTAGTTTTCTTGATATTAAAGTTGCACTTTTTGGGAATGAGCCTGCCTTTATGCAAAGGTAACAAAATGTGCCTACCAGCATCTCTAAACTCAGTTTATCACATCATATCTAGCTTATTGAATCCATACAAGGACCAAGTATAAATCAATTATGTGGTGTTATAGCAGGTTACACACCAGACTATCTATTACTTTTGCTAACTTGTTAACAAATAACAGCCTATCTACACATCCAACACTAGAATTCATTAGTGTAATGTTTGTTTTTCTGTTCTGAGAGAGAGAGGTCGTGTACCACCAGTGGTGCTCGTACCACAGTTTGAGAACCAGTGTTATACAGAAAATGATCAGTGGTCAGCTTTAAAACGTTACTCAACAGCATACAATAATTCTAATTTTATTTAGTAATTTTGAGTTTGTTAAAACGTTAAATGCTGAATTAAATTGTATTTATTTATTCAGTGTTTCCCCTATATTCATTCAGTAGTGGCGCAGCGCCGCTGCTAGATTACGAGCGCCGCTGCTGAAATTTCACAAGATCATTAATATCAATGCGTGTGATTTTTTACTCGCACTGTGTGAGCACAACAACACATGATGTTATTTTGGACTTGTTTTGAGTCATTAACTAGCGCAGCAAATCATGTCGGACCCTCTTCTCATTCTTCAAAGGACATCTACGTAAGTTAACGTTCAAGTATATACACGTTAGTGAGTAGCGTAGGTAGAGTAACGTTAGCGTAACGTAGAGTAGCGTAGCTCCTTATGGCAGTGTCCAACAAGTGAGCGAGCAGAGAAAGTGACAGTGAAGTGGTAAAAGTGAACGGAGCAGCAATAGCAGAGAGAGAGATTAGCAGAAAATGTAGTTTGTGAGTTAATAAATGCTACAGCCTCTCAAGCTAACGTTAACAGTACGTTTTTTAGCTGCTAAGTAGCGCTAGCTACATTAATTAGCTGCTTGTCATTACTACCTGTGTGAGTCCAGAGGAGCGAGGAAGGGAGCAGAGAGAGGAGTGAGGAGAGGAGCAGAGAGAGGAGTGAGGACAGATGCAAAGAGAGGAGTGAAGAGAGGAGCAGAGAGAGGAGTGAGGAGCAGGACCTAGAGAGTTTTCCACAATGAATACAGTTAATCTTAAAATTAATTATTAATTGATTTCTGGCCTCACCTCATGATTTGTATTTGTTGTATTTCTATAAGACTGACCTGAGAACAGAGTACAGGGAGAGCATCTGGCCACTTGCATACATGTGAGCATCAATGGCTGCCCCACTGCTGAGCTCCACTACAGAAGAGCTCTCTCTCTCTCTCTATATATATATATATATATATATAATTGAAACTATTCTCACTTGCATGAATACGGTCGACGTCGTATCCTCATGGACACGGACATAGCAGCACCACTGCTGAAAAAAATTCTAGGGGAAACACTGTTATTTATTATCAAACCCTCTCCTGCATTTCAGTGGTAATGTGCACAAATGATTCACTCAGGAGGAAGTCTAAACGAACAGAACAAAACATTTCAGCACTGTAAAAAAAACCAGACTGATCTCAAACCCCTCTCTGACGCCAGCAGAGTCACCTCCGTTGGTCATGTGACCCTGGATTTCCTCATTCAGGCTGTGTCTAATCATGATTTTCATTATTGATTAATCTGCCTTCAGTTTGCTTGATTGACCTGAACAGTCCAAAACATAAAAACGTTCAATAAAGAGAATCTGAGAAGCTGAAACCTGAGAATGTTTGTTGTTGTTGTTGCTTCAGAACTGACTGAAAGGATTCATGGACTTATTGTTGCAGCTGTAGTTTGGTCAGTGATTCAGTTTTATTCGTTTAACTGCAGGATAACAGATATTAAACATGTTTTGTACCTGAGCACCACATCAGTGTATATTTTCCACCACACACTGTCCTTTTCTAACAGTGTCTTGTACATGCTGTGTGTAGCAGCCTGTGGTCAGAGCTCTAGTCTGTGTCAGCAGTCCAGTGTTTTTTTAACCTTTCCTGCTTTCTCTTTGCTGCTGCTGCGTTCACTGTCTGCTCAGACCTTCGATCTGTGAGCAGATTATCACCGTCGGGGCTGTTTGCTTCACTGAGGACGTCTCTCCAGCAGTCTGTCACTTCTCATTCACCTGTCTATCTGGTTGAATGAAGGCAGCAAGGTCACAGACACTCAAACCTCCGTTTGTCAGACAACATTCTCCCTGCTGCTACTGAAGTGCCCTTGAGCAATACACTGAATCCCTGCTACATGGCTGCTCACCTGTTGCTCAGACTGACCTCTGACCTCTGTGTGATGGCAGGACAGATAATTAAATGCCGCGTATACATTTGCTTAACATATTCTAAGGCATAATAACAGGAGGTGTACATAATGAAGCTGGCATAAACAGGTTGTGATGCTAAAGAGATGTAGTCCAGCAGGAAATACTACTGTTAATTAATTACAATTAATCAAAGAAATTACAGGGAAAAGATTTTAAATAAAATCTAATTTTTTTAAAGAGCCAGCGTTGCTAATTTCATGTTTTAAAGTTTACGTTCCAGCCTGTAAGAGGCCTCAGCGACACACAGCAGATAAAAGCCCCACAAAGAGCAGTGAAAGGTCAAATCACAAGCAAGCCGAGCCTGACTGTTCACACCAGAGGCTGATTTATCTGCAACGGTCAACAAGTGATTCTGCTCTTCTCTTTTTTTTAAGATTTACTTCTTAAAAAGCAGCTGAAGAGTGACAGGAAGGTGGAGGATGACGTGCAGCAAAGGAAGCTGGGTCTCTGCAGTAAGGCCTGAGCCTCTGTACACGGGGCGTACGCTGTACCAGGTGAGGTAACAGGGCTCTTTTCTAATCACACGTACAGCTGATCTTTGTAATATCCTCATGAATTATGCTGAAACTATCACTGCAGGTCACGAGCCGGCAGCGACGGAGCTCTGCTGATTAACATGTGCACTGGAATGAAGCGGTAACACACCTGTGTGTGCCCAGTGTGTGTGTGCCCGGTGTGTGTGTGTGAGTCCGCAGCTCTGTGAGGCTGTACTTCACTCTGAGCTGAATGCAAATGTCAGCACGCTAACATGCTCACAATGATAATGCTAACATGTTGACGTTTAGCAGGTGTGATGTTTACACTGTTCACCACCACAGTTTATTATATTAGCATGCAATGCTAATATTTGCTAATTAGCACTAAACACACAAGCACTGCTTGAGGCTGATGGGCATGTCAGTAGTTGTGCAGATATCTGGTCACAAACTGTTGGACACATTCAAATTAGATGAAACGTTCAAACAGCTTCTCTGAATGATTCCCCTCTGACCTCTTCTGCACACACACTGATCCCTGCGTGCCTCAGTGTCACAGGATCAATATATCATTTCCATATGCAAGCTAAGATACAGCTGATGTTTACGACCTTGAGTCGGATGCAATCATCAAACATGATATGAGTAATTTCCATATAATAGCCCACTCCCTCGTGTGTGCAGCATTTACTGTACGTCTAACCAGAATCCAAACAAAGCGTGCAGCGTGATGACTTTCTGCAGGAGCAGGATGTGATTCTGCTGAACAACAATAAGAGGGAAGTTTGGCCTTCGGCGCCTCGCGCCTGGATCACAATGTATTTTCAACAGTAGCGCTGACTCCATCGATCAGCTCCGCCGAGGCCAGTGCTCATTTAACAAAAGAGGCCAAAGGTGTCACATGTTGCACAGAGTATAAACAAGACTCCATGTGAGAACATATCAGGATCAACACGTCAGCCAACAGACGAGTTACACACAAACTCCAGTACAGAGCTGCCAAAGACATGTTTGAGGATGTTTGAGCTTTATGTTTCTGCTGTGAAATGTCCCATTCAGGCCACCGTTTGGAAGAAATAAAAATGATTTTAGACACTGTGTAAAATGCAAATAAAAACAAAGTACAATGAACTGAAAATTCTTTTTTAACATACGTTCAGTTGAATACTTGATAATCCATGTTCACCCTGATCAACTTTGTTGTGTTTTGTAAACACACATTCTGAATTTGATTCCTGCAACATGTTTGGACAGGATCAACAAAACACTGGGAAATGTTTTGGAAATGTTATGTAATGCCCAAAAACCACCTGTTTGAAGCTTCCACGGGTGAACAGGTTCAGTCATTCATGTGCAATTCTTCTTAATGCACAGTTATAAATAATTTATGGATTTCACCATCTACAGTCTATAATATCAGATTCAGAGAATCAGAGAAATGTCTGCACATAAGAGCCAGGCAAGGCCCAAAACCAGCACTGAACGTGCTTGACCTGCACTGCATTAAAAACCAACATGATTGTATGAAGGATATCACTACGTGGGCTCAGGAACACTTCAGAAAACTGTTATCAGTAAACACAGTTCATGCATCTATAAATATAGTTCAGACTCTGCCACGCAAAAAGAAAGACATATCAACAATTTCACTGCACACTTCTCTGGACCCGAGCTCGCCTGAGACTGACTGACTGACTAAAATAAATAAATCAGACATCCTTGTTCAAAAGGTAGTTCTATTATATCATTGTATTATCTGTATGCATCCACAACAGATTAGAACAACAGGCTAAAACTGGTAAAAATCTGGAGTGGAATCAGGAACTATCTGATCAAAGACTATAAATCTAATCACAGGCTTGTTTTCAGCTTCCAGTACCAGACACTTTTCTCCCAAAAGTTTTCTTCTTTCTCGACAAGAAGCATCTCAGTTCAATCAGGAGCAGAGTGAACATTGTCTCTTATATTCTGGAATCTCAGATCACAGCGTTACACAAGTACTGCATCTTCTATACTACACAATTAAACAGGAAAAAGACAGCTGACAGACTTGGAGCCACTGATCACTCTGTTCCAATCCACTTTTGCATTAGCAGGCTCGGTTCGGTTCATTTCCCCCTTCGTTTAATAGCACTATGTGGGCAGTCCCTCTTCTTCTGCAATCACAGCTACATAACATCATTTCAAACACACACGCACACACACACACACACACACACCCTGTTCTGGACGCTCGCCTGGTCCCTCAGACCGACCCAGAGATCCAGCCAGCGCCAAAACTGCGCGCAGCAGCAGCAGTAGCAGCAGACCCGCCCTCCCGGAGCTCCGCTCTGTTTTCCCGGTCGTCGACCGACTGTTTCCACAACTTTTACATCACCTCCCAACATCCACCACTGTCCTCCACCTACTACCTCCACCACAGCTCCACTACCACGGAAGTGAGAGTCCTACAAAACTGCGCAACAAGTTCCACATAAACCCCTTCTGGTGTGAAGTCGCATTAAACCGGTGTTGTTGGCTCGAGCACTGGGATGTGCTGGGACGAGTTCAGGGTGCAGCTGGTCAGCGGGGATGCTCTCCACGCTCCGGCTCGTTACAAACGGAGCAGGGGCTTTAAGTATGGACAAATATCTGTGATATTCCTATGAGTGTTGTTTACAGCCACCACAGCACACTTGACGGTATTTTCTGCCTCATATGACGCCTCTATGAGACTCTAAGGTGTTGTTTTCTTATATTCTTCGCTTGTATCCCGCTAAAGTTAACTACGACGCTGCATCAGCTTCTCCCAGAAGAGGACAGCTGTATGACGTCAGCCTTAATTGCACGTTCGGTTTCACGCGCTCGTTAGCCGCCCGGACTGTCACCCGGGGCTCACACCGACAACACTGCGGTCAAACTAGCACCAAGTGTCTGTTGACGGAGCTCCGGGCGAGTTGGGAAAGCATGGAGAACTTACTTGAAGGTGAGGATGCACAGCGGTCTGTACGACTTGTGGCTCGTATTGTCCGCCATCCTTTTGCCCCAGAAGTCGTTGCTGAAGATGTTTTTGAGGCTGGAGCCCGGTCGGACGTCCGGGTTGTTGATGATAGCCCACACATCGTCGTGCACCAACTCCCCGCGGAGAGAGTTGCTGTAACACAGGGCGCACAGGGCGGCCAGTACCGCGTAGCGACCCGCAGCCCACACCGCCTCCGGACGGACGGTCACCCGCGGCTGCTGGCGGCTTTTCTTCTCCCGCCCCGGTGCTGTCATGTCGGGCCTGGCTTTTCCCGCGGCTCCGCTGGGCTGAGGATGAAGCTGTGGGTACCGGAGGATATGTCCATTCCGCCTGGCAGGTAGCGGCTGTGTGTGCTGTGGACTGCGGGGACGGTGTGCATGTGTTGTGCTGCTTTCAGGTGCAGTCGGAAAACGTCGGTGCCCTATGAAGAAAAAGGAAATTGGACATTAAAAGGTCTGGTGTGTAAGATTTATGGAGCTCTATTTACAGAATATGGCAGGAATTTAATACAATGTGCAACTATGTTTTCATTATTGTAGAATCACCTGAAAATGAGAATTTAATGTTTTTGATACTTTAGAATGAACCTTTTATATCTCCAGATGCAGCAGGTCCTCTTCCTTGAAGTGCGCCATATTGAACCGCTATGATTCTACAGTAGTCCAGGAGGGACATTTTGCATTTTTTGTATTTCACAGCCACCGTAACTTTTCCTTCACATTTGGAACAGGTGGGTGAGTGGTGAGGTTGTAATTCACAACTACACTTCCACTATATCCTATACACTGGACCTTTAATTCTGTAGTGTGTTTTATTTAAGAATTGACTTTAATTATTGAACGTTTAATTAACTTATTTTCTATTTGTGGTTTAACGTAGCCTTTTCTTTTCTTTGTCTTAAAGTACAAATTCACATCCCTGAAAGTTCATGCTTGACCTCTTTGAAAATTAGTTGTTTGACAAGAAATACAGTGTCTACTTGATTTGTCAGCGACATAAGAAGAAAACATAATGCATGACATGAAATGAGACAAATAAGCTCTCACATTAACTGACATATTGACATAAACACAACCTTGTCATTACATACATTACTTTCCATACAGTAAGAATAAATTGGGCCAAAAAGATTCTTCTGAAGAAGGAAATTAAGTCTGGATACTTCCCACTTATGAGCTCACATTTAAATCAAACTGAGTAAGTGTGACTTACACTATGTGGACATAATGAAATGAAGGGAGGGTTGAATGTTTGTAGCAGGTTATAATGTAAGAATGAAAAATTAAGAATATTTGACAAAACTATGGTGGAGACACAAGTCTTGAATATACGAGCTTTTATGAAGTACCAAAACGCTACATCAGCTCCAAGAACCCGCCTGCGGACGCATGCGCAGGAGGACGCTGCCTCTCCTGGTCGACTCCGAAACATCAGCTGCAGAAAATCAATGCTGCTCGGTGGAAGCTGAGGAGCGTGTGATGGGGATGGCACAGAGTTGATTTTTTCCTCCGAACCCCGACTCATCACAAAGTAACGACTCCGAAAAGAGGAGGAGGCCGTGAAGGAGACAGGTTACCGGTGCTTCTGCAGGAAAGCCGCATGTAGACTAAACATCATGAACAAGGTCATACATGAATGTAAAGCCGCACATGGACCGTCTTTGAGCTTAAAGGTCCCCTTCAGACATGTTTTGAGACACATTAATTACGTTTTAAAGGAAAAGTGTAATAAACTTCTTACAAATTCTTGTCATTTCCTTCTCCCTGAAAAATCCATAATATCTATGCAGGATGTTCATATTTATAAGTTTAACTGCTGAACACAAGACGTCTCCTACCTCGCTGAAAAGTCAGTTCTCAGTGTGTGTGACCTGGAACGTTCCACATCACACTAGCTGTGATGTCACAAAATCCTGCCAGTACAGTCATGTCACAAACAGACTTGAGGCAAGCACATCAGATGAATGTGAAAACTTTCTTCCAGTGTTAAACTCCACACAGACATCATCTTGTTGGAGCCGAAACAGACGACCCCCACTGAAATGAATGGAAAACCCTCCATTTTTGCTGGATCCTGTCTGAATGCAGCCCAACAATGTGATGAGGTGCTCTACTGAACTAATACCTGTTTCAAAAAAAAATAATTAATTGATAAATGAAAAGACCCTACAGTCTTTTCATTTATTTTTTTATCAGTGGCTGATTATTTCAGTCAGAATTTGGTTAGTAACATGCTGCTTATCTCTATAAACAGACATCTGCATTTTAATGCAGAATCTGTCAGCAAGGGACCAAGACTTTGCCACTGGAAGCATTCTGGTTTCTGTTTGTAGTTTGAGCAGTATCAACCAATCACGTTTGAGCAGGTTTTGGTTGCAACACTGTGTGGAGAGCAAAAAATGGCGGTATGCATTAGCCGAAATGAAATTTTCTTGGGAACCGTGATTGTTTGAAGTTCACAAAGCAAAAGAAAGTGAGGTTTGAGAGAGAGAGGCCAAGAGGAAGAGTGGGGGTGAGAGGCAGAGCCTGAGGGCAGACAGCACAGAGTCAGTCAACAACATGCTGAACATCTGGTGTATCCCCCTCACGGCCTGACCAACTCATCGCGATTCCTGTTGCGTGGTGGCCAGCTGGTCACTGAGTGCTCGGCCTCCTGCTCTGAAACAGAGCTCATTCCGGTCTGAGCCACCACAGCACAGTGCAACAGCTGTTCACGCTGCAAACGCACCAAGCCTCTCTCCTACAGCCGACTGAGAGATGAAGGCGAGTCCAGTGAGTGTTGACACAGCTCTGTGTTACTTCTGACTATGTGACTATGACTGTGTGTGATGTGTAAAGGCTCGCTTGGAGTGAAGACTTCACAGAAAGTGATCACCATCTCTGACAACACTTTGACTTCTTTTAGTTTCAGCGCTCCCATCAGCCCCTTTGTTCCAGCATTAGCCTCTGGACTGAGACATCTTCACTGTTTCTGGCAGGTCTGACTTAAAAACTCATGCTCTTCTACAAAAGCACTGACAGATGATGGATTGTGTTGTAAGGATGACAGAAGTGATGACACTTTTGTGAAAACACTGTGACGAACACAGGGATCTCGTTTCCACAGATGATGAATATCACTTGTTTTAGAACATTTGTTTATACCGGAAAGACGGATGAGGCATGGAGGCATTTCTGAAGGAAATTCACTTCTCTGTTGACATTTCACTTGTCATAGTCGTGGTGGTTGGTGTGTGTGCGTGTGTGTGTGTGTGTGCGTGTGTGTGTGTGTGTGTGTGTGTGTGGCTCAGAGTGACTGGTCGTAGCAGTCAGGTCAGCAAGTACATGAGGGGCACTGGAGCGATGCGGGCTGACAGACTGCCTGCTATCCATGACTGCTGCTGGTACAAGCCACCGCTGTGCTACACACACACACACACACACACACACACACACACACACAGCATCTCCTGGTGGCAATGTGTGTACACATCTGTTTCTCATCTGTCTCTCTCTCACACACACACACACTCACACACTCACACACACACACACACACTCACACACTCACACACTCACACACTCACACACACACACACACAGAACTCACTAATGGTGAGTTGCAGGGTGGGAGGGGTTATTAGGAGGGTTTGGGATGGTTACAGCGAAAACTCCTTTCCCAGAGTACTGTGTAAACATGCCAAGGAAACAAGATGGTCAGCCTCAACATGTGCTGATGAACTTAACACTCTGTAAGGTGGAGGATAGGAGTGTGTGTGTGTGTTTAAGCTTTCAGATATTATAATATATTGCAACAGTCATGTCAATTCAGTTATTGTACTCAGCAGTTCCAAACAAATATCTATACAGCATGTAGAACATTTTTATCAAATAAGTCATGTGACAAAGATATTCCAATACTGTTTGAAGAAGACAGAAGACAGCATTCATTCACCATTACAGCAGCCTGTATAGTGTTAACTGTTCACACAATGTTCAATTCACTGTTATATCTTTGCAGCAATTAAAGTTTGGTTGGATGGAGTCTCTGAAAGTGAGTTCGTGATCTATTTATATTTACGTTATATTTATGTGTGTGTGTGTGTGTGTGTGTGTGTGTGTGTGTGTGTGTGCAGAAGAGAATTTCTACCTGAGTGGAAACTCATCAAACACTCGGGACACATTCTGTACTTTTCTTTTCAAATTATATTTCAATGTTTAGGTTTGAACAGGAATGAGACATGCTCTCTTCATCTTCTGCATGAAAAGAATATTGCAGGTGAAAGGCAGTTTTGAATCATGAGCAGTCCACCTTCAAAAAGATATTCAAATGGACGGTCCTACATGCTGTGTCTTCAGTGAAATTGCTGCCAACTGTTTACTTTCTATCTGCATATTTTGGCTAGTTTAAGGACAAACCTGTCTGCTTGAAATGATGTCAAAGTAACATTGTTAATTAAAAGGATGGTTCAGTGTTTTTAAGTGTTGTTGTATGTACTCATCCATACTCAGTGTGTTGGTGGTATTCAGTGGTCAGCATGCTCCCAGTTTGGAGTATAGCAAAGCAGTGCTGTGGACAGGGTCAGCAGAAAAACGTGTTTTAGCCACATAAAAAAAGGACGACCACCTAAAAGAAAATCAATATCAGTTGTATGATATAATGAGCATATTCTCACCACTTTACCTTGCTGTCAGACGGCCCTTCCCTTGCTGCTAACAAGCAGCAACTTCCCTGATGGTGAAGTGAAGCCAATGCGGAAGTACTGTACTGTACTGAGGGTGAATTTTTATAGAACTCACCTGTTCAAATTTTAAAGTTTAGAATTAACAGTGTGGCCAGTTTGATTGACAGGTAGGTGCCGTTACAGATGGCCTGTTAGAGCAAACAGGTGTCATTCATCCCAACTCAGGTCGATGATCCACATCTTTGCTGATTTTTAGATTAGCCAGGAGGCTAATCTAAGAGGCAGGAAGGGGCTAGTAAAAGATTTAGACCCAAGTAACAATGTAATGACTAACTCATTTTCAGTCAGCTCAGAAAGCTGAAGAGGCAAACAAAAAGTACTACCCAAGAGATAGCTAGCATCAGTGAAGGAGCTATCATAGAACCTCTGTAAAGGTTTGGAGAGGGCCCATTGAGACAAAATGCTCAGATGAAAGAGCAGGAAGAGAGAGAGAGACAGACAGGATGGAGGAAGAGAGACAGGATGGAGGAAAGGGCAAACCAGCAGCCTTCAACACTCTTCTCCTTTCATCTCCACACTTCCCCCCTCTGGCCTATTGCACTTTGCCTGGCCTTCTTCATCAGCATCATCATTCGGGTGAAAGCTGCTCCTGCTTGATCCCATAGGTTGTTCGGCCTTGAGTTTCCCTTCAGCTGGCGGAGAGAAACACCTGTATCCAGGTAGCCCTGTGAGGCTGCATGCTGTTATCGAGCTCTCATCTGTACTCACATCCTCTGTAATCACCACATCAGCTATTCAACACTCCGTCTGAATCACCAGAGACTCGATGAGAGAGGAAAATAAAGCACCTGCTCCCTCCATCGCTCTTCTCTGCTCTCACGGCTTCCTGCCGAGTTACAAGGGGAATTGCCAAGAGGAAGTCTTCACCATCAGCTGTTTGAAACAGGAGCATTGTGCTGCAGCTGATTTCTTCATTTGTTGAGAGGTTTGTGCATTCAAGGTCCCGAGTGCAGACTGAACACTGACAGACAATGGAAGAACGCTCCCCCAAATGCTTTGTTTCCTCAAAGATGATAAGGTTGTTAACAAATGCCTTGTTAGAAAATGACATGGGGCAGGTGTATGAATGTTTCCTAAAAACAACAGGAAGTAGAAGGAGTTAGTTATTGAATAGTCAGCGCATGGAGGTAAGAAAATCACATTCCTTCATCTCAGAGTCAGTGAAATCTTAGATTCAGTGTGTGCTTTCTCTGAGTATATCACTCACAGATTTATGAAAGATCAGTGTTCTCCGCTCATTCCGTGGCCATGTTCGCAATAATCAATATGCAACACCTGGCTAACCCACCTTCAGAATAAAGCTTAGTGACGCCGCACATTCTTTGGGCTGCAAAATATAATACCTGACAAATTAATTTTGACTTCTAGTGGGATAGTAAGCATTGGCTGCGGCTGTGATCAGCTCTATCGGCCACAGCGCAGCCAGAATATGTTGCAGCCAAGCAAGCAACCTCTGTGGCTGGGAAATCAAGCCAATGTGGAAGTGTCAGTCTCCATAAGTTCCCATGTTAAAATGTTCAACTTCACAGCAGAATTAAACATGTTTACAGCCTGGTACAAAAAACAGTTTTGGCCTTTATAGCTAATTTCCCCGTTCATGACAACTGTACTGAAGGGTGAATTTTTATAGAACTCACCTGTTCAAATTATATTAAGGCTTAAAGTTATGCAGAATTAACAGAGTGGCCGCTTTGATTGACAGGTGGGTGCCGTTATAGATGGCTTATTAGAGCACCCAGGCGTCATTCAGCCTGGGTGCTCTAATAAGGGGTCAGGGTCTCCTGGGTCGAAGTTCCATATTTGTTTGACTGAATCACCTCTTCCATTATTTATACTACTGCTGGTACTGAACCTTCATACAAGTGTGGCGAGCCAAAACATGCACTGACGTGGCTCCCTCCAAGAGGGGACATCTATCTGATTATTTTGCAACAAACCATAGAACAGTGGGTCTGTTACAGGCTTTGGCATGAGACACATTGCCTCTCTATTTTATCCAGGAATAACCATCAGTTGTTTTAAGTTTTCTTGAATGATGATATACTTCATTTTCCACATGATGGCTGTTAAGTTGGAAGTGGACGAGCAGGCGTTCTCCACTCTGGTATTTCATGTCATTATTACAGCCCGCTGGATGATTACCACTAAACGGCGATGACACTCGTTATGATTCGGCCTGTCATGCCCAGCATAGGCCTGTTAAATATTGCCCATAGTGCTATAGGCTGAATAGGCCATTAGAGGATAGGGTGATTAGAGTGGCACTCAGCTATGAAGAGCACGGGAATGCCTGCACTTGATGAGCCCCTCGGGGATACAGCACAGGGGGCAAGCGGTCACAGCAGCTGGACGAGGAGGACTGTTATTTAATATGCAATCAAACAGAGTGATTAACAAGGCTAATGCAATTAAGAGCTACACGAAGCAGGCTGCTGAGGAGGTGACTGCTTTGTAAAATAATAAATGCAGCCGTTACGAGGTGAAGACGGTCGATAAAGTTAGGGCCAGAGAGGCTTTGTTTCAATGGCCAACCGAGGGGACGTCTTTTCAGTTAAAGTCCTGAAATGAGCGCTGAGGCAGACAGATGAGCTCGCAAATATGATTTATGAAACTGCCGCGCTGCACAGAAACGAGCACTGCGTTGATCACTGATTACATTCAGCTGCACAAGTCCCTTATTTACATCACATACACTATACTGTACGTGATACATGCTAATTTATGCAAGTCCTCAGCCTGCTGAGACGCAGCAGGATCACTGTGCAGACCAGGAAAGAGCAAAACACTGGGTCTGGTTTTTGGGCTACTATTACTCACATATGCATGCTTTTCATTTCATTCCATATTTCTGGACTTAATATGAAAGGAAAAATGATTGTGTTGCGCCTTTTCAAAGAGCTGCTCATGACTCACTTAATCCATGGAGAAAATGTAGGCCTGTTTAAAGCTAATCAATATTTTTATCCTAACAATGAATCAAATGACTGTAATGTGAAAGGAGTTGCTCGTAGAGATAAACGGATGAACAAAGAGTGGATGGTGTATGCGTGACAGGTTTCTGAACAGCCATTGTGTTAGCTATACTGCTTCTTCCGCCTCCCAGCTCATCTAAAAATTGGTAAATACCTGGGTTATCAGCAGACCTGAAGCGGACTGAATGAAGCCTGGATGCTCAAACAATCCATCTATAACAACACCCACCTGTCAATCAAAGCGGCCACACTGGAAATTAGCTATAGAGACCAAAACTGTTTTTTGTACCAGGCTGTAAACATGTTCATTTGTGATGTGAAGTTGGACATTTTAACATGTGGACTTATGGAGACTGACATGTTCTGTAGCCAGCCTCAAGTGGCCGCTCGAGGAACTGTTGTTTTTGGCACTTCCGCATCAGCTTCACTTCCCTTGCTGCTTGGGATAAACTCACCAACTCTACAATCCTTCTTCAGCTCTTCAGAGCTCTAAGCCTCTTTTAGCTCACTGTTTTGGTTTTCTATCCCATCAATTCAGCTATCTTCAACTGTTTTCAGCTCTAATAAACCCACTGTACATGACCTGCTCAGCACCGTTTGTCAGCCGGTGTCAGAACATGTGCAATGGTGCAATGGTGCAACGTTTAGCAGCTAAAGAGACAGATATTTCATTGGCGGAGATCAGAACAGATTAAAATGAGACACTTTGCTGGCATGTTTGCGATAACATGATAGGATGATAAGTCAGATGTTAGCTTTAATCAGACTGAAGGCAGTGATGATTCTTGCTAGCATTAAGCCTGCATGACCAGGAATTCCACAGACAAACGTACACCCAAAAGAAGGGTTGCACTCGTGTATCAGAGGACAAATCAAAGGTTTGCTAGTGGAGCACAGCGGGGAAATCTGTTTCTGTGTCATGTTTGGAGAAAAATAAAGAACGCTGTCAAAACATGTCAAATTACTTGAGGAAGAGCGCTGGTATGTTAATTCACCGCAAGAATAAAAAAAAAAACAGTCTCTAAAGGTGGGCCTGCGCCTACACCTGTGTGCCCTAAGCCATCCATCCACGTATGTATGTGGGTCACTGCCTCTGACAGACACACACCTCTCAGCTGAAACAGTTTTCTGCCTGGAGGAGCCGCCACACGGCATAAACAACACAACACACAGCCTCAGCTGTCACGGTGAAGGGTAGCGACACTTCCACTGTTCTCTCTTTGGACTTTTGCAGCCGTCCATATCCGCCTGTCCACACTGTCTCATGATTATGCCTGTGTCTGCTTCCCTCTTTGTCTTTCTCAAGAGGGCTTTGTCTCTTGTCTCCTTGTTTCCACATATTACATCAGGTTATCTCCAACATGACAGCAGTCACAGACTCTGACTTTGCTTCCAGGTTGGAAAATGTTTTAGCTAGTTTAACTTCAAAAACAGTCAAACTTGAAGGAGCCCTAAGTAGGATTTAGTGGAATCTAATGATGTTGCTGATTGCAACCCTGTCGCCTCACCCTCTCCTTCCAAGCGTGAAGAAGAAACTACAGTATTTTTCGGAGAACGTGCAAAGTTTACAGTATAAAGTATGAAGAATATTTACAATGTGCAGTGTGGTTTAATGTAGCACACAGACACAGGAAAGGTGACAAGATTCTCTAGAAACTCGGGTGTGGCGGAGGTCCTGAGCCTTGCTGATGGCCCCCTGCCAGAGAGAAGTGTCTCAGACAGGTTGTGTCCGGGTGAGAGGTGTCAGCCGTGATCTTACCTGCAGACCTCAGCTTCCTGGAGAGATGGCAGATTAAGATTGTCACCATCTTTGGCAGAAACAGCCACCCTTGTCCTTGGCAGTGGCAGCAGCATACCAGATGGTGACGCAGGAGGTGAGGATGGAGGCATACAAGTGCACCATCATTGTCTTCGGCAGGTTGAACTTCTTCATTCTCTGCAGAGCTCCTGGCTGATGTTGGTGGTGAGTGACACAGGGTGATTGATGGGTTCATCCACAACCATCTCCACTGTCTTTAGTTGAGCTCCAAGTTGTTCTGTCTGTATCAAGTCAGAAAATAGGTAATACTCCCACCTGTAGATGGACTCATACACATCTGAGAGTATCTATAAACAATGTATCTATGACTGTAACATAGTGAATATTAAAATCTATCAAGAATCTCTGGTCAGATCCATGATTGTCTTTACTTATTCTTTGATTTCTTGATTTGAATCAAAATATTGACACATTTTAGACAGAAAAAGTTCTTGTAGCTGCTTATGCTAAAATAACTCTTAAGATTTAAGAGCCCTACACCGATTGGCTGATTTGATTGAATTCACAGTAGCACTTTTAAGACAGTCTTTTACTGTTAATGGTGCCTTATCACGAACTACATGCTAAGCTTCCTCACTGGCTATAGGAGGCCACAGAGGTGCTCTGCTGTGTTCATCGTCATCACAGCTATAGACTGTAAAGACTAGACTCGACTCTGACTCCAGCATTTTACGATTCCACATATCACCTAAAGCAATGTGTCAAGAGAGGCTGCAAATGGGGCTGCAAATCAACTCAACCCTTACAGTGTTTGCAGTGGATGTGGTCATTTTTCACTGGTCTTTACTTCCCCCCTTTGCAGCTCTCCTCTCCTGGCGTGGGAATGCTCGTTACCGCTGCAGCAGCATCTTCGCTTGGCCTAGATATGTCAGCCAAAAGAAGAAGAAAAAAAAAACATCTTCCACCAGCCGGTGTCATTCGCATGCAGGACAAATGATTACAAAGCAGGCAGAGACTGAAATCTAATGATGGAGGGACAGATTCCACCGCTGCAAAGTAAATCTCCTGCAGCGCTTCATGACCAAGAAGCCACAGAGTGAGAATGTACACAAACATCAGGGAAGAAACCCGCTGTTGACAATCCCACATCCCTCCACCACAGGACAGCTCCTCTGTGGGATGAGGAGAAAACAAGCATTACAGCACACACAGGGAATATCAGCTGAGAGGGAGGGAAGCCGTTCAACACGGTGACTGCATGAGACAGAGACTGTGTACACAATTTAGAGAATGAAAGAGGAACAACTGCATGTTGAAGCCAAAAAAGTTAGCGCTGTCTCCATCTCACAGAGTCAAAGGAAACCAAACTTTAAATCATGTTTACTGTACCTTCAACACAGCTGCTGGTTTCCAGTCCATTTAAGGAGAAGACTCTCACACTGAACACAAAGCCTTATTCTCTGTCAAAGCTACATTATTGTAACATGGTAATGCAGTTCAAGGGTTCACTGAACCTCCACACCTGTATCATGCAATAATGGCAATAAAGGTAACTGGAGGGAACTGAAGAAGCCTCTTGGATGAGGTGAAACGTCATCAAACAGCTCCAGTTGCTCCAAACTCAACTCTCCTCAAAGACAGACGACCTGGACGACTGAGAAGCTTCACAGATTTTAAAGGGGGAATACTTTTTCTACCTTCAAGGCAGCCACTGATTTTAATCTCCTTGTTACAGAAAATAAAATATAACTTTAACAGTCACTGGTTTCTGTTGTACATTGTAATGCAAATGAAGGCAGCATGGATTTTTTTATACCCTAAAGGCAGCCATTGGTTTCCATTCATTCTCCAATGGTATGAAGCACAAGAATTACCTCATGATGGAAATGAAAGAAGCATACTTCTTCCTTCCTTCCTTCCATGCAGCCATTGTTTCCTATTATCTCATAATTGAATACAGTGCTGTTTAATACAGCGCCACCAGGAGATCCAGAGTGGAAAATACTACACCAACCAATGAGCAACACAAAACACAAGAAGAAATGACAACGTTAGCTGGTCAGTTGAACATTTGGGTCCAGACTGAAATATTCAGTGGTTAGCAAGAAGGTTCTGGGTTTGGCCTTCGAACCTGCCAGCTGGCTTTGACCTTAACTGAGTTTAGGAGTTTGTGATATGGGTCTCCCTGTGTGGAGTCTGCTAATGTTGTTTGTGAATAGGTCATTTGGTGAGTCTAAATTGCCTGTGAGTGATGACGGTTTGTGTCAGCCCTCACGGTGACCTGTACCTGTCTCTCACCCAGTGTCAGTGTCAGCTCCACTTGTGTGTTTTGTGCTAATTAAGAAGACTTTGTAACATCTGTGAACAAGGATTAGCAAACCAAAGTAAAAAAGTGTTTAGTGATGGTATGAAGGAGAGAAGAAAGAACAACTCAGAAAAATGTTACATGAACTTTTATGATTTTCTTAAATTAGTTCAGAAAACTGTTACAAAAACAAAATCCAGAGACAAACAGAAAGACAAAAAACAACAAAAAAAACTGCTTCCCCCGAGACCCCACTCCCATTTTAAATGTCATATGTGACGTCATGGCCGGAGGCCACAAGTCTTTGACCTTTGACCTCCTCGTCCATCTGCAGTCTGAATTCAAGGCACCCTGTCTGAAAATCGGCCTCTCCTCGCTCCTCATAGGCCCTCGCTTCATGAGATGATAAAAAGTGTTCAGCTATAGAGAGACAAAGACAAGCGCTTACAGTACGTACAAACACACACTCTGATGTGTTTTTATTTTTACAGTTTCTCACACGCTCACACTCACACAATTACGTAGTCACAGACCAAAGGACTGCATTGTACAAGAACTCAAACAAATTTTGCTGGTCAAGGACATTTATATTTATAATGCAGACCTTTATCTGGAGTCCACACACACACACACACACACACACACACGCACACACACACACACACACACACACGCACACACACACGCACACACACACGCACACACAGGCCAGCGGTCCTGTCCTGGTGATAGGAATATTCCAGTAGGGGCTCTCTACAGTGCACCAGGTCCCAAACTGATAGAATGCCAACGCAGCCCCTGCTACCTCCATCCAGTTCTGATGGCACTGTGGGACCTGGTTTTGGTGGGATCCATTAAGTCTGATGTGGTCTGATCTGGGCTGAGATAATTCAGGTTAGACTGAAATCCACTTCAGGTCAGGTCAGACCAGCTCCTCTCTTCTTCGTCCCCCTCCACTGGTTCTGCAGTCCGTCCGTGTCCGTCAGTGCTCTGAAAACAGAACAGGCCTCAGGTCAGATTCAGACTGGACTACATGATGTGCTTTTTAATTCTGTTGGTGTGGACCCATTCCAGATGTCTGTGATGGAACAGTAAAGATATTTACAATTTCAAAGAAAGTGGCATCTGACAAGTTCTGTCAAGGTTACAAGATTTGGTATTTAATGAGTATTAATCAAACACGCTAACGGAGGACCCTCATTAGTTTTTTTTTTTTAAAGTTTTGAATAAAAAACAACTCAGTATAGTTTTAAATCTCTCACTCTGGAGCTCGAGCAATAAACAGGTATCATTAATATTAAGGAGCCGCTCTTCTGCCAGGCCAACCACAGGTAACGGACTGCAGCCCACTGACAATATAAAGAATGGCCAGCGCATGTGTGAAGCGCTGTTTTGAAGCTAAAAATATGCAGCGCTGGCTGCCGCCATGTTGGCTGGTCTGCATCTTCCGCCTCCCGGCTAATCTAAATATTTGCAAAGATGTGAATCATCGCAGACCTGAGGCGGGCTGTATGACACCTGGATGCTCAAACAAGCCATCTGTAACAGCACCTACCTGTCAGTCAAAGTGTCCGTGACCGTAAAGGCAACCACTGGTTTTTTAATTAATTAGTAATTTCATTGTTACAGAACATGAAGTATAGTATACTTTAACAGCCATTGATTGGTTTTCATTCATTCTCTGAAGATATGATACACCAGTGAAGCACCACTGGGAGAGTGAGTTTTCATTAAAGGTTTTTAGGTTTGGCTTTTATTCTTTAGGAATCTTCTTGTTGGTCATTTTGTGACATAAAACATGTCAAATATTTTCCTCCATAGTCTGAACACATGTCCACTGGTCCTCAGTCAGTGTTCCACAAAGTGTGAGAAAGTTTGAAATCACTTCATACTGTGACAGAACAACCCTTCAGGCCAATGTTCCAATTAAGAAACATCTCTAACTGAATTTATCCTCCTCCTCCTCCTCCTCCTCCTCGTACTATGTGTTGCCTCCTCACCATTGGCCCTTGGCGGCGGTGCTCCTCCTCTGCTGTGAGATGCTGTAGATCTCCTGCAGCTGTTTCTTCTGGTCGTCGCTGAGCGGAGCCGTCAAACACTGGTACCAGGCTGCGTCGCTGTTCTGGACCCCTAATATACACAAGAAGGGCCAAAGAGACAGAGAAGAGAAAATTAACCATTCTGTAATCAATGAATTGTTCAAAGTTGTGTGAAATGTGAATAAGTAGACATTTATGAAGACTGATGACTTACGGAGGAGGGCGGCAGTGAAGAATCGGTACTCGTCCTCTCCGTTGTCGTAGTCCAGAGGCGTGCTGTACTCCTCCAGGGGCGTCCCCTCAAAGCCGTCGTCATCCCAGTAGTCGTCTTCGTCTTCGTCGTCATCGTCGCCGCCCTGGCCCGGCTGCATGCTGGACTGCTGCTGCATGGCGTTACGGTTCTCGTTCACCTCATCTTCATCACTGGGAATCTCCTCTGTTCACAGAGAACACGATGCAGCCATTAAAATCATCACAGCCTGCATGATGCCCGTTCTCTCTGGACATTTTGAGTATTTTTGTATAGTTGTCTTTCTGGCAGTGTTGGGTGAAAAGCTACGAAGTGACGTGGCGTTAAGAGCGTTTTCATAAAGCAATCCGTTAACATTAACCATATCTCATTTTGTTGCCAGAAAAAAATCCTGACATACTCACACTGTTTTTGTTTCTTTCATACTTCTTTGAGAGTACCTGTGCACTAGTGAAGGTAACTAATCCTGTGGTTGTGTCAGTGCTCATGAGCAGAATGACGTAGAAGTAACTAAGCATCTTCATAGTTGCATGTTGAAACATGATGTACTGTTAGCCGTATGAGTCGTATTTTATTGTTTTCATAAAGGCAGCGCTCCCTCTGCACAGTTCACTGTCCTCAGTTTTTATTTACACTTTGTATGAACTTGTTAGGGTGTATGCACTGAGCCCTGGTACCCTTCGAGAGATCATCCACTGATACATACTAATACTGTATCTTCTTAACAGAACACTTATTTAACATGACGTACAAAAGTCTTGAAAAGGAATCTGCAGTTTCAGGTTTCTTCAAGAAAACGAAGCTCGGTATGTTGAGCCCCATCTTTATTAGTTAAGACAAATATTGTCTAACAGCAGTACACTAAAGCTTGGAGAATGTTGTTGATATTTGCTCCATAACATCGTTCTGTTATACCCTCCCTCATGACTGAAGGCAGATTTCAACTTTGACTGGAGGAAAATGTAAGCTCCTCTATTAACAACACGCCATTCTGAAGCATTTAATGTGGTGAAATCGACGCGTTTTAAATACCAGGCCGTGGGAGAAACCTTTAGCCGTCACCGTAGCACTAAGTTAATTTATCAGCCTGCCCCACAAGCAGTAGACAAGGTTTAGGAATCTAATTCCTTTACACTTGACTGAATCAAAGCAGAGCCAGCGGGGGCGAGGGAGTAAATGTGGTGCATCTAATTTGAGCTCAGGGCTGAATCAAGATTCAAGTCGTGGAAGATCCGATGGTAGCAAAAATAGATTTCATTATCGTCTCTGAGCCAATTTCTATTCTTCTCTCTGCTTTCTTTCAGTCTTCATTCATTCTGCATTAGCTCCTCCATTTCTGTCCTGCACTTTCCTCACCGTTCTGGTCTTCATCCTGAGCTCCCGCGCGAGCCAGCAGGTCCGGTTTGTTGACTAGGCGGGAGGCGTAGAGGTGTTTGAGGCCCAGGAACAGGAGCAGGATGGAGGGGACGATCTGGGCGGCGACTCCCTCCAGCACCGCCGGCCGGCTGGGCAGCTCCATCAGCACGCTCAGGCCGATGATGCACATCTTACGGTCGTGGAGCCTGAGGGAGCGGATCAGAGAATCTCATGTCTGTGCGTCAAGTACGGAGCAGGATGTAGTTAGCCTAGCTTAGCATTGTGCAAGAGTGGAAGCAGAGGGGCAGCTAGCTGCTTGTTGTCATTCGGAAACACACACCAACACCTCTAAAGAGGTGGTCACAAGAGATTACACTCACACACTCACACACTCTGAGGTGACTCTAAATGAAAACAGACTGAGTACGCACTGCAATGAGATTAGTGCGACTGGCTGAGATAAGATAAGACTGATGACTAATCCACTGTGTTAAAGGGCTTGCTTAGTGAGATTACAACCTTGTTGCAGTAATTATTATTTAATGATTAGACTGCATGTAGACATAATGAAGGTATATTTATCAAAATGTCCATTTAGTGGACGCACAATACAAACTCCATACAGACACCAGGCTGGATTTAAATGCAGGACCTTCAACCAACGAAATTGAGCGTCACTCTACTGCACAGTACTGATGTTAACAGTACTGTGCAGTGGACTGTGTGTATTGTGTTTGCTGGAAGAAAACGATCACCAAACTCTTAAACTGTTTTTAGTCTCTTTTAGCTCGTTGTTTCAGATTTACCTTACAGTTCAACCATGTTTTCATGACATCTCACCCCTAAATTCCACCAGGCATGGCTCGGTTTCAGAAGTGGAGTGTTTTCTCTGTCAGTCTTTATGAACTTGCTCAGACGTGGTCATCTATTCTTGGTTTATGTGCCTCTACCACAGTAAGTAAGCTACGGCGGCCTCAACACAACTGGAGCACATTTCAGCCGTGCCCGGTGGAATTAAGGAATCCGGTGGTTACACAAGAGTCAAACCACCTCAAAGACCGAGAACCTGTGGTCATCTGCTCTGCATGGAGCCCTTCAGCCTCTGTTAGCTCTTTGTTTTGGTTTTCTGGCCCACAAACTCATTTCCAGCAGCAGAAGTCAGTCTAAAAAACAACAGGAGTCTCTCCTCCTTACCCAAGGAAGAACTCGGTGTCGTTCATCCACTGGTTGATGAAGTGGGCAGTGATGGGCTGTGGGTTGTGCTGGAAGTGCATGTTGTCCAGAGTGTGGATGAGCAGGGCTGGGTTGTAGTAGAGAGCTGCGATGGCCACCTGCAGGCACATGGTCCTCAGCTCGCTGGACTTCACCCCGCGCATCAAACGCTCCAGGACTGCCTCCACAAACAGAGGGATGCACTGCAGGTAAGAAACACAGAGAAATCAGGCCGCCGTTACTCCAAAACTTCAACTTCTGGTGAGTCAAACTACAATGAAATCAGTCACAGACGTATGATCGATGTTTGCGAGACGACATGGGAATGAAGGTGTGAACTGTGCGAGCTGGTGCCTGACCTGGTCGATGCCTCTGCCTCTGCACTGCAGGATGATGACCTCCAACAGTTTGGCAGCATGACACTCTGCGTCCTCACCTGCATCTATGGTCAGCACCTACAACAGGTCAAAGGTCACAACAGTTGACAAGCCAACTCAGCAGCAACAACAACAACACAGGGAAAACAAGATCAACATGTATAGTCTGACCTTTTTGCACATGCTGTAGATGACCTCTAAGTGCTTGGGGTTGGACAGGAGCATGTCTGTATCCACGGTAACATAGTTGTGCAAGAGAGGCATCATATCTGTAAAACAAGACAGGCCACATTATCACCATTCCCTCCGGGTTGGTGTATCAACATTATTTTACAGGGCACGCCTACGTCTGGACCTCTTCTGCTTATTCACAGCTCTAGATTTTTAGTCTGCGCCTCCACTGGAGCAGCTTTACATGATTCACTCTGCAAAAACATTCTCATTGATTTCATACTGGATCGATCTGTAATGACGCAACTGAAGCAGAGTGTTTCTGTAGACCGGGCCTCGCTGATTACTGCACAAAAACACACAACTTTATTCAGTGATTTTGTTTTATTTATATTTTATATATTGTCCAGGCTAGATGACTTTACTTATTATTAGCGGTTAGCTACTTGAGCTACTAACTGCAGCTGCTGTTAGTTAATTGACCACACAGCTAGCTGCCCTATTAGCTGACTCTGCCCAGACTTAAGGGTTCAGAACGCTGGTGGAGTGTCAGTGTTTAACTTCACATTTCTATTACAAACAGCTCTGACCATCAGAGGCGCCCGTGCCTCGAGCTCCCGGTTAGTTAGAAACAGTTAGTGGTTAGCTATTTAGCAAAAAGTAAAGTCATCAGTAAATTCCATAAATTGGCAAAGCAGAGAGGAATAAACAAAAAGTATGTAACTTTCTTTCGCAACAGAAAAAATTCTTTCTGCAAGACAAAGACAGCAGAGTGATCCGATAACTGACTGAGTGGGTGGACAGGCGAGGCCATTCTCAACCATGCTGTGCCTGAAGCAGATGACAATCTCACAGCTTGTTGGACAAGATTATCTTCACATTATTTGACACTTTAACATAAACATCCTGTAACATTATATGTGACTAATACACTATATAATGTGAAAGGTGACACTCATACTGACAACTCTGCTCTCTGGAATTCTATTGAGTATTTTAGCTTCTTTCAGCTCGTTGTTTTGGATGTCCAGCCCACAAATTCACTCTAATCAATCACTCTTCAGCTGTCTCTGTCAAAAATAAAGCTTGAAAAAGGCCTCTTTTTGTTATGTGGAAAACTACATTTAAAATTAATTGAAAACATTCCACCAAAGTACATTCATGAATGTTCTGGTCAGATCAGCCAGTATTTGGCAGCAGCTGACCCTTTTCTGCTGTTAGTATAACTTTAGTTACATCATCTCCTGGAGATGTACAGTACCTGTGAAGTAGTCGAAGCAGTCATGCTGGAAGACCTCGTACAGGACGCCGAGAAGCTGCCACATCTGGGGGGAGATGGTCTGACAGGTGAGGCCGAACGCCAGCGACAGGATCTCCTCGTAGAACTCTGCAGTGGACAGGAAATGATGTCACGCGTGCGCGCACATTCACAGCACATCCTGTACAACTTCACCTAGCATGCATGACAGGTGTTTGTATATGTGTAACCTTGATACAGAACGTTAACACAGAAAGTAGAGAGCGTACTATTATAAGAAATATTACATGATACCACAGGACAGGTTAGGAAACGACACAAGAAGACGATGCATTAAAGGAACACTAATGAAAACAGAGTTATGAATATAATATTCAATTTCTGCCATATTAGAGCCCCCTAAATGTGACAAAAAAAGACAAGAAGATCAGTGAGATGATTGAGAGAAACAGAACTTGTGTTGGAGCGTGATGTAAAAAATATGCCAGGCCGGTGAGCTAGCACGCCAACATGTACTGATTTTTGATGAGCCTGCACCTGGAGCAACGAGCCGAGGCAGGAGAAGCTATGTCGGTGAAAGGAAAATGCCAGAGCAGGGATAATGAGATGTTCACTTAGAAGAGATGTTGCGGAAAAAGCACAAACCAAGACAATGTTCTGTTTATGGGAAAACATGTACCAAGAGCGAGAGAGAACAAAGTTATGCAAAAATGTGTTCCTCCAGAGATCAGAAGAAAGGACATCGGCTGCACACAGTGGAAGAAGAGCTACTAGCTACTGGTTATACTAGTGTGTCTGCAGAACATGTTTACAAGTCTGCCATGCCTCATATTGAGATTTGATCATAATCACTCTCATTCAGACCAGATGTAAATGCAAAAGCCTGCGGACAGATGTGGGCTGATCTCTGCTGCTGTAGTGAGTACAATGTTATCATGACTATTAGAAATGAGAGTCAAAGACAGTTGTACTTCGTCTTTAGTTATATTTTTGTACTCTGATATTAAAGAGACAATCCAGGATCAGGACAAAGTTTGCTGCCCTCTACAGGCTGAAAATGTAGTCTTTGATTGGCAGATGTGTACACTACACCGTGTCAGCACAGAGGAAACAAACAGCTCACACAGTAGACACGCACTGGCAGCAGTTGTGACAAAGCTGTAATACCCCTGAGGAACATCAGCACTGATGTGTTCAGCTCCCCCTCTGGGATTTGTGCAATAAAGGGGTAAAGAGCACAGCTGTTCTGGTTTGTGTGTGTGTGTGTGTGTGTGGTATAGATGTAGTGAAGCAAAGAATAGTTTGACCTCTCTTTCTTTCATTTTGTTCATAATGACCTCTCTCCTGCTGCTTTATCTGCCTCTGTCTGCACACAGCAGGAGGTTATCAGTTCATCCGTTCATTAAGAGAGTGGGACAGTATGCCATGAGGCGAACTGCTCCAATTACCAGGAACTCTCTCTCTCTCTCTCTCTCTCTCTCACACACACACACACACACATCCATAACCACCACCCGCAAACCCCCCCCCCCCAACCCTTACCCTGACTTTAAACTAACCCTAACCTTAAAGCAGGGATGTGAAACGTACGGCCTGCAGGACGCCACAGGGTACGGCCCGCTCACTGGATGACTTTGTAAGAGTAAAAAATTCCATACAAATACAAAAGGACTGGTCTCCTTTAGCCAACATCGGCCTGAAGAGAAAGTCTGTGGCAGACAGGAGTTCAGGTCTTGTTGGAGAGTCCTTGTTCTGTGCAACAATCCACACTGACGTTCAGATAAAAATAAAATAAGACAATAGAAAGATGATAACAGAGAAGCTCCCTCATGTCCCTGTTGGGGAGTATCTCGAGGGACCGTGATGACCTAAATATGATGACTTCTTCTGGCCGGGTCTTTTGCAGTACACTCTTGTGATGGTCAAACTAACATCTATTTTTATTATTGAGGAGATTCTTGACTGTCTGATGAATAGAAGTCACTGTCACGGTTGGTTAGCTGCCTGTCTGTATCTTTTATAATAACTGTTTTCAAGGTTGAGAGATCTGTAGTGGTTATTATATTTCAATCATAAAGTACTATGTTTTGTTAAAATGAATGATGAACGCACAGTTGTGTCAAAAAGTTGTTGTGTCTGTTTGCACAATAAACGCTGCAAATCAATCACTCAGCTCCAGTCCTTTTTCCTCTGAAGCCTGCTGTCTTTGTTCGGAGAAACACTTGATTCAGCTTTATTTATTAGTTTTCATTTATCCTACGTTTCTTTCATGAGCGTTGATTTCTCATCAGAAACGACTGCAGATTATTTTATTTTAATCAAAGAGTGAAGATTCATTTCAAGGTCTGTGTAAATAAAACATTTACAAACCTGATGTTTTTTTAAATATCCTGCATCGTTTACGATTGTACGTTTACTAGCTTGCAGTCCTCCCCCTCACCTGTACATCAGTGGAATAGTGTGAACCCATTGGCAGGAGTGTGGACTGTATCACCTGCATGTATGTGCATCCTTTTGTGTGTGCACGAGAAACGAAACACAGAAACAAAGCGACGACAAAAAATGCTCCAGAGTCTACTAAAGGTCAACAACTCCACAGGGAGCCTTTAAATAGAAATGAGAAAACAGAAACATGCAGCAGGTTGATAATAGACAGTTTTCTTTTGCTGAGAAGAGTCTTATTATTTCTATTTATGAATTTTAAAGATGGTTATGACTGTAGAAACATCACAGAAGTCTGCAGTCTGTGTTTTAAATCAGATCATTTGAAGAAAACTGACTTCTGCTCTCGGGAGGAAAGAAACAAGAATACATTTATCTCTTCACACTGTGCGAGGTAGCCGGAGGGGACGCAGCAGCATGTCAGAGAGCAAAAGAATGAATGCAGCGATGAATAACCAACAATTCCACATTTATAGGATGAAGTGAAGGTGGCAAAATATCAAAACCGCAGGAATCTGAATTAAAGTGTGTGTGTTTGTGTGTAAGGGAGTGTACCGTATGTAAAAAAGAATGGGCCGCCCGCGCACACACACCTGCCATACCTATGATGGGCTTCTGCAAGACCAGGCCGATCACCTGCAAACAGATCCCCTCCAGCTGCTGAGTGATCTGAGAGGGAGATGAAAGAATATATATATAGTATCAAATATCACACTACTGTGACAGCTGTGTGTGTGTGTGTGTGTGTGTGTGTCTGAGAGACCTCCTTGTGGTCCTCCATGACAGTGAGGATGGTGTCGATGGTGCTGAGGATGCCCAGGGCCATGACGGTCTTGTCCTCGTTCTCCTCGTACTCCTCACTCTGAAGGACTCTGGTGAAGATCTCCGCCTGCCAAATACACACACACACACACACACACACACACACACACACACACACACTCAGATTACACACACCTCAGGATTACATGATATCTTCTGCAGTAGCAGAGAGCCAGATGAAGACATGAAGAAATGTCTGTGTGTGTTGTTTCTTACCAGGTTCTGGGTCATGTCCACAGCGATGGCGGCCACTTCCTGGTTGTACTCGCAGATCATCTTCTGGATGACGTTGGTCAGGTCGTCGTTCTCCGTCTCTTTCACCACGTGCAGCAGCTCCTGCATGATCGGCCGGATGTACGGCCTGATGTACAGCTTGGCTACACACACAAACACAGAGCTTGTGTGAAAAATCATCTCTCACAGTCATTTTATATACTGTGTAATGCTGTCGAGCTTCCAGCTGATTAAAGTATTTGATCTTGGTATGAGGAAAAGAACTCCATATTCCTCCACAGACCTTGTTCCTGGTTGCTGACCAGCGTCTGCAGAGCGATGGCGGCCTCCACCTTGACGGGCATCTCTTTGTCATCGATCAGGTCCTGTTTGACCAACTCCACGGCGTTCCTCAGCACCAGCTCGTCGTGGAAACGCAGCGGGCTGAAGCAGTGGAGCACCCAGCACGACTGCCAAAACACAGCAGAAGCAGACGGAAGCACAGATCAATACGACACCCAGACATGTTTCAATTCTGTCCACAGTGTTTTCCTACATGTCTGAAAACTACAGCCGCTGTCAGTGATGCCCCACCGGGTGTGTCAGTGTTCATTACAATATGTCTGTAGTGGTGTAGAGATTGAAACACTGACTCACATGGACTGAATGGAGCACCCAACAGGACTGTAGGGAGGAGAGTCAGTGAAGAGTTAAAGCAGAAACAGTTCTTTCATGAAAACAATACATGTTGCATGTGTATGAATCATTCACTGAGGTCGATGCTCACTTCACCAAGCCGTGCACAAAGCGCTCGAGAGCTCCTTTACTGGCACTCAAAAAAACAACAGAGCCACCCTCATGTGGAGGTGGACATTAGGACCATGTGTCTGCCCTTCTGCAGCAGTGTGGCGCCATCTGCTGAAAACATCACAGCACTGGTTCAAGTGGAATTTACCTGCACATGGAAACATCACAACTATTCCCTCTTCTTGTAGTAATTCTGCTCCAGTCTAAAGGTTCATTATTGCTACATCTGACTACATTATTGTCAAATTTTAATACCTTTAATAACTCTTAATACTCTAAACCTCTTCAATCCAAAACAGATTAAAAAAATAGTTAAAAGTGTCGCACCTGTAGTCAAAATATTAAGCTGTATGCGACATAACAGCAGACATGGGGACGTTTGTAGCATGTCAAATCTCTCTCTCTCCCCACGGTTCCTGTCTTTATAGACACTGAATGTTGGACAAAAGGCTGTGACATGTTGTGTGAGAGCTGAAGTACTGAAAGAGTTTGAAGTGTGGAGTTTAGATATCTTAGCTTTATGCCTTGTAGGCACAGCTGAACTGTGAGTTTGTATGCAAGTGCTGGAAGTAGTTGAAGTGAATTACAGCAGCTGAGAGTCAACAAAGTCAGCTGCCTAGAAACACTGACATGTCAATGTTTACGTGGACCCTATGTTGCACTATTAATGTCAATAATAGACCAACCAGAATAAAAATGCCTCACGTGACCACCTAATTTGGAAGACTGTCTGCATGATTCTGCTCATTGTCTTGATTATTTCCTGATCAATTTTCTATGTGGGAAAAAAAAAAAAATAGGCAAAAGCTCCATTGTTTAACCACTGTTTAATATGGAACCAGTTAGCCTGAGAGCTAGTCTGTCTGTCTGTGATGGGTAAAAACATGTTTCAGCATATTGTTGCTGTTTCCATCCTGACATGAGATGATCATTTTTAGCACTAGTTGTCATCCTTCTTTGTGAAATGAAGCAACACTTTATGCAGTTTCTTCCTCTCCACCATGACTCCTTGCTGTACGTCATTGTTTTGTGCAACTTTCTGAAGAACATGCAATCAGGAGCTGGTTCTGTAGTTCCACCCCAGAGAGGAGTAAACCTGTAAACCTTTGATAATCGCCTCTAAAGAAAAATATTATTGCCTAATGACTGTAAACGCTTTATGCAATCGTTTCTCTCTGTTGGCAATAATAAATATATACTTTGCATGTTTGCTCCACATGGGGGTAATGTAGCCGAGGGTTATGAGCTGTGTCTTTATGAGGGTTATTAAATACCAACACAGAGGCTCCGCAGCCTGAACCAAGACGGAGCACTTTTTATTGATTCCAACATTGTCAACAGCACCGCATAGACTACCCGCTTCACAGCTAAAGAAATTATATTTTAATTCTTGCTCTGTGGCATGCAAACGTACATACATCACTTTATTCAACGTCCACGTAAACAGTGAAGTTGGGATCAAATGATTTCAAACAGGTTGAAGGAACGTTGTGCATGTAACGCAGCTACTCAAAGCAAATGAACTTTCAGTTGAAGTGGAAGCTCTGCAGAGTTGAAGTGTTCTCGTCTCTGAGCTCACTTCATTACAGCCAAACTCAAACAAACCTCGTCTGAATTCTGATCTGAGAGCAGTCAAAGCAGCTCCCATAGGAAACCAATGACAGCTCTTCTGCTGTTGATGTGTTGAAGTTAATGAAGTAACTGCATAATGAACCTCATCACACTTTATCTGCCATTATACAACAAGTAGGTCCGACTGAGCAATCTGATTGGTCAGCTAGACGTTTAGAATGTCCTCAAATCAGCATGACAGCACACCTGACTAATCACTAAAAATATTACTCTGCCATCTCCACATTGTCACGTCCTGAAAAAATATAACATGTAAACAAATACGAATAAGTCCACTGGAAGTCAACTTTAATAAAGTAAAACATCTGAATTTAAATTTCAGCTTTCTTTAATGAATATTCTGTGTGTTACGGAGCAGTTAGACCGCCTCGTTATTACAGGTGTGTACCTCGTTAACACAGGTGTGTACCTCATTAATACAGGTGTGTACCTCATTAATACAGGTGTACCTCGTTTGTGTGCAGCACGTCAGAGGTAAAACAGTTCAGTGAGCACAGAGAAAATATGTTTAAAGACTAAAGGTCGACTAATATGGACAGAAGAGGAATATTCCGTTACATAAAAACATGTTGTTCATTTTGATTTTGATACATCGATCTTTGTTCGATCTTTGTTACTGGAAATGTTTGGATCATCCTCCATCAGCTGTTCCAGTGAGTCGCTGATACGTCGCTAGCTTCAAAATAAATGTGAAGTTAGGAGGCCAATCTGTCCATGGAAAAATATATTTTTAAGCAGATATCTTAGTCACTACAAGACTGAACGAGCAAAGCAGTTTAGTGTTTATACGTGCGCTATTTATTCAGTTTGGGAAACTCCACGATCTTCATAAGCTCTGACGGGACTAGAAAGCGTCTCCGTTGCTAGGTCGTTACTAAGGTGCGGGCTACTTGCTGGAGTAGTAAACTGGGTTCCATTACACATAAGAGTCTACTGCTGTGACTGATTGTTTTCCAGGTATTAGTCAGACCCCGTGTATCTCCATAGAAACGGAGATCAGAATGGAAACGGCGAGCAAAGAAATAGCAAAGAAAAGTTTATTTTGAGCCATTTTGCCCCAAAACATGAATATATTTTGAATATATATTGTAATAAGTTGGTAATTGTTGTGTAATCTCAATATTACACTGACACTGCATCACTGTCATGCCAATAATGACATTAAAGCACACCCTCTCATGTAATATTGCTTAAATCAGCAACTCTGATGTGATTAATCACTTGCAGTAACAAAGAGAAATATGATCACTAGTTATCAAATCAAATATCTGTACTGTGACGTGCATCATAAGTGTGAAATGATGAAATGATATTTCCATTTTGTTACTTTTGCTTACCTTTAAAATAAAAAGGGGTACAAATTATTAACATTCACTGCACAGCATGCCTGCTAGTAGCTAAAGTGCAGTCAGCATCAAAAGGATTCAGTGTGCAGTGTGAGGAGATAACTACAATACCCACAGTTCCACTGATTTACACCACAACACCAGCAGAGGAACCATCATCAATCAGGTCCTGGGATGTATGTACACTTCTCCAGAGCATCATGTGACATACTATGAGACTGCACAAAGAGAAAACAGACTGAAACAGTGAAGGAGGGGTGGGAGCGTTCACTCACCCTGGCTCGCAGGTAACCCATAGGAGAGTTGAGCAGAGGGAAGACGTAGTTTTGCAGCATCAGTTCCATCTGTTCTCTGTACATCCGCTTCTGTAGGATGAGACGGACAAACAGAGATGTTTAAAATAACTTTTAAAAAGGCTCCATCGGAGTTGTTCTAACAGGTGTATCTGCAGATGTGTGTACCTTCAGTAAGAGGTCAGCCAGTGCGCCGATGCAGTGCAGTGCCCCGTCCTTCCTGCGGGAGTCAGCAGAGGGGTCCATCAGTATCTGGTGGCAGAACTCCATCATCTGAGGAAGAACCTGCAGGGAGGGAAACACAAAAGGTTACATGTAGAAAAGAAAGTGAAGTTTATTGTTGTGTTAAGAGATACAGCTGAATGTCTAATAAAGAACTGAACTATCTCTTTAAAAGTTCAGAATTATAAAGTTTACTTAAAGCTTATCTTAGAAATGTGACATCTTATGCCGTTATAACAGAGGTTGAGCAAAATGATTGTTTTGTTAAGGCCTACGACAGTTTACATCTACACATCCAGCAGACACAGAACTACATATTTTATGTTTGGTCTCTTCCCAGAAAAACATCTGGGTCTTTAGCTGCTCGCTGTTCCACTCTGTTCACCAGCTGGTTGCTAATTTTAACATATGCTGTCTACTGTTTGACCACAGTGTAAAGCTCTGCAGATAGAGTACAGCAGGTTTATCAGAGCATGAAGCATCCTACAGCTGGAAACAGAAGGTGTCTGCAGGCTGGAACACCAAAACAATGAGATAAAAGAGGCTCACGTTACCAGAGTTTTAATCTTTGGTACAAGTATTAAATGACAATACTTGATACCTCTTTGGATACCATGGCATAAAATATTGATACTTTTGATTACCATAGTGGGAACTGCAGAGTTTGTGTTTTCTGTTGGTGTCTTTGCATTACACAGTCATTAGATCCACTGTTAGTGCAGATTTAAATAAAACATATACAAATAAGCATTAAACATAAAGAATATGGCCATAAAAAGCACAGAGGCTTTGTAAGTAAAATCTTAAACCTTAAAACAAACACAGTAAGTATAAACTGCCAGTCTCATCATAAACTGTGTAGAAGAAGAAGAAAGGACGTGTGCTGAGGTGCTCCTCCTCACCTCCTTCCTCTTACGGGCAGCTTTACACAGGAGGCTCTGGGCAGCGGTAGCCGGCAGGGCGTGGTCATCATAAAGGTCTGCAACAGAGACACACACATACACACTGAGTCACACAAAGAATGGGATCACACTTGTTGAAAAACATGGCCGACATCCTTCCTCCACCACTGAATACAATGGCAGTGATGCAGCTGAAAGGTCACATTAGTTACAAAGTAGTTCATAAACAAAAGCACATTCACTTTTTCCTGAGTTCTTCCTGAACTCTCAGAATTTATTGTACATAACACACACACGCAGTCAGGTATAATTTCATGGTGCGTTCAAGTACTCACTGAACTTCATGCGGATGTACTCATAGGGATCCTCCTGCCAGAGCTTCTCATCCTCGTCTTTGTAACACATGAGAGGGAAGATGACCTCCTGACATATGGCCTGGAACAGATGACATTTCTCATAAACTACAGTACAGTGAAGACAGCAAGCTAGCAAACATGGACGCAAACAATGCACAATCTAATACGACCACTAATCACAGTGCTTAAATGATTTATTCTTAAAACTCAAATTGTAAATTAGTTCACCAACAGAAAAATAATCGCTGACAAACTGATTACATGATGATTATCATCTTTATTTGAAGCTGTCACCTTGGCCTCTGGGAAATTATGATTTACATTTTTTATTTTCCGACATTTTATTGACTAAGTGACCAATCAAAAAAATTAATTAAACCAACAGATGAATAGATGACAACAAACATCAATAATTGTAATCAACATGTGGGTTAGGCCTCAAGAAGTCATACAGTGTGTTAATAATGTGTAAGAATCAGTCACCAGAAAACTCATCAGTGCACCACTAATGACCACAAACCTTTAAACCACGTCATATGAGCTCATATCTTGTCAGGTTTTGGAAAAGTTCCAGGAACCAGGGAACCAGATACTACACTAAGACCTAAAAGGTCCTCTTTGTTTGTTTTTCACCACACTAGAAGAACTGTGAAATTAGACCGATAACACATCTAAGAATGATGGCCGTGTTTGATCACAGCAGTTTGACTCTGATGAAACTACATTTTAGTCTCTGGTTCTTGTGGTTTAAAAGTTCCTGAGTTCCTCGAAAGGTTCTTGGTACCCTGGTGAAGTTCCTGCAGTGGAAACACCCCAGCCTGAAGTGAAGGCACTGACATGACCTGAACCCATCAGGTCTGGTCTAATCACGATCGGATAAGAATCAAAGTTCTAGCCAAGACAGACAGAGGCAGGCAGAGTCACATTTTCTGTATGTCTCTTCAAAAAGTCCAGTGTGTCAGATTTATGAAGCTCTATTTACAGAATATATCAGATATGGGATATAATATTAATAACTGTTTTCATTCACAGAGATGGTGAGGCGAGGGGTTGCAATCAATAACTACACTAATAGAGGTCACTAAATCCTCCACACTGGACCTTTAATGGGGCAGCTAAATGCAAATACTCACTCACTCTGGATCAGCCTCCTCTATCCTGCCTGTCCTGTCCTACCTGCATGTGTGGCTTCATCTGCTTCCAGGTCAGTGAGTGTGACAGGCTCTGGTTGAGGTAGTTGATGCACTGCTGCAGGACGCGAGGAGTAACGTACTGCTTCTGTCGGTGCTGGTCCACCACCTTCAGTAGGACCTGGACGGACAACACAGCACCCCACAGGGACAACAGTGAGATCAAAACTGCCGGAGCCTGAACGACAGATGAACGGGAAATGAGCCTCAGTGACACGGTTTACCTGTTGAATGCCCACTGCATAAGTCTTCAGGAAGAAGTCAGCAAACTCGTAGTACTCCTTCGTCACATTGCCGGGGCTTCCATACCTGCAAGTCAGACCCGAAGAGTGAGTAAGGTCACTCTGCTGACCACTGATCAGCTTTGTTCTGATGCGAGAGCAGCTGTGGACTCACCGCTCGAACAGTCTGGTGATGATGCGCAACGCCCACTTCTTACACTTCCACCACGCCAGCTCAGGACGGTCGTCCTCATCAACCTCCAACGTCTCCTAACACACACACACACACAAAATCACTGATACCAGATTCACACCTTATATGATTACAGATGTTATTGTTATACAGATGTTCATGTTATTGCTGTGGGCTGAAGTGTCAGTTAAGATCAGTGGTTCCCAACCTTCATGTATCTTTTTCTATCACTGAGTAAACTGACTAAGTGACATATTTTATGGATATTTCATATTATATTCAATGCATGACAATAACAGAACAGAACATTGATACCAAATCAACACAAAAACTGCAGGAAATTTGTGTCAAACGATTATTTCCTGTGAATATTTCATCAAAGATGAGTTTTCCTGTTTTAGGGACTGTTTATACAATTCTGTTTTCTGTGTATTAAACAATCATATGTTGATAGCTTTTTTTTGACAGATTCAGCGTTCTCTAATCTTGTTCTATGAGCTCTTTGGTTGTCTGAACTGTACAGGATGAGGCTGTTTAGCAGACAGTGAAGGCTCTGTGAATAGAGCTTATGTAAACTCTAAACTCTATTTTTAGTTTTGTTCACAGACATAAATAAAATGATGAGATATTAGAGAACTGTGTCTTTGGTGCTTTGGTGACCCCTAGTGGTGGTTGGACCCACAAGTTGGGAACCACTGATTTTAGCAGTGACAGATCTTTTTCTCTTTGTTTCTTGTTATGACAACTTCTGATGTTATAGCAAGAAAAGTTTGCTGGTTTTGTGAAATAACAGAAAGAAAACTGAATTCAAATTAATGTTCAGACTTCCTGGATAATATGTGACTGAAAGATTCAGGAACAGGAAAATGTGCAGTAAATCCTTCCCCCATTTATCAACATCATCAGCATTTCCTGTAGTTGTATCGTTATTAAAAAGGTCCGACTAAGGTTAATAGCACAGACTCACAGCTCTGGACTACAACTCTACTGACCCTGTGTGTGTTGTCATAGTCCAGAGAAAAGTTACTTTTTTTCTCAGGTCTTTTCAGTGCCTAGTCAAAGCATGTTCATGCCCCAAACATGATATTTCTTTTAAAATGGTAAGAAGAAAAAGATGTGTAAGATGTGTGTGTGTGTCTTACAGCTGGGACGTCTCGGTCCATTATAGCTCGGAGGATTTCCATCCACTGAGTCATCACTGTGTTGTTGATCAGCTGGAGAGGCAGCGAGTACTGCAGGACAACAACGAGGTTAATGCTGTCATCATGATCATCATCAGAGACACAGACACACACACAGACACACACACACTAGTGTGATATTTGATACTATATATATTCTTTCCCTTTACAGACATGGAATATGTAATATTGCTGACCTCATCTCCTGTCTCTGTTTGTCAGGTACAGAAATGTTTGTCGTGGCTTTGTTTACAGAAAGAAGCACAGTGCTCTGTAAGATCTGACACTCTCACTGAAGACGTCTGTTCTTCTGTCTGTCCAGAAGCGGACATGATGAAGAGTGTTTTCTGTTCTTTTATCACTGTCTTCATTTCCTTAATGCATTGTCATACTTGAAGAGAAATCTGCAGCTATGTATCATCTCTGATGAATGAACGAGCTGAAATGTGTCAGTCTGACAAATGAAGCTCTCATTAATACTGAAAGTGTTTTCTCTTCCTCCTGACCACCAAAGCTAAAATATTTCATAACCTGATCTGAGGAAAGATTTTAAGAATCACCTCAAAATTGGCTCGTTCACAGTGTTTCCTGGTTTATTAAGCCGATTTCATTTATTTTGTGTCCAAAGTACAATTTAGACCAACGGTGTCGACGGTGAAACAGTTTGCAGGGTGTGAAGTGTCACGCCTCAGCTCGACTGAAGCAGACTGGCCTCGCATGCCACTCAGCTTGTCAAATCTCTCTCTCACACACACACACACACACACACACACACACACACACACACACTCACACTCACACTCACACTCACACTCACACTCACACACCTGTACGAGAGCGTGGAAGATCTTGAGGATCTGTTTCTGGATGAGGACAGAGAAGATGGTGGAGTCGGCCAGCAGCTGGCTGATGAGCTGCTGAATCCTCGGCAGGAAGATCTGCATCGCTGCCAGCAACGGCTCCCTCTCATCTGCCTTCCTGTACCTGAAGTACACACACACACACACACACACGCACACAAACACTTGTTATATTAACAACTACTGGAAGAAAACACGAGTTGTGGCTGCTGCCAGGATTCAAAGATAAACCTATCGACACCTGCAAAGTGTACCAGTAAACAGATCAGATCTCGTTTGTTTAACCTGTCGACAAACAGCCAAACAAAAGGAGTGAGAGATGCATGCTGCCAAACTAAACTAAACCTGACAACCTCACTGCTGTCGTTCACCAAGACAAACTTCCAACACAACACTTCAGCTAAAACTACATCAGCTGAGGTGATCTGTAGTCGTGACGTTGTGATGTGAGAGCTAATGGCTCCCCAAAGCGGCGTGGTGGAACACAGGAACATGAACAGTTTACTCACTCGTATGTTTTGACCAGCTGGTAAAGAGCCAGCAGGCTGCCGTACCAGCTGCCGCTGTTCTGAGACTGCAGGTACATGCCGATCTTGTCCACTATGGCGGTCCAGCGACCGGGGAAGTCGTGCTTGATGATGGCTCGCAGACACATGGTCAGCTGAGCGCTACAGGCAGAGCAAAGACGTGTGGAGTCCTCAATTACTAAGTTAAAATATGGTTGCAGTGATTAGAGATGAAAGCAGTGTGTGTGTGTGTGTGTGTGTGTGTGTGTGTGTGTGTGTGTGTGTGTGTGTTCAGTCTATGTACCGTATGGACTCTGGACAGCGGATGATGCCCTCCACTATGTGGTCTCTGATCTGCTGCCGGTCGTTCTCGTGGATGTTGAAGGGGAAGACGACCTCGCCGAGAGACGGCTCCCTGTCCTGCCAGTACTGACTCACCATGTTCTTCAAGTAGATGGCCGCTGTGTGACACACACACACACACACACACACACACACAGTCAGGTCAGTTGATATTATCAATAAATCTCTATGTTCACATGTTCCTTTATTACCATGAACACACACTGTAGTTTATTTTGACTCACACACCGTCATGCTGCCACAAATACTCACTAGAGAAACTAATGTGGATTAATCCACCGCTAAAAATAGTCCCCAACAAATGCAGCATTTCCTCCTGTTTGAGTAACATTTGATAAAAACTACAGCGAGCAGCTGTTTGAGGACATTTAAAAATACGACTGGAAGGTGTTTTTGAAGATGTAAAGATTTTAGACATCTTTGGTATGACACAGACAGGAAGTCAGAAAGTAGAGAGAGAGAAACAGATGGTTGGTTTGGGTAAACACTGTCAAACAAGCTGTCCAGCATTACATTATCCAGTTCTGTATTGTGTGAGTTAATCAGCTTCTACACACATTCTTCTGGGATTTACACTCAGGTGTAATCCTGATATTATTTCCTTCAGTTTGTTGACATCTACATGGATTAAAAAACAAAACAAGTTACACGTTACAGGTTACGTTACTTGACACCTGCTAAAGAAAAAACACAATGCACCACTCCACATATAACCTTGTTCTCTAAAGCAGCCATCGAGTTTAAATACTTCACAGGAGGATGCTTTGAACAGCTGTTCTATTTTCTTTTTTGTCTTTTCAATACAATTTTCAATCTATGAAATGAAACTGATCGTTTCTTTTTTGCAAAGCTTGTCTCACATTTTATATAATATAAATAATGGACAGGACATGGTTAGCGTAGCTTAGCATAAAGAATGGAAGTAGGTGGAAACAGTTAGCTTAAACTGTGGCAAAATAAAAAAATGATGCATATCAACACCTAAAACTTGGTTTGTAATTATTTCTCCTGTACACACTGGCCATAAAGCATTCTTCTGCACGCAACTACTTTTGTACAACTTTTGTGTGTGTGTTTTCCTCTCTGAGCTGTGGCAGTACTAAAAACTCTTATTTTGGAGTTAAGGTGTTATGTTACTCTTTAAATTGAGCCAGTGTCCTTTAAACTGTAAAACAGAAAACAGAACAGCATGCACACAAATCTGTCACTATAAACTAAATTAGGTTCAATTGGATGCCACTAGAAGACGACACGTCCTCAGATATCTGATATGAGATGAATGGACTGCAGCAAACATATCGACTGCAGCAATTTCAAAATGGGGTCATTTTTATACAAACAAAAGCTGATATCATCAGAATCATTTGAAAAGGTGCACAGAATGAGATGAAAACACAATGACATGTCATTTCAAGTTCAAGTAAACAGTTTATTCTGTCTCGTTCAGTGTGAGCGAGTGTAGCTGCCAGGCTCTAATCAAAACTGCTTCACTGACGTGATAAACATAAAAGAACTTAACATGTATGTTATTATTGGTTTTATTGGTTCTCAAATTGCATTCACCTCATGTGACAATCGAGCCAATCATAACTGTTCACAAACCTGACAAGCTTTTCTACATGTATCGTGACATTTACAAAAGCTTCTGTTTGGCAGCTGACAAAGGGGGAGACAGCACTCAGCAGCCAGTGGTGGACTTTCTGTGTGCTATGTGGAAAAATTACTAGGTTATTAGGTTATGTGACCAGATTTTGGAAGGCCTCAGTAGAGTGGAGGTTTTCAAACAGGTGGATTCATGGACTAAACTATGATACTCAACCCGTTGCGCTCTGGCTTTGTTTATTTCATGTAACCAGCTTCCTATATCTGTGTCTGACTTCCAATCCCTTCCGAACATAATGAGCAGTGAGACGAAGAACAAACAGTCCTTAAAACATCAGCAGTCTCACCTGCCTGACGAACAGGAAACTCCACCTGCTCCGACACGATGATCTGAAGCAGGGTCGGGGCGAAGTTGATGATCTTGTAGGACTGAAACACACGGAGCAGATTCAGTCAGGACAGATGGAGTGTTTTTTAACATTAAAGCATTCATTCCAAACAGAAAACAGAAAATGTAACCCAGATCCTGAGCTAAACATGTCAAGGAGGAACAAGCAGAAGAAGTCACGTGGCTTTAATTGACATAACTGCCTCATAATGTAAAAGATCTTGAACTCACAACCTTTGCCACCAATAGAACTTTGTGATCATGCTGAGTGACACAGAGAAGACGTTCAGATAACAGCAGTCTCAGTTATCACTATTTTATCTAGACAACACAGAGATGTCTGTAATTATTTATTTTTACAAAAACTGATTGCTCCATTAGTGACAAACCAAAATTTCAATGGTTTAAATATGGATATAATTTAAAATAGTCAAGTATTCTGGTTTTGAAATAAATTTATCACACTACATCTACATTTCATCATTTATTTTCATCAACAATTTGCAGTAGCTGTTTAGTTTTGGACTTATGTGCAAAGTTTTTTTTCAAGCTCTGCAAGGGACACCAAAGCTTTGTCATGAGTACCATACGTGTGTTGTTTTCAATATTAACATGACTCATAAGTAAATCCAGAAATTAAAATTGAGTATTCTGTGCTGTAAACAGCCGTTTTGCGACACTGCTAACACTGTGCTGGCATGTGTTTTACGTTTCATGTCAAAAATGATCAGTGGGTCAAACTGTCAGGATCGTGGATCATGGCTTAAGACGGGATCAATTAAAAGAAAATCAAATGAAACCTCAGACACAACAGACCAAGTGCTTTGAATTAACACAAGTGGTTCAGCTAGCATTGCCGTTGAGTCCTGGGAGGATGATTCGTTGTCAAACGAAACCCTCAAAGTCGTGAAAATCTGATCAGCAGATTCAGTGATGGTTACTTCTGTAATTCATGATTTCCAGTGGCTTGTAAAATTAGCATACCTGGCTGATGTTTTCAGCACTGTCAACACTTTGGGTTTAGTGCTGAAAGGAAAAGCTGTCACCGTCTTCAACATCCAGGACAAAATTAAAGCTGCACACCTCAAGATGCAACTGTGCTGTGCCCATTTCAATCAGCAGAAATTCAATTGTTTTAATACTGGCTGATTCTCTCCTCGCTGCAGAAGATGAGCTGGGTGGAGACACAGTTGCAGCCTTCAGGGAACACTTGCAAAGCCTTCACTCACAACTGGGAAGATGTTTCCCTGAATTAGACAACAACTCCGAGTGGATCAGAAATCCATTTGGGGACAAAACACACAATGAACATGTCAGACCAAAGACAGGTTGTCATCTTTGTGGACGACGCATCTGGAGATGACTTTCAGAGAGAAAAGTTTGACATTCTGTTTTGTCCACATCAAACCTGAACATCCTGCGCTGGCTGACTGCTCTGCAACTGTTGATGCCTTTTTCAACCACCTACAACTGAAGACAAAGCAGCGCAACCGGATCAAAGTGGACCCTGATGAGTGTGTGGAGCCAGACATTGCTTCACTCATGTTTCAGCACCATTCTTCCCATTAAGATGCAACAGAGACAATGATGAGTGAGTAGGCGGTGTTATTTCTATTTTATATGGTCTGTCATTTTGGAACTGGCCTGTATTGTTTTGAGGGATATTTTTGGAGTTATGTGGTCCCAGAGGTTTTTTTTTTTGGTTTTTTTTATTGTTAAAGTGGTCCTTATTCTGAAAAAGTTTTTTATGATTTACCGGATATTTAAATCTTCCAAAGAAATGAGATTTTCTCCACTTAACATATCTTGGAGCCTCTGAGAGAAAACGGATATTACTAACATGCCTACAACATACTTTAAGCGATCTAAGTCTTTTTGTTGTCGTGAAATTAATAATTTTTTTGTAACAATAAAAACTGTAAACAGACACAGCTGTAGAACACACAGAGATTTTTAGACAGAATCTGAAAAGCAGACCTAAGAGTTCTACAGTTATGACAGGATGAAATAATTTTCATCAGATTAGGGTTAGATTTTGATTGGTTGCAAAGCTGAGATTGTAAAACTTTGATAAATCTGAAATGTTCAGAAGTTCACATATAAAGATATCATAAGTTTAAGTTGGAAGTTCGATGCAAAAATTAGAAAAGAAGTGTGCAACACAATGCCTAATTTGAAGATTATCTTTGTCAGAGGGTGAAAATCATAAAAGGTGTCCATAACATCTTCTGTTTTTCATCCATGACTGAATCACATGGATCAGGTGGAATGATTTTTAAATGAAGAACTAAAGCCAGACTGCAGTACTTCATCAATCAATCAAGGTTTCAGCCCTGTGCATGCACAGGTGTGCAGCAGTTAGACAGTAAAACTAATATAAGATCATTTCCTTTAATTTCAGCATCAGGAAATAGAGAAAGAGAAGCTGAACAGTGTCTGAATTTGGAGCAGGTCTTACAGGTGGAATCTAAAGTGCAGTTAATATTTCAGAATATAAAGATACACTTACATTTAGGAGGCAATCCATTTAAATATTTTCAGGTCAAGACAAACAATGAAATATAAAAATCAGAGCCGCCACGATTAATCGACTAAACAATGAATTGACTGAAAAATAATTGACTTCAGATGAAGAGATATTAAATATTGTCTAACTACTGATAATGAATAATAAAAGCTTTTAGTAAACCACTTATAAATATGGAAAAGTATAAAATAAATATGGAAAATATCTAAACTGACAGCGGGTAGGATATAGAAGCAAAACTGTTAGTTGAAGTTGTCGTCCTGTGAGCAGACGGAGACATACAGATATGTTTCTGAATGATTATAGTTCATATTTTGGTCCACATCATAGACCGGTCCATCTTCTGGAAGCAAAGGCCTCAGTGCACACGAAGCCTGAACCAAATTATGGTGCAGTAAACCAATCACATTTTTATGAATCAATCATTTAAAGAGCATGATCTTTTTATTTAGTCTGATCATTGTAATATTGACTAGTTTCATAAATCCACTGTAACACTGTGACAGCACAGCAGCACAGCTCTGCGTGTGAGTGCGTCTGCACTCTCCAGTGTTGACATGAGAAAAGTTTCTGGGTCCTGACGCCTCATGATGGCTGTCAGATCTCACTCTATTGTTCTTGGTCGCAGCCGCCGGAGTCAGTGTGGGGAACATTTCGGTCAAACTGCCGATCACAGGCCTGATATAAACTCCCAAACCGGGGCTGGAGGATACACCAGGCCGATGCCAGAGCGACATCCCAGAAAACACGGCCTCCCCTCCTCCACCAGCACCGGCATCATTCCTGGCCCAAAACGTTCCGTGATGCCTCACCACCCGAAAAACAAACAAACAAAAAAATAGTTTAGCTCACCCACCTGATTGAGTTCATTCTCCGCCGCTATCCTCAGATTGGGGTCGATAGTCCCCTTCAGAGCCTGGATTATCCGGTTGGGATCCATGTGTGTTCAGTTCCACGGTTCCTTCTGTGTTCTTCGTATCACATACATGTACCGTTAGCTTACGTTTCTGCTTTATATTCAGCCAAGCGTTGTGGATGGGCATTCACTGTGGCCAGACCAGGGTCAAACCTCCGACACTTACAGACACAGCTTCCGGTCAGTAAAGTCAGAAGAAGACGCTCGTTAGCGGAGGACTCGTTACAGACGCGTTCTGCGCAGCGGCGCTGCGTTCATCCTGAAGGAAGAGAAGCTCTTTATGTCTGTCAAACTCCGGCTAGCTTGACGGAGACAACGGCGGCCCTGCCCCGTTTTACCGGCAACCGACTGTCGGTGGACGTAAAGCAAAGTAAACAGACAGTTTACGGTTTTCCTCGTCTTCTTTGTGGGCACAGTGGTACGTCGGGAGTTCTGCTGCCACCCCGCGTGTTGGCGCGGTTAGTGCTGCAGCTACAGCCGCGCGCGCACACACCGACTCCAGCGAACTGAGCTGACAGGCTAAAGGAGCGCGTGAGCACGTTATGGCGGAAACTGCTCGTTTCTGCTTTAAACTATGGAGGTCCAAGTGTTCAAAACTAAATAAAGACTATGAAAATAATAAACATATGAACAGAAACATATGACGTACCTATGAAAAAATCCATTATATTGTCAAAACTCCTCATTGTTTATTGTTTAAAGCCCTATTTTAACTTTGCTACTTCAAAATAACAGCTTCACCACCATGTTATGTTACACTGTAAGTTAACATCTAAGCTAGACAGCTCAGTCCATGCTGCCCAGACTGTGAGCTCAAGGTTTGTGTTGACACTGCTAACAAAGGTGCTTTGGTTTTCAGGCTCAGGGGGAGGGGGAGTTGAAAGGGAGTGGAACCAGTGTCATGCCAGAACTGGAGCTGGGCAACATATAGAACCAGGCTCAGATCAAAGTGGACATTGACAGTGGAAATTAAAAAGACTAAAGGAGAGAGTAAGCGAGCAAGAAGCTGCCAGTCAAGAGTAAATCTAGGACTGACTTTGTCATTGGTGAGAGCTTGGTGAAATAAAAGGCTGAAAGACAGCTTCTTGCTGTTGGACTAGTAAGTAATATTAGCTGGCTGCTATTTCTTGTACTGTTGCTGCTTGATGTTTGGCTGTTAGCAAAGTTGTCGACTTGCTAGTTTTTGATCATAAGTCATGTAATCAGAACAAATACACGTTTACAGCTTTCCATATTTACCACAGTGGTGTTACACTCTGGAGGCGACAAATCACAAAATATTGACAGTGAAAAATCCTACATAAACCACTTTTCATCAAAATGGCTTTGTTTTCAATCACATGACTGGCACCTGTGCAAGCTAATGCAATAAAATACAACAGCTCTGCTATAAATTTCACCTTTATGAAGTTCATATTTACAAATGTCTGTATGTATAAATTCAGTTCTGTTTATCATCAAGGTTTAGGTGATTTACTGCACACCATCACTATGACCTCAATGCTATAATTGAAATTGACAGTTTAAAAAGAAACTGCATAATAAGACTACTGCAGGAATGCTTCTGGTGGTCCCTGTTGATTTAGAAGGGGCCTGAGTTCAATTTGACTGTTGTCATATGCAAAATAACTTTCCAAACTAATCTCGTGGCTCAGTAAACAGCTGCTTCCCAACCAGGAGGTCTGGGATTAAACCAACAGTAGTCCATGTTTGCTGGTTCATAAAGACATTTCTATTATCTTTTACCATAGAATGGCCTTGAAGCTGGCAGCTTTAAGAAACAAAACAGTCCTTTGTAAGATTGACAATGTTGTAGGAGTGAAACACTAAATTGGTCACAGCAAGTACGTTAACATGCACACCATTTTTAAAAACACCACTGTGCCCCAAGTACAGCCTCACAGAGCACCCAGCATGGCTGTAGACTAAGTCTTGTCTCTTTTAAACGAAACAATGTTAATGCTTCCTGAGCATAATGATCAATTGTTTCTGCGGTTTAGGTTAAAGGCCATAATCTGGGCTAAACCCCAGATTATCTTGTTCAGCAAAGATTTCGCAAAATTGGTTTTGATATTGAAGTGGTTATTGCAATTTTAGACTGACAGGGCTCCACAGCTAGGCAGAAAATGAAAGAATCAACAGGTCAAAGACTTGCAGACCCAGCAACTGGAAAAGAATACTGAAGTAGAATGTAGTACAGCTGAACGAAACATAGACGCAGGTCTAATTTAAACAATACATCCATCTGCAGGACAAAAATCAAGATGAAGCACACAAACATCACTGCTCATCTTTTATTTAGGCACATCAAGGGACCACTTCCTTCTCTCCACAGTAGTCTGTTAGTGCAACAATTTTGGCCTCAAGTGTTCAACACCATACCCATCACCACGAACACAATCTTTCCTTCCTCAGCTTCATTCGCACACACAGCAAGGTGAGACTGAATGCATAGGAGCCCAAGCAATGTGCTGATAGTAGAGTCAGTTATAATTCATCCGATAAGTCAGCAAGTCATTCAGTTCATTAGCCATTTAACATCTGGTCAGTCACCCAAAGCCATTCAGAAAACAAAGGCACAAATTCATAACATTGCATTAGAGTTCTCACTGAAATCAGTGACCTGTGGGCTGAGCAGGTGAAGTGCTACATTATGATTTACAGCAAGATGACATGTTAGGCCCAGGTGTACTGGTATCATGGTCACAGGGAGGACCTATGACCCACCCATATGATGCATCATGAACCACACATTCATGAGGAAATGACAATTTACATTTAGTTTAAGTCAAGCAGTCACAATCCCCATTTCAAATGTAGATAATGGCTGCGAGTACAGATCATACATGTACCAGCTGGCTGCCGAAACTTATGTTATGAATGGGCTTTCTGGTGAAAAAAGGGCACTGGCATGCAGCCTGACCACAATACTGAAATGTCAGTTTAATCACCATTTAGTACAAAGCAAACAGTCCACACACTGAGAGAAGAGGGCCGTCTGTTTGACAATAGTTCAATCCTGATACAGTAGGAAGCCAGAGAACGTGCTGTACTTCCAGGTGCTGCCATAGATGGCGCCACGATGCAACCGGAGCCACACCTGGTCTCCTTGGAAAAGAGGCAGGATGGCGTGGTTGCTTGCCGTCTCGTGATCTGGGGCTCCATCGTTAGCATACGCCGACACCATCACCTCCTCGTTGCGCATGAGATTAATGTAGAGCGGCACATTGATGGCGAGCTTCAGGATGTGGAAGATGAAGACGTAGGTTCCATTTATGGGGCAGGTGAAGCGACCGATGTGGGTGTCATACATCTCCCCCAGGTTACTGTGAAGCTGGTCAAATACGATGGGCTGGTCCAGGTTCCCTGGGGCAAAGTTGGCAGTGCGAGAGGCGGTGAAGGCCACTCGCAGAGGCTGGGAGAGCGGGTAGAGTTGCATGGGAAGCAGGGTGTGATGGTGGCCATGTGGAGTGAGAGGGACTTCCAGGGTAGAAACGGACAGGGAATCTCCATGACCCGAGTCAACAATCGTAAAGGCTCCTTCCCGGTCTGGACTGCTCACCTGGGAAGAGTCACTCCATGCTGCTGCAGAGTTGAGACAAAAACATGTTAAGAAATAGGAGGGACTAATTTGTGATAAGAACATAAGACACAAGACATAAGCAGTGCTGGCAGAGTTGTAGTAACAATGAAAAGGATACCCATCCCTTCCATCTACTGTCCTTAAGGGAAGAACTTAAACAGGTGTTCACTGCCAAAGCTCTTTTCCTGAGTCATAGAATGTTGTTTGGAGTTGGAGCTTGTGTTCTCACCAGAGTTATGCCTCCCTCCTCCACGTCTGTAGCCGTGTTGGTATCCAGAGTCCTGAGAAAAATGACCACAGAGGACTGTATAAAACCTATACACACAAGACCAGACTGGATTAAACAAAGGGTTGTGTGCAAACATACTGACTTCTTGAGTTGTGCTTAAGTTTGCTACATGATAGCATTTTTTTCCCCCCTTTGTTCAGCAGATCAGAGACAAAATTGTATCTGGAACCAGATCAATCAGCCATTACGTTATTCTTGTTTAAGTCAGTGTGTTTCCAATGGTCTCTGGTCCAAAGCACTACAGACATTCAATAGCTTACCAATTCAAACACTGGGGACTGCCAAGTAATTAACTTACAACATAATTCCAAAGGCACAAGATAATAATGCAACAACATATCTCAACAGTAAAGTACATTGTTAAAGAGCTGGACAAAGGGTTAAATGCATGTATGTTTTTAGCATTTGTGGGTTCTGATGTGTACAGAAAGTGAAAGGTATGTGTGAGGAAAAGGACCAAACATGGGCCACCTTTTCCTTGCTCATCTTCAAGGAAACTGTTCTTAGGCATGTCCCATTGCAAAGTTGCTCAACATGGAGTACAAGAGATTTACTTACTCTGGTAGCATAGAGAAGAGGCCCAGAATCCCTGAAATGAGCCTGGGGGATGTAGGATCCTGCTGAGGAAGAGAAATCAGTGTGTGGTATCAAAAGATCAATTTCTTCCCAAGCTTCAGGCAGAATGTGACAAGACTACTCTACAACATCTGATCCTGAACATGTGTCTAGTAAAAAGGAGAGGAGGGAGTGCAGGAGTGGTGAAAACCCCAAAAGAGGAAAAGGAGAGCCGAGGATAGATACCTCGATGCCAACCAGAAGAGCGAAAGGTTTGTGCCAGTCCTTTGCCTCCACGTGCCATACCTCTCACAGATCCTCTGGTGTAGTACGACTGGCCTGGTCGACTCGCACTTCCACCTGATTGGCCTGGGGACAGGAAGATCTGTCCACCATTACCCGCTGTATAATCTGACTGGTACACTAGAGAGATGATGCAGCATGAAATGGGTCTCAGCTGACTGACTTAACTATTCAGCCCATGTAGGTTGAGAGTTTAGGAACACAAAGCTTTTAAACATACCTGACTGTGATTCGTCTTCTGAGGGAGCAAACTCAGGTGGTGTTTGGGTACTGGCAGTGCTGTACCTTGGCTCAGAGAAAACTGCAGAATCTGGTTTGTAGTTTAGTTCCCCATTCTGAGGTAAGGAGGTATTCACCTTAAAGACCTACAGTGAGAAGAAAATGAACACCAATGAAGCTTGCAGAAAGATCTAGATATAATGTCAGACTGTGTCAAGATCTAATGAGGACAGACTTTCCACGTCTCCAATAGTGGTGTGTCGTTCATGAACATTTTGTTCATTTTTAGACAGTACTTTCCCTCATCACGTGGCAGCTGCATCAACTCAGTCAGGACAGGAAACAGAAATGATTAGTTTGTGACTCAACTATACGTCCTCGAGTTTGAGCTGTCAACTTGGCTCGTCAAGTCAACTTCCTAGGAAGAACTTGCACAGAAGAAATGCTTTTCTGACTCCCAGCAGAGGCTTACTGGTGTTTTACTGAATCTTTGGTCTCGCTATACACATTCATTGCTTGTTGCTAAGTTAGCTTAGTGATGCTGTTGTGGTATGTTGTAGTCCGTAATTTATCATTGGTTGGTCTGGATTGTCATTGTCATGATTTCTTAATTTGGCATATGAGAAAACAGGTTGTTGTTGTTTTTTTTGTCATAGTGGCTATTTAATTTTGACAACATATTGCTCCAGGGGAGCAACAAGTGCTGTTTGTGCTGTGTCTTAAACAACAATGGCAGAGAGGATACAGGACACAAGTCACTTTACTGTGGTGTGTCTTTGCACTTTCTTGGTTTTCACATTGTTTGAACTGGTTGTGGCATTTGCTCATTATACTTTGTCAACTGAAGCAAACCATGTTGCCTTCAGTGTTTGAGAACCAAGCTCTATTTTTACGTCACCCCACAAGAGGGCTACAGTGCCGCACTAGTTAAAATGAATGAAATGACTTTAAATATGTGTTGTTATGTTGTTTTCGGTTAAGGGCAGCAATTAGTCAGCATTTCCCATGGACTTTAAAAAGTTGTCCTGTTGAGCAATCAACTGCATTTTGGAGGTTTGTCATGCTGTAATGTTTTTCAAAAACTTCAAAGCTATTGAAAGCATTTGCATTTACAAAGACATGACGAACATTTCATAACCACCACCAAATCTGGCACAAGCAGTCAGGACCCTGTCAGCCCATTCACACTTCACTTATTAGAGAGACTGAAATTTAATTGTATCAACAAGTTATTTTTCTTTGGCAAGACTTGACCAACAACTTCAGGTGCATTACCACCCACTGTACAGAAGTAACCATCTACATATTGCTGGATATGCAATCAGTTGTCATTTGGCTAGTAATAAATGTTATCTGCCCTTAACCTACAGACTTTTGGACTTTAAAACGGCAATAGAATGGTGCCCAGCTTTGGTAATACTTACTGACTGGATGTTCTGAAACTGTGCAGATGTCAGAGTTCGTCTAGTGGGAGGTGTAGAGAAAGATTGTCCCTGAGGAGGGGTGGAGGTGCAAGATGCCACCCCATTACAGGGGGACTGCTCCCCTGACTCAGTTACTGGTGTCTGTGAAACATAGAAGTTAAAAGGTTACATAAAAGCTTGACAACACTTATCAGCTTTATGTGCTTTGTTGAGATGGTGGAAGATTTTCACTTACACGAGGACGGCTCTTGTCCTCTAGACTGACAGAGATGGTCGATTCCCTGCAGTACAGTGGTGGTGAAGGGAACTTCTTTATTTCAGCCAGCTGCAGTGGCTCCTGCAGAGATAAGATGATTTTAACCATGTAGAATTGTAGAGTTAATACGTTACATCTCATAGCCAACGTGCTGTTTCTTACATGAGGTAGGTCCTTTGAGGAAAGCTCAAGGTCACAGGTCTCCAGGCACTGATCCCCATTTGTAAGACTGGCTTTGCGCTCCATAAGCCTGGTAGGCAGTGGGGTGGACTGAGTGGGGGATGAGGATGAAGTGATGACAAGTCCAAGTGATTTCAATACAAGTCAAAACTGACTTATCACATAGAAAAATAAAACCAGCTTACATGCATTGTTTTGGGCAGGACATCATCTGGGCTTGTCAAGTCTGTGTGAGCTGGTTAGTTGGGAAATAAACAGAAGATGATTCATATATTACAAGTCAAATTCTTGTATGAAATTGATGCTCGTGTGTTAGCCGACCATACCCAGTACCTTCTGGAGTTTTCATGGAAACAAAATGATGGTTTGTAAATGATGACCACAACATATTGGTCATCATTTACAAACCGTGTGTACACACAAATCTATGCTTAAAGGTGCAGTGAGTAAGATTTATCTAGTGGTGAAATTCCAGACTGCAACTCGCTTGCTTCACCCTCGCCTTCCAAGCGTGTTGGAGAAACTACAGTGGCCGGGAAACTTGCAAAATTCTCTATCTAGAGCCAGTGTTTAGTTTGTCTGTTCTGGGCTACTGTAGAAACATGGCAGCTTCAATGGAAGAGGACCTCTGCATCTGTAGATATAAAAGGGCTAAGATAACAAAAACATAACTATTCTTATTTTCAGGTGATTATACACTAATGAAAACATTCTATTCCATTTGACATTCTGCAAATTGAGCCCCGTGAATCTTACACACTGGACCTTTAAACCGTGCATATAAATGTTTTGCACATATGTAGCACATGTTAAGCGCCAATCTTAATCTTAACAGTTAACAGTACTGAAGGGATAATTCCTGCACACTTTATATTTGAAAATGATGTCTGGTGTTTCTATTCTAGTTATGCAGTTATACTGCTCAGATTTCCCTTGTTGAATATCACAGTTGTAGCTATAACCTAATGTTCCCATGTTTCACCATTTCATATCAAGTACTTTATTCATGGTTCTGATAAAGTTTCTTGTAATTAATAACTATACCTCGCACATGAACATGCTCACTGCTGGACTGGAAAACTCAGTAAACAAAAACTGTTGATAACCAGATTCCTGCTGCTGGTTATCCAGGACGGCCAGTGTTAGGCTCAGTGAACTGTGGTACAGGCACCCCAAGAGGGAAATGGGGTTTGGATGGGTCACCATGAGATATATTTGCATATTAAGTGAGAAGTCTCCATGAACTGACAAAAACCATGTGACATAGTTTAAGAGTTGGTATTGTCGTCTCAAATTACAAAGCTTGCTGACTTGTTCAAAGTTACCCAGAGGAGATGGAGATCCAGACGGTCGTCTCTTCAGTCTCGGGTGGCCGTTAGTGGGGGAGCTCTCTCCATCCAGAAGAGACTCCTGAAAAAGGACATTTAAAAACCTTAAACTGCTAACACTGGCAAGACTGAATGCTCAAACAATGGTTTCATCTTTTATTAGAAAGTTAATAATGGGTTTGCAAACAGCCTCCACCTGCATGAAACTGAAGGAGCCATGGATCTTTGTCATCAGTTCCTCTAGATGCTGCTTCCTCAGGACGGGGTCTTTGGGTAAGGCAGATGGAGTGTTGAAAACCTCCACAGGCATATCCATATGAACTGCCTGTCAGGAACCACACAAGGGTGGTTGGCAAATTGTTTTTAGATATCTGTACATTTTAAACTAAAGTGTACTCACCAACTTAGCATGTTGCTCTCCTTTGGCTCTCTTCTCTTTTCTCTGGGGAGAAGATAATGTATTAATCATTGTTTGGATGTACAACAGCATTACATAGCAGACCAGCTCACAATTTAAAAAACAAACAACAAAAAAAAAAAAAACACACAAAGAGTCCCCTTGTTTCATCTTGGTGAAAGACTGTACAGTATGACCTGTAGTCTTTCCACTGAGGGAAACTCCTGCATCAGCTGCTGTTAGAACACCTAATCCTAAATGTCAGTCATCCTCCCACAACCTCAGCGAATGAACAAAGATAATCGAAAGTTGTGTCTCTCTGAACTCTCTGAACTGAACTCTGACAGTCAAGCCCACTTTATACAGCTATTGACATTTCAAAGCTTAAAAGCAATCTGTATTTTTAGTTATGTCATTAATGTTATTTTGTAAACAAATATATACTTTTGTTGTCTCTTAAATCTGTATTATGATGAGATACTGAACAGGACACTTTCCAGCTGAAAAACATACAGTGCTGCCTGTTAAAACTAAGACAAAGTGCAAAACCATCAATGTTACACCCTCTGCAATTCATCATGGTGAGACCACAAAAACAAAGTTCATGGCCAGGAAGAGTCAACAGACTTCTCACTCTGCACTTGAGTGTGGTCATCTGTTATGCACTTTCACAAACTTTAATAAACATACAAGGTGTCAACTCTTTTTCATTTTCCCAAGGAAAATGGCAATTTAATGTGCCTGGTCTCTATCCCCAAATCAGAGTGCAGAGCAGCATAAAACAAAGTAACCTTAAAGGCAGAAGACTAAATATCCAAAAGTTGGATTTTGCTCTGCAGTTCCTGAGGTCAGGAATTCACGTTTGAAGGGGTTTCCTCTAGTTTCAAAACAAAGTGTGAATAATGCATGTAAATCAAAACTACATTTATTGTTAACTTTGGAGAGTAAATGCCAATCTGAAATTGCAAATGATAACAATTTAAGGGGATGAAATCAAACTTGATGAAGATGAGAGATGAAGACATCTGCAGGGTCTGTACAATCTGTAAGTGTCTTTGACAGATGGGACTAAGCAATTCACTGTGGATGTCAAAATCCAATTGAATGCTTTTTTAATACAACTGCAAACTTACAAGTTAGTTTTTTTTTGTCCATCAACACATCTACAATGTCAAGTCCAGTGAGAACTAGGAGACCTCACCTGTTTGCAGCCAGCAGATTGTTTCTTGGTGGTGACTGGCACTTTGGGGATGAAAGTGGCAGCTCCTCTCCACGGTTTATGGACTGCAGCTTTGGGCGAGGCGACTCCTTCTGTGAACTCCATATCCCAGCAGTCAGGGGGCTCCCGCTCCCTCATGGCCTGGAAGTCCTCCTTCCAGTTCTGAATGGGAGGAGTCGCCATGTCAGTCAGGTACAGTCTGTTGAAAAACTGCCATATCACCAACAGAGCATCAGTGGATCCTGGAGCATGCTGACAGGCACACGCACAACACCAAAATACACACAACACCAAAATACAGAACCCTGAAGTACACACAACACTAAAATACAGAACCCTGAAGTACACACAGGACTTAAATACACACCAAAATACACACAGCACACTGAAGTACACACAGTACTGAAATACACACAACACCAAAATTTTGAAAAACAAAGTGACATCCATCTTACCTCCTTCGAAACTTCACTTGATTTTGACTGTGGTGTGGCTGACAGGAGCAAAAGAGAAACAAACATGAATCTGCAGGTCACCATATTCAGACTAGGCAAAGGTATAGAGTAGTAAATTAGACACTTAATACCCAGTCGTCATTTCTGGCACCATGAACACCCACAGGTAGTCAGTCTCACAGTAATTGTAAGCATTATTCTTACTGCTGTGGGTGGTTGAGCTCAGTAACACCTCTGGAGACTTGTTGGGTGGAGGTGGAAGACAACTGAAGTACTTGTAGCTCAACAGCCTGGTGAGCTCCTCTTTCAACAGCTTGACTGAAAGGAGAAGAGTCATTGAGAGGAAACCCCACTTCAGATGATCCTTCAGGAAAATGACAGTTTGTTATTACAAGTTCAATCAATAAAGTAATTACTGAGAGGAGAGCAAGAAACATGAGTCTGTCAGGTTGTCAACAAGCCAGCAGTCAGTTTAGGATCCTGTTTACAACAGTCATTAACATGCGTCCTGGCTGATCCGATCGTAAGTGGACAGTTCTAAATACCTCAGTTCACATCTGCATTAGAATGTGTCTCCACATGAGTTTGTAATGACCAATTCCCCACTCTATATGCAAATAAACACAGACATCTTCTCAGTTTGCAAATAGAATTTTACCACATTAAAAATCATACATGGCTCTCCAAGTTCCACCATTCTCTTCTAATATTTCCTGTTTGAAGCCACAATTGCAGCGTTATGTCATATTACGTCATCTTACGTCATCTTACTATCTCAGGGAGTACTCATGGATGTATGTGCACGCTACATGCTTTAACATGACTAATGGGATAATATTGCACAACTAAGCTCAGTTTAATCTAGTTTTTCAACAAATTTTTTTTTTTAATGAATTTATTTCATTTTAAATATTTTAGACATACAACCAAGTACCACTAGAGGGAGCTCATGTACCACAGTTTGAGAAGTGAATTTTTTTTGAGAATCACATTTTCACTACAATTTATCCATCTACGCCAAGCTTCCAGGAAGATCGGCAGGCTTTGCTGTCATTACATACTATGCCACTATGTCAAAGGCGTCAGTCACGTGACGCACACTCGCCCAAAAAGACTTTCCCATGAGCTTACATCACAACCCCCACGAAATGGCTGCTTTAACAAGAATTTGATCCATTTAGTTCGATAACATTTGTAAAGTATACTCTGAACATGACCCCCCCCCTCCACCCCAAAAAATAAAATAGACATTGATGACTAAAATTGACATTTATCTTTGAAGAGCTGAATTTAGCAGCATGAAGATCAATGAAAATCATTAGCCTGGATTATCAAGATGACATTTTATGGGGATCAGATGCCCAAACTCATGTTATTATACTCACATGTGGATCCAGCCACTGGCTTGTCGGTCCCCTCCAACAGATCCAGGTAGGCCACAGCTGCTTGTTCCATCTGCTCATCTAAACTACAACACAGTGGAGATAAAGGGGAGGTCATTAAGGAATGCAGTGTGACAGGAGGCTCTCTTTATACCATTAAACAGAGGGTAGAGGTTTTAGCTCATTCACTACAAAAAAAGTGCAAAAACACACTATACTAGATATGGTTACACTTCTTTCATTGCAGGTTGCTTCTCAAACCACCTCTTCCCTGTATGGTGACGCTCCATTTTCTCCAACAGTGTTGATCAGAGTTTCCATACTTAGCTCAGTATTTTCTGTGCAAAGTCCTTCAGTTTCCCTGGAGCAACAGTCAGCAATCTAGCTGATGAAATAAAATGCTGCTGCCTGCTGGATAAGAATCCTACAGCATGTCAACACCAGTGACATTTGCCAACAATCTGAGCTTCAGAAGAAAGACTTCACTCTTCTTTTGAATTTGCTCAAAGAACAGTCATCTCTGGTCTGATCCATTAGTCGGTTCTCCAGACTCCATAGTCTGCACACATGGCTCTAGTCACAAGCCCCCCCTCACATGGACACTTTATCATTTTAATGACTTCTGGAAGTTGCAGTTTTTGCAGCAGCACCCAAACCACTGTGGTTCAAATGTTAGTGGTAAATATTCTCCATGCTAGTCATCAGATACACTAGATTGCCAAAAGTATTCGCTTACCTGCCTTGACTCGCATATGAACTTAAGTGACATCCCATTCTTAATCCATAGTGTTTAATATGATGTCGGTCCACCCTTTGCAGCTATAACAGATTCAACTCTGTCCACAAGGTTTAGGAGTGTGTTTATGGGAATTTTTGACCATTCTTCCAAAAGCGCATTTGTGAGGTCACACACTGATGTTGGACGAGAAGGCCTGGCTCTCAGTCTCCGCTCTAATTCATCCCAAAGGTGTTCTATCGGGTTGAGGTCAGGACTCTGTGCAGGCCAGTCAAGTTCATCTACACCAAACTCTCTCATCCATGTCTTTATGGACCTTGCTTTGTGCACTGGTGCACAGTCATGTTGGAAGAGGAAGGGGCCATCGCCAAACTGTTCCCACAAAGTTGGGAGCATGGAATTGTCCAAAATCTCTTGGTATGCTGAAGCATTCAGAGTTCCTTTCACTGGAACTAAGGGGCCAAGCCCAGCTCCTGAAAAACAACCCCACACCATAATCCCCCCACCAAACTTTACACTGCAGTCTGCACAATGCAGTCAGACAGGTACCGTTCTCCTGGCAACCGCCAAACCCAGACTCGTCCATCAGATTGCCAGATGGAGAAGCATGATTCGTCACTCCAGAGAACGCGTCTCCACTGCTCTAGAGTCGAGTGGCGGCGTGCTTTACACCACTGCATACAGTGTGTGACCTCACAAATGCGCTTCTGGAAGAATGGTCAAAAATTCCCATAAACACACTCCTAAACCTTGTGGACAACATTCCCAGAAGAGTTGAAGCTATTATAGCTGCAAAGGGTGGACCGACGTCATATTAAACCCTATGGATTAAGAATGGGATGTCACTTAAGTTCATATGCAGGTCAAGGCAGGTGAGCGAATACTTTTGGCAATATAGTGTATGAATAATTTCAGCAAATCGTTATGTAAATTCCTCAATACAAACACAAATATTACTGTCAGCAGGCAAAGTGCTCGCTTGACTCGCTTAGACCAAATGGAAATAACTTTGTTACAATATCTTTTGCATGACAGAGTTTGTAAATGTTCTGACCATTTTAAAATGATTGGAATCTACTGTCCCCCACCTGCAAACTGTGAGGTCCTAGGAGAAACTGATAAATTAATATCATCTCATGGTAGTTCTGAGCAAGCTATTTTGGCTGATTTGAAGCTAGATTGATTCGCAAAAAGGACTACGAGAACTGTGCATAGAACTTAATCTACATCAGTCGATATCCTCAAAAGTTTCTTTACTATGCAAGGATTAGGTCAGGTTACACATTTTACTGACAATATTTAGATTTCTATCACTCTGACCTGGAAAAAGCTGAAAACATTTCAGACTCAGTGATTTCAGACAGCTTTTAATCATTTTTACACAATATTTAGCAATGTACTAAACAAAACTTCTCCATATAAAGATTTCAGTTCAATCCTTGGCTCTATCCAAACATTTTAAAGCTCTTCTTGCCAGAAGAAGCTTTGAAGGAAGCCAAGAATACTAATCATCTGACTGAATTTCAGGCAATGACAGAATAACTGTCAGACTTTTGGAAAAAATAAAAAATAAAACTGACTTCTACTGGTCCTTGCTTGTAAAAAGGTGAAGATAACCTCCATACTGATTTAATTGCAGTTACATCATTACATGAAAGGTGGGGATCCTAGTGACTTTAACAACTACCTTCCAATCTTAAAATTATCTTTAGTCTCTAGTAAATCTGACCAGAGTCTTCAATGAGATCATCTTTGCTCAAGGCATCAGAAGAATTCTCATTATAGATTATTATATTCTCAATATCATTACAATGTATACAGTTGTAAATTTATTTGACTTTTGGCCTGAAGCTGAGGTTTCTGACACAGGCCTGCTGTGTCAACACTGGTTTAGATGGCTTGTAGCATCAGCCTCAATCATTCAACAAATGAATGGGCAGCTTGTGTGTGGGTGTCGTGGGCTGGATAACAGGAAGATATAGTGAAATACCAATGTCTGACAAACTGTGGCCCACAGCGTTAAGGGACAGTGTCCAGAATTATCAGCAATGGCTGAAAATTGCTGAGTCACTGTTGTTTAACAATGCCATTAACTCTAGATATGGTCAACATATTCATTTCCACACCAAATGAGTTTAAGCAAGCAGCTCCTCTATAAATGACAGATGACGCTCACCTGAGTCGGGTATCCCTCCTGACTCCCAGCAGGGTGGCGAGCTGACTCAGGCTGTGCAGCTGCTGGGCTGGGATGTGAGGTGCCTGGTTGTTTCCGGTCAGCAGGTCTTTCCTGATGTGCTCCTGCTGCAGGCTGTGGAGGAGATGCTGAACCTGGAGCACAGTGCTCAGACGCCTTCTCTCCGTCTCCGCCTTCGCCACCTGCTCCTTCTTCACCACCCTCTTCTGGTCTCTCAGCAACTGCAGCCACAGGATGAGTCAAGGAGCAGGATTGAAAACATGACATTGAACTTCGTTGTGACAGCTTATTCATGCAGCGTTTTGGACGTTCATCAACTGCTGGATGCAGGTGGATGTCCTGAAGTCTGGGCAATGATGATAGTGTTTGAATAAGACAGGATTTGCTTTCTAGCCCAGAATTGGATGAGAACATTGATACTACTCTTTTGTGTGTGCATCATCTATAAAGCTAGAGCCTGAAGTCGATTGATTTAGCTTACCACTAAGACTGGGCTCAGGGGGAAACCACCAGCCTGGCTCCAAATACAATCCTCTATTCATATCCAGACTCCATACGGACTGTTGGGCTTACTCACCTCTCTCCCTATGGGGTTTGCTTAACTACAAAAAACATAAACCTAACCTTATAGTTTATGATTCTGTTAAGGTCTGAAGGATATTCAGTTTTCTGGTCTCTATGCCGACACCTGTCTCTGGGAAGAGGGACGTCATCCAGAAACACAAGAGGACAGTGACTACATAAAGGACGACTGATAAGCTGCTGACTGACGGTCTTTTCTTGCAATAGAAGGTAAACTCAATACAAACCTTCTGTTCAGAATAAGATTGATCATAGTTCATCACATCTGTCTAAAATGTCAGAAAAAGAGAAGTACGTTCATCTTTTGGTAAAGTAAATATCTCGTTTGGAGGAGCTTTGCATCATCTATTTCCTGCTTCTCTTGTTGTCACTTCGCTAAAATTTAATCTAAATTGCTGGATGAAATATTACTTTTGGCAAGAAAGTGTATTCTGTTCAAATGGATTACAGAAATCTCTCTTGCCACATGAGATGATTAGCTCTGTGTTTAAAGGGCTAGTTCAGGTATTTTGAAGTGGGGTTGCTAGATTAATATTTTCACCACTTCACCAAGTTGTCAGACCACAGAACTTCTGTAGTCCTACGCAAAGCCCAAATGCACCGTGCACAGCATTACATTGATCGGTTGCTTGTTTCCTCAACTGAGGGTGCATGGATCACAGTCTACTGTAGGTAACACACAATATAATATATACCTGAACTAACACTTCACAAAATAATGATCAGTAATTTCTTTCTTGCCCTGGAAACCTTCAGTCACACTCACTTGGACAAAGGTTAAGTCCAAGACAACATAGCCAATCATGGATGGAACCTAAAGTACAAGATCTTTACATGAACAGGGTGTCTGGGTGAGTCATGTTTTTGTTGTCGTTGTGTTGCCTTCTTCCTGTGCATGTATGTTTTATGGTGTTTGATTTGTTTATTTGGGGAAAATTACATTTAGTACCGTTTACCTTTAATTCCACAAGATGGCGTCAAAGCCATCCAATTGAGTAAGCTAGTAATTAAAAATACTCCATTTTGAAAAATGACCGCCGGAAACTAGTCAACAGCCTCCATTCTATACAGTCAACAGCATTCAGCCTCAACTTTAGCTGTTAGTTAGTGATGTAGACAACTTGTTCTTCAGGCCAATCTTCGCTTTGACGAACAGAAGAATAAAACTCGATCAGCTGTCCAGACTTGTTTAAGTGAATTATTCAACACAAATGTGATCTCAGCAGGTTTTGGTACAGCATGTATGCGTCGACAGTCATACCACTTACTACTTTACTTTTACTTTATAGTTCAGCAACTGTACACGTCAAACACATCAAACAGATCTCTAAAGGGTCAGACTGTCTCCGATTACTGGAAAGAACCAGATTTTCACATGTGATTTAAGGAGCAGAACAAGTCTTCAAGATTCTTCTAATCTTTTACAGGATCGCTCACATCACTCAACGTTTGTGTTGCCAAATCAGTTTATTGGCCATAATATAATTTGTCATTTCAGTTGAGTGTAGCAACGTGTAGTCTCTGGTTATATTAAATGTGGTCCCATCAATAAGTCATCTTATGAAAATATCGTCAAATTATTGATAAATTGATTGGTCCAAACTGTATGGGAATCCATTTACAAACCCATGGTAAGCTTTAGAAAATGCTGAGTAATATAAAATACAGTTCAGACTGAACACAGTATTCACGTCATATGTACAGTAACCATTCCTCCTGTTCATACTGACAATGAAACAAGTTACAGTAAGAAATGAGGGACAATATGCAGTTACGACAGTCTAACTTTGAGTTGCCACTAATAACTGCGGCGAGGATACCTGCATGTCCTGGTAGTCACATGCAGGTTTGTTAGCCTCATTAGCTTCTGCTGAACGTTATATGCATTTTTCATGGGGAGGACTGTAGACTGACCTCCATCTTTAATAGGATCACTTCATGGCCAATATGGACCAGAGGAATGAGTCTGACCAATTAACTCTTAAATGTGCGGACAGCATGTGAGCACTGTAAACAATCTAAACCTTTAGAGCCATATTTGCATGCTGAATTCTTTATATTCAAAAAGTAACGCATCACATTAAATCTGTTTTACTTCAGTTCATGTAGAGCTGCAGCTAACCTTTATTTTCATTAGATAAACATTCTATCTAAAAAATGTCGAGAAAAAAAAAAGTGTCTTAAACTCCTAAAACCCGCCTTGAATTGCTTGTTTTGTCTGACCAACAGACCAAAGCCTTACCATATACAGTCCATCATCACATAAACCAAAGAAAGTCACAAACCCTCACAATTATGAAGCTGGAGCTTGACAATATTTGGCATTTCTGCTTAAAGATAACTCTGAAGCAGTTTTACAAGCATGCCGGATCAACAGAACCAAAGCAGACATAAAGACAAACACAGCATTTACAGAGTTTACCAGCCGTGAAATGTTGTTTATCCAGGTTCACTTTGAGCTGTGTGACCTAAACCAGCTAATCAACATCTCTGATGCTCCAGAGCAAAAAAAAAAAAAAAAAAAAAAATCACTGTGATGGAGGCAAGTCAGACTGTCACTTACATTCTGAGTCAAGCCGTCCAGAGTTTTGTGCAGGTCCTGTGCGAATGCCAGATTATGCAGCACCTCGTCGTACTTCTCCACAGCAGCCTGGACAATAAATAAGTGGACAAAAGCCTCTGAGCACACGATCTTTACAGTCAGATCATATATTTGTTGCCAGCTCTTACAATCTGATCCTTGTTCAGTGCCTCGCCCTGGTTCAGCCTCTTCTTGTAGTCTTCAAGTTTCAGCTGTGGGCACAGAAGACATGTCACAAAATCCAGTTTCCTGCCTCCACCTGTCCACCTTTTTAAAACCTCAGTCATTCAGCCTACCTTCTTTTTCTCCAAGTTGCGGACTTTGTGTTTGAGGCAGATGAGCCCGTCCTCTATGTAGGTGTCGTAGCCCTGGTAGGCTGTGGAGGCCTCCAGGCTGAGCTGCAGAGCACTCAGACCACCGGGCGAGCCCACTTTAGGGCTACCGGCCATCACCAGCTCCTCCTGTCCTTCCTCTGAGCATTCAGGTGGAGTGGTGAAATCCAGGGTAGGGGATGGAGACAGCTGCACCATGTTGAGCTCCACACTGGAAGAAGAGGGACATGTTTGAGTTAAAAAAGCAAACGCTGTATGTGTGTGTGCCATGCAGCTGCTGCAACAGAGATGCTGCCGGTACCAAGCAGAGTGTTTCAATAGAGATGGAGATGGACTGAGCCCAGCTTGGGCAGCCGCCAACCCCGTGACACTGCATTTATAGCGGCGTGCTCTCTGGATGAATCACGCACAAACACCAGGCGACAACATGGAGCTTTTTGGACCCGGTATCAAACATCTCTCCATGCATGTGATGCATCCGAGTCCGAACTCTGCTCAGGGCTTGGGTGTGGATGAATATCAGCAGGAGGGGAAGTTAGGGGGGACAGAATGGCACGAGACTGATCAGGATCCATAATCACGCCGCAATCAAGTCCCGATGTCACGCAGGCGATTAAATCCACCCAAAGTTGGCTGCAAATGTTCGTTTCCTTTGAGACAATCGAAACTTTATCGCTTCATATGTGTGTGATTTCAAGTTTAATAATCCCACACGTCATCGTTTGATTAAAAACAGCTGACCCACCTCGTGCGCGTTCAGTCCGCTCCTGAGACTAGCTGGACGTCCGAAAACCCCGAAACTGAGAGACCCCCTTTAAATTCCAACCGTGATGTTTAGCTCATAGAGGCCACGCCGGTGTCAGCTCATACCTTTATATACCCTGCAGCCACACACAGATACGCGCACACACACATCCTCAACCAATCCACCCTGACCACATCCGGTTCTGGCACCTGTCACGGTGCGCGCACACACATTGTGATTTCATGTGAACTGTGTTACTATAGAAGACACACACACACACACACACACACACACACGCACACACACACGCACACACACACACACACACACACACACACACACACACACACACTGTGTGAATGAAGCCAGGAGCCAGACAACAATCAGCATCACCATGTTTGTCATGCTTTACTGACATAACTCTGACATGTCTTCTGTCAGACTAATGAAAAGAATATAAAAAAAATAACTATATTTCTGTTTGTTTAACTTCACTGTCTGTTTGTGTCTGTAGATTTAAAGTTACATTAGATAATACCTCATTTGCATATTTTAAAATAAAACTAAAACAAAAAATAAAAACAAAAACTCCTTGAAAGGAGTTCTAATTTTGACCCTGATCACCTGTAGTGTGTCAAAATGTCTGAAATTTACAATCTAATATCTTTTAAAATGCTGTATGCTTTATTTTATGCTTTATATCTTTAAAAAAAATTCCTCAGACTTCAGCAGCACAGACACAACTGTCTATGTTCTGAAGGTTTTTACAGAGAAGTCTGTTCAGATATCATTAATAGTCTGATTTATCAGGGTCAGAATCATCGCCAAGTAGGTTGTCACATATAAGAAACTTGTCTTGGTGTTTTGGTGCTACATGCACAATATTTGTTTTTGTTTTTTAATGAAAAGAGCTGTATAGTTTGTGCAGGAATGTGCAAGCAGTGTGCAAAAGATCACTGTATGCAGAATATTTAAGCGTGCAAGATATGCAATCTGTTCTGCAAATGTCTGCAAATTAGTACATTTTTAATGACATAATGTCTTAATTGCATATTTAAATATAACATTTAAGAAAACCTGTAAATAATCAGCTGAAGGTTTGACTCTGTTCATCTGCAGTGTCTCCTCTTAAAGGTACAATCTGTGCTGGTTCAGTCATGGAACATCTTCAGAGAATTCATTCAAATGTTTGTGGCCAAAATATGATCAACAACTAACAACAACAATATCACATATCAATATATCATATGATGTTTACACATAAATACATTTGGCATGAAGGGTTAAAGGTCCGGTCTCCTCTTGTCTGCCCAAACATGAGGCAGGGACACATCAGCTCCCACGAGGGTCCACTCAGGGTCCACTCATCAGACATCCACCTGTGTATGTGTGCTCTTTATGGATGTTGACATGCTCACAAAAGAACACACAGTCAGTAAACCTTCTGTTTAGAGTCTGCTTCTGATTCCTCCCCTGACATGTTTTGTCCTGCTGCGCCCTCAGGTGGTGGAGGACTGCTACAACATCCTGAAGGAGTGTAGGTTCACCAAATATGGGCCAAAGTTGTTAAAGGGAGAGTGACCTTCTGAATATTACACTGTGAAACTCCTGTGTTCCAAACATTACTGAGGAAAAAGTATATAAGTATTAACAACAAAGTATGAAAAAAAAGTGTTTCAGTGTTTCACTGTAAATCTGTTATTTTGGATTCATATTCCCGCTGCATTCATGTTTCATTTTACTGCTGTACGTGTTTATGGTCGAGCTCATTTGGACTACTTCATACACTGTTGGCTAGTTTGATTTACAGCAATGCATCATGGTCTATAAAATCATGTTTGTCTGTTTTCAGCTTTGTGATGACGACTTTTCAAGATAATAAGAGAAGATTATTAAAGAGTTTATTTAGCTGAAGAAGGAGAGTTTTCTCAACACATAAAGGAACACGCCATCCTTCAGTTCATCGCAAACATTAAACACAGATTCATTAGTGGAGATACATGGTTTTCACTGGACAGGAAGGGTGTGAAAAAATGTAATCTGAAACGTCACTAACTAAAGCTGAGAGTAACTAAAGCTGTGAGAAATGTAGTGAAGTAAAAAGTATAATATTTTCTCTGAGATGTAGTGTAGCATAAGACAGAATTACACAGGTAAAGTACTCTGAATTCGTTCAGTATTTGAGTAATGTACTTAGTTACATCCCCCCACTGTAAAACAAAGGCCACTGGATGAGGTCATCCTGCAGTGATTAGTGTACCAACATAGAATTCAATAAAGCAGACACACAGTGAACCTGCAGCTCTTCATGTTCCTGGAACAGATGAGTGGATCATTCACTTAAAGGTCCAGTGTGTGGTATTTAGTGACATATAGTGGTAAGATTGCAGATTGCATCTCCTCACCTCACCCTCACTTCTGAGTGTGAAAGAGAAACTATGGTGGCCATTAGAGCCTGTGTTTGTTTGTCCATTCTGGGCTACTGTAGAAAGATGGCAGTTCAACATGGTGGACTGATTCAAAGTCTCATTCTAAGGTAACAAAAAAACAATGATGATACAACACAAGGGATGTGACAGAAAACTACACACTGAACCTCCTCCTTCAGCTTCTGCTAGTAACCTCAAGGTTCTGGCAGAAAGCTGCAACCTAAACCTCCACCTCCACAGTCGCTACCAGTCCTGTACTGTACCAGCCTCCACCATGCTCTGCCAGAAACCTACAGCTACTGCATCCACCTGAAGGTTCTGGTAGAAAGCTGCAGCCCAGACCTCCAACCATACAGCCCCCAGCTGACTGACCTGAAACTCCACCAACAACCTCTGAAAGAACCCACTGCTGCTGCACCCCCCCCTCCCTGACAAGTGAGTCTTTGCCACCAACCTACCAAGATGGCCAGGTTTTGGTTCAAAGTTGCAGCTTGACCTCCACCTACAGTCCTGCCAGACCCTTTAGCCGCTGCCTCCACATGCAGAATGTGGCATTTGGTTGCAGCCCCACCCTCCATCCACAATTTCTGGCAACTTATAGCCTTCCTCTCCACCTGAATGTTCTGGTTCTGGAAATACTGCCTCAATACCTGCAAGTTCTGACAGGAAGTTGCAGCCCTGCCCTCCACACATACTTTGTGACAGCAACCTACAGCCTCCACCTCTACCAAAACATTTGTGGCAGAAAGCTGCAATCCAGAACTCCACCCACAGTCTCTGTCATCAACCTGCCAGCCTCTACTTCCAGACACACAGTTACTGGAAGTACTTCTTGCCTTCACTGGCAACTTCTAACAGAAAGCTGTAGACCAGACCTCCACCAACAGTCTGCACCACCAACCTGCTGGCACTGCCACCACCTGCAGAATCTGGATCTTGTGCAAAGCTGCAGCTTGAACCTCCATCTGCTCTGCCAGAAATGTATTTTCAGTTGCAGTCCTTAGCTTCAACTGACACTGACTCAAGCGTTGGTGTTGGTTGAGTCAGTGTTGGTTGAAGATGACACCGACTGTGACTCAAGTTAGATCACTTGAAGACAATTGATTTTTTGGTAAAGGTGTGTGCATTTATAACCATGTCTGAACAGGAAAGAGTTAATAAAAACAACAGTTGTTGACTTGCAGTAAGAGGTGGAGCATAACTGGAAATATGACAACATGACATTCCCCAGGTGAAAAAGAAAATAAGAGTCACAGTAAAGAGAATTTAGTCTGCGATGAAACATTAAACTGGTCTCATCAGAGCATTCTGGAGTTCAACATTCACTGGTGAGTACAGTACACAATATTGACTGTTTAAACCAACTGAGTGAACTTACATTGTAGCTGTATGAAGGATGTTTCTGCTTCATTTTGTGTTTATATTTACATTTAGTCATTTAGCTGACGTTTTATCCAAAGCAACTTACAGAGAAGGGAACAATCAAGGTACAGGGCGATAAGAAAGCGTTTTATCATGTCCAGTTGTTGGTAGTGTTGGAGAGGAGGTACTCTCTGAAGAGCTGGAGGTCTTCAGGAGTTTTTTTAAAGGTAGAGAGGGACGCCCCTGATCTGGTAGGACCTGGTAGTGCGTTACGGATCATCTGAAGGGGTTTCACTGTGCAGGCTGGGAGGCCGTCAGGAGGGCGTTACAGTAATCTAGTCTTGAGATGACCACAGCTTGTGTCAGGAGTTGAGTAGCATGTTGAGCTAGGTAAGGCCTGATTTTCCTGATGTTGTAAAGTGCAAAGTGGCATGACCAGGCAACTGAGGCGACATGATTGGCGAAGGTTAGTTGGTCATCAATCATAACCCCTAAGTTTCTCACCACCCTGGTGGAGGTAAGACACAGGGAGTCAGTTCTGATGCTGATGTAATGGTGTATAGTAGGTTTGGCTGGGAGGACCAGCAGTTCAGTTGTTGTCACTGGTACAAAGATTTCAATCACAATATAATTCAGAGTAACCAAATGTTCTGATATTATTATGTAAATACTTTTGTTATTCAACAATTTAATATTTGCTCTCATATCTAGATAAAAGATGGCAGCTGCCAGCAGTCTCCTCTCCGAAGAGCAGTTTCTATGTTCCATCTGTCTGGATGTGTTCATTCACCCAGTCACCATACCATGTGGACACAACTTCTGCAAGAAATGCATCACACAACACTGGGACATAAATGTACATAAACATGAGTGTCCCTTGTGCAAAGAGACGTTCTTCAGAAGACCTGCGCTGCGTGTCAACACGGTCTTATCTGAGATGGCTGATCAGTTCAGACGGTCAGCTCAAGAAAAAGCCAGAAGTGTCGAGCAAAAACGAGCCAAAGACGGAGATGTTCCCTGCGACATTTGCACCACAACCAAACTGAAGGCTCTGAAGTCCTGCCTTGTGTGTCTGGCGTCCTACTGTGAGATTCACCTGGAGCCTCATCACAGGATCCCAGGCCTGAAAAGACACGAGCTAATCAATCCTATCAAGAACCTGGAAGACAGAATGTGTAAGAAGCACGATAGGCCTCTTGAGCTGTACTGCAAGACTGACCAGATGTATTTGTGCCAGTTGTGCATTGGGACAGATCACAAGAGACATCACTTTTCTCCTCTGAAAAAAGAATATGAGCAAAAGAAGGCGATGCTGGAGAGAGATGACGATGAGATTCAACAGATGATCCTGGAACGACGACTGAAGATTCAGCAGATCAAGCAATCAGCAAAGCTCAGCCAGGAAGATGCGAACAGAGAGACTGCAGAGAGTGTGGAGATCTTCACTGCTCTGATCCAGTCTGTTCAGAGAGGTCTGGCTCAGCTCACTGACACAATCCAAGAGAAGCAGAAAACAACAGAGAAACGGGCTGAAGGCTTCGTCAAAGAGCTGGAAGAGGAAATATCGGAGCTGATGAAGAGAAAAGTTCAAGTGGAGCAGCTCTCATGCATGAAAGACCACCTCCAGTTCCTCCAAAGCTTCCCATCCCTGAACACTGCTCCACCCACCAAAGACTGGACGGAGGTCAGAGTTCACTCATCATATGAAGGGACTTTGAGGAGAGCTGTGGCTCAGCTGGAGGAGACGCTCAGTAAACAGATGAAGAAGCTGTGTGCTGATACTGAGCTGAAGAGGGTCCAGCAGTATGCAGTGGATGTGACTCTGGATCCTGACACAGCACACCCAGCTCTTGTCCTGTCTAAAAACGAGAAACAAGTCAGTTGTGGCGATGCAAAGAAGAATCTGCCTGAGAACTCAAAGAGGTTTTCCTCCAGTCCCTGCGTCTTAGCAAAGCAGGGTTTCTCTTCAGGCAGATTTTATTATGAAGTTCAGGTTAAAGGGAAGACGAAGTGGGATTTAGGAGTGGCCAGAGAGTCCATCAACAGGAAGGGACATATCGCAGCGAGCCCCCTGACAGGCCTCTGGGTTATATGGCTGAAGAATGGACATGGGTACAAAGCTCTTGATGAACCTGGTGTGCCTCTCTCTCTGAAGTCGAGGCCACAGAAGGTGGGGGTGTTTGTGGATTACGAGGAGGGTCAGGTCTCCTTTTATGACGTAGATACAGCAGCTCTCATCTACTCCTTCACTGGCTGTAACTTCACTGACAAACTCTACCCGATTTTGGGTCCCTGTACGAATGAGGGGGGTAAAAACTCTGCCCCCCTGGTCATCACGCCTGTCAGTCACACTGTTTAGACTTTGATATTCACATCGAAGATGCTTTATGAAAGATTATCAGTAATATACAATGTATGATTTCATTTCACCATGTACTGCATATCTCATTGCAAGTTTCTTTAATGTAACATACTGCTGCAATACAAGTTTCCATATACTAACTTATTATTCTGTTCTAATGTCGATGTCTGTAATAGTGTCAGTATCCACGTGAATATAGTTCACACAAAAGAAGTGTTTGTTTTAAGATATTCAGAATACATATTCATAATGTATCACTGTCATTATGTATTGAAATAAAACAAACAAATACAAACATTTTTGTTTTTGTGTCAGTTTAATTTCTGCATTAAAGATACACATGAAGGGAAAACTCAACAGACTGAGACTGAAACTGCTGCAGAATGTGAATGTGTGTCAGGCCTCAAGGGGACTTGAACAAATGACAGGAAAATCAAGAATAACACAAACAGACATGAGATTTAATCCTGGCATGATGATGTCACTGTAAACATGTTGAAGAATGTATTTTCATGCAACACATCAGTGAGTGCAGTGATGGGAAGCAACAAAGCGACACTGGAAGAACTGGATCAGTGACTCAGCGTCACACTCAATGAAAGCAAAAGGAATTCACTGCTGCCTGTTTCAGTCCAGAGAAAATAAAGCTCTGTTTAAATCTTTACACACGGCTCAGCACACAGAATGACAGAGGCAAGATGTTTGAACATGGTCTTCATCAGGACGTCAGCAGAAAAACTTTCAATTGACTGACTCTTATAGTAAAGAACATTTGTAAACAAGAGTCTACAGCCACACTGTGAGGGTATAGCTACAACATCAGCATGCTTACATGTTTACAATGACAATGCAAAAATGGTGATGTGTAGTAGGTATAGTATTTACCATGTTTGTTATCTTAGCTTAGTTATGTCAGCATGCTAATTGTTATGGAATTTTCTATCCTTAGGTTACACAAGGTCACGTGTGGGCCTTGAGGTCCTCGGCAGTATTAATTTGGTTGCTTTGGTTGAGAACAGTAGGTGCCAGTCTATCTCAACACTGTGGTGGCCAGGGTCTAAGAGACTATTGCTGCCTTCCTAGACATAATAGATAGCTTGCCGTTGACGTTCCAATCTGCGTAAACAGACATCTGTGTCTCCAGACTAGAATATGCTGACAATAACACCTGCATGGGTAAAAAGATTCTCTTTGGCTAATTCGGGGTGTATAGTATTTGTGGTGTTATCTGTAGGGGTTTAAAGTCTATCCACCAGCATGAGTTCGGCAGAACGTGAGACCGACTCAGGCACTTCTGATGTACTTTGAGAGTGTCTCTAATTCTCCTTGGTCAAGCGTCAATAAATATTACAGCATAAGACATCAGAGGCTCCTGAACACTTTCTTCCCTCCTGACCTCACCATTGACCATTGACGTCAGCAATTTCTCCACAACACTAATATTAGCTCTTTAGCACTAAACACAAAGTACAGCTGATTGAAACACTCATTTTTCAGGCAGTTACCTGAAAACCAATTTCTTGGACACATTTTTATCACCTCAAGGTCAACATGAATTCCATATCAGTCCATCAAATTCCATCCAAAGTGTTTGACCACCCAACAAAGGCCATGTCATCACTTCGGTTGGTTTCACCTGAGTCCTGGAGGATTGCCTGCACCTGCCCTTTTTGGACATTGTGAGTTTTCAGTCTGTCACATCTAATGTTCACTCCTGAAACCAGTAAAATGATCTTTTTTTGTTTCAATCATTTCCCTGTTGTTCTAGTAATATTATTTCTGATAATCTGTGAAACATTGAAAATGTACGTAATTTAAAGGTCCAGTGTGTCAGATTTTGGGCTATCTATTTACAGAATATGGCAGAAATGGAATATAATAGTGTATAATGTACAGTATATTCAGCTGAAAATAAGAATCATTATGTTTTCGTCATCTTAGAATGAACCTTTTATATTTACAGAGGGAGGAGGTCCTGTTCTACAGAATCCGGCATGTTGAACCACTGTTTCTACGGTAACCCACAACAGACAAAATGAACACTGGCTTTAGATAAGGTGACTGTAGTTTCTCCTACATGCTTAGACATGCTTAGAGAGGGTGAGGAAGCTAGATGTTACTAAGTTCTACATAATTAATGAAGTTAATCTCCCCATTTTCTGCTGTTAGACATGTTTGCCGTCAGCTGTGTCTCATATATAAACAGGTTTTTTTCTGGCCTTTTCAAACTTTATTGTATAGAGACAGCTGAAGAGTGACAGGAATGTGGGGAGAGAGAGATGGGGAATGACATGCAGCAAAGGGCCGCAGGTCGGATTTGAACCCTGGGCCGCTGCGGCAAGGACTGAGCCTTTGTACACGGGGTGGATGCTCTACCAACTGAGCTAACCAACACCCTATAAACAGGCTTTTGACAGACGCCCAAAGCTTCACATCAACACATTCATGACTGACAGTCAGCTGTAAAGAAAGCCTAAAGTGATCTGAGCTGATGAAGAGGAGCAAGTTACTGAAGCTGACTACACATCAGTGATGATAGAAATGGAGCTAAAGATGTTAGTTGTAGTTGTTTTTATGATTTTGTGGTTCAGGTTATTTTATTGGAGATATTTGCTGTCAACAGGGTGTTAGCCATTTGCTGATTATTAGCCAATCGACCAGTGATGCTACATCTGAATTATGCAACCTAAATCGTAAAACTAAAGAAAACTAACAAAACTTACGTAGCTCATTTCTATGAAATATGAAATATGAAATTCTATGAAGTAAAGAATTTCTGTGTTCCAGAAAAATTGTTTTTATTCTAACCATAATCAACATTTAAATATCTGATACGAAACATGTTGATTCCACACTAATGAGATCAGTGCTCTCACACACTGAATAATAACAGTGACTGAAGATGAGTCCATGTGTCATTTAGATGAGTCACGTTCAAGAATAATAAGAGAAAAACAGCTCTAACAGCAGGTATGCAGCTGCTCAATGACAGTCATAAACATTACTCATATAATAAGACAACAGTGGAACATGACGAATGACATTTATTGAACAAGTAGAAACTACAAGTGTGTATAAAAATACAAACTTTGCTTTTAGAAATGAACAGTAGTGCATCTCTCTGCAAAATAACACGGAGACAGAGAGACTACTAAAATATCTGATCTAGATTAAGTGCAGACCTACATCACATGCTCATGGAACTAAAGACAAACAGAAAAATCTACATCCATGTTGGATCTCCACCCAAAATATGACGAGTACAAGAATCTCTAAGCTAGAGTCGTTAAATACAAGAAGGAAGATTTAATACAATCGTATCAACTGTGGTCAGTCTATATGGCAGCATTGTACAGACATCCTGAAATGTTTTCATGACATCATTTCAGTGTAGTGAAAATAAAATATTTTAAAGGATAACTTAATAAATAAAGACATTTTTAGACAGATCTAGCCCACATATGAAGCCAGTGAGGAAACCGTGGAGGTCACGACAGCCTTTAAATTGAACATGTCCAAGGTTCAGTACTGAGAGTGAAGCTCCGACACGTTACAGGAGCTGCTCAACTTAACTAAGTACATGTGTCAGCATCTGTACTGCAACAGTAAGTATGTGTCTGCTGACAGACCAGGAAATATTATAATTCAGAAAGCTGCACACACACCTGTATACCTTTTTTGGCATAGTAAAAAACAAAAACCCAAGAATCCGTTGAAATGTTAAAGGTGTGTCCGGTATCCCTGAAATCTGATTGGACACACCAGTGAGATGCAGAGCCACCTGAAATTTTTGTAATTAATAAAGTTATGCGACATGGTTCAAATGGAGGACATCAAATCTGTCATTTCTATACAAAAATATATACTCGAGCTGTACAACATCACATCAACAAGGCAGGTGATTGGAAAGCTCATGCAAAATACTCGAACGTTGAGTAAAGAGAGTTCTGCAGACGGCTGCAGAACTTGAAACATTCTTCTGAAGACCTCGAAAAACAAACCATTAATAATGAACGGGCAAATCCTCACAGCTTTCCTGGTCTGTGGAAAAACGGGGCTCATTTTAGTTTATCATTAGAATATAAATAGCTCCAACGCCCGTCATTCCCACGTGACGAGAAAAGCTGTTGAAAGGTGCCGACAGCAGTGCAGGAAGCGCCACACTCTTCCTGAGGCTTGGTTTAGCTTATAATGGTTCAAAGAACAGCTGCATATGGACTGGTGCTGAGAGCCCGACGCCTCCCTGAACGTCGGTTTGTGCTTCGTATGTATGTACACCATCAACCTATCCATTGTTACAACAATGATTCTAAATGATATATAGATTTTCTTCATTATTTACAGACTGAACACGGACACGAGCACCGCGGAACACAGGAAACTTTGTGACTTTTTGGTAAAGATGCATCAATTATTACTCTACTTCCAGCATCAGCATTAAATGTATTTTATATTAGTCCAATATATTTTTTACTGCTGAGACCTTCTGTCAAATTAACAACACAATACATTTCTCTGTCTTAATAAATTAAATATGAAACATAGGGAGCTTCAGAGTGGACTGTGTGAATCTCTGAGGGACTAAAGGACGGAGGAAACGGTCACGTTAGCTGAGATGGAGGAGTCATGTGCCAGAGTCTGGTGAACTTCAACTGTTCAAACTGTTCCAACATTGTAAAATATTGAATACTTGACTGTTCAAATTCAAACTTCAGTCTATATTAAGTGCAACAGACTGTTCCTAGTATTCACCATCCATCTGACACACTCAGTAAACTGGCCTCTCCTTCCTGTCTGGTCTGTTTGAGAAAACTGGTGAGCTGTGCAGCCACAGAATAATGCCACCAGACCAAACACTTTGGATTCAACTCCAGAAATAGAAAACTTAGAAATGCAGCATATGGCTGTTTGCTGAGTCTGTGAAATATAATCTTAATATAATAATTATGTTGGTGTGTCACAAATCAATAGAACAACATTGATTCTACAACCTGGTTTAGTATCAGACTGCACAGGAGGAGTTTAAACAAACATCATTTGTCTGAACTTCATTTATGAAAAAGTGGCTTGTGGCTGACCGGTATGTCCTGAGTAGTTTTCACATAGATGATGTGAATAACTTTTAAGGTCTCATACCTGTGCTTCTAACACATAATACAGACTGGTTTTGGTCAGCGTGGGTGTGAACATGTTGGTTGCATAACAGGCTGAAAGAAGCTGGCGGTATTGTGTCTGGGTAACTAGACGAAAAGACGTTTTGGAAACACTCTACCAAAAAAAAGAAAAAAAAAAGATCCTATCTGACAGAATGAAGTAGAAAGAATAAATAGAGAACATCTTGTTGAGTGGTGAGAAGGAAAGGCGAAGATGTTAAGACAAGTTATAGCTCCAATCTTTAGAGTAAGGTGAACTCCAGAGGTCTCCAGGTTTCCATGCAGCACTCGTTGATCCAGCATTTCAGATCGAGAGCTAAAGAAAGTATTTACAAAAAGACTGAATCTCATAGCAAGCCAAGACACTGAAAACAGAGTCTGAGGATCTGGTCAGTCTGGAAGAGTTGTAGCAGCAGCAGCAAAAACTACAGTGAGGTTTGGTTTGGACTGTTTGTGTTACTGTGTTTGGTGTCATACATCAGCATCTGTTCGTCTGTCCACGGGGGGAGACTGAACTGCTGCCATCACCGCGATCCTTCATCCTGCTGCTCTTTCTCCTCCACCACCTCCTCCTCCTCCTCCTCCTCCTCCTCTTGTTTGGGTATGGGGGGTGGGGACTCACTCGCTGCATCCTTTCCCGTTGCCTGCTCTTCCATCTCTCCACCGTCACCCTGCGGCTGGTGCAGGTTTGGCTTCCTCTGACAGCAGGGCTTGTACAGGTGGGGATGGATGATGACTTCTCCGTAGCGTCCCTTGTACACGATCCCACAGCACACCTTCTGTCTGAAACATCCAACACACTTCTGTCAGCGCGAGGTTGCACAACATACGACACAAGAACACAGACGTTACCATCATAAACTACATCAACACATGGAGGTCATTTCTGTGTTAGCGTGGGAAAAAAAAACAATCATAAGAAAGAAATTTGGATACTTTGAGGCTACTCAAGGTAGATCACATGACACACAATATATAATTAAGTTCAGGTCATTTCAGCCACTAATCCAGGTGTGCATCTGATGTTCCCTCCTCCCTCTACCTGTCAGCTCAGGGAGTGAATGAAGGAGAGAGGGAGGAAGGCAAGGGTGTGAGAGGAGAGGAAATTCCCAGAGGAGGAGTACAACAGACATTCCTGGAGTGTGAATTGTATCAACCCCTCCCTTTTTATTTTTATTCCACCCTGGTAGAATCAGGTCAAAATGTCTGAAACTCACACACTGACACACACAAATCCACACACACAGTAAATGGAAGCTAGCGTAGACAATGTGCAATGACTTAAAAAAAAAGAAAAGAAAAAAGGAAAGTAAAGCAGTCAGCAAGCTAAATAAATTATTTTATTTTGAAATAAGAAAATAAAAAATTGTTCATTTAAACTTCAGATGAATGTTATAATTAAATCAACTACAAAAAAATATGATTTATTCTATTTTTAATTCTCTCCCGTGAGGGGCGACATCACAGCGTCAATATGCAGTAATTAATCATATAACACTCCTGATGCCACCTAAACAAGGACACAGGAGACAGCAGCACTCATGAGCAGCCAATTAATATTCTTATTTATTATGAAATAATGTCACAGATTATGTTTGTCTCTCGGTGCCTGCAGCTCCGCACAGGTAAATAATCACCAGGTGTCACCGAGCGCCACATTTAGACTCTTGCTCCAGTTTCTGAGGCACAGATATGACGCGCGCACACACACACACACACACACACACACACACACACACACACACACACACACACACACGCACACACGCACGCGCGCACGCACGCGCGCACGCGCGCGCACACACGCACGCGCGCACACACACACAGTGTATTTATCAAAGCTGTGTGTTCAGCCTGAGCTCATTTCAGCTGGCGCATCTCTCCTTATTACACGTGAATTTAAAGGCAAATAATAAATAAGAGGCAGCTTGTGTGATCTGCTGGATTTAATAAAAAGGTCACGACTGAAGATTCTAAAAATCATGAATAAAAAAGAGGAAAAGAAACGTGAAATAGAAAGCGAGAAGAGCTAACTGAAAGAAATAAACTCATAAAACTAGATGACCTAGTTAGATAATAGATCATTCTATTGTAAAAGGAAAACAAACAGCTGCTCTGTTAATTATATAATTACGTTTACCGTACTCTTCTAATGACTCAGTGTCACTGCACCCTGATGGAACTGCTGTGGATTTTTATGTTTGTACATCTAATTTCCTGACAGTGATGCAGAGGACTAACTGAAGGACTTCCTCTCTCTGTTTCCCTCAAACCTCACCTGTCACCTGAGGAAAGAATGAAAGAGGGGAAGGAAAGTAGGAGTGTGAGAGAAGAAGAAAGAAGAGACAGACATTCCTGGAGTGTGAATTGTATCAACCCCTCCCTTTTTATTTTTATCTCACCCAAACAGAATCAGGTCAAAATACCTGAAACTCACACACACAGCTCATCCACGGGGACCAGAGGCTGACACTGAACTGCTAATTCAATAATTCAGCACAGTGTGTGTGGCTTCAGCTCGCTGGAATCATGGTCACAAGTGGTTGGATGTTTGGATGGATGATTTCACACTTTAGTTGGGGTCTGTGGAGGACTCTGTTACCTTTTCCAGTAGGTCAGGTCCAGGAAGGAGAAGGCCTGATGAGGGGCGGGGCCAGGTGAGAGCTCTGTGTCGGAGCCGTCGTCTGACTGGTTGCTGTAGCTGGGTGACTGAGCGGGCGAGGCACTGGAGGTGGTGCTGTGAGCGTCAGAGTCTGAGAGGGACACAGAGACACTGATCACAACACTTCCGGAGAGACACACGAAAACATTAATTAACACTGTACTGTACACACTGTCTGTTTTTTTTTTCCAAGTTTTTCTAGTTGTTTGGCTGTTTTTATTCTTTGTGCATGGACGAGTTCAACTGTACGATATACTATCAATCTATAGTGTAAATATTTTGGACCCTTTTGGGAGAAATGTCTGAAATTTTTTGTGTTATTTATGTGTTATCTGATGTGGCTGTGTGAGCTCACCCTGACAGTTTAACATGTGCCTGACATTGCTCGACCTTCTAAGATAGTCAACATAAGATCAGTAAAGTTACAGATAACCTCTGACTGACTAAGAAGATACAACAGTACATATTGTGAGAACATAAAGAAATTCAGGTTATTTCAGCTGCAGGAACACCAACACGTACATTGTGTTGACTTATATGATGTAGCTCTAAATGAAAGAGTGGGATAAGTTATGACGTGCAGATAAACACTTGAAAGTATACGTTATGAATAATGTTGAGTTTTCTGATGTTCTGACACTGTGGGGCTGGACACACCTTCTCATTAAAGGCTTTTTTATTTATTTATTTAGTTTTTTTTTTTTTACATCCTACATTGTAGATTTAAAACTGGAGTTTTTTTGCCTTCTTAATGAGTTTAAGACCATCAGTGGTGTTGTCAAACAGTAACATCTCTATTCAGCTACTGTATTACAACATGGACGACATTACAGTTACCAGCCCATTAACCTCACATAAACAGTTCCTACTGTTGTGTCTTTGTGAGACGTAGAGAAGGTCAACGCATGGTATCTACATGTGTGGTTCCCACTGTGAAGGATAGAGGAGGTGTAATGGTGTGGAGGTTCTTTTCTGTCTTCACTATATTCACAGCACACTTAACCAACATGGCTACCAAAACATTCTGCAGGGACATGCCATCCCATCTGTTTTTTTAGCTCAGTAGGACCATCACTACTTTGTAGAATCTAAAATATAAAACATATGAATTGTTTAGACTTTTTGTTTCTCACATAATTCATTTTTTCATAGTTTTGATGTCTTCAGTGTTCATCTACAATGTGGATAATACGATGAATAAAAACAACATAAAAACATTAAATTATGGGATTCAAATAAACAATAGCTTCATATGAAACAATGCACATTGCCATCTACTGGTGAAATATATGTGCTGCAAACAAACAGTGTTCGTGACGGACAATACTTATATGCCAACCATGCTGCAGGGTGGTTCTAAAAAGGCCCACAGAGGAATGCTGTGTGTATTGTTCAAACTTGAGGTTAATAAATCTTGTCGGACAAAATTACAGAAAAAACAGAAAGCCAAAATCACTTAAGACAGGCACAAAAGACACAGTGAAAAAAAAAAGCTGTGTTAGCATGTACTGCTACCAGGGCAGAGAAGATTAGCCCATTATGCTGCTGTTAAACTTTGTAGAAAAAGGATGCTTCTGTGAGCTGGAGTACAAGCTACCATCTTTAGTGATCAACAGCTACAAGAGTGGAGGAGATATGTGAGGAAAGTGTGGTGAAATTGAGCAAAAGTGCTGAACAAAATGAACTGTTTAGCTATAGCTTACCGGCCAAAGTGACTGCAGCAACCACAGCTTTAACAGACAAATTATTGGAGTATTGCAACATCTTAATGTTTGTGGATGTGATTTTTCTTCATGTCGGCTGTACTCTACAGGTAGGACAATCTTAACCTCCACTCATATTTACACTTATGTATTCATTTTGGACACTATTCTTACACTAGATTTTTATATGTGCTTGTGTGTTTTATCTCTTTATTTCTCCTGCTCTACTCATGTCTCCGTTGTAAAATACATCTTCAATAAGATTACCTGACTAAATAAAAGTTAAAATTCTAATAATGTATTAATTATTTGATACTAAAGTGGTCCATAGTAACACTTACTGTTCCTCTTCAGCTCGCTCTGTACCCGACTAATCTGGCTCGGCCTCAGCTTCTTCTTTATTTTCTTTGTCATCAGTGTGGCCTTCACGCTCGAGCCAGCTTTTGCATCGACTACCTGAAAACACACAGGAGACAAGGTCTTACAGGAAGTTCGGACACTCATCAGAAAGAGGACTACAGGTGAATGAGGCTGAATGTGTCCTTACATGGTTCCAGTTCTTCTTGGATCCAGCTGGCAGTTTCTTCCATCTCTTGACCAGGAGGACACAGGCGTTACAGATGTCCCCACAACGCACCTCACCCAACCTGCAGGGACAGGAATCGACATACTGCATCAGAGATATATACACAGATGATACGCAACTGAAAAAAAAAAGTTTGTGCAGCTGAAGACTTCAAACGAAAGAAGAAGAAACTACGGTTCTAACACTCTCTGGTCTGGATGCCTCATGAAGCCTACTGACGTTAACAAGTAGCTGAGTGGGTAGACGTAGCAGTAGTAGGTGTCATTTCTGACTCAGAGTGACTAAAGCGGTGCAGTGCTGCTTTGTCCAGCTGAGACATTTAACAGGCTCAGGTCATTCCTTTCATTTACAGATGTAGAAAAGGTCACTCATGCTTTTATCTCCTCCACACTCGACCACTGCACACGTATAAAGAGATGAGTCACCCAGAGACAGCTGATACGAAACACTGCTACTGAGGGAAGTGACCTCATCAACCTGTCAGTTTAGAAGTGATGTTTTACTCTTTGTTTAAAGCCTTCACTGGTCAGGCTCCTGCCTGTAACTGTGATCTGTTCACTCCCTGTGAGCGCTGCTTTAGATCCTCTGCCAGGGACCTATGACTGGTTCCAAAGTCTTGGTTCCTAAGAGATACCAACCAGGCCTCTGCTGTCCACGCACCATATCTATATCTAACTCCAACTCAGTGTCCTCTTAAATCTCTTCTTCAAAACCTATTTCTGTCTCAGGACTTTGTTCTGACTGATGGTCTTGTTGTATTTGGGTTTGTGCATTTTATCTTGTTTTTAACAATCATGTTTTGATTTTGTTTTTTTTACTGTTAAGCAATTTGTACCTGTGTTTTTGAAAGGTTATTATCATGAGAGTGACTACAATACCTGGCTCTCATGTTAACCTAAGTAACCATGGCAATGGAGCATGGAAACCTGCTTGAGCCGATAGCAGCAGGTCAGAAAATCATCACCAGAGTTGGAACAGCATTACATTAAAACAGGACTTGTGCCTGCGTCATAGAACTCCTTAAACATCAAATTTAAAGACTTTCCAGGCCCTCAAATTCAAGGACACAACACAGGATAGTTTGAGACATGGATCAAGGTTAGTTACTGTTACAACACTCAGGATTTTTAGAATAAATTCAGTCACATTCACATACATTCAAGGATTTCATGGACCCGTGGGAACCATGCATAGAATGAGCTCTTGAAATTATTACTGATACAATACAGGTGGTTAATTTTGGAAAATAAAGAAAATAAATGAGTGGAACTCAAAGTCTGACACGGTCCCCGCCTCAGATTTTTTGTCACTCCTGTTATTAGCTCCTGTTTAATGTATCCATGGCTGTTCAGACAATGAACACTGAAGAAAACTTCCAAACGTGATGACTCTCTGGAGTCATAGTGGAAGTGAAAGTCACACTGGTGTGTCAGATCTGTGTGTTAACATTTGACAGAACTGAGAGGAAGTAGCTGAAGTATCTTAATTGCCTGCATGAGCTGTGCTGCTGCTGTAATCACACAGAGCTGCTATTATACTACAATAACCTGCACACACCTGTCCCCTTCACCTCACAGTTTGCAAATAACAAGACATCACTGTTTTGTACATGTAAGAGAACAGCAGAGAGGTGAGGTGAGTCACACTGGACCTCTGTGATCACTGAGTCACTCGTCCAAACCTGTGGACGGTGCTGCTGACTCACCCGAAGCAGCTCTTGAAGTTGGTCTCATAGCGTTTGCTGTCAGTGAAGCGGGAGCTGGAGGACTTGGCCCTGCAGATGCAGCAGCCGTCCATGCTGCGGTACATCTTCGGCCTGTGGAAGCCAAACATCTGCAGAAACGCAGGCAGAGAAACAGACAAACGATTAAACATTGGATGATAAACATCCTCGAATCAGAGCTGCAATATTAGTTTTTACCATTTCCAGACCCTCGAAAGAAAACCTCGTGTAAAGTCACATTTTAACTCAGATGCCTGCAAGTTGCATGGAATCATTAGATGAGAACAGGACAGTTATTTTCATTACCGAGTCATCTTACAGTTATTATTCTTATTAATCATTTGGCCTGGAAAATAGTGAAAACTGTCCACCATGACTTGTGGACCTGCAGACTGCAGCTTTATGTTTGAACATAATGCATTTGAAAACCACACTCCATTTACATACTCTGTAACTAACGTTACTTCATGTGGCGCCGCAGAGAGGCAGCTGGGTCTGTGCGCGCCATGTGCGCGTGTACGTCATCTGACATTTAAAACGACCCCCTCCTGCAGCTCCTGCAGCCATGGGGTGAGAGCACGAGGTCGGTCTGTGCGTGTGTGCGTGTGCGTGTGTGTGTGTGGCGAATGGGTCAGGTTATCAGGCTGAGCATCATGGAGGAAGAACAGCACGAGCTGACTGCCTCTTACGCAACAGTGGTGCTGATGCAACTGGAGGCTCGACATGTGGCCGCATGTGGATGCTGAGCGGAGGTGACAGACATCCGGAGCTGAAGCCTCTCAGTTCAGACACACACACACGCGCGCGTTGTGCTTTATGAACTATAGACACGTTAAGGTGTGAGAGCTGTCATCGGTGAACATGGCTTCGTTTTGCGGTGTTGTAACTTTTAAAACGTCACGTGCTGCGCTGTGCGGTGGTTGTGTAATCGGTCCTGTAGCGCGTGGCACATGGCGGGAGGATGGAGGATGGAGGATGGAGGGATGCAGGAGGAGGCGTGATGCCGACCGAGGACATGTGATGCTCTGCCGGCTGCACGCAGCGGGGTCAGAGCGGCAAAACGAGCTGAAAGTGAGCAGAAAAACGGGAACACCGGAGCTGATCGGAGAAGTTTAGACATTTATCACCGTGTCCGCGTGCAGAGGGGGTCTGTGCATGCGCACACAGCTGCTCTGTCCAACCCAGAGAATGAATGACGTGAATCTGCAGGCGGACAATGGAGCAGGAATAACCCGCAGATCAGACGTAAAAGTGGAAACACACATCGTCACTGTGTGCTTAACACTGCTGCACTGAGTTAAACGTGTTTTTAGGCCCACTCTTCCTCACATCACAACATGGAAGCAGAATCTCCTCCGCCTGCGTCCATTATCGGACAGCAACGAGCAACTTCTCCTTGAATTGACTGGTGTCAGGGAAGCACGTGCACTATAAACAGGTTTAATGAACCATTTGGACAGTGAACAACTCGAATGTTAAAGTCTAAATCAATAAGACACACACATATTCTCCCATATCTAATATGATGTCAACACGTTAAGGTCTATGGGATTGCCCGGGATGACTTTAATGTCTAATAAAGGACACGACACTCTCAACTGTGTTGAGCAATACTTCAACCTTTATGTACTATTAGTGACCGGAAATGCGAAGAGAAACCAGCAGCTCACTTCGTGTTCGACAATGGAAGCAGGTGCAAATACGACACTGACACAACAGTCAACACTTTGACGTTTGTTTGTTTTTTTTGTCACTGTGCAGTCGTCATGTCCAGCACGAACAGGCGCCATTGTTGCGTTTGAAACATAACGTGTGGATCAGAGTCGAAGTGAAGGAGGCTGGGCGCTGACGCAGGAAACACACCCACCACCCCGACAACAAAGTCGAGCCCATCTTTACAAACACACACGTTCACTCACAGGTCTTTTACTCGCTTTTATTTAACGTTCAAGTGTGTTTAACAACTTTAAGCATTTGAAGCTAACGTAACATTTAAACTTTATTTGGTTTTGAGCAGTTATCCGGACACGGAGGAGCGAGCAGACAGCGGTGTCTCGCTTCGACAGAGCACCGTGTGTGTACGAGCTGTGCCATATGAAAAATGAAATAAAGTTAGCTTTTAGCAGGCTATTAAAGTTGGAAGTCTTGTTTCCTGAAGTAAATGGGCAACTAGCTGACATTACCCAGCTGGAAAATGAAGAGCGTCGTCTGACGGACAGACGTCGAGTCGTTATGAACACACCGCAGGAGAACAAGCACAACATCACCGGTGTAAAGTTAACTATTACCGACGCTTCACTGACGATAAACCCCAAGCCTCGCCATGCTTCAGGTCAGCGGTGGACTTTGCTGAACTGGCTAACACAGCTGGTTCGGGTAAAGCTATTTGGAGATGTGAAATCAGAAACACCATCCTCCGATAACTTTACTCCACGCCGACAGACACCGAGCCGGGAAAAACACTTTATCTGCGCACACAAAGTCAGCAAACACGCTTACCTTGTTCCAAAGTGAAACACGGAGCCACTCACACCTGTGTCACAAGCGGTAAACAGAGCTCTTTTTTACAAGTGTCTCTCATTTAACATTAACAATGCCGCTGCAGACCATCAGTTATAACGCTCCCCGCCGAAGCGCCAAGACAGGAGAATAACAAAAGCCACTTCCGCTTGGCAGTTTCAAAATAAAGCAAGCGCCGTGAGCACCATTTCGGTTACGTGTTGAGTGACGACAGTACTCTTATTTTGAAGGTTATGTCGACAGTTTCCGGTTGTGCAGTGGCTGTGTGTGGCTAGCTTTTCCAAAGCCTGATGCAGCCAGTGTGTCCGTAGTAGAAACGTACGCGCAGGCGCGCTGGGCATCTCTCCCGCCACCATTTTCTGATTTTCCTCAATCAGCGTGATTTGCATACAGCTGTGACGTCTGTCTGCGTATGAAGAGTGTCGATACCCAAATAAGGAGTGCTATTTACGCGGGAAAAGGAGGTTTGACCAGTTGCTATGGAGAAGTTGCAGCCTGCAGGGCAGGAGATCTGCCAGGAGGAGGCTGTGATTATACTTTATATTTTCTTATTTTATTTTATTTGTTTCATCATGGAAGTTGGCTGTTAATCATGGGATCAATACGTATGACAAAATATCTCAACTTCAAGTTCACTTACTAGCTTTTCTTTTAATCATAGAAATTCATGACTAACATTCTTCATTAGCAAATTGTTCTTTTTTATTTACAAAGGCATTTTTATACATTAAAATTATGTTTTTCTATGTTGCATTTGTCTTAAAGGATTAGTTATGAATGAATGTTATGATATATCACGTGGGATTACTGACTGAACACATTTTCCATGTTGGTTCACAGCTCAAAGATAAGCTACTCGCAATTTGTTGACGAGATAATATTCATATAAACCTCATAGAAAAGATTCTATTGGCAATGAAATTAAAGGTGAAGTGAGGTCCTAATATGTCAGATTTTACTGTGGAAATCATTAAATGCAGTAAAAAAAATTTATAGATTCCAGCTTAATCTTTCGAACATGTGCATCACACAGATGTGGAATAATAATATTCAATAGAAAAACCTTCTACAGTGCTTTACTATTAAATAATACAAAACTTTTTTTCTTGATCATTTATATTTTCTGTTATATAAAATACATATGCTGTAATAAACTCTGTTCCATTCGGTAAATTTAAGCTGTTTCAGTTTGATCCATCTGATGTAACTGCCTTCGGGAGAATGTTCCGTTATGTAAGGAGCACAGTGTTAAACATGTCATTGCTGCACATGTCTTTTGTCTAGGATGGCACAGATGAACCCTCATAAATAATTCAAGCCATATTTAAAAATATCATACAAGATTATGCAGAAATGTCACTTCAGTTATTATTATTATATTAGTTCTGAACTGATTTCGTATTTGAGTCAAAAATGTGTTTCCGGTAAGATTTTAGAGGAAACCGTTTTTAATATTGTGCCTTTAGAAATTCATGACTAATATTTTGTACTGCAAGAGTTAAGTGTCATTATTCATATATAGTGTGACATAACTGAAAAACTTACAAATAAAGTTGGGGAAAATAAGTACAAATAAACATCAGTGATCTGATAAAATCACATTCAGGCTCATGGAACACAGACACACAGACACACACAGACACACACAGACATCTTTAACACAGTGGCTGTTTTTATTGAAATAGGCATAATAAATATCAGAACAGAGTAGTCAGTCCAACACAGACATGAAACTCTATTTGTCCAGTGGTGTCCGTTCTTGCCATTAGCAGGACACGCAGCCATCACTGTCGTGGATGTCAGTTGCATTTCCTGTCTCCTGCCTCAGCAGACACACCTTAGGTTTAATACCACTCGACATGTTCATGTAACAAATCCAGTAAGCAAAGTGAGCAGTAGTCTAAGGAGCAATCCCAGGAATCCACAAAGCATGTCCTCCTCCTGAAGTCTGCCCTGTGGCCGTTAGCAAAGAGTTTGTACACAAACAAATCCGGGACGAGACATCGATGAGGGATCTGTTTTTGTGCTTTGGAGCTGTGGATAGTCCTTTTGGTGAGGCATCAGGGGCACGGCAGAGGGTTAAAACATGATAAAAACACATGAAGTGGAAACAGTGGTTACTGTTTTAAAGACATGAATGTTTCCAGTTATTCCACAGGCTTCATCAACCTTAAGATACCAGTGCTGCTGTCAGCCTGCCATGGATTAATACTAAATTAATAAATACATAAAATCAAGACATTCAAAACAAACCATGGCAGACTGTCCTTCACAGACTCAATACTGGAAACAGCAAAAAATACTACAGAGGACCGAGGTTACAAAGACGTCCACTTTCTGTCCCCTCAAAACTCATCTAGGATTCATTAAAGAGGGTCACAATAAATACAGTCTAAATGTCAGCATGCGCTAATGACAATATTTACACCATTTCTCAGAAAGGATCCATTTAGACGTGTGGCGTGGCAACAGTGGCAAAGTCTCATGCAGGGAAAGTTTTACGGGGGAATAAAAATCTGTCTGAAGAAAAATAGCTGTGAGAGTTTTCACCCATCTCTGCTGACTGTGGCTAAAGTAGAAAAACCTGTCATGTAAATAACAAGAGCCTGTTCCTTCCTTTTATAACTGACAGAGGTCGTGTTGCATTCATAATTAATACGGAAGTTTGGACAGCTAGCTTGTAACGTCACACACTGAGCTCAAATGAATCCAACAGACCAATATTCTGCAGTTTGCTTTTAGACAACATATCCCATGAAAAGACCCGAACACCAATGAATAGCCATATACCCAAAGAAAAGAAAAAAACATTCCCTGGTGCAGTAAATGTCTACTTGTGAACCAAATGTGGATGCATCCGCCACTGAAAATAGTCCCTGAAAATTCCCCATTTCCTCCTTGTTGAGTGACATTTGTTATAAACTACAGTGAACAGCTGTTTTAGAAAATTACTGGACATTCTTTCTGTCATTCTGTCAGAAAGTATTGAGAAATGGACTAACACTTCATTGGCTGTTGTCTTTTTATGGGATATGTTGGCAAGAAGAAAACATGGACCATGGACGTTAGGCGTTAGTTTGTTAAAGCCCAGTTCATTGATCAGCTTTAAGGTTACTATAGTCCAACATTTTGGGAATAATGATTGTTTGCTGTCGTTTTAAGATTAAAATATAACCATGCACAGTGTTTGATACTGTTGTGTTCGTACAGAAATCAAATCCACTGAACTGTGTGTGTGTGAACCCATCCTATAAATGAAGACACCGCCCAGAATTTCTGGAATATGGTTTCACAGTTGTTCAGAGGTTACGTTGTTGTTGTTTTTTTTGTTTTTTTTTACTTTGGACAGAGCCAGGCTATCCGTTTCGCCTTGCATCAAGTCTTTACCCTAAGCTAGGCTAACCACGTCCTGACTCCAGCCTGTATTTAAGACAGAGACGTGAGGTTGATGTCAATCTTGTCATCTCACCTTCTGGAAGAAAGCCAATGAGTGGATTTGCCAAAATGTTGAACTATTCCTTTAAAAGCTTAACAAGCTTTACACACATTGTTGCACACAACCACACACACTTTGCCTTTGTGTATGTTCATGTCACATGGTGAAGCAGGATAAAAAAAAATTAAAAAAAGGGACACTTTGTGTTATTCATCTAGTATGAGGTGAAGATGTGAGATTTATGACCTCTGAGTTGAGACGCTGTAAATATTTTTCCAGTTCATAATTCTGAACTCAGATCTATGAAGGATTTATTCCAGTGTTTACTACATTAATTTAGAGAAAGGAACATTTTGTTTGTGCACCTAAAAGTTCACTCTCGATCTTGGAAAGGTAGTTTAACAAAATAATCTGAACTAAAGGTTCACTTACACGTCTTTGACAGAGCTTTCAACCACAAAGTTCCCCACTGAAGTCACGTGATGATGGCGGCTGAGCAAACACACTGTGGTTGAAAGCTCCGGTAAAAACTGGTAAATTCAGATTATTTTGTTGAACATTTCACCTGTTCTTGAAGTGATGATGACGGTAAACTGTGTGTGAGGCATACATGAAACACACACAGTGTTACAGTACACTACAGAAACCAGTAGATCACTTTGAAGAGTTCAAAAGATCTAAAATAAATGGAGGGCAAACACACAGACACACACACCGGAGGACATACATTACACATTAAAACTCACACACACAGCATTTAAAAACAGCAGGTCGAGGCCTGTAGTTTGGTAGGAATGTCCATGCAGTCACAGGTTAAGCTCCTGACTCCTGAACCACATCACTGAGATCAGTTTTTATGTTCATCCACAGGTTAAAAGCGGGAGAAATGCCCAACAACAGTCCAACGAATCAAAAGAAAGCGGCGTGGAGAGCTGGTGACTCCACAACACTGAGCTGTGTGAGGAGTCAACAGGTTACGGATCACCGTCTTCGTTTCAGTGCGTCAGTGATCGCTCAGTCTCTTCCTGAGGTCGTCTCATCTATCCACATCCTGCAGGCATGCTCGCTAATGCTAACGCTAACTAGGGTGTGGGGATAGTGGCGCAGTCTATCTAGTTGTACTTACTGAATGAAAGCTCGGCTACACAGCTAGCACACGGACAAATGTCTGCTGCTGCTACTATGAAAGTTTTAAAGAACCACAGCAGTGGTTTCTCACCCTGTTTATCTTTAGTCAGTGCTTATTACTGTCAGAAATGTCCCAAAATGTACTTCAGATCTTAAAGATTGATTTCCATTGTTCCACGAGCAACTGCTTCAGTTCATGTTAATGTCGCTGAGGACAGGGTCGCTGTATTTTAAAGAATAGGTCTGATATTCTTTGTTTTTCTTGTTGTCATCAAATCCCATGAAATGATCCAAACCAACAATTAAATGATACTACTTATAATATTTCAAATATCTTCGTCCTCTGTAATTTGATGGATTACATTACTCCAACAAGCTTTGTGTTGCTTCAAGTCGAACTTTAGTGTAATGAAAACAAGTGAAACAAACGGCTGCCTGGAAGGCAGGAAATCATCCTGGAAATTGTATTGTTATCTAAAGTATTTGGGATTTGTAGTTAATGAAGTAAAGATGATTAAGCACTGGTTGCAATTTGATTACAAAGAGTCTTTCAGAGCCACATGTGGGGTAATAATACTGCATCCAAGCTTCTGGTTGATCCAAAGCTCCGACTTCTCACATGAAGCAGTGGAACGTTTTGCTTTGGTAACCAAACCTCTCTCCAGTTTACATTTCTTAACCCTCACTTCCTCCTTCATGATGTCCAATCTTGGAACTAATTGGCTAAAAGTCGAAGAGTGGGTGAAGTTTGCGGTAGTGAGGGGAGGTTTTGGAGGAAAACATAGAGCTGAGCGGTGGCCCGGTGGTCCCCTTCCTGTGGCTAAAGGTCGATTCCTTTGACCAGCGAGGCTTCCAGTGTGATGGGGAAGTCGTGGAGCGTCTCCAGGACTCCGATGAGGGCGTTGACAGTGGTGCGGTCTCTGAGCAGGGCCGTGTCCTCGTACATCCGCAGGATCACCGGGCACTCCACCAGCAGGGGGAGCCACTGGGGCAGCAGACGGTCTCTGCAGGACAAACAGTGAGAGCTTTCTACATCTGTGGCAGGGTCATGTGTGGTGTCATATTTCTGTACATATGAGGCACTTTTATTTATACACCACAATGTCAATGAACACGAACAGTGATGTTCTCCTGATACTGACCTGGCTCCGAGGCAGACCAGCAGCTGGAACTTCCCATCCTTGCCGATGTTCCGGGGGGTGGAGTTGATCGCGTTGACGTAGTGGCAGAGTGATTGACAGGTCATCCCCAGGGGCTCTGCAGTCTCCTGAAGGTCTCCCATCTGGTCAGCTGACTCCATGTAGGCTACAGCCTTCTCTGCAGAGGGAGGAGAGGACAGACTCAGAGAGTTTCCTTTCACAACTCGACAATATGATAAAACCTAAAATGGGACAATTTAAACGGTTCATGTCATCAGCAGCAGATGGCGCCGTCGCTCTGCACTCACCCACAAAGTCCCACACGAACACAGTCTTCTGGAAGAGCCGCGCAGACTTAAAGCCATGATAGAAGAACTGTTCCAGAGCCGCCACCAAGCTGTTCTCTCCACAAAGCAGGACGGTCAGGCTGCCTCTCTGCAGGGAGACAACCAGGAAGACATCCACACATCAACACATGAGACACACAAGACTACAGAAGCCAGCGCATAAGTTCTAACTGGTTGGAGGTGAATTTCCATCCACCCGTTTCATTTTGAACAAGAAAAAAATGAACGTGTTGTTTGACATGAAAAATGTGAAGACGTCAAACATCAGATGTGTACATTTCTACAGATTGAAGCTCTTTTAATGATGTCATCTTGTTCTCTCTTCTTAACCCAACCAACCCTAAATCTGTTTAACAGTAGTGGACAGAAATGTGCAGTTTCAATTTTCTTTTGCTGAAAATCTGGTTAAAGTTTACGCTGTGTTTGTTTGGAGACCTGACAGCAGTGTGTCTGTGGTTTGTGCTGAGCAGTTTATCAGAGATTTTTCTCTGCTGCCGCTGAAAACTATGAGAGCGGTGAGGGTGAACCGAACCCAGACAGTGAAGTTGTAGCTGGACAGTAAAGCCAGACACACCTTTCACACAGTTCTCATATTTAATACATTGTTATTATAAAAATATGCATCATAGCTGCTTTTAAATAATGACTGATCAGGTAGATTGCATTTGCTATCAAACTTCTGCATGTTGATACAGTGATAGCTCTTTCCAGTTCACAAAACAAGTCTCCATCCTTACATGAAGTAATTCTGCAGCTAGTTTTGTTGGATCGTGATTAACTCGCCCACCAGCAATAAAAATGTTTATTGTTCTTTGTGGGTGAATTTTTCCAAAACACTGACATGATGAGCTTCATTAGCTGCAGCTGCTCACTGCTTGTGAGTAAAGAGTTTCTCCTAACTCGACTATATGTGAGATACTTTCATCCATACACTGTTGAACAGGATCCTACAGTTTGGTCACATCCACTTAGATTTTCACTGTTACCAGCTCAATCTGACGAAGACTGTTGATACCAATCTTTACAGAGTCCTGTTGGATTTTCATAGTTTTGAGGAGAGAATTTCATGTAGCTCACAAAGGAGAAAAAGCCTCAGAGTAGATGAAAGCAGGGTTGTGTGGTTCATGGCCTCTTTCAGGGCTGCAGGTACCAGGTACTATTCACAGCTTTTGACAACAGAGAACCAAAAAAAGAGCATGTAGAGTCGAGCCGAGTCACACCATGCAGTAGAAACACAGTGCATCACTCTCCACTCTCTATCCTCTCTCCATCACTCTGACAGAGGGCACTTAAAGTGTGCTGGATAAAAGTGGACTGAACCATTTGTACCACCTGTTTCCTTTGCTGTGGCATGCATCAAACACCACTTTACTGACTAAAACATAATGAACAGAGAGAGCACAGCAGTGAATAACAAATGAGATTATTCATTATTAAACAGGCGTTCAGACACAGCTGAGAATCAGATCAGTCGCTCACCTCTTTCTCCGGCTTGGAGAAGTGTTTGAGGATGTTGTTCACAGCCTCCCCGATGGCATCTTGGATCTGGCCTGAAGTCGGCTCTGAAATCAAGAAAACATCTGCATCAGCATCTAAGAGGAAGTGTCATTAACATTATGAGCGTCACCTAACTGTTATATTAAACTGTTCACTGTGTTAAGTGTCATGTATTCCCCTGGTCTGGTTTAAACCCGTCCCTGCTCAGATACTCACTGCATCCTCGTCCGGACAGAGATGTGATGCTGATGCGTCTAGTCTGGGATGGCGAGCGCTGCAGCGGTGGAGTACGGCAGTTTTTCCCAGGGTCCTCCTCTCCGCTGGGCACCACCAGCTCACCGATAAGGACTCTCTCTAGGCTGCCGTCGTCCACGCCCTTACCAAGCCATCGACCACATGGAAACCTGGAGGAGATGGAGACAACGAGGTGTCAGATCTGTTTATTTTCTTTTCCACGTGTCCTCAAGGTTTCTTTTTTCTTTGAAGGTTCTTGGAACTGTGTGTTCTTAAAAAGTTGTTGTGAATGCTGTGCTTCTCTATGAAAATTAGAAAATTACGTAAACCTAAGAAAAGGTTTTGGATCTGAAAAGCCTCATTTTTCTAAAAAGAGCTTTGTCTGGAGCTGATGTCAGCTTTGACTCAGAATGTTTTAATACTTTGCCCGATCATTTTATCAGCAACTGTCATGGAGATGACAACAATGAAAGCTCGACAAAAAGTTGTTTCTGAAACTTAGATGTAAATATCAATGACAGTCTAACAAGTGGTACATTTGTCCAATCAGATGTAGGAAGACCCCTGTGACAAATGGCTATAGATCAAACAAGAGTCTCAACATGCTAACAACGACAATGCTAGCATGGTACCATGTTCACTCTGTTGGTTTAGTGTCTTGCAAATTAGCAGTTCAGCTGAGGCTGATGGGATTTTGCAGGCGTCATAAACCAAAATAATGGACACATTGAAATATTGACCTGCTGACATGTCAGGGATCATCAAAGTCTAAAGGTTTCATCCTCTGGGGAACATGATGGAATCTGTTCTCCTGTGAGTGCTGTTATGTTGTAAATGTTGACATGTTTGACAGGATAAGGGAAAACTTTGACCTGCTGATGGCCTTACAGGATCACTAAAGTTATTAGAATACATCCTCTGGGGAACATGAGTATCTGTTCATCATCCACTGAATAACTGATATTTCATACTGAACTACAAATGTCAGGGGTTTACCAATGTCAGCAGGAGGCTCTGTGAACTTTCATAACAATTCATCTCAGACATTTTGGTCTGACATTGCAGACAGCACATTTAAAAATACACAACCTCGACTCACCTGTAGGTGTGTCCTGTGATCTCATTGCGCACCATGACACAGTCCACCAGCCATTTAGCCAGGAGTCCAGCGTTATCATGACCCAGCTGCACAGTGGTCAGCTTCCCCAGGTTCTGACACTGAACAAACACACACACACACACACACACACACACACACACACACACACACACACACACACACACACACACACACACACACACACACACACACACACACACACACACACACACACACACACACACACACACACACACACACACACACACAGTGGAGAGAAAAGTATTCTCATTTAATATCATCCTGCAAAATCAGATTACACACACTCTGATTACTGCTGTTGTAAATGTAGAAGTGCTTACTTCCAGAGTGACTATATTTGTCTTTAATTTAGTTAAAGTTAATAGATTTCTCACTTAGTTGAATTTAATTATGTTATTAAGATTTTCCTCACACTCTGTTTAATTCATAGAAAAGAGAATTAGTTTAATTAAATCATTAATTTTCAAGGATACGCTGTGCTGAAGTTTCCACATCTGTCAGATAATATTAACATTTATCTTTAAACCAGTTCTCTTATTTAAAGCAGTGTTAATAAACAACAGAGGGGTGCGAGTGCAGCTGAGTGTTCTGAAAATACAAGCAGGATAACACACACACACTATGACCCAGTCCAAACTAAAGTGAGGCTGACTGCAGGACAATGTTGCCTACAGGGACAACAGGCAAACAGGACAACTGGAACAGAAGCTTTTCAAAGAGACAGAGAGGGGCATGATGGGAAAAAGGGAGCGGGGGGCTTCGTCTAACCTTGAACAAGGTGGAGTTGTGCATGTGAGGCCTGAAAGCAGACTGAGGGAGATGGAGACACTTGTTAAACACAATGGATGGACAATAACAAAGACGGTGTCTCACAACCAAAAACATCATCATCATCATGATCCATCATGCAAACAGAAACAAACAGGAGCACACCAACATGCAGCCGAACGTGCAGTGTGAGGAGGACAGCAGCAGGTCTGTAACCATTCAGACTTTACCATGTGATAACTCACTCACATTGATGTTAAGACTCTAATGATTACATTAAAAGCTCTTCATGGTCTCTCCCTGCTCTATCTCCAACCTATTTATACAGATGCACCGGCTCGTCCTTTGAGATCTGAAGCTGAAGGGGGACACAGTGTTTGCAGTCTGAGCCTCGGAGGCTCTGGAACAATCTGCCTGAGGAAATCAGGTCAGCTGAGTCAGTGATCTCTCTTTTTAAACCATACTTATATATTTGAGAGCCTTCCCTGATCATACAAGAATTTTAATTTTGTAGAAATGTTTTTCTTGTTTTACCTGGTTGATTTTATGACTTGTGTTTTATTTATTTGTTGTTATTTTTATGAAGCTCTTTGAAAGATGGATTTTGAAAAGTGCTCTGTAAATAATGTTTATTATTATGACTGGGAAAACTTTACTCATTACTCCACCAGAGGGGAGTTCATTCTTAATGTTGGAAACAACAGTCCCACAGCTGTTTCAATGATAAGAATGAAACTTTGAATTCAGTAAGGATGAAAGTCCTTAAAGGAATTTGAACATATGGGCAAACTCTGTTTGCTGATGAAGACCATGAGATCAAAAGCTTCTAAATGGACCTTGAGCTGAGACTGTTTTCATTATTGATGAATCTATTAGTTTTATAATTGATCTATCAGAATGTCCATCAGGGTCTAAGCTGACTGTGTCTGCTCTTTGAATGTTTTAATGAGCAACAGTCCCAAACTCATTGATATTCAGTTTATATTGAAATTAAACTATTTTTATTTTAGTAAATGCTTTAAACAGTCTGTTGACAAATTCTCTTTAAAGAAATGTATAGCAGCTCATCTGCAGTGTATGTTGTTATAATTTAAGGATTCATTTTGACCTATATTGTGTTTGCTGGATCCTGATAAACTGGTGCTGTGTTTAAAACCTTTTAAACGGATCCAGTTTAAGATACTTAAAGGTTCTCTGTGGAGTTTTCTTGTAAACCAGCAACACATTGTGTGGATCCTTGAGGTCTAACAAACAGATTGAATCCATTTCCTTCTTTATATAACATTTGTTTTGTTTTTTACATTTTGAAGGCTGCATTTTTTTACTAGCCTGCAGTCATCTTCCTTTGCTGGCACGTTTCATTGGCAGGAATGTGTGTATTGTGTCTCCAGCGAGGACGTGCATGAGCTCTATAGAGGACAAAAACTCCACAGGGAACCTTTAAGCTTCAATGTGTTTAATCTGAGACTTACTATAAAGCTGCAGGTACGATTCAGACTAAGACAGTGATGGAGGACTGGACTCTCTTTATATGAATACATTATTCAGTATTCAGAATGAGAGAGAGAGCTGATCACTGTGGGACCAGACAGGACGATCTTTATCAGTTAGTGTTATGAAAGGAGAATTAGTACATAATATTCTATGAGAGGAATCTCATAAGCAAGCATCTCATATTTGTGTATGTTGTGTAATGACCCTTTAACACATGTAAACAGTGACAGAGGGAGTGTGAGTGAAGATCATGCCCAACACACAAAAACCCAACATCACCCAAACTGCACTCAACCAAACAAGTCCCAGTGAGCGACAGTGAGCTCAGCCAGTGCGAGGTCAAGGGTCACACTACTCACATCGAACGCCATCTCCAGGACGTTCTTGGGGATCTGCATGATGCCCGAGTCCCCCAGCTCCCCTGACACACACACCCAGGGGTTGGAGGTGGTCATGGCGTTGCTCAGCTTCTTGATGGGGATGATGACGACTCTGTACGGGATCACTGCGGGGGGGCAGGAGGGGGGGAGACACGACACGTCAGCAGCAGAACAGAGAAATAAACACTAACATGCTCATTAGACTTAATGTAGGTTATCTAAGTGGGTCGGTTTCATTATGAAATCACAGATTCAGGGCAGACACTCACAGCAGAGAAGAAACAGAATGAGAGATGAGAGGCTGAACACGTCTGCATGTACAGAGTGTGTGAGTTTATCTGAATGAGGCGCTCTCAGATGAATTATACATTGTGTTTTAAATCTTTGATTAAACTGCACATACACACTCATGGTTTATTCACACTAATAACTCAGCCAACCATCGATCCACATCCAGCTCCACCCATCGAGCAGCTGACAGAGGAGAACGAGCGGGAAGAGGAGTTCCTGGTTTCAGATAGTTCTTACATACAGTCAGCAAACATTTTGCTGTGTGCTACCATCTTCTTTAATATCAAAACAATCCAGACTAACACGGATAATAACACAATGCTGATATACAATGATGATGAAAAGCCACAAAAGTGATTTAAGATTAGTCATTGTAAAACTTCTGCCAGCTGTCCGGTGTAGTCATGGAGCAGGATAACGTAACATATGTCCTCCTAAAACCTGAGACAAGTGTGATCAGTAGATACTGAGCTCAGAGATTTTCTTTTCTTTACATAAAAACAAATTAAAAGTGATGAAAAATGTTGTTTTATCTGCTACTTTTTGGCCAAAAACTCACAATGAACAATAATAACAACATGTAAGTATCAGACTGTGTACCACTGAGTTCTTGTGAAACTGGTGAGTAAACTGTTCTAACCACTATTAATGTGACTGCTGAAGTTTGGTGTGATTCTAGACGGAGGTTTGGATTAAACAGAGGTCAGAGGTCACGTGCAGCTGACGGAGAACTCACTGATGGTGGTGAAGACGCTGGTGAAGCAGAAGTAGTCGACGGCGTTGAGAGAGAGCAGGTGGAAGAGGAATTGCTCCTTCTCCTCCTCGCAGCGCAGGAAGGCGTAACGCTTGTACAGCTTCCTGTAGACCGAGCACACCACAGGCTGGGTCAGGTCAGGTTCAAATACAGGAAATCTATCTAATATTTGAATGTATCAGCAGATATTCAAACTCTATCTGCCAGCGTGACACTGAGTTCAAAGTAATGATGTTGATTTGTTACCAGTTCAAGTAACACAGAGAAGACGTGAGCAATGTTTCTGTTTTTGGTGTTGATACTTACCAAACTGTTTGAGAAAACGTCATGATAAAAGAAAAATGTACAGCTATGTGAAACTCCAAATACCTGTAAAGATGTTCTTTATTGAGGCTATGATGGAGGGCAGTACTGATGTGACACCTGGCAGTACACTTCAACCCAAATCTCATTTGTAAAATGGATTTATGTTCTAACTGGAGCTGGGGATTGAACCATCAACCCTGGTATAACCCACTCTTCCTCCTGGGTGGAGGTTCTGAACCTTACTCATTTAATGTCCCACCGGACACTGATGTTTACAATTGCTCCTCAGTGCCATGTGGTTGTTCATGTGTCCTTCTGGGCTGAATAATGTGGACCAATCTCTTAAAGTCTGTGTAAAGTAAGAATAAATATGTGTTCTGAATTCATCAGACCAAAGAAGAAAGTGTTATTAACCACCCAGCCAAATTTGAGCTTTGTGGTGTGTGTGTTCACACACTCCACCTGCAGAAAGTGGCAGTGGTGAGCACAGCTTGCGGAAACACAAAGAGACAAAGAAGACGTCATACTTGAAAGTTAGAGGAGGGTTAGGAGGGTTAGATGCATGCGTGCACGTACATCCATAATTAGTTAGGAGCTGAAATGTGACAGAGTTGCATAAGTAGAGGTAAAATGAATGGTTCAAAAACTCTGCAATCGTGGCTCCAAATGGGAAACATGAGAAGAAGAGTGTGGATCAAGAGTAGCCTGATGGTGGAACTCAGAGAGCTGTACATTTTCTGAGGTGGTACGTGGTGTAAAAAGTTTGAGAGACACTGATTAATCTGAAGTCTTTTCAAACAGCATGTTTTAAACAGTTGGTCTACACTGACATGTAATGATATCAGTACAGCTGCATCTCAGAGGAGAACATGGGAATCAATCTCACCTATCAAAAGCACATGAATAAATGTGTGTGTGTGTGTGTGTGTGTGTGAGAGAGAGAGTTTAGTTGATCACACGAATGCTCACTTGGTTAAGGCTTGTCGGGACAGCAGCTGTTTGAGGTGCTGAGAGAGCACCTTCTTCTCCAGGGACAGACGGATCCAGGCTCTGGCTCGGCCCACATCTGTCTTTATCTCTGACATGCTCTGGATGTGCCTGAGGAGACACACGGAGACAGATGGATGAAGCTCCATACAAACAGACACACTGGGAAAGAATATCCACCCTCATCACTCTGCTGTTCAGTGACTCACAGGAGTGATGAACTACTGTTACTTCAGTGTCCCCACTTTCTATATGTTATCTGTATGTTATCTGTATGTTATGTACTGTATACACACAACAGTTATTTCACTGTCTGTTCTGGAAGAGGAGTTCCTCCTCTGTTTATTGTCTTAAAATGTTTTTTTTGTTTTATGATGATTTTAAGCTCCATACACAAAACTGATTCCTTTATTTCCCAGAATGCCTTTCAATAACAGCTAGGGAAGCAGCTTTTTCAGGTCAGACATCAGAACAGCCGGTCAAATGATGCACACAGGCATTGCTTTAGGTACTGGTATTGTTGTCTGACTTCATCTTTAGAAACAGATATCAGCATATGAATGCAGAATCTGCAGGCAAGGTTTGGTTTCCGTTTGTAGGAGTAATATTGACCAATCATGTTTGAGCAGGCTGTGGTTGCATGAAGGTAAACATTCAGGGCAGAATGCTTTGACTGAAATGTAATCTCAGAATCCATCGGCTATCATCTGATGAAAATCTAGCTTCTGGTGGCAACGCAAATCTTTTGGGCTTCTGATGTAGCGAACAGATATCCAGAACACTAATAACGGATATCTTCCTCTGCAGTCTGATTAGCATCTTCAAATGTGAGAATGTTGTGAAAGACACATTTCTGCTAATTTCTATAAACAGATATCTGAATATGAAGGCAGATAGCTTTAAAAATAACTAATAAAAAGCTTAAATATCATTAGATAATAGTTGAGTGGGCTGAACATGGCCCCACACCCTACTGGCCCAAAACAGAAGCCTGAAAATATCTAGTAATTTCTCTGATTATAAGTTCAGTCCTCTAACCAGCAGTGTTTCCACTGCCAACCTAATGAGACATGTTGCCACCACTCGAGGACAGCCGCACGTACCTCATATCCTGTATGAGCGACACACGAGGAGACGGCATCGATATGGAACAGTCAGACTTCCTCCTCTCAGGAACATGTGACTCTGTTGAGGTTGAAATACAGGATATGATGGCTTGTTATACTCAGAAATGTGTGTCAGAGTATGCAGGACAGACTGTGTATATATATATATATATATATATATATATATATATATATATATGTGTGTGTGTGTTACCTGGTGACTCTGCCTGCTGCTGCTCCAGCTTCTCCTCTCTGGCCTGGTAGTGCAGCAAGTGGGACCACAGCGCCGACTTCCCCTGAGAGGTCAGAGAAGTGTGTGTCAGAGAGTGTGTCATCCAGTATGGTCATTAATACTTGATGAACCCCACAGTGTTTATATCATAGACTGAATATAAAAATGGACGACATATGGCTGCTGCTATTTTGTGCTGGTAACATACATCACTTGTGTGCTTGTGTGTGTGTGTGTGTGTGTGCACTGACCTGTTTGACCTGCAGCCCGTGGCTCCAGATCCTCTCCAGCAGGTCACACAGGCTGGCGATCAGAGTGTTCTCCTCCAGCCCGGTGATGTTGGCCTCGCCGTGACCCAGCTCCACCGCCTCCCGACCCATCTTCTCCACCAGCATACGCTTGGTCTGAACACACACACACACACACACACACACACACACACACACACACACACACACACACACACACACACACACACACACACACACACACACACACACACACACACACACACACACACACACACACACACACACACACACACATCTTTCAGGTCCTGGGTTGGCTAGTGAGTTCTGTTATAAAAATTAGGTTTATACTGTGTTTCAGATGTTTTAAATCATGCAATGTGTACGTGAGTTCCTATTTCTTACATGTTCTGTTTTCACTTCTTTAATATGACTTTGTTGCTAAGGCTGGCAGGGTGAGGTAAGGTTCAGGTTAATGTATAAATAGAGGAAAGTCCAGAACAGAACGAGAGTCAGAGACAGGTCAGAGAGGTGACATTTAGATTGGGGATATGCTTACTACTGATTAAGGGAACTAAGAAAAACATTTAGATGCCATATATGCAAATTGTCTGTTAACAATTTGCAGGGTTTAAGACAGCCCATTATCGAGTGTATAAGAACCAACTGTTAGAGCTCCACAGGGAGCCTTTTTCTCTATAACCCCTCCTGTGTGTTGCACTGTTAAAACGCTCCTTCTTGTACAAGAATAATAAATTCAACTTAAACTTTGATGCTTCGAATCCAGTCTTCTTTATTGAAGGGTCACTCTAAGAAATTCTTATGACAAGTTCAACAGGAATTATTATTTTTATTTTTCATTATTGATGAAGAATGTTAGATGTTGGATGTTTCACCTTCATGCGACACTCTTTGAGCAGCCCCTCCACAAACTTCCAGTTGGTCTGGGCGATGACGGCGGGAGACAGATCCGACAGTTTGGGCTGTCGCAGGTTCTTCCCCAGGCTGCGGGCCTCCTGCATGTACTTCTGAACATCAAACAGACACAGTCAGTGAGTCTGATCTGAACAATACAGTAATGAAGAGTGTCTTTTTTATTTAACATCATGTTAACTCCTGCTGCGAGTTAACATGATGTGTTGACACGGATAGACTGATTTCATTTCAAACAGCTGTGTCTGTTTACCTGCTCTCATCATAAATACCACAAATGATGCTGCAAACTGACAAAAACGGACACGTACGCCGCCCAGCAATCATTGTCTTATTGAGGAACAAAACTGTGTTTTCACTGTCATCATGATAAACTGCTCGCAGTTTAAGAGCATCATTGTTATCGTGAATATAGCTTTTGATTTTCTTTAAGCAGGAAGCTTCAAAGTGAACACTTCAAAGGATTTATGTGAGTTAGGAGGAAAGGATGTGACAAAGCAGAGGAGTGAAGCTAAGAAGAAAAGTGAATGAGCAAGAAGCAACTGTAGATCTAGGACTGAGTGACTGACCTTAGAAACCGGAAGCATATGCAGAAAACCCGGGTAATTTATGCTAGGAATTCACAATTTTTGGGCATCATGCACCACTGAGCAGAATCTATAAGAATGCTATGAAGAACACTGTTTCCAGTTTTTCTTATACATCCATGACAAAAAGGGTTTGACAGGAAAACATTCATGTAATCTGATCTCACTGATATCAGCCTGGACTGTCACTGTTAACACAAACAGAACATCCCACTGCTGCTGCTTCACGCTGAGTGTTCAACTATTAAACACACTTAAGGATTATAACATTAAGCTTAGCCCTATAAACAGGTAGGAACCCTGGGTAAGAGTGGAGGGTGAAGGGTGGAGGTGGGGGTGGGGGTCCACAGCACAGGCAGCTCCTCCACATACCAGACAAGATGCAGAGGCAGACTTTTTAGGCGGTTTGATAGGCGGAGGGGACGCATTGTCCCACTCCCAAAATGCCATGGAGTTCTGCAGGATCAGACAGCCCTCCACCTGCTGAGGCGGAGGAGGAGGAGGAGGAGGAAGAGGGGTACGACCCAACCCCCGACCAACCGACACACGAGTGAGCAGATGGGAGAGGACAGGAACAAAAGAGAAGGATGGAAAAGAAAACAGAAGGCAGCATGCACATGAAAAAGAAACAAAAAAAACTCAAACAGCAACCAGGAATTCAGTTAGAGAACAGAAACAGAAAGATGACGCCATGACACACACACAGAAAATAAAGACATACAGCGGAGGGGAGGAGCATTCAGAGGACATGTTATGGGTGGATTTCTACCTCTTTCAGGTCGTTGTCCAGCTGCAGATGCTCTGTTTGTTGTCGGTGACGGTCTTTCCTCCGCTGAGCTGTCGCCGTCCTGTGAGACCACCTGCAGGTAAAACACTGTGTCTTTAGACTACTTTAAAAGATTTGAATGACTGTCTTCCTATGAGTGTAGGAGATGAAAGTACTGAGCTTTAGTCAGGACAACCTTAGCCTAGCTTAGCATAAAGAGAGGAGGCAGGGGAAGGAGCGAGGAGCATGGACTCACTTGTTGTTGGTCGGCCCCGTGTTGAGCACGTCGGCCTGCAGTTTGGGGAAGAATCCCTGCTCGTATTTGCCCTGACCGATCTTCATGTCCAGCAGGTGTGGGTGGATGGCGGTGTGGTCGATCTTCATCAGCCGCTGCTCGATGGCCTGAGCTGTGGGTGAGACAGAATCCACCTCAGACACAGAGCAGGTAACACACACATCTCAGTTTTACTGCATATGTTTAGTTTTCATAATCATAGAAAGTCAATGCACAGAAAAACATAAAGTATAATCTTATTCTGGGTCAGTTCTCTCTCTCTCTCTCTCTCTCTCTCTCTCTCTCTCTATGTTAAACTTGTTTTGTGTGTGACTGAACTCAGACAGGAGCTTACAGTATTAATCTCAGTTTTGGAGCGAGCAGTGAGTGGAGGCACTGGAGTATGTCGCCACAGGGGAAGGCAGGTGGAGGGAAAGGCTGCCTATTGTCTGGGTAATTGGGTACCTGCATGCCCCATCGCCCCCAAATGTGCTCACGCTCAGCAATTAAAGCTTTACATGACTCAGCCCATTAGCAACAAACAGTTTGGGTCACAGACAGACGACATGCATCAAAAAACAAAAGCAACAACTGAAACGATCACTCGTATAGAAGAAGATAATGATCTGAAGTATGACTCGCTGCAAAACTGAGAAGATTGAGCCAAACTGAAAGTTGATGTAATCACTGTTCTGTCATATGAAGCTAACAGCTGTCATGTTCTGAATCATCATAATATCTCTCTCATATATCAGACCAAAACTCAACATGCAGCTGTTGCAGGAAAAAAACAGATTCTGCAGTTTTTGTGTTGGGTTGATTGGTTGACTACGTCTAATGTGATAGTGATGAGCCCACAGAGGTGCTAAAACAACTTAGATAGCATTGTACATTGTACATACATACACACAGATGTTTTCAGAGGCAAACATCTGTACTACTGCCTGGCTCCAGTAAGCTACTAGCTGGTGGAGCATTTAGCCACTAAAGAGCCAGACATTTTTCTCAGGAGTTAGTGGAGACCAAACCCAAGCTAAAAAGATTTTGTACATTTGACTTCTGTTCAGAAGACTGGACTAAAACGATACTGTACCAGACAAATGTAGTAAGATAAAGAATATCAGCACCATAAGAAAACAGAGGCTTCTTACCCATGTTAGTATTTTTTTGACCTTTTAGATTTCATTTTTTATGCTAATTAATATTCATATCTATATACATAGATCAGTCCAATCAGTCATTACATTATGACCACCTGCTTAATATTGTGTAAGTTCTCCTTTTCCTGCTCAAACAGCCCTGACCTTTCGAGGCATGGACTCCACTAGACCTCTGAAGGTGTGCTGTGGTATCTGGCACCAAGACTGACCTGACCTGACTGCTCTGCTGTTACACAGCCCCATGCACAACAAACTGCAATGTGCTATGTTGTCATCAGAACCAGTGTTAGATACTCTGTCAGATACGTCAGTGTACAGTTTTTAATATGTCGTGCCCTGTCATGTAGCCATCACACTTTGTTATCTTACATATTATTTTAAATGTTTGCTGCAGTCATTACTAAACAACATTTGTGATCAGATGTGACGTCAGATATGTCGACCATGTCCCATATTTCCTCTTCAGTCTGAACACAGGCCATATGTTAACAAAACTAATGCTAGTTTAGTGGGTGTAAATATTTATGAACAATAAACAGTTCAGTCACATCTAATTTCTGCCTAGCAACTATTTTTATGTGGTGCGACCTCTTTTAATTTAGTGATGATTCAATTTCCACTTTTAATAAACACTCATGTCATAAACCAGGCTGAGTTTAAATCTGCAGCAGCTGTGCACTGTTCTTAACACATGGTACACACACACTTTCCCATCTGGTCCTTCATTTTTAAATACACAAGCAAACCTGCAACCGTTCTATCTTTTACAGTTTATGAACATGAGTAAACCAAACAGACTCATTCCCTGTTGGCCTCCAACAGTCTGAGTGTGACCTCGTGCCTCACACTGCACACTCAGCACCAATTAAAGGCTAATCAAAGGGAAAGCCGAGCAGCACTAATTGAGAAAATAAGGACAAAAGGAAAGAACTGAGCAAAGCAGTCAGAGGGCGTCAGAGACTGTGTGCTTGTGCTAATGTTGGAGAGAGAGTGATGGAGTGTTTGCTGTGTTGGGATGTAGAGAAATGAGAAGTGGGCTTTTCTGGTCACCGGGGAGAGCTGAGCGGCTTCCAGACGATAAATGAGAGACGAGGGGGGAGGAGAAGTGGAGGAAAAGCCAGAGAGATGGATGCAGAGTGTTTATGTGTGTTTTTAAATTGCATGGTGTGCTGCAATCCTGTTTGACCTCAGCTAATGGAGACTTGGTATGCTTTGAAGGACGGACACACGTGCACAGCATGCTGATCAATGAGCTTCTGTCCTGCTGCCAATTAAAACCACTGCCCTTCTGCTGTGGATAAGCCTCTTCAAGCGTTTTGGTTCCCATTTTAATCATGTTTCCTGTGAAGTAAACAACACTTTTGAGCACTCACGCCTCTCCCTGCTGAGCTTACCGGACTCCTTGAGGATGGAACACCTCTGGTAGCTGGAAGATCGGAGGCTGGGAGCGCGGACGTTGTAGAGGCGGGCCTTGTCGATGCGAGAGTCAAAGACGCGGAGCAGCGGCTCTTTGTCCTCCCACTGGGACATGATCTTGTTGTCGATGAAGGTGGCGAACATCTGAGTCTCAATGAAGTGGGAGAGGAAGGGCAGGTAGGGCTCGGGCTGGTCGGACAGGAACGAGGCCTGGAGCAAACACGAGCACGGAGATACAGAAATATATACATTTTTTAATATCAGCCAGAGGTGCACTGAGCACTGATTTACTCACTTGTGTGATTTTAATGCAAATGCAACATTTTCTGCTGCTTTAACTGAACTGCTGGAAACTTACGTGAAGCAGAAACAGAAGCTGAGCTTTTCATCTCCATTACAGATAAATCTAAAAACACTAGCACTGCATTTTTGTGTGGATGGTGAAGTTAACTCCCTGTTCCCTCAAATTTCTTGTGACTCGCTTGAAATGTCGATATATGTAGTTGCAAGGTAATGGATGGATGGATGGATGGATGGATGTTGTTCAGCTCCAAACTGACACAATGTCAAAGAACCAGCAAATGTCTCTACATCAGCGCGTAGCCACAAAGAACAGAAAAGCTGAGTGGATTTTTGATAGAACTGTTCAAGTTCGATGATGATCGATAACATTAACGACTGTCCGTAAAATTAAAATTTGAACGCTGTGAGTTTTGACGTGTTAAATATCGATTTGCTGTTAGTTAGACGTGTCTTGAAGGTAGCGATACAGCTACATGTGAAAAAGAAGAAGTCAAACTGCAGGAACTCATTTGCTTACTAACGTTATAACTTTGATTAGCAGCTCAGCTAGCAGGCGGAGAGAGCTATAGTCCATTTAAAGCAGGTTTGTTTGTTGAGTTGAAAATGAGTATTAAAGTAATATATAATTGAGTATGAAAAATGTGGTTACAAGCAAATATTAATTTGACAGACACAGTGCAGAAAAACTATTTAGTAAACAGGAAGAGCAATGCACTATTTCCTGCTTCTTCAGATGTTTGGTGACAGAAACAGAAAAATATGAAAATGAGACAAACTAAACTGATCTGGATCAAAACACAGTATAGATGATCACAAGTCTGTTTGCTAATTTAGTGTGGAGATCTTCATAAAAACAACCTGAAAACGTGCATATCCATACGATATTATAACCTGATAAAAACTGTAATAATGTAATAATATACTGCTCAAAAGCTCAATTTCAAAATAAAGTCCTGTCCTGAATTAAATCAAATACCTGTTTGAGAATAAATGGTACAAATTTTAATCTATTCGTAACAGCAGACTTGTTTTCAGTAGATGGCATTTACACAATTCACCAGGGAACATTTGCCTGTAGTATGCAAACACTGTCATTTACAATCCCTACAGTGCAGCTCCTAATTCATCACGCAGCACATATGCTGTCAAACTGAATTTGTTTTCCAGTGTTACACGCATACACACACGCGCGCACACACAATCCAATTTCACCCTCATAGAATAATTCAGATGTTCTCTCTCTGGCACAGAGTGTCTCTCTGGACTAAAGTAGACACCTCGTCTAGAAAGAATGTTTGTGTGTTTGTGAATGTTTAGTCACCTTGTCAAAGTTGTGCATCTGCTCCCTGTTCGTGAGCCAGGACTCCAAGTCCGGGGCGCTTTGGATGACAAAGGCCTCGTAGTCTGCAAACATGGTGGTGAAGCGGCTGGCGAACACCTCCCTCAGCTGGACGTTCAGCTTGGCGTTCTTTAGCTCCTCCTCCTCAGCTGCTGTCCGGCCCCCTTGCCCCTCAGTGCTCTGAGCTTTGACTCCGGCTCTCAGGGCGTCCACGCGGGCCACCGTCACCCCGGTGCGCTTGGTCAGAGCCTGCAGTCTCTCCAGAGTGGCGTTCCCCTGCAGCAGCTCCAGCACGGCCAGCTCCTCCCCCGCCAGGTTGCCGTTACGCCCGTCGTCCTCGAGCTGCCGGAGAGCAACGTTCTTGCGCTCTCTGCCAGGGGTGGAGGGGGCACTGCCGGGACTGGTGCGGGTCCGTGGTGGGGCGCCTGTGTTGGCAGCAATTCCAAAGCTAAGCAGCACCTCGCTGAGCTCCTGGACGAACTCGGTCTTGTTGGGGAAGTGGGGAAAGTCCTCGGGAAGCTCGATGTAGTGGTTGTCAATGTCCACAAAACACAGGTTGGCCTGGGACAGGAAACAGATATTAGAACATGAATAATCGTAAAACTGTTCATATCTCTACAACACAGACAGAAGATGACAGTGTCAGCAGAGACAGGTGTAGGTGAGACAGGTATTATCAGGAAGCATATTGAGGACAGATTTTAGGTGTGATGGGGGTTGGTAGATGTAGAGTACGGAGAATGTAGGTCAGTGTGTGATTGATAATAATGCACTGTGGGAGATCAACCTAAATCTGACATAATGGAGTTATCATCGCGCCCGCATATGGGATTAAAGCAAAACCTCTGATAATACTACAGCCATACTAAACCACTCAAAACCAGGAGTGATCGAGGATCTCCAGATTGGAATTTAGAGGTCAGACCCCAGTTTGTGTGGCGTGTTCATGAGTTGGTGGAATCTACAACATCCAAACATGGACTGCCAAATATTATCAGAAGAGTGGAGCTGAAAAACAAATTAATAACAATAACAACTCTGTTCCACTGGTGAGGATGAACAAAGAGTTCCAGCTGTGCTATGAGAGCAGCTCCTTTTTCAATTCAAATCATAGAAAGCATGCGACACAGCTGGAACATCTGGAACATTACTATAACAAAGTGAAGATGAGGAATTCATTGTTCTGTTATGATAACACTGTCTTCTTTGTTAGTTCTTGATGGAAACATGGAAACAATGCTGCAAGTTTCTTGTCTGTCTGATTGTCTGACTGCTCGAGCTTGTTGCCTCAGTGGATCTATTTTAAGTGATCTGAGCACTGTAGTTCTGCATTTAAACATGTTGAACACAGACAGTAACGTCATCCACACCACACAAGTATTTGTTGTTCACCAAAAGTTCTCAAATCATGACTTTCTACCTCCATCCACTCAAACGGTGTGAATTCTGTTGGATGCACAGGATCTCTCTCTCAGTTCAAGGTCTTCCTCCACTGAGTCTGTGTTTTTCTCTCAGTGATACAAACACAAGCTCTCACAGATGTGAGGTTGTTCACAGATTTTAAAAAAACAACAAAAAACACTAACTCTAAAAGATCGAGCAAACTCTGCATCTTGCAAACATTTTCATCTCCACAAAGGTTGCCCTAGTTTGGGTACAAAGCCCACTGTCTGCATTGCAAACGTAGCTGATGTCATCATTTGACATCTGGTGAAAAGAAGAAGACCTGAATTGAAGTACAGGGTTCAAAAAGGCAAACCATGTCTGGCATTTATTCCACATCATCTCCTCTCTGCTTTGCTTTCAGCCCATTTCTAGGGCAGCGTCACTTCAAAAGGAGCGTTCTGAAACACAGAGACTCGCCGACAGGCAGATGGGCTCGTGGATGCTCCGCAGCAGCATCCTGTGCTGGCTGGGATCATTAGCATCCGTATGGAATGTGCCGGATTAACGAGCACTGGGAGTCGGGGGTTGTTCACAGAGCCGGAAGCCGGCGAGCCTGGATGTTCCGCTTTGTTAGGCCTTATCGCACTTCACCACATGAATTCACACACACACATTAAGTGGAACTGTGCACTGGGCTAAATACTGGTTTGAATCCAGAACACATTCACCTCCTCACTGTGTGACAAGAACAAGAAGAATACAGAGTCTACCTCACACTCACTTTGCCTTGAGGAGAATTTGTAGATGAATAATAGGTAATTCCCTGTCCTATAGTGTGTGTGTGTGTGTGTGTGTGTGTGTGTGTGTGGTTTACAACAGACAGGTGTTTTTTTGCAATTTCCTGTCTGTCTGAACAGGAGCCTGGTTGTCTGCCTGTGTGTGTGTATGTGTGTGTGGCCTTGGACAATGTATTGTCAGCAGTAATGAGCATTGACCACAATCTGCTGCGACTTGTGCGCACACGCGCACGCACACACACACAAGTATTACACACTTCGAGTTCAGCAGTCTTACTGTAAAACCTGGATTCATGTTAAAGACCTTTCACAGTTGCATTTCGTAGCCCTGGGCTAACCTGAACCCCAGAGAAAGCTCTGGGGTAACGACCTTGTTTCAAACGTGCATTAATCCAAGGCTAAAATCAGGTCACGATACACACACGATATAAAAACCTGAATAAATGAGTGTAGGATAGAAAAATGTTGATGTTTCCACGTAGATAGGAGGAGTACAACCTCTACAGTCACCAGATCTCAATTAAACTATGGGACATTCTGGAGCAAACTAGAATCCATTTGAGGTGTCTACCTCCCCTGCTTGTTTTGACAAGAGGCTCGATGATATGGCTTCCTGTTATTTGGAGGAAATTAGTTACCCCTCATCTGACTCAAGATGTAAAATTGTTCCCTTAACTGATTAGAATAGAAAGCAAAGTGAAACAGTTGTTAGAGCAGATAGTTAAAAGGTGAAAATCACTAATCAGGTTTTATATTTAGATTATCTAAAATGACTTTGAACTTTGAGAGGACATTTCCCAAAGTGTACATAATTTGTTTTTATAATATTCTTCTGACATTTTCTGATGATACACACTCTACCAGGTGAGCTACTGGGGCACCCCCATAGTGGACGTTTTGACGTGTCAAACACACACTTAACCACACACGGACTTTCTGTGTACCTCCTGAGGAAGCTCCAGTTTGGAGCGGTCGGTGCCCTCTTTGGACTGCAGGCCCATCAGGTAGGGAACAGGAGCGTCCAGGAAGTGGAGGAGAGAGGCGGGTAGGATGGGAACATAGACGTGCTGCCACTGGAAGGGAAACAGCAGGGTGGTGATGCCCTCGGCCACCGTCATCAACCGCTGGTAGTCTGAGAGAAAAAAAAAGAAACACGATAACGTGAGGCAGTAGATGTAAAAGACGTCCTTTCTTCATGTGGCTTCAGCTTGTAGGTGGGAGGAACACAAATCTGATAACACATGTAGACAAGATGCACTGCGCCTGAGGAGCTCTTTAATTAAAAGGTCAGAATGTTTAATGCAACGCAAACGAGATATCAGTCTGACTGTATCAGAGTTAAAGTGTTACACTGTTCAAATATAAAGGTCATGAGTAAAACAGGTGAGCAATGATACAAAGCTGCACAGTAATGAGTCTGATGAGTAAAGATCTTAAAGGCACATTTTATATTTAATTCCATGTTTTGTGTGTATCACAAATTCTCACAACAATAAACTACTGCAATAAACCATACAATAAACTGCAGTTCTCAGACAACAAATCGTGCATTTGTTAGGGACTATTTTGAGCAGCGGATTAATCCACATTTGTTGCTTTAGTGAGTATTTGTGGCAGCAGGACTGTGTCTAAATAAACTCCAGTGTGTGTGTGTGTGTGTGTGTGTGTGTGTGTTCATGGTAATAATGGAACATGTCACCCAGTGCAACAGTGTGACTCTCAAACTGAGACAAAGAGATCAGATTCAGATTATTGCTGTTACATTGTATATGAAAATAATCAGTGATGTGTTTTCAATGAACTCTTCATCCTCTCACACTGCCTCGAGGAAGATTCAGAGCTTTATGAAATACATACAGTATATGAGTGTATTGATGTGCAAGAGAGACTTTAATCAAGTGATTCAAATTGAATCTGAGAGTGTGTTAGGGTTAAGGACAAGAGGAATTACATTCTGATGGATTCTTTTCAGTCACATTTTCACGTGTGTGAGTGTGTGTGTGTCGTCTGAGAGTATTGCCTCTGCTTCTCCCTTAAAAAGATTAAGGCCAGTGGATCCAGCTTGGCTTTAGTATTGAGTTCAGCAGCAGTTTCATCAGATGTTATTATGACGGTCAGAGTGAAAAGCCTGCACGATCTCCAGGAAAATAAAAAAAACATAACAGAGTTAGATCAATTTATAAATCAGCCGCCCTCTTCTTCTGTGCCGCCACCCCCTTTGTCATTTCCTTTCCATCTGGTTCAGTCAGTGCCCTCCTGTCTGTCTCTATGTGCACATATGGAATGTATGCACTTTCATTGAGAATGCATGAAGCTCTTCAGCGCCTTAACCACAGAGCACACTGATTCATATTCAATAAGAGAAACTCGACAAGGAGCAGTCCAATAAATCACTCGTTCTTTTCCCTCCATGTGTTTGAAGAAGTGACACAAAGGTGTGTGTGTGTAAATTGATTAACTCCATTATGCATATTTGCAGGATGCACCTGCAGTCATTAGATTCAACAAGTCAACAAGTCATTAGGCTCATTGCTGGAGAGATGAATGATGGTAATTTATTCTATTTGTCATCTGGAGGCCATTGAGTAACGGGGAGGATGACAGGCAAACAGGCATGCTGTGACAGGAAAATAGAAAGTGTGTGTGTGTGCGTGTGTGTTACATTTAACAGCATCGCTTTGTTCTTTGCCATTCCAGGATACTTTCTCACAGTCTTCACATTTGCAGAACTGAAATTCTTTGTGCACCGTGTTTTGTAGCAACTTGTTTCAGATGTGATGTAACACTTCTGTGTTCACTCATTCAAAAGATTCAACCCGCTGCCAAGTCAGTTCATTTCTAAATGGTGAAATCTCACCTAATGATCATGACTTAACATTCACAGAAGAACTGTACCTGAATAAAGTCTCTTTACAGTGCTATGGGAGCATGATGACTTGTACTGAGATGAGTTAACTTGTACAGTGCTTGTTAGCAGCCACACAACCACACACTTTCACCCGCACTGTAGCAGAGAAGCAGAGTCTGAATAATGGATGAAGAGAAACCAACAAAGAATTTATGACTCGACTGAGGAAAACCATTGTGAATGTAAAACGACACAGTGAATTTAGGGTTTAACACATTGGCAAGACAAAGTACTGATTTGTCACTCACATACATGTATATCTGTGGTACAGTTACATTAAACACCGTACCCTATTTTCTCTTTCTTTCTTTTTCTTTGTTCAATAGACCAGACTTTCCTTCTGCGTCACAACTTTAGCCCAGACTAGTGTTAGCAAACATTAGCATGCTAACATGCTAAACTAAAAAAAAACAAAAAAACATGTAAAACATTATACCTGCTATATATCAGCATGTTAGAATTCTGGTGTTAGCATTTAGCTAATGTGGCTGTAGCTCAAAATACTGCTGTTTCATTTGGACCACAATATTTTACATCTATACCACACAAAAAGAAGATAGGCCCGTCAGAACCTCCCACCTCTGTCTCTCAGTGTCTATATTGTATATTAAAGTCTGTATTTGTTTTCTCTCAAGTCTGAACAGGTTCTCCTACACACACACACACACACACACACACTCTGTGGGAAACACAGCGAGGGAGTCTGACTGAAGCACTCCCATGTTACTTTTCATGTTACAGCAAATGCTGTCCTACTTGTTCCCCTTCCTGCTCACATCACCCCAAGATAAGTTTAGCCTTGTTGTCTCAGTTGGCTTCATTAACACATTCGCTGTTATAATCCAACATGTCTTGAAAAGTGCTTCTCCTGAGCAATATTCTTTTACACCTCATAAATGTCCGTTCCTTACACTGAAACACATCAAAGCTCACGCAGCCAGGCCTCACAAGGAACTAAACGATGATGAGGAAGGAATCTAACACAGAGTGACTTTATTTCCTTGTCTTGCTAGAGTTGAATTAATTCATTATTTTTTGTCACACATTAGAAATAGCTACAGGTACTCCACTGAATAGGGCTGAATCATCTCTGAGAAAATTTGCAGCATTGCCAAAGAAACTTCCTTTAAAATCTGACAAGCGTAAGCGCCTGTGATACATGAGCAAGCATGTAATCGTTTTAAAAGAAACAAATCTGATATGACAAAGCGTAGCGCTGCAGAAAGCCCCGGCAAGAGACAACCGGGCGTAAGGATGCTGAAAAACAGGACGAGACATGTCATTGTGAAACTGTAACAGTGCATCAGGGACTGATAAACACAGCCAGCTCAGTCTCACAAGGGAAGAAGACAGTTGTCTGTGGTAAACAGCTGACATTAGGTATCTTCACATGCACAGATGATAGACTTTAGTCTCAGCTGCACCCTGATAATGTGATATAATAAAAGTCAGAAAACTACTGTCTGGAGGGAAGATCAGCGAAATGAAAGAGGCTTAGAAAAAACATCTCATTGTATGACAAACGCAAGAAACAAGCTGAGAAGGGAATAATAATTCTGTGTGAGACCTTGGTGAAATACGAGTCAGCTGACACACACAGAACACCAAAATGGTGGAAAGCAAATTAAACAGCCTAGAAAATCAATTAAATCAAACAGAGCCTTGACATTGGAACTGAAGTCATGGTGAGCATGTGACAGAGGAGATACGTTATGAGCGCGTCTTCAGTGTGACTGCCATGACCATTTGAGGATCTTACAGGGTTAGTTCACACAGTTCCAATGACCACCATCTCTATCAGTGGATTTCCTGGGGGGGAACCTTGCATATGTTGCTAGAAAAGCCTCTACTCTTTCAGATCCTGGAACTCTTTGCCCCCATTCACACACAAGAGCACGTGAGTGCTCAGCATGGTCTACACACTGAACTGTGTGAAATTTCCCCTGTGCTCTTGTGCCCGCTCTCTACAACAATTCTACTCATACTCGTCTGCACAGCACGTGTTTTGTTGCTATCTGCTACGTTTCCTTGTTCTTAACTGATTCGCAAAACGTTGGCTAAGTTGTTGTCGATGTGTGTTGATAAGATGGGAAGTTAGCCTGATGAGGCATGCACGTTTGCCTAGCTGCAGACCACAATGCTTCAAATTTTGAGCAGCTCTCTCTGGGTTCGCCACCAGCCACAGTTACGTAGTGTGTGTAGGTTTGTGTATGGTTTGATGCAGCTTCCATCAGTTGCCTCTGTGTACAGACTGGCTGCCAGGACTGTAAATTAACTTCACTGATTTACCCCCACCCACTGTGCCCCATGATTGGACGAGACACCCACTTATCCCTAGCTGTCACAGCCAATAAGTGTGTAGGGGCTGAGGGTGTCTAATGACGCCTCTACCTGTCATGGTGTAATTTGCTTGTTGATTGATCAGGAGGAGCGTGGGAACATATGGTGGGGCAGCATCTCATTAACATCCAGGGACCGTTCTCAATCTTTCCCCTGAATTGAACCTTTCCATCACCTGCCTGCAGCCAAATGACACTCAGTGCAGGTTTCCCTCCTCATTACAAAGAAATTAAGGCTCGCTTGGACGGACGTGTCACACAGTCAGAGCTCTGGATGAATGCATACGCTGGTTCCTGAAGAAAAATGATGAGGACCTGAACAAAACAGGGATGTTCTTCACGAGAGTGAGGTCTGGTTTTAATAATGTCCCTCCAGGAGCGATTGACTTTGAGTCTGACAGTGATGAATAAAACACTGAGACCCATTTTTCATCAAAGCATGATGGGATGAGGGAGGAGCATGCCTTTTTCCTGCTCCATTGAGACGGCTTTGGTTAACATTTTTAACACTACTGTGACTCACATATCCATAAATTTAGCAGATATACAGTCCTAATTCATGACATGTCTGACCTGATTTTTACATGGTGATCTGTGCTCATAGCTGTGGGCGTTTTCTTTCTTTCTTATCTGTATTTAAGTTTGGGGAAAGTGATGCTAACCATTTCCCCCTACTTTCAGTGTTTATGCTAAGTTAGGCTAACCATACCTTAACTAATTTTAGTCAGTGTTTATTTATATAACCCTGTATCACAAATCACAGAGTGGCTTCATGTCTCACACTCAGAATCATGTCTTCACCCGATCACACACTGGTATTCAGCGTATTTACCAAAATGTTGGATTACTTCTGTTTGCAATCTTTACTGTTGCTGCTGCTGTAAACATGAAACAACAAGACATCACTGATGATGTGCCTGAAGATTTATTCCAGAAGAAATTTCACTGCTAAAAACAGGTATTTCTTTCTGTTAGTGCTGAATTGTTTTTCTGGTTTCACCAAAGATGATTTATAGCAGAAGAACTAAAGCTTCTATAACTTTCTCAACTGTCTCTAGTACACACAAACTGTTTCATCCAGTCACACAACATTCACAACACTTCCAAACAAGGTTTGGTGATGGGGGAAAAAGAGACACGAAGCGTATACCCCTTTATGTCATTGGTGGAATTTGCTATGTGGTATCTTCTTTCACTGAAAATCTGCAGTGCAGTAGAGAGCAATAGAGTCAGCCAATCAGGTTACAGTGTCTAATACCCAACCTATTTGGTGTCATACAGCTCCAGCGACACAATGACATGTGAAGACTAATGACACAACCCCAATGCTCCGGGTGGATGAAACCATGAAAACACTCTTTAGAAGTCTTTGGTAGTAGCAAAGGAAAGGTGTTCTGCAGACTGAAAACACTGATGTTAACTCAGCTGTCCAGTCTGTGAAAGACAACATTTTACTTGTTGTCAGTCTGCTGCTGAACGCGCTGCTGCATTAAAGCATCACAGTGACTCTGTGTGTTCACACCAGAGGAGGTGTGGAGTCATGGTCAGAACAGACGTGACTCCAAGGTTTCTCTGATCAAAAAGAAAAGCACAGTTTAAAAAGATGTCAGCACATACTGTACTGTGGCCACCGAGCCTGAATGTGGTGGTCTCGTAGGTAGGTGTGGGTGTTACTCCACATACTGTAGTTATAGTTAGTTTCTGCTGTCTAATTTGAGTGATAGACTTGATGGACCACTACGACCTACAAGATGGGGGTCAAGTGACAGACGGAGGTATCAGTCAGCTACTTTTCTGTATCTTTGCCAGAAGAAGAAGGTAGAATGTAGGAAGAACTATACTATATTAAATATTATCCTGTGATGCACAGAAATATTAGTGAATAAATTTAAAAATAACATTTAAGGAGCACTTCATTGTAAGTTACTTCCCGTTCCTGTAATACAGGAATACGCTAATTCTTGAATGTGTGAGCCAGTGAAAGATTTAAGTGTCTGTATACAAAACAGATAAATGACTCTTCACTAAAAGACTTTTTTTTTGCTCTTCCATATGAGGTCCAAATCAGATTTAGCTCTGATTTTTTGTATTGTGACCTCAGTGTGAACAGTCATATCAGAATTCATGACTTTTACCTCACATTCATCACAAACCTGCGTTGGTGGGAGTCACTCAGTGAATACAAACATGAAAGGAGGTATTCAGTGGAGGGACAGTGAGGAGTTAGACCTCATAAGTACTTGGGAGGACTTGGGTCGTGTCATAATCTGTCTGTGTTTGCTTCATGCTTAAACATTTAGCTCTCTTTCTCCTCATCCTTGTTGCTGTCTGCTCATGAATTCACGACACATCAACTTATAAATGAGACAGTTAACACTGACTTCAGGGGACTCAAGGTTCACTTCAGTACAGTGTGCTGTGAGACGTCTTTTTTACTGCGCATGAGGGTCAGTTCAGTTCAAGTTCATACTGGAATCTGAAATTGGCCAGATTAAAAAAATAATTTAACAGCCAAACAAAAATCTGAGAAATGAATCAGAAGTGACCGCTAAGGTGTGAACGTAGCCTAAAATAGCCTTACAATAATAGGTTACAAATGTTAAAGTGGTCAGCCAGCAGTAACATTGCTAACAAATAGTCTCCCAAATTCCAGAGAAGTTTTGACTCTTCAGATGCCAAAGGTCTGCACAGCAGTTTGTAACACTATGACACAGGATTTTACAAAATATGAAGGTGACATATATATGTAGAGGAGTCAGCTTCAAATGTTTTACAGTTGCACTTTCTGACTCTGGCTGTTTTCATGCAAGTGATTTTCTTCTTTTCAGAGCGCAGCAGGGTGATTTCACTTGTTCACCTCTTGTAATTAGTCTGCACCACCGGAACGTCTGTGCACGCTGCAGAACGCTGTAGATACAGGCTTTTATTTTGGGGTTGTGGATTTGGTTTAGGTGCTGATCTTTTCTATTTACATGACTCATCCAGCGCAGAAGACAAACAAAGAAGCTGCAGAGAAAGTCAGAGCGAGCACTGCAGACTGGAGGAGGCACGGAGGAGTGAAACTGAGAAAGAGAAGAACAGAGGAAGATAGGACGAAAGGTGAGCTCAGTCCGCAGAGTAGTTCAAAGAGCTGGTGTGTTTATGAGGGTAATGTGCACCGGCACAGAGCATCTCACGCTCCGGTCTCACTGCAGCGGTGAATAATGGATGAAGGGAAACCTAGGAGGAGCAAGATCTGATCACTGTGCAGCTCATGTGGAGCTGAGCTTTGACGCGCTTCAGAGATTCTTCACGATCTTTTGGGACAGTTTGCTCAATTTTCCTTCGTCACTGAACCGCAAAGTTGTAACAGGACACTGTGTAAGAGTTTTTCCTGCCACAGAGCAGAGATGTAGGTAGAACAGAACAACCTACCGCTATGAACAAAACCTCTCCACTGAAAGTCAAAAACAGACGCCCACTCCTACTCACAAACACTGAAAGACTCGTATGTTCTGTCTTCTGCAGACCCCCTGCTGAGCCAAATGATTGAGTGAATGGGAAAGTGTGTGTTTGCTGATGGTTCGAGCGCAGCCTGCTGATCTGAGACTTATTCAAACATAATTCAATCACAAATTTAAGACTTTTCCTTTCTCCTTCCTCCCTTTTAGTTTCAGTGTTTTACCGTATATGTATGTACTTTATGGAATATTTAAGTACTTTGAATTGGGCTGCATAAATACAGGTGAATCTGACCATGTCTTTCCTGTTCAAGTACAGTAAAAGTCTGATACTGTAAAGATTATGTACAGTGAAACAGAAAATATGTTGATATGAATAGATTTTGTCACTCCTATTATTTTTAATTGTATGTCTTTCTGTTCTATGTGATTAGTAAGGACTTTTTCACCTATATCCATTTACATTTTTGGCACCAGTTCCTGTTTGTGTCCATAGATAGATACAGGAGACTATCAGTGGATTACATTGATACTGAACACTGATACTCTGGAGCTTCATTTTCTTATGATTTCTAAGTGGATTTATGGATGTTTATTCATGGATGAGATAATCATGTTCTGTACCCTGACACTAAAAATATGTGTATCATGTCTGTGTGTTTAGATTTGAGTGAGTCTGACACTAATGCTTTTAAAGTACCTTAATTGCCTCCATGAGCTGGATGTTACTGCTGCTGCTGCATCTGCTGTTGGTGAGCAGCTAAACCAGCTGCCAAACTACAACAACTAAATTCTAGTTGTTTTTAGAACATCGCTACACATCTGAACACAACGTCTCACTGAAAACCTCTGGTTTATGGTGGAGAAATACAACGCATTACTACTAATGATCTGAGACACTGCCAAGAAAGTGATCTCCCAAACAATGAATAAGCAAATGTATGTATAGAAACATGAATGACGCATGATGAAATCAAATTGTTTGATTTAACATATTCATGCATTCATATTGAAATTAAAGTTGTTTTGAATCCAGTGGTACCAAACCTTCATATAACTTCATGTAGATTTTTAGTTAAGAGTCATTTCTGTAGTCATTAGTCACACGAGGTTACTCATTTCATGGAATACGAGCTAAAAATGTCCCTGTTGTTGTAGAGGTGTTTCCCTGGCAAAAAGAAAACAACCCTTTGTGACTGAGTCTAAAGAAAGATTTGTGCTGTAGTCTCCTACTTTCACCAATTTGAGACATGTCAATAGATTTGTGCTTAGCTCACGACGTACATTAAGTGCTGAGAGGGACATTAATGGGTTAAAAATGAAGTGACACGTAGAGGTCACACAGCAAATATTCCCTCAAAATCATTACTGAACAAGGTGACTCGTTTTCACAAGGTTTCTACCTGTCAGTCATCTGTCTGAACTGATCATTCTCACTGCTCTTTTCATCCGTTCTTAGAAACACAAATAAGGTTCAGCAAAGTGTAGTAAGACTTACTGAATTTAGTTACCCATCAGTCCCACACGAGTTGATGTTTACACATGTGGATGTTTGTAATAAATCAGTGTGTAGATGAAGAGGATCAAGATTAAAAGGCAAAATGAATCATTCTTACAGGTCATAATTGCCCTGAAACTGAGAGAAATACTCAGATACAGTTATGTCACGGCTGTAGTTAAATCACATTTAGACATGTCTGGAGAGTGTGTGTACAAAAGTGGTTGACAGTGCTAAGAAAAAGACATGCGTCCTTACCCTGTGAGTACAGGAGGATCTGCATTTCCAGCAGGGTGCAGGTGAACACCTGGACCAGGTTTTCCACTCCCAGCAGACTGAAGGCCTTCGCGAGGGGGAAGTCGGCCAGCGGCAGCTCCCCCAGCCCAGGCCTCTGACAAATGATGGGCTCGTATACACCGTGGAACTTGAGTGAGCGCCCTGGGGCGGGCAGCGGCACCTCATACAGGATGTTGTGAACGTAGCTTTCCAGTGGCAGTGGTGGGGCGCTGGCTGCGGTTACGGCCCTGTGCAGCTGGGACAAGAAGCGACGGCAGGCATGCATGAAGGGCATGGGCGTGATCAGACACAGGGCCTTGGACACGTAGAGAGTGTCCCGCGACGAGTCGTAGCCACCCGCCCTGCGGGATGAAGATGTGGAGGAGGTGGGCGAGTCGGCCTCGTCTAAACTGCTGGCCAGAGAGTCCATGCTGGAGGAGGAGGATGAGGAGGAGGAGGAAGGGGGGTTGGCGTGCTCTGCGTTGTGCATCTGGTAGAGGGTCTGCATGGCGGAGCAGATCTGTGGGCTGGTCACCTCCTCGTAGAAGGTGTGGACGAAGCCGTAGGTGCGTGAGCCGTCCTCCTTCGTGATGATGAAGGAGTGGAACTGTGGATCGCGCTGGTCTGCCTGCGTCCGGAACGACAGGCCTTTGGGCATGCACAGCTGCAGGGAGAGGACAGGGAAGAGTCAGTCACCATCTTAACGAAGATTACTAAATTCCACATTGAAAGAATATTTTGTAGGGATGATTCTGATGGAATACAGTTTTGGTTACCGTACCCTGAACACCTGAAACTGCTGATTTGCAAGAATATTCTTATTTCTAACTTGAATCTGAATCAATATTTACAAGTTTAAATGATGCTACTGATATTTATGGTGTGTGGTTGACTGTGTGTGATGCTTTCACGGTCAAACTCCGAGCCAAATCAACAGAAATGTGTTGATATAAACAGCCAGCAGCCTGCAATAAATCTGACTTATTAGCCTCATCATGTTTATGTGGCTGCTGAGAGCTGAACAAGAACTGGCTGGAGACTGGAGCTGCTCTGTGCCAACACACACACACATACACGTACACACACAAACATATATTAAAGAGTGTTAGAGTTTACAGCTTATGTATTTTTTCCATTTATGCTCATTTTGTATTTACAGAGAACAAATGAAATGCACACAAACAGACACACACACACACAGGCCTGGTGACCTGATTGGATTATGCATGAGTCATGCGTCTCACTGATCAGTCCTGACAGATCATCTCTCCTCCACACCGAGCCTATGTGTGACATTAGTCATCACCACGGCCGCGTTATTTAGTTTGGTTGTCTAGAAAACTATTACGCTTCATGTGTTTCACCTCTGAGCCCCGTCGAGCTGAGGGAGGTATAATGAAATCAAGCAGAGCGCTGAGAGACGTGCTCCAAATCTCTCACAAAGCAGGGATGAAATCTGGCGAGTGTTCTGTCAAAGATCGACTCGCTGGCTGCAGAGTGAGCCGGGGCGCGTTCAGGATCGCTCGGATACACAATGACCTCATTCAGGCCATTTTCCTGTTTATGTTGAGAAAGGAATGAGGACAACAGGAGCAGAGGAGGTGCATATGGTGTATTGTTTACAGTGCAGGAAATCTGCTGAGGTAAAAAGCTGTTGTCAGCTCTATCGGTTAGTAGAGCTTAACGGGAGCTCTCAGCGTGGAAATGTGGCCCAACCTAACGAGGGAGAAAGTGTAGAAGAAGATCATCGCATGGAGCGAGCATGTTCAGAATACAGCAGGGGGAGATGAGAAGTGTGTGTGTTTGTGGGGATGTTAGGTGAGGTTCATAAAGTCTTAAAATATACGACATAAACTCAGATCAATGATTCGCCTCACACCCGAGATATTCAGCAGAGATAGTCTGTGAGCTGCGGAGTCTTCATTAATAATTCTTCAGGTGGAGACATGCCCCAATTAGAGATTCACAGAGGGCTGAATTAGCATTATGCAAACACACACACCTACACACACACACACACACACACACACACACACACACACACACACAAACACACAGCAATTATTTACTAATGCAACAACAAAAATACACAAAAGCCATATTGTTGCAGTAAATCATTCATAGCCAACACTTGCCCAGACTGAGTGAAAATAAAGGCAGTGTTAACAGTCTGTGGTCCACATGGCAACAGACAAAGATGTTGTTGGTGGGATTAAAGTTATTAAGACATTATTTTATTATTTTTATTTAAAAAGCTGCAGGTGGAGAACAGAAGTCTTAAAAAATGAAATGTGCCATAATTTGTCCATGTTACACACTCCAGTGTAAATTTCTTATGTTAACATAATCGTGGCGACAAATGTATCCGTTACACGGTTAATGTTTTCACTATATTGTATTTTGTTATTGTCTGTGTGAAATATGACTACAGCTTACACTTGTTTTATGTCGCAGCCAAGGGTTGGTAGCAAATAATGTCTGGTATAAATAACTGTTATTCATACGAGTTTCTCTGTGATTTACAGTAGGAGGTCTTTTTGCTAACTTTCAAGGCTGAGATAAGGGTCCGCTTCCTCATCATGGGAGGACTCCTGTGTCAGGATGAGAAACAACAGATCTTCAGTTGAACTAAAAACCAATTATGAAGCTCCCTGGCCACGCCAGGTGCAGGACAGGAAGTGTGTGTGTGTGTGAGTGTGTGTGTGTGGAGCTCTGACCTTTGAGGTGAAATACTTGTAACAGTCTTCTACCTTAACCGCATTTTTTTTCTTCAAATTTCCACCACAGTATTGTCACAGTGTATTTAACCATAATCACAATCTAAACTGCGATCTTTCTCAGTTTTGAAATGTCCAGTAGATCATTACCAAATCTGTTGGTCGCCAAATGGCTGTGCAGAATAAAATAAAACAACATATTGTTGCAAGTAGTCTTGCATGAGAGACAGGAAGAACTCTGTTTTTATACGTGATATGTCAGTAACATGAGAATGTATCCATCTACTATTGCTCTTTTAGATCTAAAGCAGACATGTTGACGCTTGACTGTGAAGGTGAAGGTGAACTTATTTCAATAAATCTAAAGCCAAAATCTAATTAGTCTTTGTTCTGTCTGTGGACGAAGTGATGATGCTCTGTGTGAGTTTGGCAGCGTTCATGTTTTATATTACAGAGATCTGTGGGGTGTCGCGACTCTAAAGGGTTTAGAGACCACTGTTACTGTGATCCATGGGACTGAAGGCCAAAAAAGACAGAACATGAAGAACAGTGTGTGTGTGTGTGTTGGGATTTGAAAACAATCATCACAGGAAGTGTGATTACACTCCTCCATCCACCTCATCTCTCACCTCACAGCAGGAGGAAGAGGAGGAGCTGGGATGGGAACAATCCTGAGAGGATGATGGGATGAGCGGGTGATGGAGGTGTGGAGGAGGAAGAGGGCGAAATGAGGGGATATGGAGGTCACGAGACTCAGAAAAGAGAGAGAGAGAGAGAGAGAGAAATGATGCTGCTTCTACAAAATATCTCTCAGCCGTCACCCTCGACAGCTCGGCATCATCTGGGTGTCGGGTTTCAGACGCCGCACTGCTGCATAATGGCCCGTTTCCATGCCGACGTAAGGCGAGAACTGCGGCTGAATTATTCAGCAGCGCTTGACGCCAGGGCAGGTGGAAAAATAGGCGCCGACCTTCCATCATTGAGAGAGAGAGAGAGAGAGAGAGAGAGAGAGAGAGAGAGAGAGAGAGAGAGAGAGAGAGAGAGAGAGAGAGAGAGAGAGAGAGAGAGAGAGAGAGAGAGAGAGAGAGAGAGACCGACCCACAAAGAGCCCAACACACATTTGCGCTAATATACACACACATACACACACAGTTCATCCACATGGAAGATTCACTCCTGTTGTTCCTGTCAAGGTCAGCGTACTGACAGTTCAGCACCTTCAGTAAAGCCTCACACACAATCACACTTTTTCAAAAACAAATTCAAGGACTTTTCAATAACTCTCAAGGTCTGATTCTGGAAATGTGCTTATTAAAAACATGACGGTTTCATTAGAGGTCTCATCTCATCACGGTTTTGTCTTCTGGATGTGAGACACTGACAAAGATGATGAACTCAATGATGATGAATTCTGTTTGTCTAATAGAATTTTCAAGGACATTGATTCTGTTTCAGCACTTTATAGGAATTTTATTTATTCATTTTTTTTCTGTCTCTCACATCTCTCAGAAGGTTTTTGAGGTCACATAATCCTCAGCACGCTGCACACTTACTGACCGGAGTCACAAATCATCTCAGCTGTCTACATCTTCTCTCATTTATAGGCTTTGTACACTGTATGTATAAGTTTAACTTCATACATGTAAAATATACTAAATATTTGTAACAGCTCCGTGCATTTACTTCCTGCTGTAATCTTTGAGCAATATATCCATTTATATGTATATTATAGATGCAGATTGTTATTTATTATTTCTGTGAAATGATCCACACATCACTGTATGTGAAATGTTTATAAAGAACTCTTTTTTGAATTTCTAATTTGATTTTTCCTTTCCTTTCCTTTCCTGTGTCGTGAGCTGCTGTAACAAGTGAATCAATAATATCAATCTTATCTTATTTGAACTGTGCACCTCAATGAAAACATGAAATAAATAAATGAAATTGAAACAAACAAAAAAAAAGGTAAGAGGAGAAGAGGTCATTGAGTCACACTGCATGGGTTTTCTTTAAATATAAATAATAATGTGTAATAAATGTCTATGAGAAAACAAAAATATATACAAATAAAAACCTGTAAAGCTTCTTTGGCTTCTGTCAAAATCAGTACACTTCAGTGTTGGATCATGAGGTTAAAAACAGCTGTCAGGCTTTATCCTGCACTGCAACACATGGTGAACTCTGATGATCTTATCGTGAAGTCTAATGAGGCTGTCTGAATATCATATTTGAAACCATCTACATTTCTGTGGTGTTTGTGGTTCTGTATTTGTTGATCAGCAGTTTCCATTTGCACCGTCATCATGGAGGTCAAGACAACAATCACCTCATTACTGTAGACACTGAAGATTCTCATGAGGCAAGATCTGAACTTCTTCATTTTTAAGCAGATTTATGGATGTTTATCCTTGATGAACACTCGAAAACCTGCCCTCACTGAAAGGAGTCATTCCTCTGATTGGTGCAGGATGTGAAGGGTGTATGTGTGTCTTAATGTAACTGACAAATGACTCAGACCAGAATGAACAACACTATTCCCCGTCAAACCATTCTCTCTTTCCAATCCACTTTTCCCAACTCACTAAATTGAGACAACAAACCCGAAATAGGAAGCAGCCCTCCATGAGAAGCTCTCTGGGTAATTACAGACAAGATGGGAGGGGATTTACCATCGCTCCGTTACCCAGGATCCCTTGAGAAGGCACTGTGCATCTCAATCCAGATCCTCTGTGCTCAGATGTGTGATTTCTTCCCCAAAAGCTGGTTTACACAATCCACACTGTCCTCTCAATGAACCCACCGGTGTGTTCCTGCCCTGCTCAAGCTGCTGTTGGACTCAGTTTATCCTCACTCATCTGCACGGTACAGTCCACTTACCATGTTGACAGCATCCTGGTCGAACGGGTTCCACTCCACATTCTCAGGGTAGCGTGCCAGAACTTTGGACTTGAACGTCCTCTTCAGGGGGCTCTGCTCAAAGTTTTCACCTGGATGGACGAGAAGACGGAGAAAGACAATGATCATCAATGATCCAACAATATAAACAATATTTATTTATTAGATTTTAGAAACTGCTCCATGCCTCTGTCAAAGGTGGGATGTTGGGAAGCATTTGTCATTCCTGTGTCAGACAGGAAATCTATGAAAGCGTGAAGCTGCATACTGAACACGGCTCGGTATTTTACGGGGACGGACAAAGCAGCAGTGACACACAAAGGGTGACCTCATGTACAGTGTGTGACACTCACGCATAGAGCTTTTCACTGACAGCCACTCTGACTGCATGCATGAGATTCCTCTTTGTCAGCAGCTGGACTGCGCTACACCCCCTCACCCATCCCCACATCAACACACACCTCACTGGACACACACACAACTCAAATAGCCTGACGTAGCATGGGTGTGTTTTTCAGTCCTCCATCTTCTGTAAAATCTACTTTAAATGCCAACGATGATTCAAATTTGGATTTTCCAAAAAAGTCTGGACCTCCTGAGCCACAGCCGCCCCCAACATGAGAAAATATAGTGACTGTCGACGATTGTAAGAAATGTAGGGACTTCACCTTCTATAACCCATGATGTCATTCAAAGATTCAGAGAATCAGAGAAATGTGTGACCTTTGACTCCTCAGACAACACTGCATTAAAATTCAACGTGGCTGTGTACAGGATATTACTACATGGACTCAGGAACACTTGAGAAAACATTGCTGCATCTACAAATGTAAATTAACTGCCGTCTTCTCTGAGCTCCTCTGAGATGGACTGATGGAACGTGGAAAAGTGTGCTGAGGTCTGACGAGTCCACGTTTCAAATTATTTTTGGGAATCATGGGTGTCGTGTCCTCCGGGCTACATTTACGCTGGTGAGCACAGAACGCTCCAGCTCTGCAAAATGTGTCATCTCTTTTTCTTTTTCTCTATCTGTCAGATTTGAATGTATTTCTTTACAAACAAGAAGTGAAGTGCAAAATGGGACATAAGAGAGCAGCAACAATGGATTCTACACCCATCTGCAAATATGAGGCCACATCTGCATACATAGACTGTAGTATGAACACAACCCCATGAGTGTCCACGTCCGTTCTGATGATATCAACTGCAAAAATATCATCACAGAGCACATGAGGCAAGCTGAGAGAAAGCTCATCCTTTTTGTTGAGATCTTTGAGGTATCCTAGATTCCTCTGTGACACTACACGGGCTAAAACCACAAACTGTCTCGCCTGGGGTTCTCTTTTGTGCCTGATGCCTCACGTCTGCGATGCCCCAGTTAGGCTATCTATCTATCTATCTATCTATCTATCTATCTATCTATCTATCTATCTATCTATCTATCTATCTATCTATCTATCTATCTATCTATCTATCTATCTATCTATCTATCTATCTATCTATCTATCTATCTATCTATCCATCCATCCATCCATCCATCCATCCATCCATCCATCCCAGGCTGCTGTTTTAGCACATGGGGTGAATTCCAAGTATTGGACAAATATTGTGACGTGATGATGGCTCCAGATGAAACATCAAGGAATCACCAGATTGGAAACAAGCTGAGTTTGTCTGCACCAAATGTATTTGTAATTTGAATAATATCCATACAGGATGTCAGGCTGGGTCTACTGCTGCAGGAGGGTCTGGATGGAATTCACACAGACTCCCTTCAACCTCAGCAAAAACACAATACTGCAGCACACTTTGAGAAGTGGTTCACCTGCTAAATGTCACTGAAATCAACTCAAAAGAACTGTTTTTACTGCTCGCATCACTGCTGTCATCATCACTGGACTTTGAGGTGAACATACATGCAGTGTGCTGGTTCTGTGTCTGCGAGTATTTGGACTTTGAATGAAATGAAACACATCGTTGGATGGACAGCCGGTGAGGTCCACAGAGATTTCACTGTGTGTGTGCGCGCGTGTGTGTGTGTGTGTGTGTGTGTGCGTGTGTGTGAGACAGACAGTTGTCACAGCAGCATAGCAGAGACAAAGTGTGTCTAATGCAGGACAGCCCAACAGCTGCTTAAGACCTGACAGCCGTCATATAACCAGAGCTGTTACATGATCTACTGCCTCACTACATCTGTTTCTTCCAGTACAACTGACTCAGTCACAGACTCTTCGTTCTCTCTTCTGTGTTCTGGGTTTGCTCCACTGAAACACAGTCACACTGTTTGCTCTCTGTTGTGTGAAGTAGAAGCTCATTGTGCCGGCAGAGCTCATTCTGAATTGTTCTGAATCACAGCGTCAGCGAAAGCCTTTATATGTAAAATGGAAACACTCGAGAGAAATTGTTTGGAAGATTCAAATTGTGTTTCCATCAGCTGTGTGCTGACAGGGGAAGCACTAAATCACAAATGTGAAGGTAAATGTAGGTTTATATGGTATATGGTAGCAACATCATGAGCAATAAAAGGTTAAAAAATTTAAGTTAGAGAATATTTTACTCTCAATCTGTTTGAATCTTTTTTGTTTGTTTTTGATCATCTCTTTGTTCTGTTTCTTTGCCTGTAATTTTCCTGAAAGGAGCTGTAATTTGGTCCTAATTATAGAGAAAATGAATTGAAAGAAAAGCCTGTTTTAACCTGTAATGTAGACTTATTATTCTTTTTGGGGGGGTGCATTTTCTATGTACAGTATGTTGAATTCTTGTTTTTTGACTGAATTCACACGCATGCTTGCATGCATGATTCGCTAACCTGCTCTGCTCAGACTAAACAATCAGGTTATGCTCGGACACTGCCTCTATTTTTAAGTGTTACACTTTCTTCTCTCGTCACAGCTTTTATGTAGCTCATACTTTTTGTTATTTCAGTATTTCTGAATGTGGAACTCATTTGAATGTTTGTGCTTCTTCACTTGGAGGGTTTTAGTCCTCGGGGGGCATCGTAGCTTTACAGTACAGAAGAAAAAGCTAGTCATCATCTATGTGTTGATGGATGCTTCATCACCTCTGCCCTGCTGTGCTGGATTTAACAGGAAACACTGACTATAAATGTCAGAAATGAAAGGATCGATTCAGACAAACCACAAGAAACAATATCCTGTCAACAGATTTCATTGAAACCATTTCTTCAGTAGAGAAGAGTTCCAAAGCTCACACCTACGCAGTGCTTAACAAATTTATTAGACAACCACCCAATGTAAAGTTTACGCCACAGCTGCCCTAATTTAACAGCATTGGTAATTACCAAAATAATTTTTTATGTTTCTGTAATGGTTAATACACCGGTATGTAGAAGTACTTTAACCAAAATAATATATATATATATATATATATATATATATATATATATATATATATATATATATATATAGATATTTTTTTGGCCTTTTTGAGCTTTATTTGACAGATACAGCTGAAGAGTGACAGGAATGTGTGGAGAGAGAGAGATGGGGAATGACATGCGGGAAAGAGCCACAGGTCGGATTCAAACCCTGGGCTGCCGCAGCAAGGACTGAGCCTTTGTACATGGGGTGGATGCTCTATCAACTGAGCTAAACGACACCCCAAAATTATATTTTTAATGCTAAAATAATTATTTATTGTTATCCATGAATTTTCAAATTTACAGTTTTTTTAAAACTGAAAAATAGTAAAGCACATTAACAACATTATTATTTCTTGATTAAGATGTCAAATTATAGTTATTTACTTGCATTCTTGAACAGAAGAATTTGTTTTAGTGGTTGAATGCTATGCAATCAATTCAATAACTTTATTCATCCCCAGTGGGACAATTAAAAAGACCATAAAGAGACACAACGTTCTCAGGGAGGCTTCATCAGGATAAAAGACTTTCTGACTCAAACTTTTCTGCTCCTCTCTGTGGCTCATTACATCTCATCCACGCATCATTTCATTTCCCTTCAGGGACCAGATCTCCAACGGTCCTGCTATGAGATGGATACAAACCTACATTGATTTCGGATAAGTGAATAGGCTCTGCAGGAGTATTGACCATAGACAGTTTTTATGATTAAAGCGAGGTCAGAAGGTTACTGAAAAGCAGCGCAGGATAAAGGAGGAGCGGGGGAGACTGATCGCTTTGAACGTTTAATGATTAATCATTCCAGAGTGGCCCTATCATTACAGTAGATCGATGAGGATTTTGTGTGAGAATGTGGCTAACACGAATGTGTGAACAGACTCCGTCCCACTAGGTCTGGGTCAGGGGGATGTTCAGGATGGGTGACGGAGTGTTGACCCCTAACAGCTAGTCACCTCCCAAGAGAAAGGCCAAGGAGGGAAACCTTTGACTCACCAGGCAAAGTGAAAATTCTCTCCTAGGAAAACTCAAAGTCATAAATCCCTCTACCTATTCTTTTGTTATTTCAGTTCTCTAAAATATATTTACACACACTCTTAAATGCAGACAGCCCACATGAGAATTAAAGCACCTGGGTTTCATCACTTTCAATTCATATATATTCTTAACTTTTTTTAAAATTGTCCATTGTATGACCACGGTGCATATTTTGTCCCTTTATGACCTCATCATGTACAAAGAGCAGCACAATGCCCTCAAGTTGTTGTCAACTATTCAAGAACACATCCTGCACACATACACTGCACCTCTTTGTCTGTTTATTCCTTTGTTTCTCTCACACACACACACACACACACACACACACACACACACACACACACACACACACACACACACACACACACACACACACACATCCAGTTACACTCACACATGCATAATGATTTCACTACTTGGCCGGGTGCCCCGAGAGTTCCAGGGCTTTGTGTCCTCTCGGCAGGCACAAAGAAGATGAATGAAGCCTCCTGAGGCGCTTAACCATCACAAACAGAAGGTGATGGGGACAGAATGGAAGAGAGGAGAGGAGAGGAGAGGAGAGGAGAGGAGAGGAGAGGAGAGGAGAGAAGAGGAGAGGAGAGGAGAGAAGAGAATCCAGGTGGAGGCAGATGATGATAGAAGGAATTGATCAACCATGGAGGTGACGTGAGCTGAAGTCTGTCTGTTACCTCTGTTGGGGAAATAAATGAGCTTCTCATGAGTTTCTCTCAAAATAAACTTCAGCTAGTTCTATAAATTCTATATAAAAGTTTAACACTGTAAATGAATGAAGATAATGTAATGTGTTAAACATCTGGTAGAGGCTGTACTCATACCAGGTTTAACACCAGCATTTAAAACTATAAATATATGAGTGTCATACAAACATGTAACTTTTACTGTAAACATAGTTGATCATGTGACTGTACTATCTTCTCATAGTGGAGATTTCATTCAGATTTAATAAAATGCTACCAAACTTCTAAACATTTTCCAATTAACTAATTTGCATTTGGACCTTTTAGTTCTTTGCAGGGGTGATTAAGAGCACAACTCTAATGACATTCAGTTTCATATTATTAAACCATGAGCTGTAACCCAGACCTGAGACATTGGGGCTATCACAGACAAAAATGGATGCAGAAAAACAAAAATACATCAGTGTCATATATTATATAAATAATCATAAAAAATCAAAACATTCAAGTGTGAAAAACATGTGATAACCATAATCTGTGTCCGACGTGATTATGTACAAATCTCACTTATTTTCCCCAGTGAAACCACTTTGGAACATCTACATCTACACTGGGGCAAGCCTCATATTAGATCGCATACAGTATGTCACAAGATGTAAGAAAGCAGCTGACTGACAGAAAGCAGGCATACATGCAGACAGTGTGAGTTGTGAAAGAAGGGAACGGCTGATGGTGTTTTACCTGTGGCCGCAGCATCAGGATCCCTCCCTTGGCGGTCTGCTTCTAGCCATTGGTACAAAGCTATGGACGAGCCACATGCAGAAAAACATGGAGCAAAAAACAAAGAAAAAAGGGGGCAATGTCAAAACAAATGCACACAGAAAAGCAAATTAATCAATGTATGAGAATGAGTGAAGCATGAACGACACATAAGCTATCAATATCACAAGAGAGCATGGCATTTTAGACATAACACACATGGGCTTTAAAAGTATTAGCACTCTGAAATGGCACATTTTACTCATTCAGTGTCACTTAATATTTTAGTAGACACTGGAGCAATTATGTTGGTGAAATAGCCTAATGAGAAGGCAAAAGCAAACATCACAAAATGCAGACACATGCAGAACGTTAGATACATATAGTGTGCCATCGTCTGCAAAGTGTCGTAACACTCACAAGACCTTTTAATGAATATTTGGTCTTTCAGAGGGTAAAAAGTGCCATCTCAGAGGTGCAAGACTCAATGAAAATGTTAAGATGCATGTCAGCGTCTGTTTTGGATGATGGAGCTGTGAGTGAAGTAGTAGGTTGTGGTTTAATGTTAGTGAGCAGCACACTCTGAGTCAAATCAAGCAGCAGCATTTGCACAGAGACATACATTTTCAGGAGCAGCAAACCCGCAAACGTCATATTTAGATCTCAGTCAAACACCAAAGTGACGACTTTTGTGTGTCTTGGCTTAACATCTTTAACTCCCACAGGCCTCAGTCATTTTAAACTCAGTATACAGTCAGACTTTGTTCAAATACACAGAACTTCATTTGAAATTCTAGTGGAGAGCTCAAGGTTTTTAGAGATAATAAATATGTATAGTTTAGTTACATTTTGGAGAAATATGTACAAAATGATTCAGAAGCATCTCAATTATTGGTCCATCCCTATAAAAACAAGTCTTGCATTTGAATATTTCAACCTTGACAAGCAGATACCCATTTCATATTATACTGTCAGACAGTGGAATAAGATGATTTTGTGTTGCACTTCCATACATTTGAACCTTAACAAGAGACAGACGAAAGCAGAATGGCCAAAATCAAACCAGCAGATACCTTTTGGGACTTTTAGTCCCTGTTATGGGTTTACACTGAGCCAAATCCATTATACAGCTTGATAGCATCTGTTTGTTATACCCTCCTGCAGGGTGGTAGCCTTTTCCTTTCAATCTCAAAGCCTGCAGTTTGTAACACAGGCTTTGTGTTATAAACTTGTATTCTCTGAGCTCAAGCTGAGATAGCCCTGATGACATCATTATACCATCACCAGGATTATTGTCTCAGCCCTGACAGATCTCCAGCTCTCCTCCTGCTGTGACCGGTTGAGCTGTACTCTCTAGGATGATCTGACTGATCTTAGTGCGTCAAACTTAGCATTCCCCTTTAACACGCTATAACCATATTTAGTGTAAACCGGTTTACATTGTCTATTGTAAACATCTGGATTTTACCAGAATAAAGAAAAGCTAACCTCACTGTTGATGGAGGTAATGTGTGAGCATACAGACAGGAGGTAATCTCTGTGAGGGAACCTCTGCTCTTGTGTTTGAAGTCTCCAGGACCGAGATTAGAAGCCTTAATCAGCTCTCTCCTAAACACCAAACTTCCTGTGGAAAGCTCTAAGGTCAGAACACTGCTGATTAGGCATCTTTTTCCAGAGCGCCTTGAACACACCATGAAATATAACATGTAAGATGGTGCAATAATGTGTACACCAACGGAAACATGGATAGTGTTCTGTATGTCTGTATCCACTGTACACACACACACACACACACACACACACACACAGGGACTGGGATTTCAAGGTCATTACAGTGAAAGAAATATTTTTATGCAGCTGGTAAATTCCTGAAATAGACTAAGTGCAGACTCTGTCCATGTGTGTCTCTCTCTGTCTAACACACACACACACACACACACACAAATATACAACACAGGGACAACACACACACACACACACACGCACACGCACACACACACACACACACACACACACACACCTCCATGTCAGTGTTATCTCTGCAGTTTCCTCCTCGCTCTTACATAATTGTGCTCTTCCTGTCTGAGACAGTTTCTTCAATCACTTCACTCACTCTCTGTATGTTGAGGCACTGGTGCTGTTGTCTTTGTAACACTTTCTATGAAGACCACATCTATGGTGCCTTCATGATGCTTTATGACTACACTCATAAAAACACAGAATGCTTTCTGATGCACTTTATCAACAGTCATGAAACATTATTAGAATGAATTAGAACTTCAAGTTCAACTTCAACTTCATAGATGTGTTCTTCATAGAAAGTGTTACCTTTTATTGTTTTTAATCGACCTTCATGGTGTAAAACTAATCCACACACAATGCATGGCAAAGTTTGTGCTGCTCCTCTACCATCACAGCAGACTCGCAGCCCATCAGTGAAATGAATCCCTCTAAACACTTTGTCCAAACTCACCCTGACAAAATGATTGAAAAAAGGACAAAAGGGTTCAAATATTTTTCACATCGTCTTACTGCGTGATGCTGCAGGTCAAAAAAAGGAGAGGGAAAAGACAATCACTTGGTTAAAACATGAATAAGGCAGAGAACACAGATCTCTACCAAGGCCGACAGTCTGATAGGCAAATCTGCAAGTACAAACACTATATGCTGTATGTCTGCAGTCTTAATGAAGCTACATAATAACATCAATCAAACAAGTTGATTCAATCATGCTGTGTTTAATTTAATCAAACATATACCTGATGTTCAGTTATTGGACTATAACATAATGGTCTGGTTTGGTACTTTCATTATAGATTATTCTTGGGAACATCTAACGAGTGTATAACTCATTCCCCGAGCTTTACAAAGGTAAACCTGCTCACATGGAAAGATTCCATCAGTTTCATCAGTCTGCACCGCAGAGGTTATTTTTCCTCTCTCGTGCGCTGAACTGAAAGTTTCACCCGTCATTCTGTGAAATGAGGTGTCACTTGGTTCAAACAGTGGATAAGTCACAAGTGAGTGAAGCATTCAGCTGCTGTTTGAGAGGAAACCCCGCCCGCCTGCCTGCCGCCCTGCCTCCGTTCACTCTTATCTGTCCGTTCTCACACTACAGATGGAATCACACACACTGAAGAGATGCAAAAACACATTCTGCAACATATAAACAATCTTCCTGTGTCGAATGAAGTCTTGAACAAACACACACTCACTCCATAGATCCTTGGATGTAAGGGGTTGCACACAAGATCAATGAAGCAGTTTGAAGTGATTGTGATGATCAGAATTGGCTTGTGATCAATGAGATGAAGTATTAAGCTGATTACGTATTGGTCTATAAATACTGCTGCTCCAAGCACAGAGCGCTTGACTTGATGGATTCATTATTGATGCTGCTTAAATGGCACTGATATTCTTCCAGCTCAGTCCTGGTAATCTATTTCACTATGCATAAATCTAGTTTCAGTAATAAAGGATCATAAATCCAATGTGCAGAGCCAACCAATAATGAATGCACCAGCATTAATAGGGCTGCAACTAGCGATTATTTTCATCATCAATTCCTCCATTGATGCATTTGTTGTTTGGTCCATAAAATGTTAAAATTGTCCTCAAATGTCTTAATTTGTCCAAAGATATTCAAGACTCAAAATGATTAATTGATTACTAAAATAATTGGCAATTAATTTAGTAACTGACACTAATCAATTAATCATTGCAGCTCTAACTAGCAGTATATACAAATCTATCACACTGTTGCACTGGGTGACACGGCCCTTCATTACCATGTACACATTAGTCCCACACACGCCGTCCTGCTGCCACAAATATTTACTAGAGCACCAAATGTAGATTAATCCATCGCTGAAAATAGTCCCAAATAAATACACCATTTCCTCCCTGTTTTAGTCATGTTTGTTCAAAACTACAGTGAGCAGCTGTTTGAGGAAATGACTAAGATGTTTGTGAGATGTTTGTGAGTTGTTTCTAAAGATTCAGTCTCCAGTTATGAGGCTGTCAAAGAAGTTAGAAAGTATTGAGATACAGGCTACCAACACACTGTTGGTTTTAGTGTTTAGTTGTTGACAGTAAGAACTAGTAAGACTGTTGACTAGAACTATGGGGCATCGCAAGCTTTTTTCTTTAACTGCAGCGTTTCATTTCGGTCCAACTGCACGTTCATCTAAGCTCCATGTGTGTCAAAGTCATGTCAGATTGACTTGACACTGACACACATGGAGTTTTGGTGACCTGTGATATTGGCAGGTTCATCTGTTTCACTCTCTAAAGAAGAATGAGCACCAGTAGTTTGGACTTGGACTTCATCCTTCATCATCTCATAGCTGCAGTTGCAGTTCCAGTTCTGGCTGCAATGAATGGACTACCTTATGGCGCACACAGGCAATATGGTGAGACAGAAGAGAAAAGATGGCCCAAAGCACAGAGGCTGTATGAGAGCAGCTCACTGTACAGCAAACAAAAGCAATTATGTTGGTGAGTCAGTGTTAAACCTCATGAACCTCTGGGATTGATGCAGAGGATTGACTGTTTCCAGCAAGCTTCATATTTATAATAATACACTCAATACCGCCCTCAATTCCCTCTATGATTTCACTCCCTGGGTACCTAATTTAATGTGAGGTGTTTTTTCATTATCAGGCAGTCTGTAACCTCTTCCACTCTGTTTTAGCTCTGGTGGTTTGTTTGTTTGTAAGTCTACCTGCACAATGTGAACTAAAATAAACACAAGCAGACAGCCGGACAGTCTAATATCAATGACATGAGACACTATTCATAAATGAACTGTGACTCAGCATTCATCACATGTTAGAATCAGAGTTTGTGTTCCATGTGAGGTCTGTGACCTTTACTTTCTAATGGGATTACAGCACAGAGATGAATGCAGACACATGGACACACACACGAGCATGCACGCGTGTAAATTATGGAAGAAATTTATAGATGCTGCTAAAAATAGTCTTGCAAATAAACTCTGTAGTTTATGTCCTTATGTTTAGCTTCATCTAGGGTAGTCAGAAGAATCCATACATATCAGATATTAAGTGTATACATATACTATTATTTCTTTAGTATCCAATATACTGCAGCTATTAAAAAACACAGATAAGATAAAAACGAGTATTATTAATTACTACAAACATTATTACAGTGTTACATGTCCATGTTTTCTTATTTTGTCCTGGCATCAAAAGACGTATCAGGGATCATTTTGTAATACCTGAGCTTCATATACTGTATGTACAGCTGCAGAAAACAGCTCGTCTGAAAACAGACAAATGATGGATGGTTTTTGTTTTCCTGTCACTCTCTCATCATCACCTTAATGATCTCTGTCTACTTCCTGTCATTTCCTTTGTCCTCTCTTCATCACTCTTTTTCTCTTTTCCCGTAATCTCCCTGTGCTCTCTGTCTGTTCTGTTCTGTTCTGTTCTGTTCTGTTCTGTTCTGTTCTGTTCTGTTCTGTTCTGTTCTGTTGACTGGAGGTGCAGCGTGTTTGTTCGTGTATTTGTTTTGGCTTCCTGCAACAAGTTTCCATGGTTGATTTTGGATATTTCCATATGTGTTTTAGAATTGGTATCATTTCTGAAGCTGCAGCACGTTTCTCTTGATGGAAATATTTTGGGCTGTTGTAGCGTGTTTTCCCATGATGCCACCGTATTTACCGTGTACAGTCACATCCAGGTGAGGCTGGGTATTGATCCGCTCACATCAGAAAATTATGTTTGATGTCTAATCAATCCAGATAACGCTCAGTTATAAACCCAGTGCTGTGAAATATCGTTATACCTAACCAAATCATCTGAATTTAAATGCTGCCATGTCGAGTCTATGTAGAGACAACACCACTTTACAACTGCACACAAGCATTAGCCTGTTAGAGGCTTGATAAAGTCTTTAAACTGAACATTTCTGAGACAATTCTAAGTTGAGTTGCTGAAGAACACCATGTGACACGCTACTCAACAAAGATTCAAAAAATCTGTGTTCCATATATGTGCACCTTTCAGTTTAATAGCTACTTTCCTTAATTTTCATGATGCATGTTTGGGTTCTTGGCATCCAACAAAGACACAACACCACTGTCTGACCAATGTTTGCTAGGTAGTAATCACAGAAAGCACACACACACACACACACACACACACCGTACACTTACAGCCTCGAGTCAGATTACAGAGAAAGCTTCTTTAACTTTCATTTCCATCATCAAATCTGAGCGGGGAGTAAAAGCAATCTGTTCCCTCGTTCCTCGACTCCTCTCCTCTCCCCCTCATCAAGGTGTAAGTGTCTGGTTGCCATGGGATACCCCGAGGCTGAGAAAGCAGCCGACGAGAGCAGCCCCGCCATTAAAAGTGAATGAGAGTGTGTTAAGAGTCTGAGGGCTGATCGGGCCCTCGCTGCTGCCTCGCAACAGTTCAGCACCAACAGATCAATGAAGCCTGAGAGAGTGTGTGTGTGTGTGTGTGTGTGTGTGTGTGTGCGCGCTCTGTCTGTAACTGCCTCTTTCTCTGCCATTTTCTTACTCTCCTAACAACCTGTTCTGGTTTCCACTGGAAAACACTTCTATTTACAGTGTTTAGTGTAGACGTCCATCCAAAAAGCTTCACACAGAGTGTGACACTCAATCTTTAGAATAAACTGTGTCACTGGTGTGTGACTTCTAGGCTTTAGTCCAAACAACAGCCCAGAACACAAAGATATTCTGTTATTGATGCCATCAAACTGATAAAATGAGCAAAATGTCACATCTGGAAGTCAGTTTGCGACACTAAGCCCTGAATTCCACTGCCAGACTTTGTTAACGTCAGATGAATAATTAGGCCACATAGAATAGAATAGAATAGAATAGAATAGAATAGAATAGATACTACCTCAAGGCGAAATTCTTTTTTTCAAGTCTTTTTACATGCATTTTTACCCGAAATACAACCACACACACAAAGAGCTCATAGACATGCAAAATGTAGAGAGAGATGTGGTGATGGGCAGCCACAGAGCGGTGCCCTGAGAGCAGTTGCTCAAGGGCAGTAGCTCAGTCCATAGGCACAGTCCCTATGGACTGAGCTACTGCCGCACCTGAGCAGTTTAACTGTTTTCCTTTTGTATGTTCTCAGGACAGGAAGTCTGCACACGGTGTTTTATTTTGAAAACTGACCGGATTCTTGATACCGTTTCTCAGTCTGACAGCTCGATCTGCTCTGTGTCACCCATCACAACTTCCCAGAATCCAAGAGATCATCTTCAGATGTATTGTTTTGTTCAATCTCTATTAACTTTACAACCATAAATAACACAGGGAAGCAGCAAAGTGGGAGAGACAGAGCTCCATATATGGATCACGTCTGAATCAGAAAATTATGATGATACAATTAGAAAGACGTTTTGTGCAGCCCTGTCCTCCTCCATCTGTATTTCTTGTGACAATCATCAAAATAATGAGGTCATTCCCAAACAGCCAGTTCAGCTTTGCAGGAGGGGTTTCCCCCCCTGAGTGTCAGGGGTAGGGTATTATATGACACATACTGCATCATTAGAGCCACAAATCACTTAATGCACCTCTAATTACATGCAATAGCCCTCAGGAGGATGTCTTCAGAACACATATACACCAGTATGAGAATACACAAACACACACACACACACACACACACACAGTGTGAGGCAGCATCTCATTAGACAAAACATGCTAAAGCTCGGCTCCTTACCAGACACACACACATACGCACACACACACACACACACACACACACACACACAGGAGCAAGATGGAGGAACTAATCATATGTTGGCTGCAGACACTGATGAATAATGCATGTGGAGCCTGTTGCCCTGCTCGACCGGGTGATCACACACTCGCCTCTCGGAGTGTGTGTGTGTGTGTGAGAATCAGTGTGTGTGTGTGTGGACATGACTGACAGGCTTTGTTGCCCCCCTTCATGGCCCTGCAGCTTCACATCAGTATGTGTGTGTGTGTCTGCTCGGCTCGCTCTGCTACTGAAGGACTCGAACAGACAGAAAAGCAAACAGCAATCTCCAGCCGACTGAGAGGCGACGGCGTCCATGTTTCACCTGCAGCGTGGAGACAGACGGTGTGTGTTCGTGGCTTTCAAAGCGGGGCTGCAGCCGTCATCGTGCACGGTCCCCGGGGCACAGACGTCTTGTGCTACTTCAAAAGCATCTGCCTGTGCCTATTCTGAATATCATTAAATCGTCCCCCTCTATGCACGGAGTCAGTCGTGCGTGAAAAGCAACAATGCATTGTGGGTCACTCTCCGACAAAGAGCCTGTAGAATACAATCAGTACAAGAAGACCACAAACAACGGCTTCATGAAGCAGAGAGGTGGTTTGGAATGTGAGCAGGTAGCACAGAGTTAGTACCCGCAGATGTAAACTGATTCTTTTATCATCAGACAGATTTCACTCATAGTCATCATAGCACAGAAAACAAGCCTTTACAGAGAAACATCACTCTGAAATCAAATAGAACCAAATCCATTATCACAGCAGAGAAATCGAACCAATGGAGACCGTGATATCCTGAATTTTTTCTCTGTACTCTGGATCAAGACTAACCTTGTTAGACAGCTGGGCTCACAAGATCACACTAGAATCTATCTCGCCAGACTTGTATCAGAAACAATAACGATAAAGAATGGACAGCGTATGTGTGACCTCACCCACAGGTTTCAAAATCTGTGGCTCTGCCCACCGCCATATTGGCAGTCCTGCCTCTTCTGCCTCTTGACTAATCTAAAAAATCGGCGTGAATCATCAGTGGACCTGAGGCGGGTTGAATGACACCTGAGTGCTCAAACAAACCATCTGTAACAGCACCTACTTGTCAATCAAAGCATCCATGCTGTTAATTCTGCATAACATTAAGCCTTAAATAAACATGTGTTCTGAGTTTGTCAGACCAAAGAAGAAAGTGTTATTAACCACCCAGCCAAATCTGAATGATTAAAAATATCGACAAGTTTATGAAATTAGGTGTCAAAATCAGGTAAAAATGAATTCTCAGCTCCAGGACTGTGGGGGCGTGTCCTCTGAGTGTGACATTTTAACATGGGGACTTATGGAGGTTGTAGCCACGGAGGTGGCCGCTCGGTCCGAACACAGCAGTTCAGCTTGCAGTGAGGGACTACTTGCTGCTATGACGTGAACTCCAGGCATGATTTAAGACTAGGTGTGCGTTACAATGGCGGCTGCTAAAGAGATTAGCGTAGGTGCTGCTAGCATTAGTTCTATCAAAACTGTATAATTATACTGAGAATGATTCATGGACAGAACAGTTTGGCTATGTTCTATATACAGTTAAGAAAAAAAGAGGAGTCTTCATGGCCGGAGCCTCACTACAAGTCAGCAGGAGTTCATCTACTGTTCCCATAACGCTCGTCCAATTGGCTTCACCAACACATTCCACCACCCTGTTCTCCACCAGCAGCACCTGCTACAACTGGGCAGCCAGCCTAGCGGCACAAAACACACTCAACCTCTTCGTTCTCTCTAAATGGAACCAGCGCCCGCTGTGCCGAGCTGGGCTGCCAACGCCTGGCACTGGCTGGGTGGGAGCAGCACCCATCTGTCTCCTTGGCAACGGGTCAACTAAAAGATGGAGGGGGGGCTGTTGTTGTTACGATGTAAGATGGTGGGGAGGCGGCGGGTTGACACCTTCTAATCTCTTAATCATCATGAATTATCTTTACATGATGAGGATCAGATCTGCAGGGGGGCACAACGAGAACACAGGCCGAGAGAGAGAGAGAGAGAGAGAGAGAGTCTGTGTGTGTGTGTGTGTGTGTGTGTGTGTGTGTGTGTTACAAAGATCCAGTGTTCCAGTGCCCAGGCTGAGCTGGCTCCACCAGCCCTATTCAGTGCTGTATTGGCCGGCCGCAGGACGCTCCTGTGGTGATGTCATCATTCTGTCATGCTGTCAAACACTGCTTTGTTTTTATTCACTTTAAGGTGGAGAAGAGGGAGGCAGACTCATTTTCATGCAGGTACATGCTCTGGTTGCTCCCCTGGGTCCTTCCATCATGGGAGGCTTTTGTGTCCCCGCTTCATGACACCTGACTCTATTAGCAGATTAGCGGCTGCTGTTTATCTGCAGCTTGTTATCAGCTCTGTGACTGATGAAAGGAGCACAGATAACCTCACTACACTGGATGAAATCAGTGATAGACACGATGGAGGAGAAGGAGGAGGATAACGCATCGTCACGTCCGTCCACAGAGGGAACTGTGGAGAGGCGGGGTGTCCACTTATCCATGTTAAGCTGTGGTTGCCACAGTGGCATGAGTCCAGCATTCTTTAGTCATGACAACAGCATGTCAGCGGGCTGCCAGCATGCAGGCTGAGGAGGAGAGGAGTTCTGCTATCAATTAAAACACAGCTTTACTCCTTCAACCTGTTGCAGATGCTTCTGTTGAGTGAAATATTCACTCTCTCACACATTCAGGCTTTTCCATGTCATCTCCCTGAGGACGCCTTCTTTGAGCACCTCTTCTGTACATTGGGACAGATGTTAGTAGCGACAACGTGTCCCTGGTATGGATCAAGCTCCTAAACTCTAGATTCTTATAATGAAATACATAAGATCTTTTGTGAGATCATCCTTGTCTGGTACACCTTTCTTCGTCTTTCTGCTTTAAGTTTATAGGATTTGCAAAGCTCCTCCAGAGCCACAGAAGACATTATACAACCGTTTTCGCAGGCTGAGTCATAGTAGAGTACTGTCCATGACTTTATGTGGACCTCTAGCTCTTACTAAACACTCTACTTTCACCTGCTGCTGAAGCTCCAAACAACGACAGCTTCAGATAGGAGACAAGGAATCTTAATAGTCAAGTTTGCATCCAGATGTTGCACAGATTTTAACCAGATTTTCATAAAACTGGCAAAAGTTGTTGGCAAAAATGTTAATTAATGTGTATCCACTACTGTTATGTGAATATTAGGACTTGGACACAAGATAAACACTAATTCTACAAGCAGAAAAGACACAGTGGGATAAATTATATAAGAGAATGCAAATGATGAAAAATAATGTAGAAAACATTCCAGTGGAATTTGAGTGACGTGTCACACGCTTCATGTATGTCAGAATTTATTATACAGACATACATGAAGCATGTTTCAAATTTACTTTGTTACATTAGCTAGAATTACAAATAAACTAAAATGATGGTACCAAATAAACAGTCATGTGACTATTCTTATGTAAATAAGCCTCTGAAGTGATTATAGTACATATTTTAAATGGGATATCTGGGTTCATAACTTGTCCCTGTTATTCTTTTTAACTTTTAGTCTTTCAGTCAGAGTCCTGGGACACACACACTCTCTTTTTTTGGCCTTTTTGAGCTTTATTTTGACAGAGACAGCTTGAAGAGTGACAGGAAATGTGGGGAGAGAGAGATGGGGAATGACATGCGGGAAAGAGCCACAGGTCGGATTCGAACCCTGGGCCGCCGCGGCAAGGACTGAGCCTTTGTACATGGGGCGGATGCTCTACCAACTGAGCTAAACAACACCCCAACACACACTCATTTTATCATAAAGAAGTATGTCAAGCAGGCCGGACGTAGCTGTGTGTCAGTGTATGTGTGTCAGTAAATGACAGCTGTTTTCACAGCAGCTGCAGAGCTATAACGAGATGGTGACGAGCCTGATGGGAGTGAGTCACTCTTCAGCTATGAGTTGATTATTAAGGAGGTCAGGTGTGTCTGTCAGGCTCAGGTCTCATCTGGCTTCATCGCGCTCATGATGACTTTTGAAAGTTCATTTAGGTTCAGCCAGATGTTCAAGGACTAAACTAGAAACCACTTAAACAAATTGTTGTGCTGTGGGTCTGACCTTCCACTGATGATGTAAATTCATTATTTACCTCAACTTGAGAAAAGCAGACCTTTATTTAAAACAACTTCGATCTGATCATACTTTGGAAAGAAGATTGATTCTGATCTGTTCCCATTTTGTTCTTTACTAACTAATTGATTCCAGTCCGTTCTTTACTCAACACTTCCTGCACAGTTGTTTCACATTAAAAGCATTCCAGCTCAAAGTATGTAATCTCTTCTTTCTTTCTTTTTGGTTTTAAATGTAAAAAATCTACAAGAAATATTTAATATTTTTAATATACTTTTGAAAAAAGCTGCAGTTGCAAAACTCTGCTGCTGTATAAACATTTGAATAATGGAGTTTTTTGTGAATTTAAAGTAGAAGAAGTTGTGAAATGTTGGAATTACTAACTAACTAAAAACTAAATTCATCTGTAACTGTTAACGGAGAAAGACGAGGAGTAAAATATGATCTCTGTTGGCAGAGGTGACAAAAGCAGCATCAAGCAGACCCCTGTGTTGTCTGAATGAATAGAACAGATGAAGGGAGAGCGTGACAGGGATCGCACGAAAAGATGTAGCAATCCACAGCGAGGGATGACTAACAGAGACAGAAAGACAGATCAGAGACCCAGCGAGCCTCGCGGCGATGCTGAGAGACACCGAGACGTGTGACAGCGAGGTGTGAGAGACGAACATGGAGCTAAGAGACAAGAAATCAATGTGGGGAACAGAAACACGACTGCCAGGATGAGACACGGTGGGAGGAAGAGAAAATGAAGCAGAGTGGACAGCTGTGGAGTGGGCCGGGCCAAAGTTTCATTACGCAGAACAGAAACAATGCTGCTCTTTTAAAGCTGACATGACAACACAGTCAGTGAACCCTCACTATAGAGAGCTGACCCCACAGCCTGGATGTCTGGACCCATATCTAACTGTTGAAAGTCAAGTTCTGGATTTAAGAGTACGAGAATGTAAATGAACAGCTTCTGCTGCTGCTAACTTATTAGCTGTTACTAGGGTTGCAAAGGGGTGGAAAGTTTCTGGTAAATTTCCAGAAACTTTCCATAGGAAGTTAAGCTGGGGAATTTGGGAAATATTCCAAACTCCACGGAAATTATGGAAATTGGGGGTAATTTAAACACTGTTTAAAAACATTTTTTTCTGTTTGATGTTGAACTCCTTCTTTCTAAGGAGATTTTAAAGTAAAACCAAGCTGCAATCACGGTGGCTGTGAAGTGAAGCCAATGTACCAAAAACTGCAGTTGCTCAAACGTCCACTTGAGGCTGGCTACAGTCAATCTCCTGGCCTCCATATTAAAATGTCCAAGAGCGATGTCGCTTTGATTGACAGGTGGGCGCCATCACAGATGGCTTGTTTGAGCATAAGGCTTCATTTGGCCCGCCTCAACTCCACCCACGCTCCGCGTCTTTTCATATTTTTGGATTAGCAGGAAGACGCAGAAGCAGGACTGCCAAGATGGAGACGGCCAGAGCCACCACACTGAGCTTCACGACGGCTCTTCAGAAAGCTGTGGGTGACGTCACAGAGACCACGTCCATGTCCATGTAGAAGACGTGTTGAGTTCCATCGTGCTGTATCATGATTTGATTATTGACTTTGATTTGACAGTAATTCTGCTGCTTTCTTCTAAGATATCACCAAACACATCAGATTAAATGTTACACACATAAAAATAAAAGCCTTTCATTAAATAATGGTACACTGTTGCTGAGTTTCTCTTCTTTCATACAAATACTGTTATTATTCACGTTCAACACTTCCTGCAGATGTTTCACATTAAAACAGTAACAGTGGGCAGACGTAGGATCCTGACTGATTCTTCCTCTCTGAGCTGAAAAATGTGATGACTACATTTTGCTGTAAATCTCACAGCCATTTTTCAAAGTCACTTTTCCCTGAAACTGGCTCTTCAAAGAATAACTACAGGTCCTGGTGTGGTGTAAAAATCCTGGTGCCTATTTTTCCTTTGCAGCCTGACAATTACTAAACCTCAAACCAACCAAATCCTAACATTCAACCACAGTGTAAAATCCACTCCCTTTTTAGCATGCAGCACAAAACACATTCCAACTGTCCCACAGCAAGATACAGAAAATGAGCAAAGGGAGGTCCTCTTAAAACTTTTTTTCTTGTATCCTTTTCAAATAAATGGATGCAGGAGGTGGTTTAAAGGGAGTGAACAGAGATCCTTGATGTACAATCAGAGCTGCAGAGGTACGGAAAGCTTTCCTGCATCTGCTAAACAAGGTGCAAACATATATTTAATCAAAAAGTAAATATATTCAGTTGGATCAGGCTCCACACTCACACATTTATCATTCACATGCAGACCTGAAGCTGCCCTGTAGAGATAGTTACTGGCCTGACTCCAAGAGGCCTGCAGCAGACATCTTTGATCTTTGGGAACATCGCGTTATACGGCCGTTTGAGGAGCAGTAAAACCAAAGGGTCATTTCCATAATGAAGCTGGAGTGTTTTCTACCCAGTCTGTTAATGGCACTTCCTCTTACAGCTTAGATCTTGATGTTAACACTGTACCTAACAATTATGTTGATGAGCAATCTGCTGCTAATTGGGCTCATTTAGTCTATAAATGCAAAAAAACAGCAAACTGGAAACTGTTTTTTTTTGCTTTTTTGCTTTATAATTACTTCAACACTACATGAATACACATCACATGATGTACATATGTTATGGGTCAATCTCACATGGAGAGCCAAACCAGCAGTCTACTGACATGTTTTGTGCGAGTATCACAGCCTCAAAGGATGCACTTACACTGTTCCTTCATTACCATGAACACACACTGTAGTTTATTGTGACTTAGTCCCAGTAATTATACCATCCTGCTGCCACAAATACTCACTAGAGACACAAATGATTTGACAAATGCACTGTTCCCTAATGTTTGAGTAACGCTTGATAAAAATCTACATCGAGCAGCTGTTTGAGGAAATGACTGACACATTAAAAAAAATAAACTATATATTTGTGAGCTGTTTTCAAAGATGTAAACATTCAGCTTGGAGCTGAGAGCCATAGACAGGCTCTGTCTGTCTGTTATACAGACTACTTCACAGTGTGACCTATTCGAAAAAGCCACGACTCTCTTGTTAACACTCGAGAACAGCTCTTAGCGCTAAGCAGTGCTAGCACCCGTGTTAAGATCTCTCCACAATAAGATGGAGGAGCTAACGGTGCTAACCAGGCTACAGAGGGAGTATGTACAGTGTAGCATCACAAAGAAATGGCTGAATGAAGTCGCCAAGGACTCGCTGGTAACTCTGGATGACTTTCAACTTGTGAGAGTGGACAGGAGAGCAAAGGAGGGAGAGGAGGTAGACACACAGCAAAGGAAACGTACATGGACCACAGGCTGGAGTCGGAACCAAGTTGCTGCAGGAAGGACCACCTATTATTTTATTTACTTACTTATTTACTTATTTATTTATTTATTTATTCATTCGTGAGTATTTTTCTGATCCACTTTGTATATTGCGAGTCGCTGTAACAAGTGAATTTCCCCGATGTGGGATTAATAAAGATTATCTTATCTTATCTTATTATGATTTGATTCTTACTTTTATGAGTTCTTGCTTGTTAAATGCTCATTGAACCACCTGCAGGCTAATATCAGTTTTGTTGAGAACATTTCCTTCAGACGCAGATTCCATATCGAGTCTTGTCAGAGCACATTATTGAGACTACATGTGGACGGGTGTCTGATGTGCTAACAGGTAGAGTACCTGTAAATAAATCAATGTTCAGCTGCTCTGTCAAACTATCCACTGAACAATGAGAAAACCAAAGAACCATGATAGTTTCACATTCTGCATGATGTACTATACTTGATGCACATGCACGTGCAGAGGGTATTTAATGTGTGTGTGTGTGTGTGCTGGGAAAGAGAGTGGGGAAACACATTAAAGCGAAATGCTTTCAAGCCTGGCCGGCTGACAGTCGACATAAATTACTGCGTATAATCAGAAGGAGAAAGGATGAGAGTAAGTCAGTGGAGGGGAGAGGAGGGGGTGTTCAGAGATGTTGGGTGCTCTGTTTAGCTCATTCAGCCCTCTTCAGCGAAATCATTTGTCTTGCTTAAACGCTCTCTCGTCTCCACGGCAACCGCTGTGCATCCTGTAGTGCACAGAAAAGGCTGAAGGGCCTGCTGTTAATGGAGGTTACGTCATCCCGTTTGAACCCAGGCACATGTTAATTATGTCGGCTCTGAGCAGGCCCCTCAGCTCACCACACGGAGCCACCTGAGCGTAGTGACAATTAGAAGGCAATACTGGCAATGGTTTATAATGGTACACCCCCTCTGGCTGCTACAAAACCCAGAGCAGCGTGAGGGGGGCTACAGTTTGAAGAAAGGGAATGATAAAGGCTCGGAGCGGAGATAAAGACAGACAAAGAGTGAAAGATGGAGTGACAGAATGAGACATGTTTGTTCTTACAGCCCTGAGGATGGGCGGGACATTAAGGACAGTTGCATAAGCTACTTCAGCCATACTTCAGCCTTCAAGCAGAGGAGGGCTGATATAATGTGAATGGAGAGATGGAAAGAGAGGACACACTGGCAGCAGAGGATGTCCTTTTCTCTTCCAGAAACTCACAGGAGTGAAAGAGTAAAGGCTGGAGATGACACAAAGTTCTGCAAAGATGAGAGGAAAAAGTTTCACTGCAACCACGGACGGCACTGATGTTTCTGCACTGAGTCTGACACAACCTTTAACTAAATAAATATGTATGTAACACCATTCCTTTAATGCCCAAAATATTAAAGCTGATACAGAGCTTACAACCTCACCATCACACACCCTGAGCGACAGAACAACCACATGGTGTGTGTTCAGTGTGTTATCTACGCACTCTATGTGCTGCACACAACTCACTGGTGCATTACATGCAAATACCCAAACTGAAAGTCTTTTGTCAAACCAGCTGGAAAACATCTGCATGATTCTAGAAACAGCTGCGTGCACTGGACCACTGTATCACGAACAGTTTCAGTCCGTAATGGAAGAGAGACTAAGATTGACTCCGCACAACACCTACATGAGGACAAGATGGCATACAAGAATTCCTGCAGCTTCAGTTTAAAATACTGTTTCCAAACCTTTTCTGTGGCTCTAGAGGACGACCAGTAACCCTGATGATGTCATAGTGATGTCAGCCTGGGCTTGTAGATCACAAAAGCACACACAAAGCCTGTGTTATAAATTGGGAATGTGGTGCAGACTTCTGGACCAAAACAACAAGCTAAAATGCTCTGTAGAGCTCAGTCACGTGATATATGAGCAACATTGCTTACACTATAAATTCATTTCATCCATTGCTAACATAAAAATATTGATTTGTGCAGCTTTAAAGCCTGACCAACTAGCAGCCTGCTGTGAATCAGTGTGGCTGCTTCGTCCTCTCACGTCCCTCGTGCAGATAAAGCTGGAAGATAACAGCACCACATTTATAACCATGTCTGGTGTGGAACTTGGTGTTGCTGTGTCCATTCTCAGCAGCCAACCCGTCATCTCCAACTCCAATCTCATCTCAAACTAGTCAGGAGTCGACTCCACACCAAACACGCAGTCTTTCAGTGTGATTCAAGAAGTCCTGCCCCATTTTTTAAATGTAAAAACATCAAACTTTGAGCTGACAGGCATACTGCATCTGATCACTTCCTCCCTCTATCTCTCACATTAGAAGAACTTCTCTTCCCATCAGTCTTTGCTCCTCTCAGATATGTCATTCCTGCTGTCCCTGTCATGCTCTCACCCTTCGTCTCTCCGCTGGGATAAACAATCCAGCGCCTGGTTCGGAAATAGCTGCTGAGTCTCTCTAATCTGCCTCGACAAGTCCACCGATGGCCTGATGGCCCAATTACATAACCTGATGTTTTCGGGTGGGGGTGGGGCTTCGTCTGGGGCGAGAGTGAATGTGGCCCAAGTTCAATCAAACACAAATTAACAAGAGTTAATTAATTGGTGATAATGTGGTGTTGGGAGACATTCTGGGGGTTTTACGTTGGGCGGCTGGGTGCTGTGACATAATGATGCCAGGTCATGCCTCACTGTCCTGAGCCCCCGTTAATAACACTAATTCATTTCATCTGTAACTGTTATTTAGTCATTTCAGTTTGAGGCAGTGAAGGCTTTAAACATCAAACTACGGTTCTCTTACCCATCCTTCATCTCTATGGAGGCCTTTATGGACTTTACAGTGCTCATTAATGACAGTAGTCTAAATGACTGTGGTTATTTGGCCTCATTTTGCCCCCAAAAGTTTTATTTTTCTGCAGGGAACAATCATCACTGCCTTCAGCCACTGCTAATTTCTGACTCTCAGACAAAATGAACAGTCGGCGTGATCCACTCCTTCAAAGACAAACACACCAAGATAATCTCTGCTGCACATCAGTCATCCTTACAGCATTACACTTTGGACTGTTATGGCTGCCAGTGGTGCCTCTTATGACAGTGTGTGTCTGTGTGTGTGTGTGTGTGTGTGTGTGTGTGTGTGTGTGTGTGGGCCACCAGGGAGCTGTTAGCCTCTGCTGAGCCACTTGCGGGACCCATCCAGGCTGAATATCTCTGCTGCAGTAGAGGGAGGTCATGACAGAGTGGCTTCATTACACACATCGCTGGTTTGATTCACTACATTCTGTCCTGTGCGGTCGTACTGGCAACTTAATGGTGCGCATTTGCCGGAGAACAGCGGGGAAAGAAAGAAAAGAATGAGACAGACGCAGAGACGAGAGGATTCAATCCATTCTGTGGTTTAGAACAAATAAATAAAGTTTGGAGAGTTGCAGTTGTGGAGTTAATGACATGTACTCTTGATAGCGGTCATGCTTTGTTTACACAGCCTTATCACACAGACCAGAGGTCAATGGATGAGTTGGAACTCAGTCAGTGAGAGATCAAAGTCCAATTAACTAGCCCGCAAAACCACTAACACACACACACTTATTTTTTGTCTTCAACAAGTAGACATGACCAACCAGACGGACACATTTTTATATCCACATATCACATCTGTCATTCTGTCTTGAGGTTATATAAAACTTGTCAAACATAAATGTGCATTAGAGGAGGCGGTTTGCTCAGTTTGCATGTTTGTGAGGTCCAACACGCTCCGTCAATCTCACACTGATGCTTATTATTACCCTGAAAAGCAATTATGTAATAAATAAATGCTCAGTGTTTGTGAAGTATAATCCAGTGTCCTGTGCTGTGTGTCCAGCATGTCTTACAGTGGGATGTGGGGCCCCTCTACCACAGAGCGGCTCTAATCCGCCATGAGGGGCCTTCGTTAGCGCCGTGCAGCCTAACACAGTTATGTAAGGAGATTTACAGCCTGTCTGACATAACACTGCGCTGCTCCGCGCTGTTACAATGATGAGGTCCAGCTGAGCTGATGTTGCCTGAGTGTGTCACCGGGGATTCGGAGGTATTATATGAAGGCATTACATTCAACAATCAATCAGAGTTCATGTGGGCTCATTAATCACAGCTGTGGTAGAATGTGTCCGGCTTGTTTTCCTCGGTCAGAGTTCCTGCGAGGGTGCAGACTCACACAAACAAACAGAGCACAGAGTGTACCATCACACCACATACATATCTGCTATTGATTTGTCAGGGTAAATACAGCAAATGAAACACGAGTGGATGTTTGCACTGACAGTGAGCGCAGCTAGAAGGAGGCATTGGCACCAGCATTTGGGTGAATGAGATATGTAGTGTACAAGCACTTTGAGTGGTTGGAAGACTAGAAAGGTGTTATATAAGTACAGTCCATTTACATTAATTTTCTGTTGATCATTTAGTGATTTTAGCTCTAGCTTTTCAAACTCAGGTAGTGAACTGAAGGCTGTGTGTGAACGGGTTTGAAAAGAGATTCTTAGGATACAGATTGGAGAAATGCTTGAGTAGACAAAAGGACTGTTAATGTTGTATACAGGCTGTAATAGTTAAGTGTACGTCAGCCATCCCGGGTGTTCATAGACAAGTACATCGATTCTGAGGAGGTGAATAGAAGAGGCCTGTTGTCCTCTGTTCACTGAGCATGAGGCGCTTTGTTCAGTGAAGGGGAAGAAGCGAGAGAGACGGGCCACAGTGTCTGTACCGAGGTCTGCTACCTGTAGAGTCTTCAAAGGATTCTTGAAAAAAGATAACCATTATGTTTCACAAATGGCTGCCCTTCAATGCATCTCCAACATTACTGTGTGCACTCATAACACACACACACACACACACACACACACACACATAATCTCTCAAGCTCATGTATGAAATGTTGATGAGAGTGCAGAGCTGAAAATAGTGGAGGATTCACGTTCAGGATTTCAGTGGAAATAGAAATCTCATGCCATGGAACTAGATTTGTCTAAAATTTTGATTGCTGTAAAATTACAATGTAATATAAAATGATGACGTTTCCTGGTGTGAGCTGCATTTTATATTGCTGAGGTCTAGCTGAGAAACAGTGAACAATACAGGCTACCTGTAGGGAATACAGGCTAGAGAAATGTCAGTGACATTTTCATGTAAACCCTTGAGAGCCTGAAGGACGTGATGTGACATTCTGAGATAGAACCTCAGGTTGGGATAATAACCAAGAATGGGTTAATAACCTTTTACAACATAGAACCCTGATATATCTCACGTGGTTCTGTAAATACTAAACTGGATAATGTGAGAACACTGAAACATGTTCTGCACATGAGCACAACCTCTTCCATTTTGCTTTTCTAGTGCATGAACATTTGGCATAGTCATAGGTTCAATCTGCAAATATGTCCATGAATCCCATGCAGAGTTGAGAGGGTAAGCAGAGGATGAACTTCTCTCTCTCAAGCTCTTTTTACTTACTTCTGTCACCATGAATGCCTTCAAGCAGAGACTGTCAGAAAGTGTACTCAGTTATCCTCTTTTGAACAATGATCCTTCTCTAGGACATCAGGCCTTGAAGAGTGGCTGTTTGGGACTGTGATAAACACTTTTAGCCTTTTGACGTGGCTGGTTGTACGAACTAGTTTGTTTCAAGCAAACCCCGACCTTCAGTGTCTCTGCACATTATAGAAGAGCCCAGACTTCTTAATGCAAAAAAATAAGACAAAAAGAGGCAGTGAAGGCAGTTTCCATGGTCATGTCTAGCTCCAACAGATAAGTGTGGGCCCCTCTGATAAACCACAACCCCCCTGGCTCCCCCTGGTTCCTTTGTCTTCTTCCTCCCCCATAGAGACAGAACATATGGAGCTCAGGGTCAGAGGTCACTCTGAGGGAGGGGCTGTGAAATGGCTCCTCACACCTCCCAAGATCCACTGCTCACTTTGCAGTCGGAGACGGAGAGGCGTTTGCAAAGGGATGTGACCAGTCAGCAACAGCTAGCAGCATCCTCTGAAGGTCGTTGGGTCCCGCTGACTCCCAGAGGCAGATGATCCATCATTGCTGCCCCCCCCCTCACTCATGCATCGACCCTTGAACTTTGACAGCGAGCACATGGCACTCTCAGCTATGCTGTGAGGGTCTGGGATGAGACCTGACATCCTGACACTCAACATGTTGTCAGGCAGGCAGGTTCAGTCAGGATCTTCAACTTCAACTCACAGAGTGCACTTGAGGCAACAAAAGTCTTTTGTCAGTCACTCCCACACAGTCAGGCAAGTTCCTGCCCAAAGACTACAGACTGCCTGGAAACAGCTTCTCGTCTGTAGAGTTATCTTAAGTTCATAAAGCGAGACGAAACATTGAAGAAGCAGCCGACAAATGCTGTAATTCTGTCAACGTTCACTGCTTCAGGTTTTTGGTCTTGTCTGCTTTAGTTTCTTCTCCTTCCCTTTATTGTCTCTGCAGCAGTTATTTGTGTCAACCACTGGTCGGGCACACAGTTAATGGGAACATTTTACAGTTATACGGCAACTACAATTACAAAGGGACTTGTTGGATTCTCTAACAGCATTAGAAGCATCTTCCCCCCACAGCTTTGTAATGACAAAGTGATCGGGAGTTGACTGTGTCTAATAATTTTACGACTTCCCAAAACAGTTCGTGCCCTTTTTACCCACCCACTGGCCAGGTGTGCACAGGTATGAAGGTAGATGGGGTTTGAGCGTCTCTCTGTGATATTCTTCACATAACTGATCCCATGACCTCTAGTTTGTACAATGGAGTGCAATGCCAGGAATGCCTTAAAAGAGAGTCTGATGTTGTGCACCTAGACTACAAAGACATGCCTTTTACCTCAGATTCATTTATGGCTATTTGGAGCCAGTATAAAAGTCATCTGCGTTTAGATATGGTCGGACAGTCCAAAACTCAAAGATGCTCAAAGTTGACATGGAATTTATTTTGATTTCTCTTCATACATAAATGTTTTTCTGTACTTTCTTAGAGCGATTTGTTATTTTGTTTGTTTAGGAACATGAACTCCACGTGATGGACGCCATTTCTTTGTCCTAAAATTGTTTACAAAATGAAGGCATGTCCAAAACAACAAGAGCCATTAGCAAGCCGACTTATAGTGAAAGGCTTTATGAAGAAAGACAGGAGGATGCCGCTGGTCAAACACTGGTGAGAGTGGAATCATGAGCATCAGTGTGTGTGGGTGTGGGTGTGTGTGTGGAGGAGACAGTGGTGAAGCCTGGCCGTGTGTTACATTACAGCGATGCATTCAGTGTAGCCTGGAGGAACTGTCTGAACGGATTACTCTAACAGGCTTAACAGCAGCCCGGCTGAGCTAACCGAGCACGAGGCAGCGAGTGGGGCACAGAACTCAGAGAGATGGACCAAATTACTACAGGGGGAAGAGAGGAGGAAGAACTGATGAACCATGAGAGAAGGAAAGAGAGAATCTGTAGTAAAACAAAACATGGCAAAAGTGAAATCACTGTCCAGAAAAACAAATGACAATGTGACAAAGAAAAGGATAAAGGTTTACTTTGTTTTACTGGACATGCCGTACACTATCATCTGCCCATTATCCAGGCATACTATTGTTAGCATAAGTCAACAGGGGAGTGCGCCGCTGTTGTTAGCCCCTGTCATTATTAGCATACATCAGTGGGCAGTGCTAACGTGCAGCCTTTGTGCTGCCTGACTCTCAGACCGTCTGTGTGTGGACAGATGGTCCAGGCCAGAGGGGAGCTTTAACTGCTCAAATCCCTTTTGTGTCCTGCTGCAGGACGCTCCACCTCAGCCCCGGCCTACACACACCTCTGTGCTCCGGTCATGTTTAAAGCTGCACTGGCTGACCTCCAAGCTCCCAGTGGCAGCAAGAGGCTCTCTGAACAGACTGAATACTGATAACCAGAAACATGGTGAGACTGGCCCGCTGTAGCTGTAAGTCCTCCCAGAGGGGGATCATCATTAAAATGGCTTACACGCTGCATACAGGTGTGTTTTAGGGTTATGAATTCATCACATTCATCTCATGAGACCAGTGGCAAGTTTATTTGCATAGTCTTTCTGCCAAAATACAGCCTCTTTCAGACATGAACCTTGTTACATATATGTGGTAACAGGGCCAGACCTAGTAAAATTCTCAATTGAATATGATTAACATAAAGCGTTAAACATGCACAGATCACTAATAAATAAACCAGAAAATGCCGTTAATGAGCCAGTTTTATGTATTTTTTCAGGCCCACTCCATGACAACAACATGGATACAAACTCAGAATATATAGCAGATACATTATGTAGCACAAGAGTAAACAATAATTGAACAAGAGTCCCAGCTTAATGTCAGTTTATGCGTTGGCATTGGACTGTTGCTGTTCATCTGAGTGGCAGAGAGACTTTACAGGAGATGAAGTCAGCAGTCTTAGGTATTCTGTGCCTGTAAAGGGCTGACCAGGCTCACATTTGACAGGAAACAAAGACATCCTCTTCACGTTAGTAAGGGAAAAGTCCATAAAAAACAGAATCTAACTCTTGGACTAGAAAGTGTAAAGTGGGCAAACATTGTGATGAAGCTGTGCATTAGCCAACAAGCTATTAATCAAACCAAATTCACAAAATCAGAGAAGTCAGCAAGTATTTGATAAATCTTTCAAGAGTTGAATTTGTTACATGAAGTCCTGCCTGAAGTCTAGCTGTTATTAAAGTCGTTCACATTGAAACAGACATGTTGAAACTTGAACTGCAGGAAGAGGAAAGCTTTACTGCTCTGCACCTGCGAGAAACTGGAGGTGGATTTTAATCCCCACGCTTTAACCAGCTCAGCCGATTCTCCCTGAGGTGATGTTAACTCATTTTCATGTGGGTTACAGCCAGCGACTGACCTGCGATAACGCACCGACAACAGTCTGTCTAAATCCAGTGACGAGTGGGGGAGAGCAGTGGGTGACACGCAGGCGTGAAGAGGGGGGACGTGTGAAGGATGGAGACAAAGAGGAGGACGTGAAAGGAGAAGAGAGAAGGGGGGAGAAAGTCTGGTGCTCGCAAGTTGAACACCTGACAGACCCGATCATCTGAGATCTGAAACTGAGCATTTGTTGTTTTCAGGAGAGCCTCAGCCTCCACTGTGTGTGTGTGTGTGTGTGTGTGTGTAGGTACTGTTCATCTGTGTGTGCTCATGCATGCAGTATCAGTAACCATACAAACAAGCATGAAGGCTTTGCTTTGTCTCACCTCATTAATGTCACTCCTTGTCATCACTACAAGTTTCAGTGAGAGATCATTTGCTCATATTGATGAACAATATTTCATCACCTTTTCACCAGTACAACATCCAGGCAGCAGAGGCTGACATGTCCTGACTTTTGGTTCCTAATGTGGGACAAACACCAAAAACGCTAGATCCTGCACTTCCCATAATGCAATCTGACAGCATCTTTCCTCATGTTTTGTGTGAGGATTAAAGATAGTTTGCAGTGGCAACACTACATGCATTAAATGAGTTAAATGTGTTTAACTGAGGTTTAATATTTAATGAAATTAAGCCATATGGAAGGTAAAGCAGGCAGGTGCAATCAGTGCTTTCATTGTGCTGATCTATGCACAGGTTACTGTACTAATGTACTGGAACGGCTGATTCAGAACAAATCAGGCAGTGCAGCAAAAACACCAGTCCTCCCAGTTATCTGAATGGTGGGAGTCAGTTTAGGCTGCGGGCCACAGGGTATGTCAAAAAAAAAAAAAAAAAAAAAGATCTGCAGCAGAGAAGTTAAAACAGAATCAAGTTTAAGAGAAACAAAACCTGTGTTCTCTCGATTAATTATCCAGCTTCTAAATCTGCCTGGTTCACAGTCTATGCGACAAAATATTAACACAAAGAAGCTTCCTTTGGTCTGTGTTTGTTGTGAATGAGGAGAGGGAGTGTTGGTACAGAGACAGTCGGTGAAGCAGAGAAATAAAAAGTTATTTTCTGAATGTTTCATAGTGCTTACATTCTGCAGCACCCCACACCACTGCAACGCCTTATTTGTTCTGAATGCGGCCTAATGCAGTATTTACAACTAAGAAGTTGCATCACCATAACCAAAATCCCATGTGATATCTAGTGATGCGTGCGTTTAGTGGTCGAGTTTATTAAAACATTACCACCCTCGCTAGTCAACACCAGAAACGCTTGTCAAGTCCAGTTTATTTATAGAGCGCATTTACTGACATGTCAGTCATTTGCTGGCCCCAGGTTTGTTGTTGGACTGGAACCATCTCATCAGTATGATAATAAAGTCTGGTTGACTTACGTCTGGCATGCACACTGCTGTGCAGCCATCTCTCCAGCAAAGTGGTACACATCACACACATCGACTTCGTATCTCCATCTACAACTGGCGCGCCAAGCATCTCCCTCCCCAAATTAGCCCCTCTCACCTTTCAACTCCACAATGCTGCTGACCCTAACTGCATCTGGTGTTAGAATGTGGGGACTATTTCAGGATCTGTATGCCAGCCAGGGTGTATTTATACCACTAAAGCTCAATGGCATGGTATGGGGCGAGTGTCTTTATGGGAGGAATTAAACTACCTAATTGGCATTCCAGCTTGGTACCACACAGCTCAGGATCTATAACAGAGTTAAATACTGTATGATCGTGTAGAGAGTAGGCTCACACATAGACAGAGAGAAAGAGAGAGAGAGAAGGCACTGTAAACCATGAAGGAGCCCGAGGCAGGTCTACAGGAAGTCTGGCCCTCTGGGTAGAACAATGGGCTGAGGGAAATAAGGCCACACTGCCACACAAAGAGCAGGGAGGAGGGGAACGGCAGCCTAAAAAAAGCAAAGGCATAGAACCCTGCTTAATGTGGGTCACTGCAATTATGGCTGCCTCCAACTCAGGGTACAAGAGTATGTGGGGGCACTGAGATGTAGCCATGTGCTTGACAAAAAATAGAGGTTTGTTGAGTACCAAAGGCAACATGTTGATATCAATCATGGTGGCATTTAGTGTTGTCTCCATGGTGGTGCATCATGACCATGGGGGGAGGACAGCAACAGGCCCCCCATCAGAATTGTAAATTATCTCCAATGAAGTGCAGAAGGGTGGAGGCAGATGATAAAGAAATGGGGGTGGACGAGCTTTGGGGATGAAGGAAAGAGGAGGGGGATATAACGTTCTGCTAACGCTTGATTTATGTTCACTTCAGACAAATGGAAGGATCTGAACTCAACTTGTGTGTTTTTTCCTGTTGTTTTCCTGGTCAAGATGACAGTTTGCCTCAAGTGCAACACACACAGGAACGCGCCGTACTGCGTTGATGCATCAGCATCCATCAAACAACTGTGAGGTGCGCCTTCAGTCTGTGGGCTCACATGTGAAAACCCCAGGGCTTCAGTCACAGATGCTGCATGCTTTTTATGAACGTATAGATTTGAAGTATATGTTTATGTGCTTTTTCTTTTTCCCATCTTGAACCCGACCATCAACAGGAGCTGGATCAAACCACTCAGCTTATTTGTGACCTACAATTAGATATGCAATGATTATAGATTTTGAAGTTTGAGAAAAAAATCCCAGCAATTTTAGTAAAAATGAAAGAAGGAAACTGAGAATGGCTTGTTGCCGTTGGTTTACGTTGAACTGAAAAATCTCTTAACTCGCCGCTGCTATGTTGATCATGTGTGACAGAAACACTCGGTGTAGCTGAGCCTTTACGGTTACAGAACTGTGACATTTTAAACCACTGTTATTAATGAAATCACATAATCAATTACCCATAACACCATTCTGCATAGGTCAGCAAAGACATACTTACATGCATCATTCAAGCCTCATGCGCCGTCAATGTTTGTTGCCTCTGGATTGGGTGAATTATTTTTTTATGTTTATTTTACAGTAAACACACTTTATCTTTCGTGTGTGTTTGCCTGGTGTTGGATCAAAATAAATTCCTCTATCACTTTCTGGAAAACTGCTCAGCAGCTGCTGAATGAAGACTAAAAAAAAATCTAAACCGGAGGGAGGTGCAGCTGGAAAAACACATGAAAGAACTCCTGCACACTTGATATAGTGACTGAACTGAAGTGATTGAATCTAGTTTTCTCAGCAGTGTGCAGACGTGTGTTCCTCGAGTTACATTTTATAGACAAAACAACTAATCAAAGCAATAAATGTCATATTAATCAATGAAAAAAAAAGGACCGTTAGTTGCAACCTGAGTTTAACTCACTGACAGTTAACTTGTCCCATAAAACACACACACACACCAGATGTAGTTAGGGTGATTGGTGTTAGCAGAGCAGACAGCAGGCCATATGGGCTCAGTACAGTGGAAGCTTATCAGTGTCACCTCAGGGACCTGCTACAGCCTGAGGGCAACACACACACACACACACACACACACACACACACACACACACACACACACACACACACACACACACACACACGGGCAGAACCCAGGGACATAAATAGCGTCTTACACGCAGAAGTAACTCTGAAAATGTGTAATGGCTGATTATTTTGCCACTGGTGCATATCTGAACTCAAGTCCACATGATGACATCAGGCCAAAAATGTGCAATCACACACACACACAGACTTTGCTACTCTGAACTTTGGCCCGGACACTCTGTTCCACAGCGCGCAACCCTCTTTGGTGTTCGAAGCACATCCAGAATGTAGTAGCCTTACAAATAGTAACTCCAGTCTGCGGTGACGTGAACAGCAAGTAAGTGAGCCAATGAGTGAATGTATCTGATGAGTAAACACACTGTGCTGACAAGAGTGTCAGCTGACCACTGCCAATATCCAGAAGACATCAAGTTTTGATTCTGATGAATAAACACAACAGCAGGTATCCTACCCAAAGATCCAAATGTCTGCTCCCCTGCTATAAAACAGAATCAAAACCTTTGATAACACTCATGGCAGCCTTGAACGCAACTCTACCTTTGCATATGTCATCAGCAACATATAAATTCTCAGTCGCAGTGTATATTTTGCTGTCAAAGTCAATAAAAGCTGCTTTAAAATCAGGTAGAATGTGGCTCAGTTTTCTCCGGGAGCATGTGTTGTACAAAGTGACATGAGATAATAAGTAAAAACTACAGTACAGTCATAAACTGTGGTGTAGTTCAGAGCAATACAGCAGAGCACAGGAAGCTTTAAATCAGATTGTAACGTTTAGACAACATACTGGTGATGTTTCCCCGTTGGCACATCCACCTCAGGTGACACCAGTTCATGCTGCTGCTGCCTGAACCTTTATGCTGGTGTTCTACGCAGTGCTTATTTACAACCATGTTGGTTTATAGTGTGTATGAGGACTTTAGATAAGAGGACGAACAGTTTAGTTAATTACAATGTAGCCGAACTGTGTCCACATGGTGGTGGAGGGTCATTTTTAAACAATATTCCTACAATGTGTTCAGCTGGAGGTCTGTTGAGGTTGTTTTTTTTCCCCTCTTAAATCACGCAAATGTTTACAAAACCAACAAGGTGCCACTAAACAAAGCTCATACCTGCTAATTCGTCCGGTTCCAGTCCAGTTTCTGTGTCTATCCCACAAATAACAAAGTAATGGGCGAAGCGGCAGGGCGCCGCGCCGGTGAACGCGGAGCTCCCACTCATCCCGGCTTCGGTGTGCAGCGCTGTCCGCTCCTAGTTCTCCGTGAGACACATCTCCAAGAGGAAAAAAAAACAAAGGCAAAAGTAGAATAAATGTTCGACCCGGGAAAACAACTTCTCAGTCGTTTCCAGGTTTTAAATAAAAGCTCCGTGCAACAAAGAAGTCGCGTTTAAATGTTGTTCCAGCGATAGTTCGCTTTCAGTGAACCGTGTCAGCAGAGCTCCCCGACACACTGCTGCCTGTGCCGGAGGGGAGAGCGCTGTGAATCTCCGCCTCGGTCGGTGGAACTCGGAGCAGCAGCCTGGCAGGGCGGGATATTCAAACCTAGTCCACTCGGTCCTGTTCACTCACACACGAGGACCGAAATTATTCCCTTTGTGTAACGATATAAAAGAAGGTCGTCATTATGTTTATGCCGCTTTGTTAAGTGACTGACTGACCGTCTGACTCAAGTCCGAGTCTCACTTCACTAACAAACGCACCCGCGGCCAGTAACGGCGCCACCGCGCGCTGTACCACATATTCATACGCTGACATACGTCATCACGGTGCAGGAGCGTAACGATTCTTTACCGGGGGCCGCAGTGACTGTAAGACAGCTGTATCTGTGTTAAATAAAAATATGTCAACACACAATAAAAGACAAACTGTGGGGTCCAATGTTTTGACTACATTTAATTATATTAGTTTGATTATTAGATCAGAATTATATTATTATAATTAAGAATTATTATAATTATAAGAATTATTATAATTAAGAATTTAATTACATCAGTCAAAATTTTAAAAAAAGAATACCAGCTAAGATTTGTTTGATGGTGGTTGCTTGGTGTAGCCTTCTTTCTGTTGCACACATTTTAGTGAGATATGAATTCAGTAATAAATATACCACATGATAGATCACTGGCCAGTTCATCTTTCGCAAAGAGTTTAGTTATTTATTTCCCTTATAGTTGCTTACACTTCACACCTATTCTAAAAAAATAAATGGACGCAGGTATAATGTAATACACCTGTCCACATAGAAGAAAAACAGTACTGACACTCCAAATGACTGCCACGCAGGTTAGAGACACAGTGACTCAAAAAAGAAGTTTGCTTCAGATTTGAAAAAGATGGCCCCAAATCTTGTCAACATGTCAACAGTAATATTTAGCACAGTTCCCTAACGTGTCTGTAAATTATTATCATAAAATGAAACAGACATTACTGTGACTAGTGCAGGTGTCTTCAGAGTTTTTCATGTCAAGAACTTCACAGCTGATAGAAAAGATGGAGCATAGATAGACCCTTAGCTACATATTGTACACGTGTAGGGCGACCTCTTGTGCTAGCTCACATGATTGCACCCGTAGCCTATTGGTAGCCTGTTGGCAGTGTTGTGTGGATATTTTAAAGTAGGCTGATTTATCTCAAAATATGTTGGATTCATGTTGATAAGTATTTTCAGACATATTTTTAAGTTTTGCAAACACACACAATACCAGTCAAAAGTTTGAACACACCTTCTCATTCATTCTGATAATTTTCTACATGGTAGATTAACACTGAAGACATCAAAACTATGAAATAATGCAATTATGTGAGAAACAAAAAAAAATGTAAACAAAGCAAAATATGTTTTATATTTTAGATTCTAGCCTTCTAGAAGTAACATTATTTTGCATTCATGGCTGCTTTGCACATTCTTGGGATTATGAGTATTGTCGGTTGGTTTTCATCTTCACTGGGTTTAGGTCAGGGGATTGAGGAGGCCAAGTGATGCATCCCTCTCCTTCTTGATGAAATAGCTCTTACATAGCCTGGAAGTGGTTTTGGATTATTGCCCTGTTGAAAACAAATGATGGGATCAAACCAGATGGGATGGCATGTCCCTGCAGAATGCTATGGTAGCCCTGCTGTTTAATTGTGCCTTGAATTTTGAATAAATCACCAGCGTCACTAGCAAAGAACCTCCTTACCATTACAACTCCTCTATGCTTCACAGTGGGAACCACACATGCAGATATCATCCATTCTTCTTCTCTGCCTCACCAAAAATCTCAGATCTGACTCATCAGACCAGAACTTCCACTGCAGCAGAGGTAACTCTTGTTCTTCCTTTCCTGGGTCAGAGCCAGTTTCATCATATCATTTGATGGTTTTGTGACTGTACATGATGCTACATTCAAAGTTTTTGATATTTTATGGACTGACTGACCTTGTCTTAAAGTAATGATGGACTGTTCTCTTCACTTAGGATTCACCAATTTTGAAAACTCTGAGGACCTCCTGTTGAAGACCAAGGAACTAATTAACCACTATAGAGATACAGACTACAGTTATGTCCTCCAGTCAGTTGGGCGATCACCCACACTGCTAAAATGCTCATGACACATGACAGTCCAACTTCAGGCTGTTTGTGACCTGACTTCTCTGACAGGAGCATAAAGATATTACTGACAAGATATATATATGTAAGTCATGGGATCACTCATCAATGACTGCTGGCAAATTTAATTTTAACATATTTTAGTGTCCACATTTGTGTTTGTTTGTGTTGTGTATTCACTTTGGTCTACATTCATTGTGTTTGTATTAAATAAATATCTAATAAGTTTGCATTTCAGGGGTGTTTCCCAGTACTTTACCTGTTTGGGGGCAATCTCTTCTCCAAAGATGTGCCTGAACGATTTTTGGTCTCCCATCATTGATGTTTCATTTATGCCTTATATTTCATACATCAGCTTTGTTAAACATTCTAGTAAAAATCTGCATCGTAAATGAAAAGATGGTAAACTCAGTGAAGATGGATTTACCCTCAACCTTAAAATACATTAAACAATCATTACATTATTATAAGATCAAATAGGATCATTATAAGGAAATCAAAATATTAATGGTTTATTTATTTGGTGAAAATACAGCAGTTGCGTTAATGGTATTTGATCACTTTTTTATAGTAGTTTTTAACCTTAAAACCTCTTCAATTAACGCAGAACACCCACCGTTCAATATATTCCACCCATAGATCTGCAGCTTAAAGGAAACTTTAACGTAATTTTAATGTACAAATTCAGAGGTGACTTTCAAAGTAAATTTCAGGGGGTGTTTACTCCTTACACCATGTAAAACAACCCATTAATAACCACCTAATATACTGGACATACAGTGCATACATTTTCGTGTTTTCTTAAGATTTTTCTTTTTTTTTTTAAAGCTTTTGTGGCAGAGGTTGGAGGAGGCTTCCTGTAATAGTCAATCAAAATCTTACCGAGATGGATATGCAACCAATATCATCTTATAAATAATTACCATACATTATAAAATACAGCCATGATCTGCTATCACAGCTGCTGAAATGTATGACACCAGACAATGAAGGGACAGTATTCAAGTTGCTAATTCAACACTCAACTATACCAAGTGTCAATATAACAACTGCTATTGCTGTTACTGTTCGCGTGGTTTAACAGAAGCACTGGTGTTTGAAAACAAACTAAGTAGAATATGTTACAATGTCTCCCTCTAGTGGTGAAATAAAAGTACATAAATCAAACAGCAACAGATCCGGTTTAGACTTTATGCATTTTCAACAGTTTAAAAACAAATGTAACATTGCCCTTAGGAAACATGAAATTACAGCTGAATTTTCCAAGTACAAAAAGATTTAACTTAAAAAAGGGGAAAGGTGAATGTGATGTATAAAAAAATAGGATTAAAATTTCTGAAAGGTTTCAAGTTTAGACAGTCATAGTAAAAAGAAAAAAAAAAGGGTAAGTGCTGCTTTATGCTGAGTAAAGCAAGCAGTGAGGTAGCTGGTAAAAAGAACATTCAAAAACAACATGTCCACAAACAGCTGATATTATTTACAGCATGGTATATGCACATTTACATGCAGTTAAAACATAATATTTACTTTATAGGTACTATACACAGGTATTGTTCTATACACAAATGCTTTGGAAAATCAAAGACTAGCTACAACACTAGCTCTGGAACCACTGCACAAAACTGGCACCTTTTTCCTCACCGACGGGATCTTGGAGAGGTTCTCCACTTCCTCCCAGACTTATAGGAACCTACAATGAAAAATGATAGAAGAAAAACAAAAAGGATTAAATCTATATCCCAGAAACAAGACAATCTGGTGAAACCACATTGTGCATGGGTTAGCTCTAAATGGGACTATGTCAAGTATCACCTTTTGTTGGCTTCTCTGACCACTTGTAATTGTCGCCCACAGAAAAACCTATGGTAAGAATGAGGGTTGGGAACACACATTTAGATTAGACACATTAAAAATAACTTGATTTGACTACCACAAATTTATTAAGGACATTAGAAAATACATTTTTAAGACTGCAAAACAACACACTTTTCCTTTTCTTTGGGTCTTCCCGATTTATGGCCTTTGTCCATTCTACGGCATCAGACTTGGCCTTCTTCATCAGGGGGGTAACAGTCTCATGGGAACTGTGCCGCTGTCTGGGTGCCCTGTCATAGTGACTAGGTCCTGGTCTGGCTTCTCTCGAGGAATCCAGATTTGTGGTTCTGGATTCCACCTCCTTCCGTGAGTTACTTTTCCTCTCCATCTTGGTTGGGAAAAAACTTTTCTCCCAGTCTTTCATCACTTGTTTTCTTGTTGTTGATAGCATGCTTTCAGAAGATGATGGGTCTTTTGCGGGGGTGTAAGTATCTAATGTTGCGGGGATACTATAAGAGCGAGACAGCTGCTTATTAGGAGAGGACACATTTTGTCTGGGAGTAGATGTGCGCTGCTTAGATTTAGGAAGACTACAGGAGGTGGAGGTTTCTCCAGTCTGGAACAAGCCTTTAGAGGAGGCAGAGCTTTGTCTGGGATCAGAAAGTTGTCCACTTGTTGAAGACAAGCTTGCAGTGGAGATGGATGGCCCTTCCTGGCTAGGTGATGAAGGTTGTTTGGGTTTTGCTTTACTGGCCGGGACCTTCACCTTTTTGTGCAGATGCAGTGTTTTCTTTTCACAAGAGTCGGTATTTTTGCTGGTTCCTTTGGGGTTCTTTGGAGCCCGAGTTTCATCATTGCCCTGCCTCTGGACTCGAGATTCATGTCCAGTAGGTTCAGTAGAGTTATGAACAACAAAGCGAGAAATCACATGATTAGGACGCAAATTGGGATCTGCCTCCTTGCCCACAGGCTGGAGTTGCTTCTTTGCAGCGTCTTCAGATGACAGCCTGGGTTCTTCTGACTTTTTCTTGGCAATCCCACAAAGGCGTTTCATAGTTTCAATTGAAGGTTGAATTTTTCCAGCAAATAAAGCATCGCCACTGTCCTCTGATCCTGATGAGTGTGTTCTCTTTGTGTTTCTTCTTTCTTCTGACATCGATTGTTTGTGCTTTTTCTTTTTTAATTTCTTTTTAGGTGAACGTTGACTACATGGTGCATCTCTACTGTCATCTGAGTCTGAGGAGATTGTTTTCCTTTTTGCCATTTTTCTGCAGTTCTGGTCACTGTCATCCTCTGTGTCAGAATCAATTACTATGATATCATCAATTTTTGAAATTTGTCCATTGCTCTCATGTTGAACATACTCAGAGGCAGCCTTGGCTTCAATCAGCATTCCAGGTCTTTGCACATTTGTAACCTCATCATCTTCACTCTCAGACTCAGAATCATCCATCGCTGGTGTCGACCCCTTCTCCAATAACTCCGAAGACACAGTCAAAAGACTTTGTTTAGATTCAAATGGGTAATCACAACTGTCCTCAGTTTCATAGCTGTCTTCAGACTCTGAGTACGATGCTCTCCTGCTCTGCAGTGTATGTGATGGCATGCATGAGTCTAGTTCGTGTTCAGGTGTGCCGCAGGCTGATCTCCAGCCAAAACCATGTAGAGATTTTTCTTGTAGATACATCTCCAGTGTGTCAAATACCTCCATCTGGGAAGGCGCAGAAGCTGGTAGTGGACTTGTGTCAGATTCTGTTTCTTTGTCTCTGGTTTCACCATTATCTAGCACAACCTTTTCTGGGCTGTCGCGTTCTTCATCTTCTGGTTCAAATTTAAGGTCATACATGCTTATTGGAATGACTATCCAGTCATCATCCATCTGATCATCAATCTCATCGCCATCTTTCAAGACAGAGGAAGGACTGTATGAAATACATGTTTCAGTCTCTGGTGAAACCTGCTTCCTGGGAATCAGTTCCTTTTCTGAAATGATTTCGGTCTTCATCTGAGCCTGAACCTGCTCATGTCCATAGCTTTTATTTTCACATGGTAACTGCCTGTTTCCTGTAGGTACTTGAGCAAGTGAAGATTTTCCCAAAGCCACATTCTCAATCTGTGAATTTTCATCTTCACTTACATATTCATACTGTAGGTCTTCAGCATTTGCTGGAAACCGTAATTCCTCATGCTCTTTGTTTGGGAGTTCTGTTGTCAGCTCTGACAATTCATCACCTGAAATGTCATCATATTGTAGATCTTTTAAAGAGTAGACTGTTTCTCTTATCTTACTTTCAGATGGAGGGGAATATCCTTTTACTTTGTTTTCAGAAAGTGCTGCACTTACATCTGTTTCTGAATGCACAGAATCCCCATCCTTCTTCACACCTTCATGACTTGTCTGTGCAAGTGCACTTCGATTTGTAGGAACTGATGCAAGATTATGAATCTCAATTGATACAATTAGTTTGGAAGGTGGAATCACTTTCTTACGGGTAACATCGCAATTTTCTTTTGTATTAACATCTTGATTTTCAATGAGAGATGCAGGTTCAAATGTTTTGTGTTCATATACTACTGAACTTGACTTGGTTGGACAATCCTCTGAGACATCAGTCACACCTTGCACATTGTCCATCCCTACCATCTTCACCGAATTCAGGCCTGTATCTCCCTTTTCCCTTTCTCTTGTGTGTTTGAGAGCCCAAGAAACACCAGACATTTGCTCGATGTCATCCAAAGTCTTGACGATATTTAACCGGACAGGCGTAGGTTCTTCTTTTGATGAGCTGCAGTTAAGCGATGAACTGGGCTGGTTTTCAGTCAGTTTAGCCAAGTCCGTTTCTGACACTTCCGTGAGAACCACTGGACTCTCATCTTCATTCTTTGTGCAAGTGGCAGCAACTTTCTCCATAATTTGTGGATATTCTGTGGATGCAAAGAGATTTAAGTTATCTATATCCCCATTCCAATATTGTTGCAGTAAGACTTCAGGAAAGTTATCCATTCCTGCAATGGTCTCTACATTCTCCAAACTAGCAATCAGCTCCTTCAGTGCAGTTAATGTATAACGGAGAGTGGTTACACCAGTCTGTAAGTACTTGTCACACCATTTACTATGGAAACTTTCATTATTGCTATGGACAATTGTTTCATCTTCACAGTCACCTAAATAAAAACATTTGTCATCATAATTTACAGGCATATTTACATCCAAGTGTTTGTCAAATTCTACCAATGTACTCTTCTCAACAAATGTTTTAGGAGTATGTTTTGAATTTCCTACAACAGAGGCTTGTGTACCTGTTGAATGTTCCTTTGATGCCGATGTAGCACAATGACTCATCTCTCTAGACTTGGAGGCTAACGTAACATTTTCATTGCTGCCCTTTGAACTGTCCTGTTGAAGTGTTTGTCCAACTGCAGCAGCACAGTAGAGGCCGTTCCTCTCCACATCTTTGTCGGAGGTCGAGGTTGAGCGGGAATGGGCTACATTGTTGGACATGATGCAGTCAGACTGGGGTGCGGCGTTGCCTTCATTACTGTGAAAATTCCATCCGTTAAATGTGAGTCCACTGTTTATGTTTTCTGGATTTAAAAGGGTCCTAAAATATGCAACCTTTTTTCTAATAAACTCCATTATTTCGCCATCTGTAGGTGGTACCATTTTTCCAACAGGCAAAACTATGTTTGTGGATGGCTGACTGCTGAGGGAGGGAAAGGAGACCTGCTGCTGACGGGTGGAGGAATGAGTTGCTCCTGAATGATCTACGTTGAGTTTTCTGGACTTTCCACAGTTTAAAGCAGCTAGTGAGCTTTTCACTTGCTGACTCTGGCAGTCTCTGTCATCTGAAAAGCGAGTATTAGTATTGAGTTCAATGTTGGCATTTGTTTCTCCTGATGAAGAAGATGAATTTGATGTCAGTAAGGCATACAGCAGGGGAAGCCTCTGTGCTGCGACTTTGTCAGCGGTACAGACTGAGAAGGCGTTAAGTTGTTTTTGTGAGACCCCAGGATTAATGTTCAAATTTGACCCTTTCTGCTCAGAACATCCACTTTGTTGTCCACCTTCATTAACAGAATCTCTTACAGTGTTCTCATTAGCAGATGTACCTAAGCAACTGCTGTGCTGTACGAAGACATGTTTTGATGAAGATGCACTATTTCCAGAATTTGGGTGCTGGAATCTAGTTCTTGCTATGGTTGGCTGTGACTCACGTTGGGTGTATCCCTGGAAATTTTGTTTTGACTGTGTGTGACTGCCTTGCTGCCACTGAACTGGACTGTAAGCCACTCTGAAGTCTTCAGGATACAGAGTGCCTACCATGTTGTTTTGTATTCCCTTAGCATGGTGAACCACTGGTACAGACGTAACATTGTTGTCCAGAGGTGATGAGAGAGCACCAATGTCAAGCCAGTGCTGGAATGCTGGATAGGCCACTGCTTGGCTGTGTGGACGTACAGATCCCATTAAATGTTGAGCAATCTTCGAAGGGATGACTTCAGTTAAGGACTCGTCGGGTCTAGGAAACAAATGAAAATGATAAAAAAAAAAAAAATGAAAAAAAATTAGTTATTGGCTGGTTTCACATTCAATACGACATATAGGCACCTTTCCACAATGGAAACGAGGAAGGTGTCTCATCCTTTGTCTCTCGTTTGCTTTCGTTTCCCTCCCCCTGCTTTGATGTTTGATGACTTCTTGAGCCTAAATTTGGGCACTGCTCAGGAGGTGGTACTAAATCCAAGTTCCAGGTAACACTTGAAGAAATGTAATGAAACACTACGAATGGGAAGGAAACAACAAAATAACACAAAACATGTATTTAGATAAGCATTGCAAGAAGGTTTGTTACAATATACAAACAATACTCTGATTCAGAATGTGACACATTTCACTGCATCATCATGTCTTTGTTTGTGTAAACTGTAGATTGCACGCAGTGTTATACTTGGTCATGATACATTACTCTGTAATATTGAATGTTCATCTTTCACGTATTTCACAAGTATTTTTTGTTAATTTGGTTTGGTAATACAGCCAAAAAATAAAATAAACTGAGCTCTCCTCCCACTGGATCAGAGCAGAATCTGATTTGTCACCAGATCTTTGTTCATCCAGAAGCTTCGGCCCAGCCCCCAGCCCCTCCCACTAGTGGTACGTGAGGCAATCAACCATTTTTAGAAATTTAGGATTTTTTTTAATGAAATGAAAAGTAAAATCATATATTACCTTGAAAGTTCTACTGAATTTTAATTGAAGTAAGTATAATATTGCTGAAATTTTACTTACTGTTGGAAAAATGTTATTATCCTTTATGCTTTCTGTGTTTTCCCATTTAGAGATGACTCAGCATCACCTGTATTAGTGGCAACTTCACCCCAACGCATAAGGTTTTTAGACCATACGTGACTTAAAATGCCCGTGTTGAAACTATGAGATAAACAAAGTGGTGGGTGTCACTCTTTCCTATTTAGGAGGGGGCCACTTTCAATATAAGTCTGTGTTGAACCATTGAACCTTTGAACATTTACTGAACCACAGTCTGTAAGTTGTTCCCTTGCTGCAAGTTACTATTAAAGGATACATCTTAAAAGTCTGATGGCGTCCTGAAGGTTATTGAATAATTTTCCTAACACCTACAATCCGTTCTGTCTTTCCTGTGATACATTCTGTTTCAATGTAACCCTGCACAAAGTCACATTGAAGCTTGCACATACGTCACCCTGATTTGTTATGAATTAAACAGTAAAGAAAGATCACATTGTTGGAGACTAGTGGTCAATTGCAACTTGTTAATTAATAGTATTAAAAAATAAATAAATAAATAAATAAAAGTATAAAGTAGTCGAATGAAATCAATGAGTAGCTGGCAGTTTGGCTTATGGAGAGCTCTACTTTGTCTTCACATTCAATTCCAGGAGTAAAATGCTATTGTTGGGACCACGGGCAGTCCACATTTGAATTTCACTAATTGTGTTAATTGAACTGGGCCTTTATTGTGAAATGTCACAGGTCATGCCCTAGGTTGTTTCGTGTTACTGTAGTCCCCCTGGCCTAGTCAACAAAGCTCCAGGCTGCCCTTTGTTCACTCTCTTTCCGCACTTTACAGACCAGAAGGGTTGCTGAGCCTTGGTTCGGTCCGCACAACGCAGACCACCGAAGAAAGTGTGGTATATTTTCTTATAGGCCTTTTATAGTATTTTATTGATCTCTCCTAAGAGTACAGCTGAATATGGAGTGCATAGGAAGTGCATACTAGAAATAACTTGCAAAGACCTTTCCCTCTGTGTGAAGATAAACATTCTATAGTTTTTATGATTTTTGTCTGCATGAAGAATAAACATACAATAGTATTTATGACCTCTCTTGGAGAAGTGGCAGGAGGTTTTGCTGAACTTTATTGCCTTTCTCTCTCTGAGTGGTTCTGTCTCATGACCTTTTGACATCTCTCTCTGAGAGGTAAAACAGACATGGCAAAGTAAGTCACGAAAGATAATGACGGAAGTTGGTTCCTTAAATGGTCAAGTTTTAAGAATGTTTATTCATGTACAACAATTTGGACCACAATTTGGAACATTCGGCATGATGATTTGGAGATGCATCTCAAACTCACTTGTTTCTTTCAATAAAGTCCTAATTATTCAAGTCAAGACGAGTTGCGGCTTTCTTCTTTTCAAGCATCCACAGACCAACATCGGCAGCCACGAAAAGTCACAACAAAAGGACAAAGGATCAGGCCGCAACACAAGCACCTGCTTGTCCTAAGACCTCTTAGGTTAGCACATTGCTAACCAAGTAAACAATGAGTGTAAACAATGAGTCTGTCAGACTCTTTAAAACACAATAAAAAGCAATTTATTATCAACCTTGTGTATACAAGCTGCTGTGACAAATGAATTTTCCCCAGTATGGGATTATTAAAGTACCTTATCTTAAACAAGCTTTTTGGTTACTTAAATTCAATGAAACAGACTTTCCCTGCTCCTCAAAGATGGGAACAACTCTCAACTGACCCTAAGTGCTTGGGAACAAAGTTTGTTTCTCAACCACCAATGAGAGTCAGAAGTAAGAACTACATGACTTCCAATCGCCCTGACTCACGATGAAGAGACCATAAGTAAGTATCCATAAGTATATATTCTACCCAGCCTTCTTCTCAACCACTGATGCATGACACATTCATCAGTGCCCAGCCCTCCAAAGGGGGACCTGTCCAGGACTGTCCAGCCTCCTCTCTGCACTACCAAAGGAACGATTGCAGTTGTTCAGCCCCTGCCTACCAACCATTGAGAACTGTAGCATGTGATACACACATCTACAATACATCTAGCTTATTCTCACATTCACCAAAAAGGACTTCAATGTCCACACATTGAAGTGTTTGAGCTTATAGTTAAAGAAAACTGATCAACACAAAAACGTAGAATGCAATCCAAGGCTGCATTCAGACAGGATCCAGTGTGGCTGCGAAAACACAAGTTTTTCCTTTAATTTGAGTGGTGGTCGTCTGCTTTGGCAGTGGTGGAGCACACCACGAGTCAACAAAAAAAAACAAAAAAAAACAGTGTCTTGCAGTGGAGAAGTTGAGCTGGATGCAACTTTTGGAAAAAGCAGCTGGATGTCACACTGCTTCTGCTGTCAAACCCTCCACAGTCAGTTTGAAATGTCTCTGAAGCTATATGAGACTATCCAGGTGGATTCATGGACTAAACTCTGACACTCTAGATATTTCCTGATTGTTTCACAGCAGTTACGTTCAGCACAAACAGAAACATCCCAGCAGCCCAACTCAGCGGAGTTTCGCCACAGCGCCTGATCCTGTCTGAATGCATGCTAATTGATCTGCCCCATGCAATAGAAAGGGAGAAAGTTAAAGTGGAAGACCACATCTAAAGCATCCACTAGTTCATACTAGGGCTGCAACTAAAGATTATTTTGGTTGTCGACTTTTCGATTAGTCACGATTATTTCTACTAAAATAGAACAAAACAGAAAGATGCATCATTTCAGAAGCTAAAGTCTGTGCATCGTGTTTTATCACAGTGTAATACCTAGGGCTGCAACGATTCGTCGACGTTGTCGACAAAAATCGATAATAGAAAGGTCGCTTGTTATTTAGGGTGACCAAACGTCCTCTTTTGCCCGGACATGTCCACTTTTTACGTCCTGTCCGGGGCGTCCGGGGGTTAGGGTTAGGGTCCCGAGAGAGACACAGAGGGAGCAGAGCAGACAGCGGAGCAGCGTTGCACACAAAATGCCAAAGCGAAAGTGCAGCTTCACAGATGAACTGCAAAAATTTTTTTACCACGTACCGACCCGGTCGGGGACAAGTGGGAGGCTGAGTGCATCGTGTGCAAAGCTGGCACATATGTTTCAGTGTCTAACCCTCTGAGGACGGATTGGGCGGATCCGCCCAAAAAGTCTAAAGTTTTACATATCAATTATCGGTATCGGCCTTTAGGAGCTGAAAGTTATCGGTTATGGGTATTATATCGGTATTATGCATTATATTATTATTAAAAACTTAGAATTATTATGATACAATTATTTTAATAATCTAATGATAATCACTTGCTTTATAGAAATTGTAGTAGCTAGTTTTTTATATTTATGATGAATACAGGCAGGAGATGTTAGATGTGTTAGATTCCTGGGCCAGTGGTTACAATGGTGGGGCCAGTGATCTTCAAAAGCCAAGAGCGGCAAATTTCCCTTATTGTCTACCCCTGTTGTACTGGTGCTAATGAGATCTGCTCCAGCTGAAATCTTTGAAAAATATTTTATTTAACACTATGTCATCATACAGTGGGGTTTTATAATACGACGCATTGACATTAAAATTCCGTGTCGACGGATTTTTATCGTCGACGTAATCGATTACTTCGACTAATCGTTGCAGCCCTAGTACATACCGTCACAGCAGCGTAGTGTCAAAGATAACTTCAAGGAACTCTGTAAAGGCACCAAAAGAAAAATTCTCATCCCCTGCAGATGAGCTCGTGGTTGCAGTCTCCCAAATTAAACACTCTCGAAAGGAAAATCCCACAGACTAAAGTTTAAGGCCTGTGAACTTCCAGGGTAAGAATGCTCCAGGGCTTAGAGGAAAACCAGACCTTCAAGTCCTCGTTCTTGCATAATCTACACCAATAGTGAAGAGTCTTAATGCCCTGGAGAAACAAACCCCATGAGGTTGTGAGAAAGCACGTTCTTTGATCTTTCCATCACATGCCAGGATGGATCGGAGCTTGTATTACAACGCGTTGAACTTCAGATCTTGGACTCATTTCTTTCCCTGGCGTCACAAACCATGTCACCAGTTTGATTTCGAAGGTAAGCAGATCTATTACTATTTGCAATGCTTATAGTTTTCTGCTTGCCAGGTAACCACACACACAAAAATACAAACAAAAATGCAATAAACAAAATCTAGGAATCCGGGAAAACAAGGCAGGAAGTAGAAATGCAAGACACAGACAGAAGAGAACTACAAAACAAAATAGGAAACACAACTCAGAACCCCCTCTTTAAGGGAGTGCTCCAGGACCACTAATATGGGCAGGAGGAGCAGGTACTGCTGGAATCGGCCAGACAGCCAACAGGGCAGGAGGAGCAGGGGCAGGAGTTGGGACAGGTGCTGATGGAAGAGCAGAGACAGAGGTTGGCCAGGCCGCTGATGGCAGAGCAGAGGCAGGAGTCAGCCGGGCTGCCGAGGGAAAAAGCAAGGACTGGTGTCAGCTGGGCCGCCGATGGTGTGGTGGTCTGCTGAATGAGTCTAGCAGTTAATTGTTGTACCTGGGTGTCCAATATGCTCACTGTCTGCCCCATGGTGGCCAGCCTCTGGTAAGTGCTGACAAAGAAACAAAAGGAAACTATGGACTACACAGACCCATGTGTGAAAAATGAACTGGACTTTTATTGTGAAATGTCACAGGTCACTTCCTATTGCTGTAACCCGACACCTTGACCTGGTCAACAAAACTCCAGGTTGCTGCCCCCCTCCCCCCTTCTGCTCTTATCCGGACCAGAAGGGTCCCTGAGCGTTGGTTCGGTCCACAAAAGGCAGACCATCTGCAACACGATCACCTGCCAAAGACCTCATTGGTTAGCACACCTGTGGACAGCCCTGTTTGTCCACAAGGCAGCGACTGCAACAGGTTGCCAACTGATTGTACGGAGCAGTAACGCAGAGCCATTAACTTAAAGAGAACAAACGGAGCGAATGACTACAACGAAGGACTCTTCACCGGACTTCATGGACTGGTAACATAGTGGGCATACAGATTTACATAGCTTGACAGCTAAGCACAGGACTAATGTGGACTATATGTTGTTGTATGTTTAGTTATTGATTGCACCTTCATAGTTTGGTGCCCCCTTTAAACCATTTGGAATCCCCAACACTATGATATTTGGCACCAAGTCAGTGCTTTATAGCAGGGTGCATTCTGCTGAAAGAGGCCACTGCTATCGGAATACCATTTCCATGAAAGGGTGACACATGGTACATGCGCATTGCCCAAACCATTGCACTCCCTCTGCCAGCTTGCCTTCTTCCCATGTGCATCCTGGTGCCATGTGTTCCCCAGGTAAGCAGCACACATGCACCCAGCAATCCATGTAATATAAAAGAAAACGTCATTCATCAAACCAGGCCACCTTTTTCCATTATTCCCTGCTCCAGTTCTGATGCTGCAATGCACTGTGTTCTGACAAACCACGCGTCAGGACCAACATTATTCTTTTCAGCAATTTGAGCTATAGTTGCTTGTCTGTTGGATTGGACCACACAGGCCCCCTTCACTGCCCACATGCATCAATGAGCCTTGGTCACCAATGTCCCTGCTGGTTCACCACTGCAGACTGGGAAGACCCCAAATATGCTCTGACCCTGTCGTATAGCCATCATAATTTGGCCCCTGTCAAAGTTACTCAAATCATTACGCTTGCCCATTTTTCCTACTTCGATAACGTCAACTTTAAAAAGGACAAAATGTTGCCTAATACATCCCATGATATACCCAAGGTACCATAGACATAATACACTAGATAATTCACATCACCTGTCAGTGGTCATAATGTTACGGTTGATGGGTATATATGCTATTTAGGCCAAAGCCTCTGTGCCTTTAGTAAAATGTGAGCTGCTTTGCAGCATAAAAACTGTTCTTGCATAGCTCAAGCTATTGTAAAGAACAGGTTTCAGAACACAGTGTCCCATTTTGTTTGTGATCAAAGGGATCAAAGTTCTCTCCTTACTTCCCGAGTTAGTTATGGATCTGGCCTGCATTCAAATTGTCCTTTTTGGTTAGGATAGTTCCTTGTATAGTAGAAATCCACATAACCTGTACATCTTATTGTACTTACTGTACTAAGTATTATCATATAATAATGATTGTGTAAGCATTGTGTAACTCAGTAAAACAAGAGTTTTCTGTTACTGAGCAAGCCACTTTACAAGAATTTGCTCTTATTTATTTTGGGGATGCAAGTATAACAATAGGACAAAGAATGAAGCTTTAAAGTGTTTAGGCCCAAGTTAGTCTGCAGAGCAACACAACCCAAATTAAAGAAACAAACAAGCAAACAGTCAGCAAGTCTTGGTACAACAGCAGCAGTCTTGAATACATTTTTGCAGACACCAGTCCTATAGATTAACAGTTCAGAAGCCTGTTCTCAAGTCTGGTGGTGCGTGCAGCTATACTCCTGTAAAATCTGTCTGTTCGCCTTCCCCTGGCACCACTCATGAAAGATATCCTGATTGGCCAAGTCTGTTGTCTGTGATGTGCTGTGCTGCGTCCACTCTCTGTAGGGACTTGTGTCTGTGAGCAGAGCAGCTCCTGTACCAGACTGTGGTGCAAGCTTTTGATGGTGCACCTGTAACAGTTGTCAGCATTCTCGCCAAACTTCCTCAGGCCACCACTGGCGAGCTTTCTTGACCACGATGTCTGTGTGTGGTGTCCAGGAGATGTCCTCTGATGCGCTCACCAAGGAACTTGAAACTGCTGGGGAAGTGTCTCAGTTTACTGACGTTGAGAGGTTGTTGTTCTGGCCCCAGCTGGTTGGTATCCTTACTTCCTCTGTAGGCTGTCATCTGTCTCACAGCAAGCGCATGCAACACCACAAGCATAGCTGCCAGCTAATATTACAATCCAACAGCAAGAAGCCTAGCTTGGCGTCTGTCTTTCAGCCTTTTATTTCACAAAGCTCTTGCTAACAACTAAGAGTCCAGATTTGCTCGTTGCTTCTTGACTGATCAAGGTAGTCTGGCGGGCAAATCGTGCCCCTTCTGAAACACTCCTGGTGGCGTGTGAAGCTGCATGGAAAACTAATCAAAACAGTGCTGTGGTGGCGACGTCACAGAGCCGTGCCCCAGAGCCATTTTATGATGGAAAAGTTACAAATATCACTTTAAAAAGGAACAATATGCAAGATATTTAGTGTATTACATCAAAACATTACCATGCTATGCCATCAGAGATTAGGGATTAAGGATTACATTGAAATACCGATTTCATGACAGCAATACTACAGTCAGTATATTCTCCTTTTTAAAATTTGCCTTCCGGTCCAAAAGTTCAGTTTTTGTTTTGTCCTTTGTGATCCACACACTGTCCATGTTGACGCTACAGGTTATCAGATATGAAACTAATTTGGTAATCAAATTTTGATATTACAATGTGTCATGAATCTGCTACAAATACCATCATTACAACAAGTGCACCACTAGCAAGCTCTAAAGACACATGTATGTGTTTGAATTCCATTAGGAACATGGTGGACGGTTAGTGTTTAGAAGAACATGTCAGGACGCCAATTAATGAACGGGAAGGTTAGCTATAGAGACCAAAACTGTTTTTTGGCCCAGGCTGTAGACATGTTTATTTCTGCTGTGAAGTTGGACATTTTTTTTAGTGGCACTTATGGAGGTATAAATATTCTACAGCCAGCCTCATAGCCGGACCTACTCAGCTCTGACTGCTAGATAGCCTGGGAATCCTGCCAAAATAAAGTACCAAAAAAATGGTCCCCTTGTCAGATAGTGTACAATAATTTAAGCACTACCCCCACCCCCCCTCCTTATGTCTGTCAAACAATCGGATACAAACTAAATAAAACGTCTTGCTGTCACGAAAGGGTGGAAAGCCGGCCAAAGTTGGTACATGAAATAAACCATAGTGCTCTCTCTCATTTTGCACTTGTGAAGGCTCAGTGTCTGCTGGCAATCTGCATGAGCGTCAGGTCTGGGGAGGAGGCGACTCATATTTTGCGTATTAGATATAAGTGTAGCACATAAAATTACAGATTGCTCCTTTCCTCCTAAAAATGTCCATGTGAACATAAAGCTAGTTTCTTATCATTAATTCTCCTTCACAACTTGACTTCATGACATTTTTCATTGAGGCTGATGTGGCTCGCCAGAAAACTCTGAATGTGTTCTGATCAACAGCAAGTTATACAATGCTTACACAAATCAACATTATACTGTTATATATTCATTAGGGATGTAACGGTTACTGGTATTACGGTAAATCGCAGTGAAATTTTACGCTATAAAAATGACCATTTATGTTTAAATTAATCTCATTATTGCGGTGGATTATCGGGATATGTAATAACAGCCTCATCCAAGTCTCGCAAGCTTTGAGCAGTATCTATCCTCCTAAAATGCAACAACGTTTCTAATCGTTTTGAGACACCCAGGAGCTACCAGCTGAGCAGCTACTAGCCGTGTTAGCAGCTATGTTGCTAAGTGTCTCCAAATGAAACAGAAAGGCACTAGGGCTGGGTATCAATCAAAAATTTTCGATACAGATACCTTCACTTCGATACCGGTTCCTGAACGATACTTTTTTCGATACCAATTTTATAAGAATGAATGGATTCACACTGGCTGGCCTTGTCCCCCTCACATCAGGGTCAGAGGCTACTGTGAGGAGAAGATAAACATAACAGTGAGTGCACATTATGTGAGCTGTTTAACCAGCCGACCCAATTGATAAGCACATCTTAACAAGTTAAGCTTTATCTGTTACTGTCAATCTCTAGTTAGCTTTTGATTCAGCTAACTACATAGCCATAAAATAAAGCTACAGTAATATCTTAAGTTAGCGTCACATGGACCCCAGTTTAACTCGCCGCGCGATGCACGTTTTAAGTTGCAGTAACATTAAGTAAACGTGCCTGTTGATATCCCAAACATAGCACCATCGCTGGTACTCTCAGATGAAGCGGAGTCCGGTGGTGGAGATTTTGAATCAGGCCGTTCGGGCTCTGTAACGTCCACAGGCGGACTTGAATGCTGAGGAGGATGGCTGCGGTCCGCTCTTCTTGCAGTCAAACACGGAGCAACTTTCTGCTCTTAAATTGATTCCGTGCACGGCCAGGTGTTTCATCAAATTAGTCGTATTGCCAGCCTTAGCAATTATGACTTTTTTGCATATATTGCATCGCGCAGTATTGGCATCAATCTTGCTAAAATGGAGCCACGCTTTTGACCTCGGTGGCATTTTTTAACCGTTTCAACGACACACAACTACAGTTCACTATCACAACACAGATACACGTGAACCCCGTCTGTGGGCGTAACCACAAAACGTCTCTGTCTGGTACCACGTATTTTTCCTGCATGCCGCAACGTATAACGTTACAGCCAATCACAGGCAGCAAATTATCAGGTCTTGATTACGTGATTAACCACTGGGTACCGAAACTTGGCGAGGCATGTTTTGATACTCGGTACTACCGAAGCATTTCGGTCGGTGCCACAAAAGAACCGAAGTTCGGTACCCAGCCCTAAAGGGCACCCAGTCTACTGTCGGCTCCACTGAGCAGAGCCGACACAATGTAAGGCGACGTAATATAATGTAAACATGTTCATTAACGCTAGGAAGAACATACGGTGATATTTATAATAGCGAGTTAAAAACGTGAGTCGATACTGACAGCGAGTTATGCGGTCTGTAACTTTAGCTCCAGGAAATAAAATAAAAACACTGTTGTGTTGATTTATCTCACTGCTCAGTGTTTGCCCAACACACACACTCATTTTCTCATACAGGCACTCCTCTCACTCACACAGGCACTCTTCTTATGTATGAACAAAATATGTAAACAAATTTTGTTTACATATTTTGTTCATTTAAAGCAAACTCTGTGCCAATTGCTTGCCCCCTTTAATGTTAAAGTTTCATTTTGATAAGATTTTGGCTTCTAATGTTTTAGTGTGATAAGAAAATCACAAGATTTCGTGAAATTATTTCAATGTATGTGTTTTTTGGACATAGGGTTAGGGTTAGATTTGGATTACATTTGTACAGCAATTAAGAATATCGTGATAATATCGTTAACCGTGATAATTTGGTCACTATAATCGAGATATCAAATTTTCCATATCGTTACATCCCTAATATTCATGCATGATAAAAACAGAATACACTGTTTGTGGATTTCTTTACTGCAAAGTGAAGGAAAAAAAAACCCAAAAACCCAGCTCTGCTCTCCTGCAACTGTGAACACATCCTACAGTGTGGGAACACACACACACACACAGAGCTGGGGTACTGATGCAAAAAGAGAACCAACCACTAGAGGTCAGCAACAGCACGACATTAAGCTGATGTTACTCTACAATACCGAGAAACCAGAAACCTACGTGCCTCAGAAAATCTGGCTGGAGTGAGTTATTTCAAATCCTCGCATGAGCCTAAGTACTGTGCCTGTCAGGCTTTGCTGACGGGAAAAAAATCCTACAGAAAATGAGAGTGGACTTGAAAAGAGAGATGGCTATAGAGCCCATTAAAAACTGTTTATTTTCATATTTGCTCCCCCGACTGCAAGTTTTCATGCTGTGATCTCTAGAGGTTCGTTATTCCGCGGCAAAGACCGTCTCGTCTAGTTTCGACTCTGTGTGTGTATGTAGATGGCCACCAGCTGCAGCCAATTTTCAGTGTCAAAGCCTTCTCCTCAGGCGCAGGCGTAGGTGGTGATGCGAGGGAAATAAAACTGAAACTGCGTCACACCCACGCGCGCGCGCACACAACATACCTACGCACGCACACACACACACACACACACACACACATACACGAGTATACCGTCTAACGGTGTGGTTTTGTTTCATTTAAACCAAATTTTAGAGGTAAAAGTGCAAATACAAACGTCGACGTGCGTACTTACTCTCGATATGGCTCACCGTATGTCCGCTTTTCACTCTGTTTAACTCGTTTTACAAACTCCGCGACAGCTTCCTCAAAAGCGTTGTATAGTCCGGGGATGTACGCCCTGAAACGAGAACTACTGCGGACCCAGGACTAAAAGAAATCCCATCTGAGTGTTTGCTGTCCGTCCAGGTGTCTGACAAAAAAATAAAACGCGACGTCTTCCACTCTTTGCTCTCGAGCCAGAAGCGCTGCTGACCACTTCGAAGTTTAGGAGCAGGGGGGAAGTGTGAACCACTGGTCTATATAACGTTCAGCGTGAGCTCTGATTGGTGGGAATCTTTGGGGGTGTTGTTAGATCTCAATCACAAAAGTTGTCTCGATCAGAAGATCTCGTCAAATTTGGTTTGATTTTATTCAGTCAAATTAGGTCGAATAGTATTATTATTCAGGTGAAAAGAATAACACGCAGGATTAATCAAAGTTGGCAGCAGATAGAGCTTTTATTATCTTAAGAGACAAACAAAGCCCGAGTCATCCATGAAAATACTTTTTTTCTGTCTCAAATCATCTCCTTTTATACTCTTCAGTGTTATACAACAATAAGTCCTGCCCACTTTTCAACTTTCACTCACCAATGACACGATGGTTTAAACTCATGCAGGAAGTCAAAACTTGGGGACTTTCCACTACTTTAGTAGTTTAGTACTTTAGTACTTTACTGTAGTAGGCCAAGATATTTCTTTTGTACTCTACTTTCTTCAAGATTACACATTAAAACCTAGCTTGTTTTACTTATATATTTTTAAAACCTTTTATTTCTATTCTCTTACACTATTATATCATAGATGTCTTTAAAAAATTTTATACATTTTATAACATGACAAGAAGTTTGTGGTACAATCATTCAAATACATACATGTAATTGTTACAATTACACATTTCTTATTCTGATCAATGTTTTCCACGTTAAATCAACTCTCACTAAAACCATGGTGCTCATTACTTTATTAACAGTATTGTGTGCTCATATAAAATCAACTTTACTTAAACCCTAGTGCTTTTTACCTCATTAACAGCACTTTGTGTTAACATACCATTGTATTAATTTCCACATACTTCTCCCCTTGATTATGTTGTGGAGATTGCTATTGTTATTGCTGAAATCAATGGTCAATGGTGAGGTCAGGAGGGAAGAAAGTGTTCAGGAGCCTCTGATGTCTTATTTAATATTTATTGACGCTTGGCCAAGGAGAATTAGAGACACTGTCATAGTACATCAGAAGTGCCTGAGTCTGTCTCACATTCTGCCGAACTCATCCTGGTGGATTTAAACCCCAAGATAACACCACAAATACTCTACGCCCCGAATTAGTCAAAGAGAATGTTTTTACCCATGGAGGTGTTATTGTCTGCATATTCTAGTCTGAAGACACCACTGGCAGAGGGGTGGGGTGGCAGGGGGTGGCCGTGGCCACCTCACGCTGAATCCTGGCCACCCTATTGGCCACCTTGGCCTGACCCCAACCACCGCATCACAGCTGTCACTACTTTCCGGCGTGCAGAACTTTTCCTGCACTGCGACGGCACTACCAGACTTTTTTGATGCGTGCACATTTGGAACATTTGTAGGTACATGTTTTTAATGTTAGACAACTCCTCCAAATAAGTTAAATCAAACATAATAAATATGTGATAGTTTGATAAGTTGGGCTGTCAATTTTATTAATGTATTTGTTTAGTAAATGTAGGGGAAATGTCATCTCAGTGTTTCCCCTATATTCATTCAGTAGCGGCGCAGCGCTGCTGTTAGATTACGAGCGCCGCTGCTGAAATTTCACAAGAAAAAAAAAATTGTCATTACTACCTGTGTGAGTCCAGAGGAGTGAAGAGAGGAGCGAGGAAAGGAACAGAGAGAGGAGCAGGGAGTGATGCAGGGAAAGGAGTGAGGAAAGGAGCAGGGAGAGATGCAAGGAGAGGAGCGAGGAAAGGAGCAGAAAGAGGAGCAGGGAGTGATGCAGGGAGAGGAGTGAGGAAAGGAGCAGAGAGAGGAGTGAAGAGAGGAGTGAAGAGAGGAGCAGAGAGAGGAGCGTGCTTTCCACGCTCCTCATGCAAGGAGAGGTGCGAGGAGCAGGACCTAGAGACTTTTCCACACTGAATATAGTTAATCTTAATAGAATTCATTATTAATTGATTTCTGGCCTCACCCTCATGATTTGTATTTGTTGTATTTCTATAAGACTGACCTGAGAACATACAACAGGGAGTGCATCTGGCCACTTTCATACGTGTGAGCATCAATGGCTGCCCCACTGCTGAGGTCCACTACAGAAGAGCTCTGGATATAATATATATATATATAGGATAAGGATAAGGATTGCAAGGTCATTTAATTGAAACTATTCTCACTCGCATGAATACGGGTCAATGTCGTATCCTCATGGAAATGGACATAGCAGCACCGCTGCTGAAAAAAATTCTAGGGGAAACACTGCATCTATGTCATGTTAATCTTTCATGTAGCGCGTGATTCTGCATTGAGTACAATGATCTCCTATTCTAGCTGCCAGCGCAGCATTGTGTCATCTGCGATTTCCTGCCTACAGTTTAGTGAACTGTACATGAACTGTTAACTGTACATGAACTGTCTTTCTTTTATTATGTCTCATGATCCAACTTTGGAAAGTACCCCAGAACCCAGTCCTTGGGTTCTTTGTCTTGTCCACATATAAAAATGCTGATGAGGATGCACTACTCACCGATTCCGTCTAGATTGCTTTGTCACGCTGTTGGCTCTGGTCCTCTTTCATAAAAGCAGTAATAAACCTACCAAAGACAATTTCTTCTTTTTCATAGTCACAGTTTATTTTCTTCCACCACAGTTAACTTTGCTAGTAGCAGGGCTTGACATTAAGGGTAATGCTTACATGCTGAGTGGCTAGTAACTCTGGGAAACCACTATCCACAGTGGCTGGTGAGCAAAATAGTAAATGTCAAGCCCTGAGTACTAGCTATAATGATGCTGGTACTGTTGATATGTTCTGCATTTAGCATTGGTGTATTATGTCAGAGCAGCACAGACATGAAGAAAAAGACAGCAGACATAGCTTCCTTCTTCAGTAAGGGAGCAGTCAGGAAGAAGAAGCCAGCTGAGGCACAGAACGACAGACAGGGTGAGCAGACAGATGAGACAGATTCAGAGAGTGAGAGAGAGGAGTGCCCAGTGAGTGGAGTGGTCCCAAGTCAACTTCCAGGTATACAAACCCTCTCACACATGCACTTGGCCATAGTGTTACCCTCTTTGACAATGTCCAAAAAAAGTTAGATACACTGAATATTATTTGATCTTTTCCACCAGTACCTGCATTCCAAATATTGTGGAGGTGTGTGGTTTAGGTGCCCTAAATACCCCTATATTTTCCAGTGAGCCATTGCCACCCCAAAATTATCACATAACCATCCTGGCCACCCTACAGAAAATTTCCTGGCTCCGCCACTGCCCCCCACCCCACACTTCCCCGGTTTCAAGGGACAAGTACAAGATGAGATAAGCGAAAAGTTATGTGTGAAAGTGTCTTCTCTATTACCCCTGTCAACAGTTTTACAGACACATTACAGACGCATTACTTTAATCAGCATTTATGGTCCTCTCCCCTCCAAGTCATGGAGTCTTGGGGGTCGTAAGGACGAGACAAGATAAGGGAAAAGTTAAAAGAGAATGTCTCTCTCTGACTGAGAGCGGGACAGAGCAGCCATCACAGGTGTGTGTGTTTGCGCTGCTCCACCTCAAGAAGAGCTTTTAGAAGTATGATGGGAGAAATGGTTTATGCCTGTGTCTGTGTTTATCTCTCTCTCTGACTGACAGCGGGACAGAGCAGCCGTTACAGCGGTATGTCTGTGTTATCTCTCTCTCTCTCTCTGACTGAGAGCAGGGCGGAGCAGCCATCACAGGCGTGTGTGTGTGCGCTGCTCCACCTCAAGAAGAGCTTTTAGAAGTATGATGGGAGAAATGGTTTATGCCTGTGTCTGTGTTTATCTCTCTCTCTCTCTCTCTCTCTCTCTCTCTCTCTCTCTCTCTCTCTGACTGAGAGCAGGATGGAGCAGCCATCACAGGTGTGTGTGTGTGTGCGCTGCTCCACCTCAAGAAGAGCTTTTAGAAGCATGATTTATGTTTAAATCAAGATTGGGGATCATCTGCTCTGTGTCCTGTGGAAAAAGGTTGATGCTAATTGTGTATACACTGTACACTATACAAGTACTGTAACAATCATCACATACTATTTTGGTGTAGTACAAACTTCATCAAACTTGATTAACACATGTTTCAACTTGATTAATACGTTTCACACGCTTTAAATCAACATAGAATAAACTTCAACTCCAATCATGGTGCTCATTATGAATTGATTATGTTAAACCAAACCATAATTGTGCAGTTTGTGCTCAAATCATAATAGTAATCATATATGTCAAGCTAAAAATCAAACTTGCGCTACTTAAAAGCACACTTTGTTTACGCTACTACATAAATGCCTAAATTTGATGTTACACTCCAATTAGGCAGACCAGAAACACAGAGGCACATAGGAAAACAACTTTGCCCCTGCCTCTGAACTGTCACAAACAACTTCAATAAATGCTCTTAAAAATAATGATTGACAACACAGCAGTTTGAAAACACCTAATCCAGTTCACTTGCAGAACTGAGTGGATCTTGTGTTAAGATGAGTTTGTTTTCCCTGAGCAGCTGAGGGTGGGCAATGGCCTCACCCAAAACTTTGATTTATTGGTTAAAAGGTAAAAGAAAAATGCAATAACCAAATGCACATGAAAACGTACTCACTTCTCAAAAGTAATTCACTGTGTGCGAGATGAACATGAATTTTCGCTGTGGAGATTTTCTGTAGAATCTAAAACCAAATGTGGCAGCTGCTTATAAACTCAGTCAGTCACTGACCGACACACCCAAGACTGGAAGGCAACTATGAACAAAGCAATAGTTTAGATTAGATTAGATTATATACTTTATTTATCCCACAGCGGGGAAATTTACTTATCACAGCAGCAAAGAAAAAAGTGTAGTACACACTACAGAAATTAAAGTAGAAAAAGGGCAACAACACAACGAACAGACAGTATCTTATAACCTATACAATAAACAAAAACAAACAACTGGCAAACAACAGACAATGTGCAAAACAAGTACTTGAGGTAAGTGGCATGATATAAAAAGTATTGTAAGGTAAAGTGACCATGGTATGAAAATATTGCAATGTAAGTGACCATGTAATAAATAATATTGTAAGAGTAGTAACCATGATATAAATAATATTGTAAAAGTAGTAACCATGATATAAATAATATTGTAAAAGTAGTAACCATGATATAAATATTTCAAAAGTAGTAACCATGATATAAATAATATTGTAAAAGTAGTTACCATGATATAAATAATATTGTACATTGTAAGTAATCGGAATAGAAATATTATAATAATAATAATAATAGAAGTACAGATAATAAAAAGCCACGGGGAGTGGTGGGTAACTGAAAAACAGGAACAGAAAGTACAACAAGATCAGTGGTCGGTGTTGTACAGCCTGACAGCGGCAGGGATGAAAGACCTGCGGAACCTCTCCTTCTTACACCGTGGGTGTAACAGTCTGCTGCTGAAGGAGCTGCTCAGAGACCCCACAGTGTCGTGTAGGAGGTGAGAGGTGTTGTCCATGATGGATTTCAGCTTCGCTAACATCCTCCTCTCACCCACCTCCTCTATGGAGTCCAGAGGACAGTCCAGGACAGAGCTCGCTCTCCTAATCAGTCTATTGAGTCTGCTCCTGTCCCTGTCCGTGCTGCCCCCTCTGCAGCAGACCACAGCATAAAAGAGGGCTGAGGCCACCACAGAGTCTTAGACTTAGACTTAGACTTAGACAGATTTATTGTCATTCAAAGCACATTTTCAATGTACATTGAGCGAGATTACGTTGCAAGGCTCCAAATAAAAGCTGAAGACAAGTAAAAACAGTATAAATATAAAAGTATATAAAATATAAATAGAATAAAATATAAAAGAAACAGAATAGAACAAAAAAATTGTGACTTATTTACAGAAATGTAGCATCTAACAGAAAATTATATGTAGCAGCAGGATGTATTATACAGTGAATAGACAATATGAATAATAATAATATGAGTTATGTGTTATGTTTAGCAGCACGATATATTGTACAGTGAATAGACAATATGAGTAGTGCAAATATCTGTACCAGTAGGATGTACTGTAACAGTGAGTAGACAGAATGAAATAGTGCAAGATAGTAACAGTTTTTAGTGCAACAGAGTTCACAGTGTCCATGTAAAGTGACTAGTGTCATATATATGGGAGGGGGGTTATTGGGAGTTTAATAGTCTTAAGGCGTGGGGGATGAAGCTGTTGTGAAATCTGGCTGTTCTGCTTTTGATGCTGCTGAACCTCTTACCAGAGGGCAGCAGGGAGAACAGTCCATGGTGGGGGTGGGCGGGGTCTTTGGGGATCGACTGAGTCAGGCAGCGTCTGCGAGCAGTGTCGTGGATGGCGGGAAGTGCTGTCCTGATGATTCTCTCCGCTGTCCTCACCACTCTTTCTACACATTTCCAGTCTGAGGCGTTGCAGGCCCCAGACCAGACAGAGATGCAGCTGGTCAGTATGCTCTCTATTGTCCCTCTGTAGAAGGTTGTGAGGATGGGAGGGGGGAGGTATGCTCTTCTCATCCGACGCAGAAAGTGCAGACGCTGCTGTGCTCTCTTCACAAGAGCAGAGGTGTGAAGGGAGGTGTGAGGTGTGAAGAGACTCACAGAGACTTTGACCTGGTCGTAAAAAGTCCTGAGGAGAGCCCTGCACACTCCAAAGGACCTCAGTCTCCTCAGCAGGTGGAGGCGACTCTGGCCCTTCTTGTAAAGTGCGTTGGTGTTGTCAGTCCAGTCCAGTTTGTTATTGGGGTGAACACCCAGGAATTTATAGCTCTCCACCACCTCTATGTCCGATCCCTGGATGTGCACCGGTGTGGTGGGATGTTTTTCTCCTGAAATTGACGATCATCTCCTTCGTCTTGCTGATGTTGAGCTGACAAAGTCACCAGCTGACAAAGTCCCTGATGACCGTCCTGTATTCCAGGTCGTTCCCCTCAGAAACACATCCAACAACGGCTGTGTCATCGGAAAACTTCTGGATGTGGCAGTGGGTGGTGTTGTGGGTGAAGTCCGAGGTGTAGAGGGTGAAGAGGAAAGGGGAGCCAGGGGAGGTGTGAAGAGGGGGCAAGGGGGGGTGAAGAGGGAAAGGAGGTGTTGTGGAGAAATTGCTGAAGTCAAAGGTCAATGGTGAGGTCAGGAGGGAAGAAAGTGTTCAGGAGCCTCTGATGTCTTATGCTGTAATATTTATTGACACTTGGCCAAGGAGAAGGAGAGACACTCTCAAAGTACATCAGAAGTGCCTGAGTCGGTCTCACATTCTGCCCAACTCCTGCTGGTGGATAGACTTTAAACCCCAAGATGACACCACAAATACTATACGCCCAGAATTAGCCAAAGAGAATGTTTTTACCCATGCAGGTGTTATTGTCAACATATTCTAGTCTGGAGACACAGATGTCTGTTTACGCAGATTGGAATGTCAGCGGCCAGCTATCTTATTATGTCTAGGAAGGCAGCAACAGGTCTCTTCGACCCCTGGCCACCACAGTCCTTGTCCTGCCGTGGCCTGTGATGTTCTGCAGCCCTCTCCAGACGTCCCTGACGTTGTTGTCCTCCAGCCAGTTTCTCCAGTTTCCTCCTGTAGCTGTCCTTCCCCTTCCTGATCCTCAGCTGGAGTTCCTTCTGGACTCTGCACAGCTCCTCCTTGTCCCCCGATCTGAAGACCCTCTTCTTCTCATTCAGCAGGGCCTTAATCTCGGAGGGTTAGGGTTAGTGATGCAGTGGGTCATGCTGTCAATGTCACTGCCGTGGGGGGTTGCAGAGTGCTTCCCAGTCTTTTGATTCAAAGCAGTCTCTGAGCCTGGCGCTGGTCTCCTCAGACCACTGCTTCACAGGCCTCTTCACAGGTCGTTGTTTATTCACCACGGGGAATGTCTGTGAGTCTAGTCTGTGACTAGGTGAACGAGGTTGAGATCTGAACGACCCAGCGGGGGGAGGGGGGCTGAGGTGTATGCGTCTTTGATGATGACAATAGATCCAAAGTTTTATTGTCTCTGGTGTGGCATTTCACATACTGGGTGAAGGTGGGGAGAGCAGAGGACAGGGAAGCATGATTGAAGTCCCCGGAGATGAGGAAGTGGGATTGGGGCTGCTGGTTTAGAAGTTGAGAGACGACAGTGTGGATCTAATCTGTAGCTGCAGCAGCGACCGCAGAGGGGGGGGGGGTGTACACAGTCACTGCAATAACGTGAAAACTCCCTTGGGAGGTAGTAAGGCCGTATGCTGACCACTAACAGCTCCAAGTCTCTGGTGCAGAGTTGCACCTTCACACTGATGTGACCCAGGTGGCACCATCTCTCGTTCACAAACACAGCGATTCCTCCTCCTTCTTCTTACCGCTCTCCGTTGCTTTCCTGTCCGCTCGTATGAGTTGAAATCCGTCCAGGGTGACGTGTGAGTCCGGAGAAAGTTCACTCAGCCACGTCTCAGTGAAGCACATGAGGCTGCATACACGGTACTCCCTCTGCAGCCGGGTCGGCGCCGTTAGCTCTTCCATCTTGTTGGGGAGAGATCTTACGTTCCCCATGATGACAGATGGTAAACATGGTTTATACCGTCTTTTCCGCTCTCTGCGCTTCACTCCCGCTCTGCATCCTCTTCTCCTTCTCCGTAGCTCCTCGGGGATCTCTGGCCGCTCCGCACAGAGAAGGGGTGTGTGGCGCAGGGCTAACAGCTGATCCCGGGTGTAAACAATGGAGCCGTGGTTGAATGGGTTTCCCTCAGCCACACCAAAAAGGTCAAAAAATAGCACAAGGCAAACTACAAATGTAACAATGTGAACATCCATAGCTGCACACTTGCTTAAAGTGTCGATGTGACAAAAGAAAAACAACAAAAAAATACACTAAAACACTAAAAAACACTAAAAAGAGTAGAGAAAGTTGCTGCTGTGACAAGTGGCCACTCACGCGGCGCCATCTTTTCTAGGGGCACAGGAATGAGGGGCACAGGAATGAGGTTTTCGCTCTCAATAAACATTCATTTATCATATTCATTTATTTTTCTTGGTACCATTGTATCCAGATAGCCGGTATCTGCATAAACATTCAAAGGTAAACAGAACACTTGGTGACGTTTGTTGCAGGGTTGTGAGAGAGTCCCACGGTGTATGAAGCGGTGGTACGCTTGCAGTACGCAGATGACCTCCTAATAGCTTCTGCATCAAAAGAAGCTAGCCACACAGACTCTATCTTGCTGCTACAAAGACTGGCCGAGTGTGGTCACAGAGCATCGCTGGCTAAGTTGCAATTCTGTCGACCTGAGGTGACATATTTGGGTCATGTTTTGAAGGATGGACAGTGCCTTTTGTCACCGGAGAGGGTGAAACTGCTAGCTAACATGCCTCCCCCCACAACCAAGAAAACAGATGCTCTCTTGTCTGGGGATGGCTAAATACTGCAGACACTGGATTTTTGAATATACAACTATGGTGTTGCTGAAATTCTCTGGAAAGCACTCACCAACACAAAATAAAAGTCTTGAGTCAATCAAATGGTCCTTAAAGGTTTTGTCATTTTATTCTTGCAAGAGGAACAGTTCTACAAATGCACTAGACAGTCTGCAGAAAATGTTCAGGGTGGGGCAGTCCCACGCTGATTCTTATACACTTCTAAGGAGTATTCATCATTACTATGATTTACTTATCTAACTGTTGCAGGTGGCTACAATGGAATGTGCTCATCACTATCAAACCTCACTAACAAGCTCTGCTGGACCGTGTGAACCAAGGTCAAGTTTATACATCAAACAACTACTGCTACAAACAACTTAAATAAATGAGAGAAAGATTTCTAAGTGCAAGGTACTGAGTAAAACCAAACAAGACTATAAGGCACACAGTGTTACACTTTTCAGAATATTAGAGATCAAACATGACTATATATGGTTATAAAAGAACACACAATCATGTAATATAAATTTTCCATTACAATGAGGAAATGCACAAAGCCTTTCAAGATCTGAAACATGCTCTCAACATGGCTCCAGTGTTGGGTTTGCCTGACTATCATCAGCCGTTTCATCTACATGTGCATGAGAGAGATGGCTTCACCACTGGCATTCTGGTACAGAAACATGGTTCTCATTGCCGTCCCGTTGCGTACTACTCCTCTCGACTGATCCCTGTGGCTGTTGGTATGCCAAGTTGTCTAAGAGCAGTGGCTGCTATTGCCATTTTAATTGACAAATCTTCCCACATTGTACTGGCTCATGACTGTATTGTATACATTCCACATGCAGTATTACACATTTTGAACATCCACAACTCAAAACATGACGGCAGCACGTCGTTCAGGTTATGAGGCAATAATTCTTTCCAGTCCCAATGTAACTTTAAAGCACTCACCTCCATTGGTTGACACTGATGATGAGCATGATTGCATTGCCACTATCTACATGTACATCTACTGCAAACACCGATACCAAATTCCGATATGGTTCTTAAAACTGATGGTTCAGCTAGCAGACTATATGACAACATACACCTGGCTGGTTATGCAGTAGTAAATTAAAATGTTTTAAATAAACTGGGAAGTTGTAGAAGCAGACTGAAATTTTTCAGAGCTGTAGCCAAGTCATATTCCCCAATTGCAATTTGTGAAACATGTTACAGGTTACGTTACTTGACACCTGCTAAACATAAAAAATAATAATAGGATAAGATTTCAGCTCCACTCATAATCATGTTTTCTAATGAATCTATCAAGATTAAATATTTGACCAACACTGTTTTACGGGAGGATCCTTTAAACAGCTGTTTTATTGCTAATTTTTTTGTCTTTTCAATATAATTCTCAATCTATGAAAACAAACTGATACTTTTTGCCAAGTTTGTTTCAAGTTTTACTCTTTCAAATATCAACTATCTACAGAACAGAACGTTATTTTTCTACTCCTTATCATTATCAATAATTATTATTATTGATATTGTTTTAAGTGAGCCTCTTATTTAACAGAAAAATACTAACAAACAGCACCAGGACAACAATACAATACAGAGCAGAGAACAATAAGAGCTAATAGAGTTAGGAGAGAGTGAATAATCAAAAGGAAGCTCTGAGGCTTTACATTTGTCACGTACACTTATTTTATAAGATTTCAGCATTGAGGTACACTCACACTACATTCATGATTTTGTACAGTCAAAAACAAACTAACATACAAAAAAGTATTGATTGTCATTACAACTAACTATAGTAACTCACCACTTACCACATCTGTTTCATTACCAAGAGAGAGATGGCCAACGGTCATCTCACAAACCCTATAACTCAGAGAGAGAAAGGTAAAAAGTTCAGCAGAACCTCTCACCATTTTCCCCAGAGAGATCGTAAATACTATAGAATGTTTATTCTTCACGCAGAGAGAGGTCATTGCAAATTCTTACAGACATGCACTTCATATTCAACTTTAACCTTAGGAGAGACCAATGAAATACTATGAAATGCTTATAAGAAAATACACTACAGAAGCATGACCATCTGGAACCTCTGTCAGGTTCTTTTTGTACAGTAGGTGTTGGTGACAACTAGGACTTGTATTTCCTGCGCTCTAACCAAACTGCCTATTAACCAAACTAACCAAACTGTAAATCCTGTTATGTTTGAGTGTCCAATTGACAGATGTGATGAAAATGACTGTTATATTGCTCACCCCCTGACTTTCTCTCGAGGTAAATGGTCGTGGACAACGCATGATAAAGCTCTGATAAAGATGGTGCTGAGTGCACCCAGGTAATGAAGTTAACATTCACAGCTGCTGTACCTTTGACTGAACCTCTGGAGCTGTGGTGTTTTACTAAACAGCAATTGAAAAGTTATCCTGATTATAAACCGTGGGGTGTTTATTACAAAGATGTTCCAGGGGAGGTGCAGAGCGGTAAGATCTGTACTATGGTGAAACTGATAAGGACGACAGTTTTCTATATATTGGTCAGTTTTCTTCCATAAATTCACTCAGTGTAGGCAAAGCTAAACCAAAGGTGCCTAATAGAGTTACAGGTAGTGTTTCTTAACCTGTAGTGAAAAGAAAAAACAAATTCGGCCCTCAGTCTAATGATTGATTATGCAAGTGATCGTAATCACAGTAACTGTTAAAACTGCCAAAATATGCCTTCTTCTATACACTCTCCAATGACCAACCTGATTCCATTCACCAGAGCTGATTGTGAAATGTTTGTGCAAAATAAAGCTGAAGAAACATACTTTTGTATTTTCAGACAAAAATACCAACCTTCTGCTACCTCTGTGTTCAATTTTAGTTTAGCTTTATTGTGATGTCTCTAGCTTTGCTTGTGTATATGATTATTGTTGAATAAAAATGTGTGACCTTTAATAATTTAGAGATTGCCATTTTATAAATCAGTTTAAAATCTACTCCAAAAGGTGGTTTTCACAGTAATATGATATTATGATTAAACTGAAATGTTACAATTATGTTATGATGATATGCAACTGATGGATATCGACTGTTCATGGGATTATTCTACGAAGATGGATTCCACGCCACCATGCATCGTATGTGCTAGTAACCTCTCCATGGTGGTGACCCTTGACTGTACATAATGTACATGGGTTGAAGACTTTACAATACCTTGATTGCAACAATGATTGTTGTGATTGATTTTTATTTTTAATTGGAAAAAACGAAAGAAATTTTGATCTACAATATTAAATCAATTGTTTTATGGAACCCCTTTCAAATTGCTAGGGTTTTATCTACTAGGTGATAGAATAAATTTGATCCTTCTCCTCCCAGTGGTATATTTGCACGTGATCTGTGACCTCCCTGATGACCTCCTTTCACACCTTGGTGTTGAAGGGGATCTTCACTCGCTTAAGGGTTACCCCTTAAATGCCCTTGTTGGCCTGAAGGAGGAACTCACACATCATGGGAATGGGATGATGGGGTACATAAGAGGGGTTCTTAAAGTTTCTCACTGATTGTATGAATTAATCTTAACTGTTAATAATTTCTATTGATGTTCTTTTAGAATAATTTTGATTTCAAATACTCCTGATTTCTGTGTGATTAAGAATGTTTTGTAATGCTTGTGTCGTTCCCATTCTGACTGTACTCCCTGGCGGTCTCTAAATTTGATAATTATTAGTATTCGGTAGTTAGTATTTCATCAATTTCTCCACAACAGTGGTGTGTGGTAAGGGTACTCTGAATCTCATTTCCAATCTTAAATTCCTGCTGGAAACGGGACAGAGCGTCATTGTCGTCACCCGGTGATAGAAAAATTATTCAATAACCTTCAGGAAGCTATCAGACTGTCAAGTTGTTCCCTTTTAATAGTGACTTGCAGCAAGGGAACAACTTACAGAGTCTGTGGTTCAGTAGTTGTTCAAAGGTTCAATGGTTCAACACAGACTTATATTGAAAGTTGCCACCTCCTAAAAAGGAAAGAGTGACACCTACAACTTTGTCTCATAGTCAAATTCATAGTTTCAACATGGGCATTTTAAGCCATGTATGGTCAAAAAACATTATGCGTTGGGGTGCAGTTGCCGTTACAGCTATCTGTTAATTTGCAACTTCCCTGAAGCTGAGCACACAGTAATTACCTCTGTGCATACACATGTAAGGTGACGCTGAGTCACCTGCTCGGGAGTTAAGTCCGCGGTTAGGACCGTTGTTGGTCACAACGGAGTCCATAGCTCCTGCTGTGTCTGAAAAAAAGACCCCCGCTGAATTGACTCTTGAGCGTATCTTCTGAGTAATTGAGTAGGGTTTTGATCATGGCTCTGTACGGGTGCCTAGCGCTAGACTGTGAAATTAATCTGAAAATTGTATTCAGAGGATAAGTGATCAGACCCACATTGGGGTCATTCACAAGGTCTGTACCGTCGGCGTTGGTAATTTTCAAATCCAAATACTTTTCACCATCTCCGGGAATAAAGAACTCAATGTGGCCCCCATCGGCAATGGCTGATAGAGGAAGAATTTCATTGTAAACCTTATCTTCGATAGACATCTGCGTCATGGGGGCTGAAAATAAATCCAGCTCCGCCAGGGTGCACTTGTGTGATTTTTGGTGTAAAAGAGCCATATTGCTTTTGTTGTTGTTGTTTTTTAATTTCTTTTCTTCTTCTTGTATTATTTAGGCCTAAAAGATATCGCCGCTTCTGGCAGACTTCCTCGCCTTAGGCTTGCTTCTCCCGACTGATTTTCTCCTTTTACGACTCACACGTTTATGAGGGAGCAAAAAAACACAATCCCCCGGCGGCCTCCTCCTTAATCTACGCGATAAAACCATAATCCCTCCGGATCCCTCCTGATTCTGCTGATTGGTCATTTTCCCCACCGCTTCTTTTATCACATCAGAGGCGATGTTGCTTGCGGCCGATTTGAGATTAGTGTTTGGAAGTTCGAGTCTTTTTAATGACTCGGATCTCTTACTCTCGGACAGTAAATTGAACGAATCTTTTTTTGAGTCATTTTGTTCATTTTTACGGCGGGTGGCGCTGTAGCCCTCTTGTGGGCGTTGTAAAAAAGGCTGCGGTTCTCAAACACTTAACACTGAAGGCAACATGGTTTGCTTCAGCTGACAAAGCATAATAAACAAAATGCCACAAGCAATTCAAACCATATGAAAACCTAGGAAAGTAAATACACACCACAATAAAGTGACTTGTGTCCTGTATCCTCCCTGCCATTGTTGTTTAACAGCACGACAGTGGTCAGTGGTCACGTCACGTGACAGCTACCTAGTAGCTGTAGTAGTGACAAATGAACGAGAGACCGATCCGAGAATGAACGTACTGCTCGTCACACAGCCTGAACTGCCAGTCATGTGACAAATGAACAATCCGGATGAATGAACGAATGAGAGCGAACCGTTCAGCCTGAGCTGCCTGTCACGTGACAAATGAACAATCCAGATGAACGAACGAACGAGAACGAACTGCTTCTTACACAGCCTGAACTACCTGTCACATGACAGCTGGTAGAGGCCAAGTGAATGTAAAACTCATTTTGACAATTAGTAAGACAATTAAGTAAGACAAAAGCTAACAATTAATAAGTTCCCTAAAATGTTTACATGGTGCATTTACTGTGTCCAAAACGTGACATTATTATTATTATTACATTTGTTGTTATTATTATTATATTTTATTATTTTATGGCAGAGTGTAACACAAAATCAACATGTTGATGTAATTTTAAAGTATTTATTTACAAACACACTTTACATTATATACCCAATAACACTATACACATCTACAAGAACCGTGTATACCGTGCATGACAAGACACCAACAAATCATTCATTTGCTTGTTCGTTTCTCAGTCCACAGCCCTGTAGCTGAGCTACAGCTGTCACGTGACAAATGAACGAAAGAACGAACTGTTGTGCTTACTGTTCGTTACACAGCCTGAGCGGCCTGGCTGTCACGTGACAAATGAACGAGGACCTGAGGACGGACGCACAGTTGAGTGAGTCGTGAACTAATCATTTCTGTTTCCTGTCCTCCTGACTGAGCTTATGCAGCTGCTATGTGGCGAGGGAAGGTACTGCATGAAAATGAACGAATCACTCACTGAGACCACTCATTATTCACAAGTCATATAAAAGATTAGTTCATATTGAACGAATCATTCACGACCGACACATCACTATTTGAGATTTGAGATATTGGCGATGGCAAAGCCTTTTTTCACCAGAGGAGAGACAAAACGAAACAATCTCGAGAAGATGGAGCCTATACCTCGATGGTACATAACTGGTGCTCTGTAAAAACCAGGTAAAGCACCCCCCACTTGACTTTCATAATAGTTTATGAAGCGATGAGGATCCACTCTCAGACATACCTGATCCATGTTTTTATACAGGATGCTGAGCCGCGGCTGGCTTAAAGTGAAGTTTCAGAATAGCCTTCCCATAGACAAAGTCCACACACTCGTTGTGATCTGTTTTAATCTCTATATGAATAGTTTTAATGTAACTTTTACGCCGAAAATCCACCGGGTCCGTCCGCAGCGCGTTGCGTGAGCGTAGCGTATTTGGTCCGTCCTGCATGCGACTTCAAACCCTACCTGGAGCGTTTCAGAAGCGAGCGTTCAGCCCGCCAGACTTTGTTTACTTGCTCAGATTCGGCCATTTTCACGGTGTATGTTCTTCTAAACATGCTTCTACATGTGTAAATATGTTACGTAGTTAATAAGTTTCGCTTTTGTCTGTTTTTACAACCGGCAGTTTGCACAGGGTATTTTATTTTGAAAATCCACCGGCTTCTCTTTGCTTTTTCTGTGTCTGGCTTCCGCCCGCTCGAGGTGGTCTGTGTAAATTGACGCGTGCTGCTTGCGTCGTCCGTCAAAAATAGAACTGACGCGTAAATCACCTGTAGCCAAGCGTCGAGACGCATCTGGGACGCGTCTGAAACGGACCTCGGTGGAGCCGGTGGGGTTTGATACATTGACTAGAATGGCCATGTATTACTCGCGATAACGTGACGCTGACACAACGCGCCACAGACGGGCCCGGTGGATTTTCGGGGTTAGACACGTGTACGTAATGCACCGTATTGTACCTGAGACTCAGCACTCTCCAAAACCACCTTTGATGCTCACCACACTGAGCAACGGCGAGTAGCTGTCACCGACCTGTTGATACTGAATGATGTCTGTGTAAACAAAGAGGTTTTAAATACCTGTTTTGAGATTGCACGGGTAGGGAGCTGGACAGGGAGAGAGGGCCCACCACTCACCCGGTTTAAGACTCAACATGTATGCCAAGGGGGTGTGCGCTCGGATTTTGTACCGACCATTGCCCTTGAAATCGATGCACTTGCTCACGTTATTGTAAACAGCGTCGGCTGTCGGGTTATATTTTCGGTACGAGTTGATCCCCGACCAGACTTTGGAATTATCAAACGCTGTGGTTTACCCGCGTTGTAACCAGGGTCGGCTGTGGGATTCAATACGGGTTGTTCCGGGAGATCTCCAGGCTTTCTATAATTATATTTTTCCCCTAATGGAATTATGATTATGATTATTTTGACCTAGCGATTGAATTTGCCGGGCCAGTTTTTCCAATGCTTTTCACCCTTGACGGTACGTCGTTTCAATATTTCTTCTACATTGATACGTCCTGTCGTTAGACATTTTTACTTTTTGCAACTCTGCCTCATAAAAGGAGCCCTCAATAGGCTCTCCATTATAATCTTGGAGTTTGTACACAGGGGGAGTACGAGGAATGCAGGCCTCCACCGTAAACACTTCGTCCGTAAAACTCTTGTTGAGGCAAACCTTCTAGTTTCCTCCCCGAGTTGGTTGATGCAGAAAAGAGCACTGAGAAGACGAGGTTGAGTCAAAAGCCTTTAATACGCTGTTTGCAAAAAGCGGAGATCACTCTTACAGAGAATACATCTGTTCAACACAGCACTGAGAGAGATCTGCGGTTAACTATAATATTCACTCTTATGTACCTCTCATGATGGTTCCTCCCTGTGTATCTCTCGTTTCCTAATTAGGAGTTATTTTTCTGTTCATGTCACTTTCTCTGTATTGCAGCTGGCTTTACTCTAAATGTGCATATCCTTTCTCTTCCTTGCAGCTGGCTTTACTCTAAGTGTGCATATCCTTTCTAGCAAGCTGCTGGCGGTTACACACACACACTGCTTCTGGCGGTTACACACACACACTGCTTCTGGCAGTTTACACACACACACACACTCCTGGCTGGCTCGCCCTGCACATCATGTCTCTATTTGGTCTGATTACTCTTTGTCCCTAGTTTCACCCTATGTTGTTATGTTCTGTTTCTACATACTGATTCACAAGTTTTGCTAAGAGGGTTTATTGTGCATTTATTCTCACACTCTGTTCATATTTTTTATCGAATACCCCTCTGACCTTGGATAATCTGACAAGATCACCCTTTAAAATTTCATCTGCACTGCATCACGGTGTCGGGTAGGAAACGTACCGTACAGATTTTGAAACACTTGAGAGGCATTCTCAGAGGTCACCTGCATAGGCGCCATTTTTATGCTTTTATGAAAGCTGTGATTGTAGCTTTTCACCAAATCCTGTAAAAGTCGAGGTATCGCCTCGTGTTGTTAGCTGTAAAATATCTCCACATTCTAGTTTTTAATGTACGGTTAAACCTTTCAATAACAGAGGCCTTCAGATCACTTGCTGTGGCAAGATGTACGATGTTGTGTCAAAATCAAAGCATCAAAACTCTTGTTGAAAAACTCTTTACCAGCATCCATTTGTAGCTTTTCCAGGATCTGACTGTCTTTGAAGATCGATACAAAGGCCTTCACCACCTCGTCAGCGTTTTTTCTCTTTAAAACACGTACGTATGCTTTTTTTGAAAATGCGTCTGTGACCGTTAATAAATATTTAAACCCGTCGTTATGTTCCACCAAGGCTTGCATGTCACAAAGATCGGCTTGAAATTGGTTTAAAGGCCTAGGGACAAAACCTCTGTTTCTGGTGAAATGTATTCTGGCTGGTTTATGCAGAGTGTAGGTATCTTGCTCTTGTAAAAAATCTTTAACATTTTCCACACTGACATTCTTCCCCATTTCATCCTGCACAACACGGTGGAGCCGGTCTACTCCTCCAAAACTAGCTGGATGGGCTGGGTTGTAATACACTCTTTTCATGACCCGTCTCACTGCCATCCCGCACACACCACTCTGGATTGCTTCTTTATTTCTTTTTTCTTTTTATTGATTTGATTGTATTAAGATACAAAAATGATTAAGATACATCAAGGGTTAAGATATATAAATGATAAGGATACTGTACATTGGTTGCAAAAGGAGATGACTAGTCTTCTCATCATCATCAGTCAATCATCTTTAAAGCCTGAACTAAAACACAGTGATCTAGACTCGTCTGAAGAATGTTGTGCAATTCACTCAGGATATTCACATACATGTTATTCTGCAAATGAAAAAACAACACATCCACAAACAAAGTGTACAGAGTGAACAAATGACAGGGTTTTATAACAAAAGATCCATCTTGTGAACCTCGTGCTTTTACTGACTCTGGTGTCTGTTTCAACCAGCTCTAAGGTGTGGTTATATACCCAGAAAAGAGCCAGAAAAACAGCCATTTGAGGTGCCTAGCCTTGCACCACTCTAACACCAGATATCAGCTGAAGTTGTTTTACAACTAGGGTATCTGGCAGCAGACGAAGTGATAAATGCTTAGGTCTCCCCATGCTCGAGATCTTTCTTCATTTTTGATCGATCACATGTTGATTGACCTTTGCTTTGCAAAGAAAATAAAAACCTTGTTGACCGGTAGAAGTCTCGTCTTTCATTCTATTTCATAAGGACAAGCCATTTCCAGAACATTCTCTTTTAACTTTTCCCTTATCTTGTCTCATCCTTATGACCCCCAAGACTCTGACCCCTGGAACCCCCTCATTAGGTCAAAGGTCAAAGTCGTAAAACTGTCAAGGTGGGGTCAAACAGAGTTTGACGAGAAGTGTGAAGTATATCTCTCTATTATTAATTGCTTGCAGGTTTTGCATGAACCACCATTCATCAGGGCGATTTTCTTTGGGAATTGGCAAAAATGGGAGTGTTACATGGGCTGGTGGTTTGAACCAGCACATCCTGATCCAATAGAAATTGAATGACACTATCAATTCCTGCAATATCTTTGTGAAGCAAATTGTATTGTTTAATCATTGGTAGTGTAGTATAAAATTTAATGCATGCTTTAACTTTAATCAGAGGCCTCAGCGATGGGTGCTTCAAAGTTTAATTCTTTTCTTAAGAAACAAGTGTAATCAAAGGGAGAATTATGTGGAAGTTAATACAATGTCACGTGAACACAAAATGCTGGAAATCAAGTAAAGAGCACTATGTTTTAAGTAAAGTTGATTTTATGTGAGCACACAATACTGTTAATGAAGTAGTGAGCACAGTGGTTTTTAGTGAAAGTTTGATTTAATAATTATTGAAAATTGTTATGGGAATTATCCAAGAGTGACGCTTCAATAAGGAAGACTGGATTCGAAGCATCAAAGTTTAAGTTGAATTTATTATTCTTGTACAAGAAGGAGCGTTTAACAGTGCAACACACAAAGGGGGTTACAGAGAAAAAGGCTCCCTGTGGAGCTCTAACAGTTGGTTCTTATACACTCTCTAATGGACTGTCTCGGACACCTCCCCATTGATACAGATAACATCATAACATCTTTTTTAGTTCTCTGATCAGTAATCAACAGGATGTTCCTTTGTCCGAATGATACCTCCCTATCCTGTCTGCAGCCCTTGTACTATTGTGCACTACCTCAACTTAATTTATAGTTGAACTTTGTGTCTGTGTACCAGGAGCATGTGAATGATTGTAACACAAACTTCTTCTCATGTTGTAAAACGTATAAAGTTTTTAAAAATACAGTAAGAGACATCTATGATATAATGGTGTAAGAAAACAGTAATAAAAGGTTTAAAAAAATAGAAGTATAACAAGTTAGGTTGTAATGGTGTAATCTTGAAGAAAGCAGAGTAAAAAAGAAAATGTCTTGTCCTACAGCAGTAGGCCAAGAAGCCTGTGAGTTTACTGAGACCACAGAGCAGGTGTAGGATGGCTAAACTAGAAATGGATAAGATGCCATTAGAGTGGAAAATCCCCAGTTTGGTGAAGATGCCCAGGCATGTCCTGACATGAGTGGACATGTAAAATTTACACCATTGCGTCATAGGTGAATAAAAGTTGAAAGGTGGGCAGGACTTATGATAATGTTATATAACACTGAAGAGTATAAAAGGAGATGCTTTGAGACGGGAAAATCAGTCTTTCCATGGATGACTCTGGCTTTGTTTGTCTGTCAAGATAATAAAGCTGTATCTGCTGCCAACTCTGATGAATCCTGCGTGTTATTCTTTTCACCTGAAGAATAATACTATCTGACCTAATTTGGATTTAATAATCTTAATTATAATCTTCTGATCAAGAAAACTTTGGACTGAGAACCAACAGTAGCTTAGCGTTAGGCTTGAGTGTGACTTTATGTGACAGAGCCAAATTTACAAAACGCACATGAAATTCATGTTTAGCCCACAAAATGGATGGAACTTCAGACAGCTCAGAAGGAGGTCCATACTGTGTGGAAAGAGGCGGCAAATGTAGACGGTGATAACTGAATGTGTTCACTTAAGTGTGCAACTCTTTAGTGTTGAGAAGCTGGTACAGCTTCTCTCAAGGCCTGGCACTGAGCCACCATGTCCAAGGTGTTACAGCTCACAGCCACGAGTAACGGCCACAGTGATGTGTGGATATGAATCCTTAGCATTAAACAATCCCTGCTGTGTGTCGGATAGCTGGACTGGTATGGCACATCTCTGGTGAACCAACAAACAAACATTGTTCACACTTCAACCCCTCTTGTGTCACTAAAAACTCAGCAGTCAAATGTGTATACTGCTCAGAAGGGGCTGAGAGGCCTGTCAAGTTCAGGTATTTTGTTTTTGTACTGTATATGCATTGTTCATGTGAGTATATTCCAGGTCTCTATTAGGGCTGGGCAATATAACCTGAAATCCAGTTCACTGTTTGTAGTCACATATACACATCCCTAGTACTGGAGGAATGCATTTATCTAACATCAGTATGGCAAAATTTGGGTCGGTAAGAGAATCATAATGTCAACATCAGGCAATCTTGGGTGTATCACCCACCCCTGGGCTCTATACTATACATAATACTATTTTAAAGGTTAAATTCACCTCCATCTTGTCTCCCTATACCTCCATCATTGTAGCATGTTCCAGTGCCAAGTGAACGGGGAGGCCTGCAGTCTCTACTTCAAAGCAAAGCACCAGAATTACTTGAAGAACACAAGAAAAGAGAAACACTTAAAATAGAGTCAAGGAGGCTCCTTGTCAAAGTATGCATCAGTCAATTGGTGGAGAAGCATGGATTGAAAGTATATAAGCTCAAAAAATTATTGAATGACTTTGAATTGTACTTAATGGTCTTTGCCCTGACAGATGGAAGTTTTTATACTCAAGCTAAAATTGCAACATTTCAGGTCTGATTGGAGTTGACTGTCTGTGGATTTTGCTCTTCTCTGTCCCCCCAGTTACCCACCAAATGATGAAAAGCTTGCTCTCGCAAAGAGTATCATCAACACTTTCCCATCCTTGAAGGTTCAGATTGAAGGAAAAGGAGATGGATTTGTAAATAACATCTAATGGTTTCTATGACCTAAAAAACAGCCAAAGTGTTTTTTTTTACTCTGAAAGAACATATTTTGTGTTTGTCATTCCTTGACTGTTGTCAGGTAGCCTTTAATATCTCATGATTAGCTCATTTCAGTGTTTCCCCTAGAATTTTTTTTACAAAAATTAGGATTATACTGGGGTACAGATGTTGTTAGAATCATATAATGTGTGTGTGTGTGTGTTTCTATTTCTGACATATCTTGTGGACACTTCCCCTTTGTTTGCGTTCTTGCTGAAGCTGGTAGGGAGAGATAAAGTTCAACTATATGTATAAGTTGAGGAAGTTCAGAACAGAACAAGGGTCGGAGAGAGGTCAGGGAGATGTCTCTTAGACTAAGGGATATTCTGGTGACTACTGATTAGAGAACAGAAAAAGACATTATGATGCTATCTGTATCTATGGGGAGGTGTCCAAGATAGCCTATTAGAGAGTGCATAAGAACTAATTGTCAAGGCTCCTCGAGGAGCCTTTTTCTCTGTAACCCCTCCTGTGTGTTGCATTGTTAAACGCTCCTTCTTGTACAAGAATAATAAATTCAACTTAAACTTTGATACTTCGAATCCAGTCTTCTTTATTGAAGGGTGATTCTTGAAAATTCCCATAACAGCGGTGCTGCTGTGTCCATGTTCATGAGGATGCGACGTCGACCCGTATTCATGTGAGTGAGAATAGTTTCAAATTAAATGACCTTGGAATCCTTATAGATAGTATTATACATGTTTGTATTTTGTCTCAATTTACATCTTTTGACATTTATCTGTAGAAAATATTTTTAAAAAATTATGTTGCAACACAGAAATGTACTCACAGCTTTTTTTTATTTACAAGTCAGAAGACTTAACTAGAAAATTTCTAAAGAAATTTTGAGTGTGCCTGACTCTGGCCCCGTTGCCCCCATACATTAAATAGCTGTCAGCATGTGTGTGCTTCTGTGTTCTTGTGTTTGTTAAGGAGTGAGTTTTCCAAAGTCTTTTATTTTGAAGGGACTCTTATTTTGAAAGACTTTTGTCTTGTCTGTGTGTGTGTGTGTGTGTGTGTGTGTCTGTCTGTCTGTCTGTATCTCTCTGTGTTTGTGTCTATGAGAGAGAAGGATAAAATGGCCGACATTCAAACTGTATTATTGACAGTCATTGTTATTATACAGAGAGTTCAACAAAGTTAATCACAGTCAGACTTGGGAGGGGCAAGCTTTGGTTGCCAAGCAACCAGGGAGCCCACCAATCAGAGCAGAGCAGTCAACCGCAGTAGATTTGACACCGCTGAGAGAGAGAGAAAAACAGCTGAAAGTACCCCTCGAACAACAAGGCTTTTTGGCCAAACCGTAGTTCCTATCATTGAACCGGCTTCACTGTGAGCATCCTGAGCTCTTCCTGAACATCTACATATATATTTTATGTGCCTAAAGTTAAGACATGGGACTTTTAGAGTAATGGAAAGATACTGGTACCTCTGCTTTCCTCCAGAAATGTCCTCTCTTTTTAACATGGGAGTAGATGGAGCAGTGGGTCGGTGTTGCTGGCGCATCAGTTCATTTCCAACCAAAACTATATGTCTGACAGCATCAGCAGTGTTATCACTGCGACCCCCTCAAATTTTCCTACGTTTCTATGTATAAATTATTTCTATGCAAACAGCTCCTGATGGCTGTATCACCCGAGCCATACGGGGCCTCACAGCCAAAAATATCAAATGAATTGGCTAAGAATGCAGGAATCGAGGACCCCTTCACTAGAATGATGGAGATCTGGTTTGGCCACTGGAGTGGTCTGATCTCTCATCTCTCCTGGTCTCCGCGGCGGTTGCAATAGCTCTCCTAGTTATCTGCGGCTGCTGTTGCATTCCATGCATCAGGGGACTCCTGCAAAAACTGATTGACACTGCACTAACTAAGACAATGCTTTACCAACAGCTTTCGCCTACTGATGAAGATGAATACACCGACAAAGAAAGTCCAGTTTGAAGTATAGCGCCTTGTAGAATGTCTATTTGTGATTAATGAAGCATTCTATGAAAAAGTGTAGACTGTGGGAAAACAAACTCATAGAAATGTTCTGCTCGTATGTAGATAAAGCTAAAAAGTTATATATAAAGTCATGCTAACTAAAGTTAGCATGAAGTATAAACAGGAGGGAAATGTTAGAAAAATGTTATTATTGAGGTATCTGGAGTTCAACTTGGTTCCCGTAAGTTTGGACAGTTGGTTTAGGGGCCAAATGTCACAAGTTAAGGTGATATGGCCAAGTGTTTATATTATTGTCAGGACCATGAGGGGGTAGTGGATTGATATGGTGTCTGAAGTCTGGAGTAAGTTTGACCTAGGGGCCTAAGGCTAAAGGTTACATGCCCCATAGGAAAGGTGTTCCTTATGTTTTGCATTGCTTGAAAGATGAACTCTGTTCCAGCTGGCAAACATTAAGTTGTAGACAATAACAGCTCCTCTATATAAGTTGGGGTTTAGGACTGTGATACTCAGAGCGATTTGCATTGGCACTGAATCCTCTCCAAGCAATCCTGGGTGCTTGTTTTTTGATGCTGAACTTCTTTGTAATAAACCTTTTTTATATACAAGAAAGACGGTGTCAGCTGAGAATTTTTCCTTCATCATCTTCACATCATCGCCATCAAATAAACTACATTATCCTTTATGCTTTCAGTATTTTTCTATTTAGAGATGACCCAGTGTGACCTTACATGTGCTACAAAGAGATAACTGCTAACCTGTGCTTAGTTTTAGGGAAGTCGCAACATTAGTGTAACTGTAATTCCCCTCCAATGCTTAATGTTCTATGACCATACATGGTTAAAAATGCCCATGATTGAAAGACAGGTAGACAGGTTAGACAGATTATGGGTGTCATTCTTTCTCTTGAGGAAGTGCCGCTTTCAATATACATGCTGTTTTGAACCCTTGAACCTTTGAACATTTACTGAACCACAGAGTCTGTAAGTTGTTCCCTTGCTGCAAGTTACTATTAAAAGGATCTATCTTAAAAGTCTGACACCGTCCTGAAGGTTATTGAATAATTTTTGTCAGAGCTAATTATGCAATAACCTTCAGGACGCCGTCAGACTTTTAAGATGGACTGTAGGCGCACTTGGCATTACTGCTTTGTTCATGGCCTGTAAATCCTGCACCATTCTCCATCCTGTTGACGGGGCTGCCTTCTTTACAGGGAACAAAGGTGTGTTGCATGGTGAGTCTGGACATTCAATTATGACTCCTGTTTTTAACAAATCTTGGATGATTGGTTCAATTCCTGTTTCTGCTTCAGGCTTCAAAGGATATTGTCTCTGATGCGGTCTAAAAGTTGATTTCGGTGTTATATTAACAGGTTCTATGTCTTTTATCAATCCTACATCAGCTGTGCCCTGAGACCATACCTTTTGTGGTATGTCTCTGATTAATTCTTCTTCCTCTCCTGTGAGGAGATACAGGGATCATGGCACACTAGGTCTGTTAGTAGATAAGTGTACACCTGGAGTCACATTGGTCATCCAATCTAATTTACATGACCAGGCCTGTAATCTAGGGGAGTATTGCACTCCTTTCTGTGAAGCTGTCCAATCGGAAACTCCCTCACATAGAGTAACAAATGCGCCAACGTCCTGCCAATTTGCTTGTGTAACAGAGTCAATTATACAGCAGTTATATGTGTAACAGTAATATGAAGTATAATTATGCAAAATCTGTTTTAATAGTTTAATTACCTGACATGTCCAGCCTCCTGAGTTAATATGTGGAACGTTTGAGACTCAGTTTCTGTACCCCGACGTTCACATTCGTGGGTCCCCCCTATAAATGTGCCTCATGCTTTTGCCTCTCCCCTTTTGCTGTTACTTCTTGGGAGAGGTGAGCGACGCTGTGGTCACAGAAATGTCCGGGTTTTAGCCGTTGTTAGACTACATTATAAAGTTCACTTGCTAGCTTAAAAACTTACTGTGTAGTATGCTAATATATTTCTGTATTAATTTGTGTAGGAGCTCAGGTTGATGACGGTTGACGGGAGGATTTTGTTGTTGTTTGAACCCTTTTGTCAGGTATGTTTTCTGTGTATTAATGTATTGCGCCCTTTTGCTGTTACTTCTTGGGAGAGGAGCTCAGGTTGATGACGGTTGACGGGAGGATTTTGTTGTTGTTTGAACCCTTTTGTCAGAATAAACGGAGATCGCCTCCAAAGATATCCTGGTGTGGGCCTCTTCATCATAACACAACGCAGACAACGTCCGAAACTAGCTGGTTACACTTGGTGCCGTGACGACCCGTTGCATCCCCGATCAGCGCTCGTCTGATCCCCGGGGTACACCTGCTGACACCGGACTCCCCTCTCCTGCTGTTTATAGTGTGTTTTCAGCTTAAGGTATTATTGTTTTTTTTCTTTCTCCTGTTTCTGCCAGTATTGCTCTTCCTTTGTAATGTCCGGGGAGGATACTTTTAAGGTTTATACTATGGCTGGTCATGGGCGGGATGTCACCTTTGGGGTGGGGAGGGGCCAGCAGATTTCTTCACTGTGTTATGTCAGGGGTAGGTCTGTGTCCCCCAGTGTTCTCAACTACACAGTTGATCAGTCAGTTGTTGACCCACCATTGGCCCCCACTGCTACTTCCACGCCAATTACCCAGTCAGACCAGAAGCCTACACAAGTCATCTCTATTGAGGCTTTTGGGGATATGATTTCAGATTTGGCTAAACAGATTGGAGATAACATCTCAGCCAACCTTAGCACTATGCACCAGCCCAGTATTGTCCAGCCTCAGTCTCCTACGAGTCAGTCATCCAGTCATGCTGGTTTATCACAGTTGAAGGTTGTTGTGCAGTCTGACGCCAAGGCCCCGCCTTTCTTCAGGGGTGATCATGCTGATGCGTTCTCTGTTCATGAATGGGAGGACATGATGAGATGTTACCTGAATAGAGTTAAATGTGACACTCAGGCTGAAATGTTTGACCTTATAATGTCGAGACTAACAGGCAAAGCTAGGGACGTGGTGAAGGTGTCACTCCGCAGCCGCCCTGAACTGAGTGCGACCGACCTACCCACGGCTGTGTTTGACATATTGAAAGGTAACTTTAGTGAGCTGTCATACTCCAACTTGCCCATGAAAGACTTCTATAGCACAATTCCCCATGCTGATGAGGGTGCTATGGACTACTGGATTCGCCTTAACAAGTCCATCGATGCTGCTGACAATTGCCTCCAGAGGCGAGGCAGGTCTGTAGAGGACCCCAGAGCTGAAGTGGTCATGATGTTCATTAATCACTGTCCCGACCCCAGTCTTGCCATGTCATTCCAGCTGAAGGCACCTGAGCGGTGGACCACGGCTGAGGTTCAGGAGCGTCTGGATAGTCACATGAGAACTGTGAGAAAGACAGCAGCCCAGTCCCGACACGCGGTGGGTTTGTCAGTTTACAGTCAGAGCCCCGTGACTGATTCCTTTCAACCTTTCAATTCTGGTGCGTCTCAAGCTGCCTCAGTAGCATGCCAGCCAGAGTCCCCTCATGCCTCTCTACCTGCTTCTACCCTGGCCTGCAGTCACCCTCGGTCAGACAACGTGTTGGTGGGCCCACACAAGCCTGCTTCCTTGTCCCTACCTCCTACTGCAGTCTCTGATCCAGCTCCTGCTGCCACTAAGCCGCCAGCTACAGACCCTGGTGTCCAACAGGTCGTGGCTATGTTTGACAAAGTTCTGTCCTTGTGCAACGCTTCCCTTGCAACCAGTCAAAGTCCAGGGAACCGTCAGCCAGTCAACCGTCAGCCAGCCCACCATCAGGCTGGCCGGCCCCGTCACCAGCAGGGTTCTGAGCCCTTTACATGCAGAGTTTGTGGTTCCAGGGACCACTCAACCCATGCACACTGTAGACTTTACAGATTGTGCCTCAACTGCTTCAGTCCTGGTCATATAAGACATGAATGCCAGCAGGCCTCACGTTCCCCAGCCATGCCACCCCCTTCTCCCTCCAATGCTGATTTAAACTAGCCTGCCCATGTAGTGAGAGGGGTGACATGGGCAGTGCTGGTGAAACCCTCAGTGAAGAACAGGATTTGCAGTCAACCTATGTGAACTGCTGCAGTAATCTTCCTGATGACAAAACAGTGATTGTTGTGGGGTCACAAAGAGTGGCAGGAGCTAGTGATCTGTTTTATGCTCCAGTATCCATCGGGGGCCAGTCTACATTGAAAGGGATGCTTGATTCAGGGAGCATGTCGTGCACGCTCAGTGTGGAGGCAGAGTCCAAGCTTAAAGCCGCTGGTGTTCTCCCGAGTCCTCAGCCTGTGCCCGAGAAGGTTGTCCTTGTTGGCTGTGGTGGCCTTACGACACAACCCAGATGTATCTACGACCTCAGCGTTGAGATTTATGGATCCAAATTCATTGTGCCGACTTTCCTTGTTCCAGGGCAGAGGGACGAGCTTATCATTGGAAGCAATGTTATCAGGCCCATGATACAGAGGATGAAGTCTGATGAGAAGTATTGGGAGCTCATCTGCTCCAACACTTCAGACCCCGAGTGTGAGCAGTTTCTTCAGTTGCTCAGTTGCATCAACTGTTGGTCTGGTCCTGAACTGCCTGACAAGGTTGGCACCGTTAGGCTACGTCAGGCTGTCACCCTTGCACCTCAGCAGGAGTATCTGGTGTGGGGGAAGTTGCCGAGTAGTGCTCCTGTGTCACCTGGGAGCACTATCATTGTGGAGCCCACCTCTTCCCGTTCCGCCCCTAAAAACATCATTGTCGGACGGGTTGTGGCACCCATGTGGGGAGATCGCTGGGTCCAAATGAAGATCCTCAACCCAACTAAGAGACCTGTGACACTGCGCCGCAATGCAAGAGTGGCAGATGTCTTTCCTTGTGTTGCTGTGGAGGACCTTCCCATCTCCCAGGGTGTGACTAGGCCACAGGCTGGTCAGGCAGCTGACCCTATCTCCAACTCAGATACCTCCTCTGCCCCCTTTCAGCGGCTTAAGGACTGTGGATTGGCAGATATCAATCTTGAAGGCTGTGAAGTGTCCGATGACTGGAAACAGCGGCTGGCTGACCTGGTGATCACTTATCAAGATGTCTTCTCCAAGGACAAACTGGACTGTGGGGAGGCAAGGAGTTTGTACATCGTATTCACCTCACTGATGATCGCCCCTTCCGGCTACCCTATCGGCGTGTCCCTCCAGCTCACTATCATAAACTGAGAGAGGTGCTGTCTGAGATGGAGTTGAAAGGTATCATCAGTAAGTCAGTCAGTGAATATGCTTCGCCGCTGGTCCTGGTCTGGAAGAAGTCAGGAGACTTGAGGATCTGTACTGACTTTCGCTGGCTTAATGCCAAGACCGTCAAGGATGCCCACCCGCTGCCCCACCAAGCTGACTGCCTTGCCGCCCTTGGTGGAAATGCCTTTTTCAGCACCATGGATCTCACATCGGGGTTCTACAACATCCCCCTCCATGAGTCTGACAGACGGTACACGGCCTTTACGACACCCTTAGGCCTGTACGAGTACAACAGACTTCCCCAAGGCCTGTGCAACAGTCCCGCATCCTTTATGCGGATGATGATCAGTGTCTTCGGTGACTTGAACTTCTCCAGTCTCCTCTGTTATCTGGATGACCTACTCGTCTTGACCTACAGTCTTCTCACGTCTCAGAACCAACAACCTGAAGTTGGCACAGAAGAAGTGCCACTTTCTTCGGAAGTCTGTGAGGTTTCTTGGCCACATGGTGGACAGCAGTGGTGTCTCAGTCGACCAGGAGAAAGTGAAGGTCATCTCAGCTTTCAGCAAGGGGGACCTCATGAATGATGACGGCTGCACCCCATCTCAGCGGAAGGTTAAATCTTTCCTTGGGATGGTGTTGTATTATCAACATTTCATTCCTGGCTGCTCTTCCATCGCAAAGCCGCTCTACACCTTGACCGCAGGGCAGAAGAGGAGTGCTAAAGGCTCTTTTGGTCGGCGGAGAGCTGGCACCTTCCGAGAACTGACTCCTCAGGATTGGACTCCTGCCTGTGAGAAAGCGTTTGAAGATTTGAAAAGCGCGCTCCTCAACAGTGTGGTGCTGGCACATCCGGACTTTGATAGGCCTTTCATCCTCTCCACCGATGCTTCCCTTGATGGTCTGGGTGCTGTGCTGTCCCAGGTGCCTGCTGGCGAGGAGAGAGCAAGACCCATCGCTTTTGTTAGCAAATCTCTCAGTCGCAGTCAAGCCAACTATCCTGCCCACAGGCTAGAATTCTTGGCTCTCAAGTGGGCGGTTTGCGATAAGTTCAGCCACTGGCTCAAGGGCCACAGATTCACTGTCTGGTTGGACAACAATCCTCTCACATACATCTTGACCAAGCCAAAGCTCGATGCCTGTGAGCCGCGTTGGGTCTCTAAACTGGCTCCGTATTCCTTCGAGATCAAACACATTCCCGGCAGGTTGAATGTGGTGGCGGATGCTCTCAGTAGGGACCCCTTTGTGAGGCCTTTGAGGGAGCGGTTGCTGTGTGAACCTTACTCTGGGCTGCTGGACCAGGCCTCTGATGTCAATGATGGATCTGTGCAGGACACCTTCCGCCTCACCTGCCAGCCACAGTCACTGGGAGGTCTCTCTACCTCTGCTGCCATTGATGGTTCACTGTCTGAAGATGATGTCTCCTCTCTTCTTTCCTCTTTGGACGAGTGGGACTCTGCTCCCAGGCAGCGTGCAACCTCTCTTGCTGACCACCTCACCACCTTGGAACCTCCTGGCCAGGACGTGTTACCTTCCCTGTCTCTCACTGACCTTCAGTCACAGCAGCAACAGGACCCAGTCATCTCAAGGGTTGCTCACTATGTTGACAGGAAACGCAGGCCCTCCAGACGTGAACGCTGCAATGAGAGTCAGCCAACTCTGAGAGTCCTTAAGCAGTGGGATAAACTGGCACTCCTGAACGACATCCTCTGTAGAGTCACAAAGGACCCCTTGACCAAGCAGAAGAGGTTTCAGTTTGTCGTACCTGTGACCTTGAAGGCAGATGCATTGTCTGGTGTTCATGATCGTGCTTGTCATCAAGGTCAGCCCCGCACACTTTCTCTGGCTCGCCAGCGTTTCTTCTGGTATGATATGGAGAAGGACGTCCGCAATCATGTGAAGAGCTGCCGCAGATGTGTCCTCAGCAAGACCCCTGAGCCTTCTGCAAGGGCCCCACTGGAGAGCATTAAGACCTCTGCTCCTCTGGAACTCGTGTGTTGACTTTTAACCGCACCCTAGGCAACATGTTGAGATCTCTACCCCTTCGTTCCAAACAGAAATGGCCGCAGATGATCCAGACTATGACCTTTGTATACAACTGCACTGTTCATGAGACCACCGGGTTTGCGCCTTTCTATTTGATGTTCGGGAGGGTCCCTAGGCTGCCGGTTGACCTTCTCTTCAAGAAAGTACTCCATGATGTGACTGTGTGTGGCTACGATGCTTACGTGAAGTCCCTTTTGGAAGATCTGCATTGTGCCATGGAACTGGCTCAGAAGAACTGCACAGCTGAGCAGAGACATCAGTGTGACCAGTATAACAAACGGGTCAAAGGTCAGGTTCTGTCTCTCGGTGACCAGGTGCTGCTGGCAAACAAAGGCGTCAGGGGGAAATGTAAACTTTCTGACAAGTGGATGCCTGTTGTTTACACCGTGGTGGCCTCAAAACCTGCGCTGCATATCTACAGGATCAGGGATCAGGAGGGAAATGAACGTGTTGTTCACCGGAACCTGCTGCTCCAGGTCAACTTCCTGCCCCTGGATGAAGCCTTGGATGGTAATGCTGCTCCTGTGTCCATGCCTGCCTCTAGCGTGGCCAATGCTCCTCCTACATCTGATTGGCACAAGACTGGGATGTCTGGATTGGAGACTGCAGCTGCAACAGGTGAGCCATCTCTTGCTGGTTCCCTCTCGAGTGTTGACGACTGGGATGATGGCCGCACCGCCTCATGGGTCCGTGAGCAGTCCTCCATTGATGAGTCCCCTGATTCAGACTGTCCACCACCTCCCTCTGAGGTGCCCTCCCCTGCTTCTGATGGTCCTGTCGCCGCTGTGGATTCCCCAACAGCTGTCCCTGCTCCCCCACTGCAACCATCACCTGCCCGTTCAAATCTGCCCCAGGCATCAAATAGAGATAGCCAACTTACCTCACGATTTGGCAGAGTCATTAGGCTAGTGTGTCGTTTGATTGAGTCAATGGCACAACTTGAGTCTATTCTAGGGGTTGAGCCAAGCTCCCATGCTGTTATTCATGTGTGAGTCAGAGTGACTTGCTACATGTGTTTCTTTTAGGGGTGTGTTCTTGGGCCACTCTTTATGTTGTGATAGTATTATGCTGCTGTGTGAAACCGTTTTTTTCTTGTCTTATTTACACACATTGCTTGGCCTGAGTATGTGTGGTGTATAAGGCACCTCACTTTGTCTATTGAGTATTATGAGTTCTTGCTAGGCGCCAGGCAGATCTCTAATTCTCTTATCCTTTAGATAGGAAGCTCATTTTGCTGGTTCATTCGACTTTATTGTGTGTGTGTTCTCTCAATGGCCAGTGTGTTTGTAAATGTGGATTGTTTTACAACCCAGAATTTTGCATAATTCTAGGGGGGTGAATGTAACAGAGTCAATTATACAGCAGTTATATGTGTAACAGTAATATGTAGTATAATTATGCAAAATCTGTTTTAATAGTTTAATTACCTGACATGTCCAGCCTCCTGAGTTAATATGTGGAACGTTTGAGACTCAGATTCTGTACCCCGACGTTCACATTCGTGGGTCCCCCCTATAAATGTGCCTCATGCTTTTGCCTCTCCCCTTTTGCTGTTACTTCTTGGGAGAGGTGAGCGACGCTGTGGTCACAGAAATGTCCGGGTTTTAGCCGTTGTTAGACTACATTATAAAGTTCACTTGCTAGCTTAAAAACTTACTGTGTAGTATGCTAATATATTTCTGTATTAATTTGTGTAGGAGCTCAGGTTGATGACGGTTGACGGGAGGATTTTGTTGTTGTTTGAACCCTTTTGTCAGAATAAACGGAGATCGCCTCCAAAGATATCCTGGTGTGGGCCTCTTCATCATAACACAACGCAGACAACGTCCGAAACTAGCCGGTTACACTTGTCTTGGTTTTGCTACAGAGACATGGGGAGCTTTAGTGCCTCTGAATAATTTCATTTGTTCCTCACTTAATGTACATGCTGCTCCACAAAAGTCTCTTTTGTCCCAATAAAAATGTGTCAGTTGTAGTCTTGATTGTCTGTTTCTGAATAGTCTGTCCTCATAGGATCTGTCTGGCCCTGTAGTATATTTGTAATACATAGTGCAGTGCAGTTCACTAGGTTTCATAAGTGTGGCCATGGGTGAAACACATGACTTCCCTTTTTCTACTAATGGATGCAAAACTGAACCTGGTCCTGTATCAACTAAATCAAGACCATACCAGTAATGTGGTTTTTCCTGTCCTTCTATTACAAAGATTTCAGATCGAGTCATGCGCTGCGCTTGCATTCCTCCTTCACATGGCACTATGGCTATGCTAAGATCTAGCATGAGATCGCTCCCTAATAGATTCACAGGACACATTTCTGACAATACCACTTTAGTTTTCGCCTCCTTGCCAGTCTCTGGATCAGTTACTAACAGTTCTCGCGACAGATGCTCCTTGTGCAAACATTCATTTGTAGTAGTGCTCCACACTCTCGTCCTCTCCCTGAACACATCTGTTTACTTCAATCCAATCTGGACCCCTCCTGAATCTGCCATTAATTCTTTCCATCAGTCCTGTTACTCTGACACCCAGCTCCGGATCATTCCACGGGAGGGGTCTTCCCTGTCCACCATTTCGGTTCCAATTTCCCGAGACTAAACACCAGTCTGGCCCCAATACTCTCCTACATGCGCCGTTTAATTTGTAGCTTTCAGGGAGTCCAGCTACGTCCTGGACAAACTGTCTCGGATTTTCTCATGGGTGTGGAACGCCATCAGTGGCTTTGTTCACGTCTTCATTTGTCCATGGGCGGTAAACATACATAGTCGGTGGTTGTACTTCCCCTTCGTCGTCCTGTCCTACTCTGAGGTTGGGGACCTCTATCAATGGAAACTGTTCATCTAAGTCACTTGTCTCCTCTTCCCCGTCTCTAAATGGATTTGTCTGTTTCGTAATTCTTCTCTTATCACCTGATGTTTTACGGCTTGGGCCTAATGCCCAACCTCCACTCATTACTTTTCCACTCCTAAGTCTCATCCCTTCTAATTGTCTGTGTATCATGGAGGACAAAGGTGATAATGTTTGAGGACTCTGGGGTTCCTGGGGAGGTATAATTGGGGTCTTTTCAGTCAGTCCAGTCAAATCAGGGTATAACTGTGGAGGGTCTGATGGGTACAGTGGGGGGTTTGGTCGAGGTTGTTGCTGTACTAAATTTACAGCATTGTCATCCTCTTTGTCTGTCAGAGCTAAGGCTTCAGTAGTTTTTTCCTTCTCTTTTCCTTTCTTTACTCCTGCCTGTCTCTTCTGAGCCTCCTCTAACCATTTCCTTGCTACATGCAAACCTTCCTTTTTTTCTCTATCTGGCTTTCCCTTTGTCCTTTGCAGTATGTCTTTCACTAACTTTTCACATCCTGCCACCTTCAGGGTACCAGAAAATCTGTATTATTTTTTCCACCTCTTCAAGGGTTTCACATACTCACTGTCCCTCATCCACATATACTTCTCATCCTTCTTCCAGTCCTGACTTTTGTTTTTACAACAACAATTTCCCATGATTAATTCTTGTCTATGTCCCCTTAACAGCCAGTCAGTTTGTATAGAGTTCACCCGAGCAACTGACCCAATCAACAAGACAACATTAGTTGTTTTGCTGAGACACTGTTAATATCTACCTCCCACACCACACAATTTTAAACACAATATTTCGTTTCAACAATATAGACAGACAAATATCATACAGCAACTTCTGACTTATCAGTTATTCAAACATATATTGAGGCCTTTCATTCATACTTTTAGTAATTACTCTGAGTCCCAGACTCTCTAGATATTTTAACGTGTTACACGGAGTTATTTTTCCTGTAGTCTTCTCACATAGACTTTGGCCTATTAAAATCCCAGATTTTAATACTTTGAGTCCCAGATTCTACATATACCCCATATATGTTTTGGATCCTACCTTATCAGGCGGGCGTCCTGGTTCTGTTCTTTGGATCCCGTTACCTCTCCACTGCCCTCTGTATGAGAGTTACGCCGGAGGACTTTGATAAGGAGTCCCGGACTCCCCCATGCACGGTGTCAGGTACCGTTTCCCTGGGCAATGGAGCGGCTGTTGGGCTCGAAGGACCAAGGTGTCAGAGCTAATTATTCAATAACCTTCAGGACGCCGTCAGACTTTTAAGATGGATCCTTTTAATAGTAACTTGCAGCAAGGGAACAACTTACAGACTCTGTGGTTCAGTAAATGTTCAAAGGTTCAATGGTTCAACACAGACTTATATTGAAAGTGGCCACCTCCTAAATAGGAAAGAGTGACACCCACTACTTTGTCTATCTCATAGTTTCAACATGGGCATTTTAAGCCATGTATGGTCTTAAAACCTTATGTGTTGGGGTGAAGTTGCCGTTACAGCTATCTGTAAATTTGTAACTTCACTGAAGCTGAGCACACAGTAACTATCTCTACACACACTAGTAAGGTGACGCTGAGTCATCTCTAAATGGGAAAACACAGAAAGCATAAAGGATAATAACATTTTTCCAACAATTTTCTTAACAGCCGATGACACCATCCCGTCGATCTCGTCAACCAGGTTTTCGGTGTCAGCAGGAAAGGAAGCGGGTGAAGAGGGTGAGTTGTTCGGAAAGTGAAGCAATTCGCCTTAATATCGCAAACAAACGCAGGGGAAAATACTATTTTACGATTTTAATTATTTATGAAGGAGATAGAAGAGAAGAGCATCGGTTACTTACAGTCTTTAAACTCTTCTAAAGAGTGTAAATAACCGATGTTCTTCTCAACACAAAATTGGATAATAGCGAATGCAAAACAACACCTTTTTGTATGTTCTGTGGAAATATACCTCAGGCTCCCCAGCCATAATTACCAAATGAATTAAATTGATTTTTTTTGAGCAAGTTGAATGTATTTGACTTGGTGTTTCACATGGATAAATATAATCCCAGCTTTTCATGCAATTCATAGGTTCAAAAGTATGTGCTTTTAATTGGGTTAACTGCATATAAGCTACTCATATAGGTCGAAACCAGAGTCAGTTTCATGCTTGTGACACCTTCCTAGTTACATTTAATTGCCTCTTCAAAAGTACTAGCTGTGCTAGGAGGACTTAGCAGGAAACAACTGACGTGAAGTAACAAGGCTGGGATAAAAGACAGAGAGGGGAGGGGTAGCTCTATTTTTAAGCTTCATGGAACTAAACGCTACTGTAGTATGAAAAAAAAAACATAAAACCTGTGTATCACTCTAACAGACTGTAATTTTTAAAAGTATAATGATGATTGTGTAATCATTATATAACTTGATGAGCAGACCAAGTGGCAGATAGCAGATAGCAAAGATGTTTCAAAGGACTGTGTAATAACATAAACAGAGAGGAGAATCTATCTATCTATCTATCTATCTATCTATCTATCAACACAGAGCTACTGTAACTGGCAGTCAACTACACGGCACTATGGCAACAGGACCGCGCTTCACCTGTTATTCTGAAGATTTATTTGGTCAACTTATCCCAGAATCATTTGATAAAACTCCAGTTTATCCAACAACGTTTTTATTGCTTCTCATTTGTACAGTGGCGTTTTGGTTTCCATCACTGGTTCATAACACTAGTAGTATAATGGGACAGCACAGACAAAAAAAGTGGATGTTTCTCTGTTAAAAAAAAAAAAAACAGAACTGCAAACACTCTGGTGCTGTTGAGTTGATCATGCGATCTGTGTGACAGGGCATTGCTCAGGCTGATCCAGGAACAGCGTTTGAAACATGTGATTGTAGAAGGAGGGGTGGTAGAGGCAGGCCCGGGCACAGTCTGGGCTGAAGTTCAACTCTAGGATCTGAGGCTTCATGACCCGCTCACCTGATCCAGGATCAGAATAAACACTAATTAGATAAACAAATGATGATAAAATGTGTTCATAAAAACATTCACAGGTTAAAGTACTGTATATTTAAACATACACGCTTATGGAAAACCTTTTGTTGGTGAGTTCCCCAAGTAGCAAAGAATTAACGATCTGTATTACAACAAAGACCTGATATATCTTATATATAATTTCAACATGAACATATTCTGTCCTTCCTTTTCCATCAATCTTCCAATACCAATCGACTTTTCTTGTCTTTCGTCGTACATCAGTTTTACACCATTGTTCCCATCAGGTGAGGTTTGTTGGTCATCTCATCCTTGGTGTCTAATGACCTACGCGATGAAGACCCTGTGCCTGTGAAGGCTGTAAGGTTGGAGGCTATTTTAAAAAATACTTTCAGGGTAAGTCTACATTTTCGACCACATAATTCCCCCTCCTTTGAGACAGCCAATATGAATCCAGGATCATAACCAATTCAACTTAAAACTCTTTATATTTATTTGATGAAAATGTGGTCAACCTCAACACACCAGGCACATCTGTGAAGAACTCTGGCGCACGCCCTAAACTCTTCATTTTGAGTTCCTATTTTTCAATAATTGGAATTAATGACTTCTTTGAACCAAGGTTTAAGTACTCGGTGGCTCAAAGCATAAAGTGAGTAGGTGTGTCTTAAACCTGCCGATGATTGACATATAGAAAGAGTGCTTACCATTTTGCCCTGTACTCCACTTCAGCATCAGGTCTACGGCATAGATCGCCCGGGATGATGGGTAATGACAAATACCGTAAGGAGCCGGTCGAGACGAAGCTGCCTCAAAGAGTTCCCTGAATGATTTAAACAACTCCGCCTGTGAGAAGTAGGAAAGGAAAGAGATGACAAATGATAACAAGAGAAAAGGTTAAAATGATTCAAATGAGGACCTGAATAACAGGAAAGCCTGGAAAGAAGTCCCTTAGTGACAACGTAACCTGTGGTTCACAATCGTGGTGAAGCTTAGGACACTAGATCAGTGTGATTACAATCAAAAATACTCTTCCTGGCTACGAGGGTTAATAAGGAAGTGACAGAGCTTTATAGATTCAGAAATGTCCTAATGATTCTTGTGATAAAAGATTAAGTTAATGATTGGAAATGGCCAAGAATCAATAAGAACTCTATTTGTTAAAGAGTAACTACTACATACAAGGAACTAACATTGGATATGGTCCCTGCAGTCAAGTTCCGCGAAAAGTTCCCAAAAGCTAAAAAGTTTACACTTACTTCCACCTCCTTCCATGGATACTGTGGGTACTGCTCCTCAAACATGGGGATAAACTCATCATAGTGCACCTAGAGACAGAGGGACACCTTTTTAACTCCTATTACCAGACTTAAACAACTGCACCTTCATGAATCCAAGCTTTGTTAGCTTGCTCTAACCCTGCTTTAACATCTTATTTCTGGGTGTTCAAGGTTCAAAGTTCATTTCATTTCAGGATGAGTTAAGCACTCTTGCCTGAAGAAAGAAGCAGCTCTGTAGTCTGGTAGTACAGCAACAGATACTTCTGTATCGCTTGGCAGACAGCAACAACAGGTCAACAGGGCTGTGGCAGAGTTGGGTACCATCTTTTAATATCTTTTGGGCACTGCAGGCACATCACCTTACTGATACCAATGCTCAGTAAATGCGTACCAGTGAAGATCTGGGCGGTTCACCTGCTTATGTCTTGGTCAATTAGGTCACTCGGCCAGCCAAAGCAAAGACCACAGTGGCCGTGTTCTTGTGACCACAGACTGCTTTCATAAATAGATGCTAGATAAGTAAATGCTAGTACGAGTTGTCAAGTGAGTTAAGATCCCTGATTTGCTAAAACCAGCAGAAAGGTAATATGACACTCGTCAAACCCTAAAGGTGGAAAGTAGAGGACTTTCCAGCGGCAGGCCTGAAGAGTGGAGAGCAAGGGACTTTCCATCGTCAGTGATAGCTAAAGGTTGAACAACTGGACACCTGGGGACTTCTCCATCTGATTGAGGCAATGCACAGAGATAAAAATAACAAAATCTGTATAATGATTGAAGTTGATTCTGTATTAAGAGAGGAAATGTAAAATGTGATAAATGTAACAATAAAAAGAAACATGATTATATGATTGTAACTGATTATTTGATTATAATAATTATGAGTGTATGAAAATAAGTTAGAAACTAAAAGAAATAAGGACAAAAAGTAAATAATGTTGAAATGTTGAGTAAGGAACTCAGTGACGGAGCAAAGTGTTGCAACCAAACCAGGGGGGAGAAGCAAGTTGAAGTTGTACGGCATGGACAGGTACATCTGGATGGACCGGAGGGGATGGTTAATTGCACAATGTATGACTCTGCGCTATTCGATACCACGAGAAGCTGTCCAAGCCACTAAAAATTATCCTAGCAACCATACCAAGTGCCAAGATCAATGAGAGTAGAGCTGCCGTGAATGGACGTGACTAGTGTAGTATTTGGCTCTAGGGCTATTCGGTCAGGTGCCATACTAGGGTAAGCAGGGTAGGCGTCCGGATGAAGGCAGTTTGAAGCTAGGCGTGTCTCCTCGCCACCAGCTTAAAAAGGGCTCTGTTGAGATCTGATAGGGTAATACCCACAGGCTAGAGGATCGGACCCTTTAAACGGGGAACTGGTCCAGTACCACTTGTACATGGGTAACTCGGGATCTAACAGGCTAAATAACAACAAAAAATACCTGCTTAAGCTCCACACCCTCTGCATAGTTCATGACGGTGAAGTGCTTTTGGTAATCATCAAAATGGTCCAAGGAGAAAGGTCTAGATAGAGGAAAAGAAGATCAGGTCCTGGCACAAGAAACTGTTCACTATCAATTAGAGATTCAATAAGAAAATCAGTTATTTGGTGGCTGCTTAGTTTAACAAGTCCAGGTATCCATCCTGGAAACTGATCCAAAACAGAACCGGCTATCACAAGCAATCCATATTTATGGATATATGTATGTATGTGTATGCATGATGTACCTATTAGCAAAACGCAACCAGAAGACATTGTAAGCATAGAGACGCAGAGGCTGCACAGAGCGTAGCATCAGCATGTAGCGGATGTCAAACTTCACCATCCCCGCCTCCTCTCGTCTGAACAGCACTGGATCTTCAAGGTACTTACACACCACCTGTGAAAAGACACAAACCACACAGTTACAGATAATGAAACTATAAAAATAAAAAATAGTGCTTCCACACTTGGAAAAGGATTACCCATCTCCGAAGGCTAGTAAATGAATCATTTGTTACTGTAGTGCCTGCAGCGATTAGTCTGGAGACAGGTACTCTTTTATATAAGTTTATTACACACTCACAATAATACAATTACAGAATGCAAATGACATGTGTCGTCTTAGTCTCCTTTTTTTTTTTCTCTCTCTCTCTCTCTCTCTCTCTCTCTCTCTCTCCTCCTGACGTGACTTGGCACGCTGTGGACACACTCTGGCCCTTACTTCTTTCAGACACAGAACATTAATATTTCAGTTGCATAACACCCGTTCACATCATTTAGCTGAAGATGACCAGATAAAGTCAAGGCAAAGTTCTGCAAAGCCGGGAACAGATGGTTAGAGAGAGCTTTCCCAAGACCTTTGCAAACAATAACGTTGGACCTCATAGCAACGGCACTGGTTACTGACAACTTTCTCAACTAAGTGCTCCTATAAGCACCATTGGGACCTGTTATCTGCAAGTGGAAGGAGCATGACTCCATCATCAACCAACCACACACAAAAGAACATTACATTACTTCTAAGCAGGCAGTCAAAAGTTAGTCAGAAGAGTATCCCAAGGGACAAAGAAAGACCTGGAAGCACCAGGCATGGTTGTGACAGACAAAACAATAGGCAATCAACTCAACTGCCATGGTCTCCATGCATAATCACCACAGACGACTCTAGTATTGAAAAAAAGGCACACAATTAGAGAATGTAGTGTGGTCAGACAAGACCAGAAACCAACCTTGTCTGCAACAGTTCAATGTGCCATGTTTGTAAGGGAAATGGCTCAGCATACGACCTTAAAATACCATAGAAAAAGTGAAGTTTAGAGGTGGAAGCATCATGCCGTGGGTTTTTCTTCTCATGGTACTGACAGAATCCATTTTATCAAAGGGAAGATGAATGGAGCCATGCTTCCCATACTGGACAATTCTTTAGAATAATCTGTTGCCATCCACCAGGACAATGAGAATGAGGTAGAGGGGGACCTTCCAGCAAGACAAGAATTCTGACAAGATACTGCAAAGGACACTGTTAGTTGGGTCCAGGTGGACAAAGGGACTTTGACAAAGGACTGAACCGGTCAATCCCTCTTTGGATTATCATTACTTTTCACCTCTTTTCTATGATGAAAGGCTTTTCACCCTTTCTGTGACCATAGCAATTAGGAATTTTGAGAATACCCATACCCAGAATGTCCCAGCCCCTACCAGGATGCAGGAAACATACAGCCTAAGGTGGTAATGTACTGAGCAAGGTCTTGATTTCTTTCAGCAATATCGCTCCACAACCCTGCGTGACTTCCCAGAGAGAGACCCCAGATCCCATTATTGACGTTGTTTACATCCCATCATCAGCTGATGCCGATGCACCATGTGGCATCATCAACTCACAAGCCACAACCAGAATAACCATCTTCACCTTCATAGCAATTTCTGGTGACTTCAACCAAAGTTTAGTGAACAGAAGGCCTAAAAGAAGAGAAAAAAAACAGTGTACATGGCACATGGTCTTTGGCAAGCTGGTTTTATGGTTGTTGGAGAAAAATTTATTTGATGAACTCTGTAACTACCAAACTTTGTAATTTCTGTACCTTGAGCTAAAACTGGCCACATCAGCAGTGTTTGCATTTCTGCTAAAAGGACATGTTTATTTGTTGAATCGATCAGAAAATCAAGATGGCGCCGCGTGGGTGGCCGCTTGTTACAGCAGCTCGGAACTTTTCTTACCTCTTTTAGTGTTTTTATAGTGTTTTCATGTACTTTTGTTGCTCTGTTTTTACCACATCGACACTTTAAACAAGTGTGCAGCTATGGATGTTCACATTGTTACATTTGTAGTTTGCCTCTTGCTGTTTTTTTTAACTTTTTGGTGCGGCTGTGGGAAACCCATTCAACCACGGCTCCATTGTTTACACCCGGGATCCGATGTTAGCCCTGCGCCACAAACCCCTTTGCTGCGCGGAGCGGCCGGAGATCCCTGAGGAGTCACGGAGGAGGAGAAGAGGATGCAGAGCGGGAGTGAAGCGCAGAGAGCGGAAAAGACGGTATAAACCATGTTTAGCGTCTGTCATCATGGGGAACGTAAGATCTCTCCCCAACAAGATGCAAGAGCTAATGGCGCTGACCCGGCTGCAGAGGGAGTACCGTGAATGCAGCCTCATGTGCTTCACTGAGACATGGCTGAGTGAACTTTCTCCGGACTCACACGTCACCCTGGACGGTTTTCAACTTGTACGAGCGGACAGGAAAGCAACGGAGAGCGGTAAGAAGAAGGAGGAGGAATCACTGTGTTTGTGAACGACAGATGGTGCCACCTGGGTCACATCAGTGTGAAGGTGCAACTCTGCACCAGAGACTTGGAGCGGTCAGCATGCAGCCTTACTACCTCCCAAGGGAGTTTTCACGTTATTGCAGTGACTGTACATCCCCCCCCTCGGCGGTTGCTGCTGCAGCTACAGATCAGATCCACACGGTCGTCTCTCAGTTTCAAAACCAGCAGCCCCAATCCCTCCTCCTCATCTCTGGTGACTTCAATCATGCTTCCCTGTCCTCTGCTCTCCCCACCTTCACCCAGTACGTGAAATGCCACACCAGAGACAATAAAACTTTGGATCTATTGTATGCTAACATCAAAGACGCATACACCTCATCCCCCCTCCCCCCGCTTGGGCGTTCTGATCACAACCTTGTCCATCTGGTCACAGACTACACCCCTGTGGTGAATGAACAACGACCTGTGAAGAGGCCTGTGAAGCAGTGGTCTGAGGAGACCAGTGCTAGGCTCAGAGACTGCTTTGAATCAACAGACTGGGAAGCACTCTGCAGCCCCCACAGCAGTGGCATTGACAGCATGATCCACTGCATTACGGACTATATTAACTTCTGTGTGGAGAACCCTCCAAGCTGGTACAGTGTTTTCCCAACAACAAACCTTGGGTGACCTCCGAGAGTAAGGCCCTGCACTGTGAGGGTCATGTTTTTTGACTTCTCCAGTGCTTTTAACACTATCCAGCCTTCACTGCTCAGAGTGAAGTTGGAGAACGTAGGAGTGGACCAACACCTGGCTGCATGGACAACAGACTACCTCACCAACAGACCACAGTATGTGAGGCTCCATCACTGTGTGTCTGACGTGGTGCTCTGCAGTACAGGTGCCCCTCAGGGTATGGTGCTCTCCCCCTTCCTTTTCACCCTCTACACCTCGGACTTTACCCACAACACCACCCACTGCCACATCCAGAAGTTCTCCGGTGACACAGCCGTTGTTGGATGTGTTTCTGAGGGGAACGACCTGGAATACAGGACAGTCATCAGGGACTTTGTCAGCTGGTGTGAGCTCAGCCAGCTTCAGCTCAACACCAGCAAAACAAAGGAGATGATCGTCAACTTCAGGAGGAAAACATCCCACTTCACACCGGTGAACATCCAGTGATCAGACATTGAGGTGGTGGAGAACTATAAATTCCTGGGTGTTCACCTAAGCAATAAACTGGACTGGACTGGACTGATAACACCCATGCGCTCTACAAGAAGGGCCAGAGTTGCGTCCACCTACTGAGGAGAGTGAGGTCCTTCGGAGTGTGCAGGGCTCTCCTCAGGACTTTTTACGACTCTGTGGTGGCCTCAGCCCTCTTTTATGCTGTGGTCTGCTGGAGAGGGGGCAGCACGGACAGGGACAGGAGCAGACTCAATAGACTGATTAGGAGAGCGAGCTCTGTCCTGGACTGTCCTCTGGACTCCATAGAGGAGGTGGGTGAGAGGAGGATGTTAGCTAAGCTGACATCCATCATGGACAACACCTCTCACCTCCTACATGACACTGTGGGGTCCCTGAGCAGCTCCTTCAGCAGCAGACTGCTACACCCATGGTGTAAGAAGGAGAGGTTCCGCAGGTCTTTAATTTTTTGTTTTTTGCAATGTTATTTATATCATACCACTTACCTCTGCCTTATTATTATTTATATCATGCCACTTTTCACCTTTAGTACTCATCCTTGCACATCTGTACACTTGTATGTTGTTTGTTATTGGTTTTCTTATTTACTGTATAGGCTGAAGGATACTTTGGTCTGTTGTTGTTTTTGCCTTTTCTATTTTTATTTTTATCCTCTATTGTACTTCTGTAGTGTATATCACACCCTTGCTGCTGAAACAAAAGAATTTCCCTGTTGTGGGATAAATAAAGTATACTCTAATCTAATGATACAAATGTTCACATATGCATGGCTTGTATTGGTTGAACTGTATACTCTACTCTGTATATTATAAAAATACTTAAAAGACAAGCCAGTTTTGAATACCCTTTACTTCGCACTCAGGAATCTTTTCCTAAAAATTCCTCAACGATGGTGTCTGTACCTTTGGTGTACTCTCTCTTTGTCTGATTATGTAGTCCAGGTTGTTGGTGATGTGTGTGTCCAGTCCACGGGCCAAGTTCCAGGGCTTACAGATCCAGTGGTTGTCCTCTCCCCTGAAACAACCACCAAGACATCTTTTTATGTAGCTGGTCTAACATCAGACTTCAGGACCGTTCTCAATCTGAGGCAGATCATCAGCAGTAACAAAAGAATTTAACGTCATTTTCAAGTGGTTCCCCATAAAGTCTGGAGTTAAAACGTAATCTTTTTTTGTGACCATCAACATATGAAAAAAATGTTTTGGTCATATCAAAGCACTACTTAGTATCATATACAGTGCTTACTAAACAATTCCAACCTTTGATGTCTCAGCTGATAATGCTTGATGAACTGTGGCAACTCTGTCTGGAGGTTGAAGGTCTCTGGTAGCCAATCAGGTGCTGGGCCTCCTTTCAGTCTGCGGGCCACAGAAGCCAGGCAGTCCTTCACAGTGACGATGCTCTCACAGGGAAACTGGTTAAGCATCACATGAGGCCGCTCCTCGCTTAGCTTCCTGTCAGAGGAAAGGTTGTTTCTTCTCAAAAGTCCACCTGGAGATTAAGAACTTGAGCCATATAGTACTATTATGTTACTAAAAATCAGATCAGTCGAAGTATCAAATAGTAATTTACTCGCAGCAAAGCGGAGGCAGAGTCAACCAAATTTTACAAACTTTACTTGGACGCATCCTGTCCCTCAGTTGGCTAGAAACTCCCTTTACCCCATACACTCTGGAGGTACCATGGAGAATATGAAACATATTATAACATATATTTGAGATAGGAACATATTCCTATTTGAGAAGGTACTATTTGAGATATAAGTTGAATGTTTATCAGACACCAACCCCATCAACACATGAGGACAAACAGGTTTATCCAAATCTGCCTCTAACAGAAACTGCAATGTACTTGGCCAGTCTACAACCTACTCTTATAGAACACGGATTCACATGATGACAACAAGTGTCACCCAGAGTCGTCGTGAAGCTCAGTGTGGTGGCTCTGGCCGCCACCATTTTGGCAGTCCTACCTCCACTTTACTAATACAAAAATGGGCAAAGATGAGGAGTGCGGGTGGAGCTGAGGTGGGCTGAAACAGGACCAAAACCCTTTAGAGCCCCCCCCTCTTCCTCGTGTGCTTTGGCACGCTGGCATTCACTTCTTTCCAAATAAGAACATAAATGTCTCAGTTGCATAACACCCTTTCACAATCTCTTCACATCATGTAGCTGGAAGATGACCAGCTAAAGGACAAAGACAAAGTCCTGGAAAGTTCACATTGTTTGCCGGGAACAGATCTACTTCAAGCCAGAACAACCAGGCAGGAATGTCACAAACACTTGACCAATTTAAAATATAAAATAACCCTCAGACCCTATTTTGCCACTACACCAGCAACTGTTAAGAACCTTTGTTTTTATTTTGTACCTGACATTAACGTTGGAAATTATAATACTGACAGTTTTGCTCACTGTATAGTAAGTGTGTGTGTGTGTGTGTGTGTGTGTGTGTGTGTTGCCTTATTGCTCACCTGTAGTCTTTGATGTGATTATAGTTCCAGATGATGTCAGCTTCCTCCTCTTTCTCGGTCATCTGGAACCGTGGGTGTGTCAGGTTGTTGGTTACTTGAGACATTTGGGAGTAAACTCTGAAATCACAGAAGAATGAAATGATTTGAGAAAAGAGACACATCGTGAGTGACAGTTATTTGTTGATCTTTTGCATTTACAGCTTCATACTGATTTTTAAAAACCTGCAGAGGTTCAGACAGACCTGAGTAACAAACTAATAGCCAACCAGGATTTTCATTCCGACAGTAAATCTGATATGGACTGATTCATTAACAAAAAGAATGTCTGTCTCTGTGAGAGGGAGGAGAGTAAAGTTTTCAAACATGCAAACTTGTCAAACCTGCCTTCAAATCTTAAACACTACACTTAGTGTAGAAACTGTGAGCCTAAAGCTGAAAACCTGTGGTGCAGATTGACATTGAGGGCCCTCTGCTTCCTGTATAGCTGCATACGGACGCTGAAGAGAACAGATCAAGCCGTATCCTCTTCTGTTATTGAATAATTATACTGTTATTGGGAAAATAGAGGGGTTTCTCCACAGAGGAACACCCTCTCACAGTTTCGGGGTGGGGGTCGAAGTCAGCCCGCTATCATAGTCCAGCAATCCGTGAGTGCTGCAGTTGACAGATCGAGCTCGCTGTCCCCGGGGGGAAAGTCTCGGTTTAGACATTTCTCAGCAGCCTGTTTCCCAAAAAATTTAATTTCCATACAATATATTCAGCTTTCTCTCTCTTTAAAACTTGGTTACTTCAGGATTTTGCACACCGGCTGTTGATCTCTTTAGATAATGCTGAGCTGCAGAGATGAGACACTTACTTGAGGATTTTGTCCTCGGGCACAGTACAGGGTTGAGTTTCTAGAGGAAGCTGCTCCTTGTTTTCTCGTACGATGGTCTAGGAGGAACAGACAGAGAGGACAGTGTAGTATGAAATGTTATGCTTTTATGAAGGAGCACAAGCAATGTGTGCCTTATTACCACAACCATTACTTATAACCATATTTTAACACCAACAGTTAAAATATGGTTTGATGTTCATCAAGTTGTAATGAGCACCGTGGTTTAGGTTGATTCCAAGTCGATTCAAGATGTGAAATACATTATTTCTGAGTTGATTTATGTATGTGAAATGTATTAATCAAAGTGAAATGTGTGTGATCAAGTTAAAAGACTATATCACACTAACAAAGTATGTGATGATTGTAACACAGCTTCTTGATATAAAGTTTTTTTTTTAAATACAGTAAGAAACATGATGATCTAATGGTGTAAGAAAATACACTATAGTCACTATAATTACTACTAATTACTATCACTATAATTTTACACTACAGATGAAAAATGGGTGTCAACATAGGCAGGGACATATGACATTGTGATGTAACCTGTGTGTATAAAAGATGATGTTTAAGAAGAGAAATTAGTCTATACATGGGAGACTCAGGCTTTGTTTGTCTGTGAAGATAATCAATCAATCCCTCCATCCATACATTCATCCATCCATCCATGTCTCCTATGGGTTATTTAATAAAAATAGAACTCTCTGTGAATGCAGGTTTCTTTTGTTGGGCTATATGTGAGAACAAGAACCAACAACCTTTGGCTATGCATGGCTTGAATTTGTGTTACTTTTATTAATACATCAGACCAAACCCTGCAAATGCCATCTGAGCAGGTCATTCTTGCTGTGTTTCATTGTTCCTCACCTCGTAATACAAATCCGGGGGCTCTGCGGTGACACAGCTGACCTGCTCTAGATCAACAGGAATCCACGGTAACAGGTGGCACCGTCTCACCAGGGGGTCTGTCTCTCCGTACGTGTAATCTCGGGTGACTTCATCTATGGAAAGAGTAAAATTCATGATGTCGCCGTGTGGAAATCTCGTCATTCTTTCTTGACAGGTGGATAAGAAACATCCTGTTCATTACTGATCAGAGAACCATACAAGGACATTATGATGTTATCTGTATCAGTGGGGAGGTGTCTGAGACAGCCCATTAAAAAATGTATAAGAACCAACTGTTAGAGCTCCACGAGGAGCCTTTTTCTCTGTAACCCCTTTTGTGTGTTGCACTGTTAAACTCTCCTTCTTGTACAAGAATAATAAATTCAACTTAAACTTTGATGCTTCGAATCCAGTCTTTCTTATTGAAGGGTCACTCTTGAAAAATTCCCGTAACAGAGGGGTCTTGGCACCGACAATACTGTGTCCTGGCCAGAACTGGCTTGTTCCGCCAGTCCATTTTGACCCGATCGACAATTTAATAAATGGTAAATGGGTGAAATCATGCACACACGTACACACTCATGAGAGACACACACACTCTTGAGAACTTTTCTCGGAATTCTTGGGAACACTCAGAACATTGACTACGTGATCATAACAAGTCTTGGATGTTTGGCTTCATATATGGCTCTTGTTGGTGGTTTGGTTGATGTAACAATGGCTATAAAATGCTGAGAGTTTTCTCCACATTACTAACGAAACTGAAACTAAACTGAGAGTAGTTCTCACTAGATGCAGCAATTTGACTGATGGTGGCTTTGCTCTGTCATTTGGTTTCTTGGTCTTGAAGCATTATATCTTCAATCCCTGATTACCAACCGTCTCCCCCACACCTTTCTCATGGTTCATGAAGGTCTGTGAAGTGGTCAACTCATTGTTGTTGCAAGCTCGGCTTTCCTGACTGTTCACAGATCTCAGTGGTTGCCTACTTTGGACAATGAAGCATGAAGCAGATCAACAACCTCACAAATGGACCGCACATCAAGGCCCACACAGGACCTCGTGTAACCTAGGATAGAAAATTCCATAACATATATTACCACCAGGTCTCTAAGGTCCGCTGATCAGGGTTTGTTGGATGTTTCATCATCCAGATCTGAAACTAAAGCGGACTCTGACCACTGTTTCTCCAACACTGGTCCTTTAACATCTGTTGTCACTGTGGACCTTTAAAATGTGCCTGTTTAGAACTGTCTACTTTCTATTTACCTTCATTTTAATTTGTTTCTATTTTCTGGTGTTTTCTTGTTTTATGGCATATTCATGTCATATTCCTCTGCACTCACCATAAGTAGACTACAAGTTGCATTTTATTTAATGTATGACAAATAAACCTGGACCCTAATGTCTGTATGTATGTCGGCTGCTTTATTTGTGAAGTTCTGCTCTTAAAAATGTGTTATAAAATATAATAACAATGTTACTCTGTGGCACAGAGGGGTAAGATATAGAACAGTGTTTTTCAATCCTGGTCCTCAGGGAACACTGCCCTGCATGTTTTAGATGTTTCCTGCTCCAACACACCTGATTCATTCATCTGATTGCTCTGCATCGGCTCGTTATCAGGCCACTGCAGAGCTTGATGACGAGCTGATCATTTGAATCAGGTGTGGAGGACCAGGATTGAAAAACACTGATATAGAAGACAGAAATAATATATAGTAAATATATAAGAAATATATATTTATATTTTAAAATGCATTCTTGCTGAGCTTTTTTTTCTCTCTCTTTTTTTTCATTTTTCAATCATATAAACAAATAATGAGACACAACACAATGACAAAGAGTGGAAAGGAACAAAGTAATAAATAAAATGAAGCCACACATGGAAAAAAAGTGAAAAAATAAATAAATAAATAAAACAGATAAATAAAATGGTGGTATTAACTGAGGATCCTGGGACATTGTACTAAGAAGGAAAAATAGTTATAGCTGATCAGTCTTTTTAGATTTTTAAAATATGTGATCATGGGTTGCCACCTGACAAAAAAATTCTCTGTTGAACCTTTTAGTGTGAACTTGATTTTCTCAAGTTTAAGAAAAAACATCAAGTCCTCCAACCAGGAGGAAGGTTGAGGCTGATGGAGGCCCAGAAGATTTCCACAACAGTAGCATCCTCCTGTGTGCCAAGGGGAAAGAGAAAGCTGTAACGTCTGCTTCCTCCGCACGCATGTTTAAAAAAAAAAAAACTTAAGTGGCTTAAGTCCGCAGGAGCGTGGCTAAAGCAGTCACAACTGTTTGATACATTTGGGTATATTTGTGCAAGTTTAACTTTAGAGTAGTGGATCCATTCTTGCTGATAACTATCTATGTGTGTGTGAGAATTTTCCAATGTATGACTTTTTGATGCTTTGACCTATTCAATGGTTACACAGTGATTAAGAGAGTGAGTAACCTGTTGATGCTTTGACTTATTGGCCATCTACACAGCAGTAAGGAGTATATACCATGCAAACACATGTTCAATAGATGTTTGCAGAAGTGTTTGTAGGACGTGTCCTCACAAGGGTGTGTTATACATAATTTTTCCTTGCAGTGCACTTTCTAGCAGGTGAATTATGTCAACATGTAATCAGAGACATAGCCAGCCTCTGCCCCTACGCCTGCACCCACACAGACTGCATTGTACACTCTGGTCCTGTTTGCTGCTCTGTGCGTCTCACAAAGAACTTTGTCTCAAGATTATTATTTTGGAGTTCATCAGACCTTGACAAGAGAGAGATTTCGACAACAGTGTGTGTGTGTGTGTGTGTGTGTGTGTGTGTGTGTGTGTGTGTGTGTGTGCTTTCACCTCCTTCCTGCATGTCCTGCAGAGGCCAGAGCACCGAGTAGGCGAGCTGGCCTTGAATGTAAAAGAAGGGAGCCATGCCGCAGGTGGGCTGGTCACAGTGCTGCACCTGGGAGCCAAACTCATCCATGACGTACCACACGGGGACCTTCTCCTCTGCAGACTGCACCGCAAAACACAAGAATGACATGTTTCACACCTACTTCACAACTTCATTCACCTTAGACCTTTTTCCAGTAGCTCTTCCATAGATATGTGTTGCAAAAGAGGTTGAGATTTCTTAACAAGTGTCTAACCGGACTAGTGTGACAACATGCTGCTGCCCAGCAGCTAGTCAGCTATGTAGCCTGCAGACTGACGTTAGCAGTGTGTTCCCTGGTGGATGTTTATTTGGTGGCTTGTTGTACTGTCGAGAAGAGGAGAATTTATGCAGTTGTTGTTGATCATTTCTGCCTGGATGATTATTTAAAAAACAAAATCAGCAATGTAACAAAAGATATTAAGATCTATTAAGATAGACTTGATATATTTTATATATACACATGTTTTTATATACTCACTATGTTCTTATCTTGGTGAATATCATGGTAGAAAGTGAGTAGCACATTTTTATATGTTTACTCATTTATTATTTGTAATAAGTTTCATTTTAAGTTCTAAGTTTTGTTTCCTTGTTGAGACACGCTCTGTTCAGGGAGACCTAACATGGTGGAAAGCTGTGAGTGATGGTGTGACAGCTGTGTAATGGGAGGCCTCTCGCTTCACAAAACAAACAACAACAAAAAAAAAGTCCATTAAGCTGTGCGGGGGTTTGCCTTCATATGTCATAGTCAGGTCTCCCTGACCTACCCGCCTCAAAGCGTTAAGTACACCTTTTTGTGCTGATGTGATTAGAGATAAAATAATTTTAAAAAATGAAGAGACGCATGTGACTGAAAATGATAAAAGTCAGTGTCTTCATTTGATGCACAGTACAGCTACATGTAGGCCAAATCAATATTTTAATTTTTATATTTTAAATGTTTTAATTCTCTTTTTTGTGTATCTTTATGTCCTGTGCTCTTATTTGGTAAAGACCAGAACAGAAGTTGGTTCCATAAAAGGGCATTTTCAGAATGTTTGTTCGTTTTGTCTGATGTGACAATGTGTGATGATTCAAATGCTTAAAATGAGTTAATCAAGCTTTAATATACATGAAAATGTGCAATGATTATTAAATACTTGGACACCATTAGATAGAAGCCAGCTGCAACTTGCAGTTACCATATACAGTTGCAATCAAAATTATTCAACCCGTATTGCAAATTAGGTTTATTGATAAAATGTAATTTTTTTCATCTTTGTGCAATAAATAAATTACACAAGAACAGTTAGTAGTAAGTAAGTAAGTAACAGTTACAGTATAGTTCATTAAAACTAGTACCACAACGATTTAATCCAAATTAAACACAAAATGCCACTTTTAATGTGCACTGCAATCTCAAAATTATTCAACCCTCTGAATAGAATCGCTTATTAGAGCACACATTTGAAAATCAGGTGATGTCTCAAGCACATCTGATGTAAATAATCATGGGCTTTATTACTTGCATCAGTTGTGCTTGAGATACAACACATCAAATACCTGGACTGGGGTCTGCTTACAGTGATGTTTGATTGCATGTTAGAAATATGTCCAGAGAATTGTCCAAAAAGTTAGAGAGAAGAGATCATTGCCTTGCACAAACAAGGAAAAGGATCAAAAAAGACAGAAAATGCATTGAATGTTTCTAGAGATACAGTTTGAAGCATAGTTTGCAAGTTTAAAGTTAAAGGAACAGTGGTTACACTACCTGGACATGGCAGAAAGAGGAAGCTATCAACGGCTGCCACCAGATTCCTGAGGAGGCAGGTGGTCAAAAACACTCCAGTGACTGCAAAAGACCTACAGCAAGACTTGGTGGCAGCAGGCACTGAAGTTTGAGTTTGCACAGTAAGCCGCATACTAAACGCTGAAGGGCTCCATGCCCGGACACCAAGATGTACACCACTACTGACCCAAAAGTCGGCTCCAATATGCTCAAAAACATGTAAATAAGCCACAGAAGTTTTAAGATTCTGTTCTGTGGAGAAATGAAACAAAACTGGAACTTTTCGAGCCCATGGCTCAGTGTCATGTCTGGAGGAGCACAAATGAAGACTGTCCTGAATAGAACACCCTGCCTACAGTGAAGCATGGCGGTGGCTCTGTGATGCTCCTATGCTGTTATGCTTCCTCTAGCACTGGAAACCTGCACTGTGTGGGGGGCAAGATGGATTCAGTCAAGTATGATGAAATACTAGGAGGAAATGTCATGCCATCTGTGAGGAAGATGAAGCTTGGGTGTCATTGGGACCTTCCAACAGGACAATAATCCTAAGTGTACCTCAAAGTCCACCAAGGCTTAGTTTCAGAAGAAGTCCTGAAAGATTGTAGAGTGGCCGTCACAGTCGCCTGACTTGAACCCCATCAAAAATCTGTGGTGGGATTTGAAAAAGGTGGTCGCAGCATGCAAACCCAAGAATATTAGTGAACAGGAGGCCATTGCCCATGAGTAATGGGCTAAGATTCCTCAGGAATGCTGCCAGAAGCTGGTGTCTGGCTCTGCTTCACGTTTGCAGCGGGCCATATCAGCAAACGGGTGCTCTACTGAGTACTAAAGACGCTTGTTGTGAAGGGGTTGAATAATTTTGAAACTGCAGTAGTCATCAAAAGTGGCATTTTGTGTTGAATTTGGAGAAACCACTTCAAATATTAGTTTTCTTGAGCTATTTAAATTGTTCTTGTTTGATTTGTTTATTGCAAACAACTGAAAGCTTGAAAATTTTGTCAATAAACCTAATTTTCAAGGGGGGTTGAATAATTTTGATTGCAACTGTAAGGTCTAACACCATGTTTCATTGGAATATTTACACTGTAACAATAAAAAGGATGTTTTGAGGTTAGATCAGTTCTTCCATAGATGGACTCAAAATGCAGACCCTTCATCCCACGACATTACAAACTATCCTCTATGATTGTGTCACAAATCATCTTTTATAACAGACTTGTGCCGATTCTTTATCTGTTGTTTTAACATTCCGTGTCAGTGGATCGTGTTTTCTACGTACCCCCTGGGAGAGTTGATAAGTCTGGTTGTACTTCCACATGCTCTCCATCACCAGCTCCACCGTGTCCGGGTCGGGGGCTTCGCCGTGGAAGTCCACCCCCATGAGGGAGGCCATTCTCTGCAGCAGGCCGGGGACCTGCTCCAGCTGCTGACGGGCGTTCTCCACGTGGTACGTCCAGGCGTGATCCACCAGGAAGACACTGCAGGCAGCACAGGAGAGGTTTAAATCATTACATCAAGATTTTTGATTTATTCAGGAGGCAAATCATTATCATACACAATATTGAATATTTATTTGTTATGACTTGTTTACTGTCCTCCTACTGCTCCTGATGATTTGACTCTCACCTCTGTACACCATTCTTTCTTATTATGGGCTCCTTCCATTTGTTCTCTGTTTACACAAGTGTCAGCCTGACCTCTCTCTGTGTTCCCTCTCTTTTGTCTGGTGTCCTGAGCTCTCAGCCTTGCATGCTACAATAAGCAGAACAAACAATCCAATCACTGACACCACTGCTTCTGACTGCTAACATTAAAAGGTACAATATGTCACACAGCTACTGTATTAAATCATAAAATGAATATGCTGTGTCATCAGAGATTAAGTAAAACATGCTCTACTGAAATACACGCTTCTTGGGGGCCCCTATTCTGTCAAACACTGGAGTACATTAATAAAGGCGACAGATGCAGCATGTTCCTGAAAAATGTTCATTATAAACATAAACTCCGCCCACTCCAGCCCGAGTTACCGCCTCGTACCCACAAACCCATTGTTCTCATCGGTTGTTAGTGCCCGTCGTGTCCTACTTTCCAGCGTTTTTCCTAGTGAATTCATGGTTACCGGTTCTTGTATCTCGCCTGTCTTTGTCTCAGCCCTTTTGGATTGTTTGCCTGGTTGGATTATCTGATTGGATTTTGTGTACCGAACCTGCCTGCCTGTCATTAAAGACTGTTTACTCCCTTTTTACCTAGTGTCTCTAGTGCTGCATTTGAGTCCTGTTCTTGTGCTGTGTAACAGTGAGATAACATAAAAATGCTCTCCCCACCAATATGATAGGGAAGCTGTGACTTCAAAATCATCTTAGGGCTGGGCTGACATGCAGCGAGTGACGTCTGCTGACAGGTATGACAGGATAAATGACAATTGCATCATGACTAAGCCCGTTTTGATGTGCAAACAATAAAAAAACAAAACTAGTGAGAATAATACTGATTTACAGTGTTCATTTACATGTAACACTGCAAACGACTGAGTCTGTTTTGAAGCCATGATGCAATTGTTAATGGTGCCTACCGTGATTCTCCTCATTTCAGTGAATGGTGAGCTGCTGTCATTCATCCAGTCATACCTGTCAGCAGACGTCATGTGTGACTTGACAGCCCAAAGCTGATTTTGACTTGATTACTGCACAAACAAACAAAGTCACACCTTCCCTATTATAGCAGCTTAGCTTTGCTTATAACCTATAAAAAAAAGCTTATGTGCTTTTTGAAGCATAGAAGTGCTTCACACACACACACACACACACACACACACGCACACACACACACACACACACACACACACACACACACACACGCACAAACTTGCAGCTTGGGGACCCCTTGGTGGCTGGGGGCCCTATGCAGCCGCATAGTCCCTGCATATTCTAATGTCTTTAATACTGTCTCAATAAACACTCAGAAATCCTCCTGTCAGGGGAGGCAGTGGCATCCTCACCTGTCCGGCTCTGAGGCCTGCAGCCCACTCTCCCGGGTCACCACCACTTTACAGCTGATCACAGCTCCAGGATTGTCCTTCTTCTTCTTCTCCTCCTCCTCATTCTCTCCATCTTCACCATCCTCTTCTTGTTGGACCTGCATGATGCCGAAAACTTCCCCAGCATCATAAATCTGCGATATTAAAAAAAAGGACAGCAGTTTATATTTTCATGTCAACACCAGACTTCATTGGAGAAAATTCTGAAACCCGCCACACAACAACACTCCTTTAGAAGTTCCTCCACCTCCAATCACCCCGTCTACGTAACAAACGTGCAGACAACAGTGGGCATGTGAAACAACTAGAAACTTCCAAATTCTTTGAAACAAAATGCCAACTGGTGCCTAAATTACGTGCCGAATTTATCCCAGACACATGTTATTTATTATGGGTTTTTCACCATGCTCTATGAGACGTGTGTATTTACAGAAAATGTAGGATAAAATTAAATAATAAGGTTTTTTAGGCGACTTCGGCAGAGGTCCCTCCCTCTTGACAGAACGTGACTAAGTGGAGCTTTAACGTGCGATATTCGCGGGTGCCGGGTATCGAGCCCACACAAGCTGCGGTCATGTTTCTGTCGCATAACGTTCATAACATTTATGTCAGAACTTTCCAGAAGCCATTTTTTTCATTTGTGTATCAACGCTGCCACGTCTGCGCAGCAGAAAACACCGCCGGGAAACAAAAAGTACGACGAACTACGTTTCCCTGTTAAACTGCTCCTTACTCCAAAACTGGACTACAGTTACCGAGTTCACACTTTATCCCAGCTTCACGTGTGACGCGGCGCTGTGTACCGGCTGCTCAGTGAGCAGGAGACGGACCTCGTTGGTGATTTTGTGATGGAGACTCCTCCAGTAGATTTGGGGTATCCCTGAGGACTGCAGGGCTCCGGCGTGTAGAGCCACAAACACCGCGAACTCCTCGTGCTCGTCTCCATTCATGGTCACAGGGTTTGTTGACATGACTGTGTTAAGATATTACTCACGTGGAGGTGAGTTTGATCAAACCCGGAAGAAGGGAGTCTAAGCCTGCAGTGCATTATGGGAGAGCTTTAAAAGACCCATCTGGATATATGGACAGCTGTGCACGTGTATTCGTTCTGATTTCTTTACTTATGATTAAGAAGCCCAGCTCGGCGTCTGTCTTTCAGCCTTTTATTTCACCAAGCTCTCACCAACAACTAAAAGTCAGTCCCAGATTTACTCTTGTCCGGCAGCTTCTTGCTTGCTCACTCTTTCCTTTTTACTTCTTAGATTCCTCCATCAACATCCTCTTTGGTCTCTTCTTCTCTGCCACAGAGGCTGCTCAGCTCGGTTACATTGCTTGCTTGCCCAGCTCCGGTTCTGGCACAACAGTGGCTGAACTCCTGGCCTATTCTTCCCAGTGGTCTAAAACACCTGTGGTACAAGCTACTAACTCCCCCAGTGCTCTGAGCTTGAAACACTGGCAGCCTGGCTAACAAATTGAGCTAACAGCAGCTACAGCTGGCAGCAGTTTACTTTACTGTCCATCAGGAAACTGTAAATCACAGAGAGTTGACGCGGAGCAGCCGAAGGACATCAGAGGAAAAACCAGAAAACATAAAATATGGAGAAAGGGCTTTGGTAGATCTCTAATGTAGGCAGGTGCCTGACAATGAAGAGCACTATAGGTGATCACAAGAACTTTGAATTCTGAATTTGATGGAGAGCCAGTAAAAACAGATCAGAGTTGTCAATCTGTGTCACATGAGACTATTTTGAGGAGGATAGCGGCAACATTTTGGACCACTTAAACACAGAGCTCCACTGTTGTCCAAAAACTATTAAAACTCATCAATGAGCCACACTGCTGCTGTTGTGTTTTGAGTGATACATTATTAAATGTTCCTGCTCTGCCAGATAACATTCAGTCAGTCAGTGTTCAGGTCGCCTTGACCAGATTATGGAGAAGTCAAGCACACACACACACACACACACACACCATACACACCATACACACTCATGAGAAACACACATACATTACTACACGTCTGGGAAATTCGTGTGACGCTCAAAACATTGACTATGTGATTATAACAAAGTACAGGATGGTTGGGTCCGTGAGATCGTTTTGTCTGGTTGTACTCCACATGCGCACCACCACCACGTTTTTTAAAGTGTCTAATAACTTCCTGCCTACTGCATTTTATGCTTTATAATTATACTGCATTATGATTATGGCAATCGTATTACCGGAGAGAAAAAGCAGTAGGCTGATGTGCCAGCTGTGTTTAATGTTCTTCATTTAGTTAAAGACACTGTCACTATGTGTTATTGTTCAGTTGTCTAAATCCTTCTGAACAAATCAAATTAATTAGTTCATTAGATTAATTTAAACACCAATGCCGGATTGATAATATGCTGCTGTACAAAACAAACTACATACAAACACAGTGAGTGGTGTGACACATTTTTATTCAAATAAATAGAATAAACAGGAGCTACATCCAAGCTGAGCATTAAAATGTGAAACATAAAAGGGTGGAAAGATGAAAACTTCATAAACACACTCACAAAGATTATTGCCTGCACATCTTAAAAACAGGAAATAAAATGTTAATGACATAAAAAGTCAGAAAAAAAGTCTTTTAAACTAAGATGATGAACGTCATGTGCAGCTTACTGCACGTTAGTACAATACATCGCCCTGAACATCACAACATCTTGCAGCCTCTCTGCAGTGACTGGTTCATTTAAAGCATTAATATAGCAATGAGCTCATGACGAGGGAAGTAGAGGAAATGTAACGCTCAGATGGTATTTTGAGCATATATTTCCCTTTTAGTTCTGGACTATTCCAAGTGGACTGCAAGTCATTCACCTGTTAGAGAAACTCTGGTGATTGACACCTTCACCAGTATGCACTGCAGGTGACACTATGTTCTTCAGAGGGAAAAATAGTAAATATATTCTGTATAAAATATGATCCAGTTTCAGCAAAATCACTCAGTAAAGATATAAAGTTGTGCTTTTTTACAGCTTAAAAGCATGAAATTAGACTAATCTGTCTGAAGTGTGATTTGACTAGTTTGATCAAAGCCACAGTCAAAGTTTATCTTTGTGAACGCAGCCCCATTTCAACTGCGTCTCACCTTCTGATGTAGGATTGCTCACTTGATAGTTTACAATCGGCAGATGTAATTTTAGAGCTAAATGCTAAAATCACACATCTACAATCACAATACCCTGTGTCTGCTTTGCTTTCACACCGTAAACAAAGCACTAGAGTTACAGACAGGCTTGGTCGGTCCACTTGTTTGGTCCATACCGGAGTTTAACTGACAGACTAATCGAACTGAACTAACACGGTACAGTGTCTATATGTGAAAGGACCCTACGGCAATTTAGTACTGCATTTCAATAAAGCTGGGTGACTGAGAAGATACAGAATTCAACTAGAAGAGTGCAGATCTCCACCAGCTGTGTCTGGGGGGAACAGTGCAGGACAGGCTGTGTGTCCAGTGTGAGAGTAGTGGAATGAAGGGGAGATGATATGCAGGTTATATCACAAAACACCAGGGATGTTCATTTCAAACAAAAGACTGGCAAACATGGCAGCTGTTGTTGCAGAAACTAGGTTCCAAACTGAACTTGGTAAAAAACAGAGCAGTAAAGCAATAAAGGTTTTTCAAAAGTTGTTAATCACCGCAACCACAAAAGGGCCCTTGAGTCATTAAATATGCACATAGAATATTAGGCTGAGGGGTGGAGTAGTATGAGAGATTAGCTGTGGACAGATTGTTCGTATTATGGGAGTGGTGTCTCTCCCTGCCTGGTACACTCACCAGTGAATGTAGCTCACTGTTGATGAGTTCCATATGAATTTGTGTAAATGTTTGAAATGACATTATCTCTATACACTTGTTACATTACTCCGGATGTACCAGAGAACATCATTTCCCAGCATCCACCGCTGTATCAGTGAAGGTGGAGGCTGAATATGGCTTCATGTTTACATCTTGAGGAAACATTCTTTGGCATTGCTCCACACTTGAATTCCCTGCAGAGGGAGACAGAGGAGAGTGAAACACACTTTAAAGATGAACGTGGTTAAATAAAAGAAGGGTAAATAAAGTCAAAGTGTGGCTCTGTACCTTTTTGCACATGCTGATTTGCATGACGGCGTAGTTGATGAGCGCTTCCCGCAGATCTTTGTCTTTTTGCTCCTTAAAGCGCTGCATGTCCACCCACGCCTTTTCAACGTGCTCTCTGCGGTCAAACACATGAAATAAAGCATGCGTGGTGAAGACATTCAGGTGATGTTCTGCTCACCACGCACACACAAAATCTGCCAGCATTAAGCAGCGTCTGTGACTCACTCGCACTCAAGTGTTTTCTCCTTGACGGTCTCTTCGCCCTCTGCTATCAGCTCCTCCAGCAGCTTCAGTCTGGCCTCTCTCTGCTCAGGTGCCTCTTGTCCAAAAAGCTTGTTGGTCATGCCTTTGAAGGAGAACGTCCGCACAATCTGAGGAGACGTACACAGAAAACTATGTTAGTTTGAATGTTGCTGAAAGGATAGGAAAGTATTTGAAGAGGTGCTGTATGAGCGACGGCGGTCACTGAGCTCTCAGTATGGAAGCTAAGGAATACACTGCTGGTTCCTTTTCTTATGGGAAACTGGAACAGTTATATCGCTCTCCAGTTTTCTGGTCTATCTCAACCTGCAGAAACTGATCCAAACGAAAACACAGAAGTGACACAATAACACAAACATATCGATCCAGGCAACAGTGGACCAGCAACACCCGTATTCTACCAGGTAAAACTGTGTTGTGACCGTGTTTTCGGTAAAAGTGGTGAAAATATTCTCTCTTGGTGTGACAATACAAAATCAGCCTCAGGCTAACACAGGTGGAATAAGGGAATAAGTGTAGAACATGTACCCCTGTAGCCAGCTCCTCACGCTGTTGCTTCTTAGAGATGAGGTCCTGGGAGGCCATCTCAAGCTCAAACTGGGTCAGCTCATGTTTCCTGCACACTGCTCTGCCAAAGCAAAGTCAACAACAGAATATCATCATATGTTCATGCTCTGATACGAGCCTTCAGCACAGCAGAGGAACGGAAAAAGAGATTTTATGATGACGTGTATTTCCTAGCTGTATGACTGCTCCGTGTGTGTTTCTACACATATGTGTGAGTGATGCCAGTCTTGGCAGTGCAATGTTTTAAATAGATGTGTGTATAAGTATGGACGGAATTCATCTCTAACAGCAGCCTCACTGACTGCTTATGTTAAAATGTCACTATAGTACTTGGCCAATGTTTGAACATTCAGCTCCGTGTGGGAGTGAAAGAGTGTGTTTATGTGAATTCCTGGTTAGAGTGTCTCAAGTCAAGCATTAGCAGAGAGCAGCTTCATCATTTATCACATGACAATGTAACGTGTTCTGTTGTAGCAATCTGGTTACAGTGTAGTATTATAGGGACTTTCTGTGCACACTGTCTGAAGTCTTTAAAAAAAAGGGGAGTGAGCAGGCTGCTCATAGCACATCTACATCAGGATCAGCACACCCAGCACATCTACTGTACAGGTCCTTTTTGTCTGAGCCTGTTGGCTTTCCTTTTCTCTAGATCAGACATGTCAAACTCAAGGCCCAGCCCGCAAGATCATTTCATACGTCTATTATTAATGGCCCGCCGGTAAATCGCACTCCCACCGCTCATACTACAAATTCCACAATGCACTGCAACAGCCGCCACACAGGTCAAGATACTGTCATAGGTTTATACTGTGTTTCAGATGTTTTAAATCATGCAATGTGTACGTGAGTTCCTATTTCTTACATGTTCTGTTTACACTTCTTTAATATGACTTTGTTGCTAAGGCTGGCAGGGTGAGGTAAGGTTCAGGTTAATGTATAAATAGAGGAAGTCCCGAACAAAACGAGGGTCAGAGAGGTGACATTTAGATTGGGAATATGCTGACTACTGATTAAGGGAACTAAGAAAAATGTTTAGATGCTATATATGCAAATTGTCTGTTAACAATTTGCAGGGTTTAAGACATTACCATTATGGATTGTATAAGAACCATCTGTAACCCCTCCTGTGTGTTGCACTGTTAAAACGCTCCTTCTTGTACAAGAATAATGAATTCAACTTAAACTTTGATGCTTCGAATCCAGTCTTCTTTATTGAAGGGTCATTTGAAAATTCCCATAACACTGTGCACCACCCCTCCCCCCGCTGCTTCAGTTTCTTATTGACACACTAATCAGCGGTCAGCGGATGAACGCACAGCAACATTAAAGCCTCCCAGAAAATGGCCAAACGAAAAGTTGACTTTGAGAACAGGGACTTTCTAAGCCCACTGGGTGAATCCAGTTCGACAGCCCTGCTCTAGATGCTCACTCGTATCAACATTTGGTTAGAGGATCTGAAAAAGTGTACAAATGATCGTGAAGATGTGTTACCTCAGAGCTTCAGCATAGAAGAGATATTCTTTCATTTGGTCTGCATAATGTTCCTCTTCTTCTAAGATATCGTCTATTGAGGCAGCATATCTGCAAGTGTGTGTGACAACAAAACATTTCCTCAGTCAGCTGGATGTGGCAGTAACAATCCTGTGCGTCCGGACTGAAATACTCACGCATCCATATGATGACCGGCGCTTTGCAGTCCATCTCCCATCTCTTTCTCTATGGCGCTCCACTCACTGCAGTGAACACATGGATGGACACACACACACACACACACACACACACACACACACACACACAGTCTGTCACACACACTGCTAGCTTTAAAAAATGTCAGAGGTCTGTTTTCATTTTATTTCATGTGAATATATTTGTATTAATAACACGATGATGAGCACTCAGGCTGGGTTCCCACACTCCACTGCTTTCCCAACAGAGGACTAACACTGAAATAGATGAGAGAGAGTGTCAGGCCTTTCTTCTCTTTTCTTCTCACTGAAGCTCAACCAAGTCTGCCCCTTTCTTCCTTTTTTCACCCATGGACAAAGATAAGGAACCTGAAGCAGAGCCATGAATACCTTTCTTTTTTATCAGTCAGATCTGTCTAAAGTGTTTAAATGAATCAGTAACATATGATTTCTATAAATTTGGTCCAACTTTAGTCATTCTACCATGCACAATGGCTTAGATACAATTTTGGACGCTAATACCATGTTTATCCATGGAGCCACACTGCCATCTACTGACCAGAGTTGGTAACAGCCTTGTAATTATGTCTGTGTAGAGGCTGCAGTGACTTCTCAGGAGAAAGGTACTTAGATAATATAAGTTTATTACAAACTCAAAATAATAATATTGCAGAATGCAAATTACATGTGTCGTCTTAAACCTGCAGGTATGAGAGACCTCCTCTAACTAACCTGTTTAGCATGCTGTGGACACATTCTGGCAACTTGTTCTGGCAACTTGTTCTTCACAAATAAAGACACAGATTCTTCATACATCATTTAGCTGGAAGATGATCAGGTCACAAAGTCAGTAATGACTGCTGGGAACAACTCTATTTTAAAACAGAACAAAACACTCCAACTAAAATATAAAGCAACTCAAACTGTTGTTTACATTGCTATTGTCTTTCCTAGTATGAGTAGTGAAATGCATGCTCTCATTAGCTTGATTAAACAAAGTATGATTGAAATAGAAAGTCATTTTTATTTCATGTACCTGGTATGAAAGCTTTCTTTTACAGCTTGTTTGACAAGATAATTAATAAGTTGACCATAGCAATGGTAGTATGTAAAAGTGCAACTATATGTAGTTGTATGTGAATAAGTATGAAAACTCTTTCTAGGAACAAAGGGGAAAATTATTAGCGTGAAATCGAGCGTGAAAATGCTCTCCAACCTAATCCACGCCTATCAGACATGAGATAAAACCATCAGACCTGGCCTGGATCTTCAGACAGTTTTTCTAGGAGTCTTCTTCTGCTTCTCGTAAAGAGTTTCTTTTGCTCTGCTTCTTGCAATGTCTTTTTGTGCTCACACTTCTGTGGTTTTCGATTGTCTGGGTGCACCGACTTCCTACCTGTCTTATTCAGCTAACAAAGTCGCTAGCAGAGCTCCTCTATGACTCAAACAGCCCACGGATCAAAATCAATCATGCACAACACCTGCCTTTTGCACTACCTAGAGAGTGGGTACCCTGACTGAGGACCACCGCAGAGACCTCGTGGTAACTCAGCACACCCCACAATCAACGTGCTCCAGTGAGCAGAACCTCTCTAGGGGGCGTGAAACGACAGCAGAGCTCTACAGGGGTCTTCTCGTAAGATCTCACCCTCTGCCAGAGTAAGAGGCAAATTCTATCTGCTGTTGTGATTAAGAGTTGATGTCAGATAGGGTTCTCATACTAGATCAGAAATTAAATTAACACAGTGTTCAATTGTTTGTGTTTTCTCACTTAGCTGTTATCATTAACCTTCATTTAGTCAGTTTAGTTTTTAGTCATGCACATGACACATTTTCAAACGCTTGTTGTCAAACCTGAAGACTCTGCCGTAGTTCCCGTGGACCTTGTAAACACCGTAGAGTCGATCAGCAACCCTCTAGAAGAAACACAGGAAATTCAAACTATAGTGGATATTTCTGGATGAAGGACACAGCAGGTGTCAGGAGGAGGATCTTTTTCGTTCAGTTAGAGGAGCACAGTGTCAGCAGCAGGCTATCAGCTGTGTGTCACCCTTATCACTATCACTTACTACTACCTTAGCAACACTGTCCAGCTTCAGCTGCTACCTCTATGTAGCCTAATAACCAGGGGTTAACAACTACTCAAGTTACTGTAATGAAGTCATTTTTTGGGTATCTGTGGCTTTTTTTTTTTTTTTTTTTTAAAGCAGCTACAATCCATTTTCTTCTCATAACAATGTTTCAAACGACAATGTGAAAGCAATATGACAATGTGAAGGTCATCTCTAGTAGCAGTGAGGATCTCTCATAGAGCTGTTTTGGCTGCAGCAGGCTGATGTTTTCAGAGAAAAAGCTCTGATAAAGTCTCTGTACACAACCCGCTCAGCAGCAAACAACACACACAGTTAGAGACGAGCTGGTGAACACAGTGCAGCATTCAGCAGCAGAGTATTAGACTGACATTGATCAGGTAGATAGAAATGTGACTCAACAATGAATAACAGTGTTTACAAACAAAGATTTTAAGCAAACATGAATTAATTCTGTGTGTGTGTGTGTCTGAGAGAGAAATACAGGTTGAAAGAGACTTACTGCTCGTGCTCGGAGCAGCTGAGATGTGTGAGACTGCAGCTCATCGCTGTAGTGTTTCATTTCCATGAAGCGTCTGAGTGAGAAAATAAAGACACACATACAGAAGACAGTGATCAAAATGTAGATCGATTTATTCATCCTAAACTTTTCTTTTCATCTGGTGGATCTAGACCTGCCACGATTGTTATACCTATAAAAAGCCGATGAACTGGCATTTATTTTCCCTCAAAGTCAGTGATTCCACTTCAGGGTTATTATTATGATAATGAATTATACAGTCAGCGCTCAATAAAAAACCTAACTAACCCAAGTAACAATGAATGAGTCCATATCGCAGTGAAAGACTCCTCTTTCCAGGAAGTAAACCAAAACACTCAGCTTGAGTATGTTTTGAGGATACAACCATGTAAATCTACATTTCCTGAGTTTTACCTCCTGTAGTCCAGCCTGTGCGCTGCTGTCAGCTCCAGGGAATGACTGGCCTGTGAGTCTGGTGGTTTGATGGTGAGTCACTGAGTTAGAGGATGGAGTTGGAGAATAATGTGATTCTGTAGAACAAGCATGAATTGTGGACTTTTGGGTTGTCGACCATCACTCTCAGGATGGACTGGGCCTTTTCCACCCTTTCTGGTTTATAACACAACATTGTGTGTGATGAAGCGACGTGTTCTTACAGGCGCGACCGCTACAGTATGTCTCCGCATGACTCTGAGCCGATTTTCTCCAGTAACGATTCACTTATTAACCAGCTAAACTGAGGGATCAGTCGACCTTTAACCTTTATTCTGATAATTGAATCATTTTTTAAGTATAAATGTGAAAAATTTGTTGATTTGGTTTTTCATATGTGAGCTCGTTTTTGGGATTTGGTAACAGGTAACAACATTTTACCAACAAAAAGTAAAAAAACACAAACGTACCTACAAACACTTAAGCTTACATTTTATTACATCTTAGTTCTTACACCAGCAGGAATAAACACACAGCCAACTATAAAATAAAACTCTTAATGGTAACTTTTCAATAAGTCCCTCTTACAGTGTGTTTAGTAAACACTAACTTACTTATCTGGATTTCTCACCCTGAAGGTGGCACTGAGAGCTCTCAGCCTGGAATCTGCCTGCAACAGAAGCAACAGGAGGTGGTCAAAGCTTTGTGAACACGTAAACATCTTTAAGAATAAAGAGACAAAAGCTTGACTACCTTTGCCTGAAATCCTGTCTCATACACCACTTCCTTCCAGCCATGTTCCTGCCACACACAGCAGTGAAACAAGTTATTCAATGAGCCACTGATCTCGGAATAATGAGCACTTGAACTGCTCGTGTGTGTCCCGAGCTGCAGCATGTACCTCAGTGAGGAAGTGGTAGAGGATCTGGTCATTGGAGAGGACTGGATGTGACGCCACGCGAAGCAGAAAGTTCTCCAGCCCGACCCGGCGGCGCTCCACAAAGTCTGGGTCCATGTTGTCTGCAGACAGCTTGTGCCACACGAACTCTGCCTGCATGCAAGAGAACAAACAAACTGCCTGCATTCAAGTTCTGGGAAGCCTTTGTGATAAGCTCCTTTAGAAAACCACCTGCATGGTGTTGCCATTGCTTATATGAAGTTACAATAATGAAGCCCCTCTTATTTTTCTTATTTTGTCATTTTTGTTATTTCGATGTTGGGCTACAATATAAACAGTGTTATAAAAATTTGGATTATACTGGGGTCCAGATGTTTTTAATTCATATAATGTGTGTGTATCCTATTTTTTGCATGTCTCGTGTGAATTCCCCTTTTCCTCTTTGTTTTGATGAGGCTGGCAGGGTGAGATAAAATTCAACTATAAATTAAGTTGAAGTAGTGCACAATAGTACAAGGGTTGGAGACAGGTTAGGGAGGTATCGTTTGGGCAAAGGAACATCCTGTTGGTTACTGATCAGAGAACTAAAAAAGATGTTATGACGTTATCTGTATCAATGGGGAGGTGTCCGAGACAGCCAATTAGAGAATGTATAAGAACTGTTAGAGCTCCACAGGGAGCCTTTTTCTCCGTAACCCCTTTTGTGTGTTGCACTGTTAAACGCTCCTTCTTGTACAAGAATAATAAATTCAACTTAAACTTTGATGCTTCGAATCCAGTCTTCCTTATTGAAGCGTCACTCTTGAAAAATTCCCGTAACAAACAGTCTTTAGGAAATTCTGGGAGGCACTGCTAATATTTCGATAAAATGAGCAGACTGTGTTAGCCTGGTTCTCTGTAAGATTAAAAAGTTCTGACTCACTAAACTTTCTGTCATCAACAATGACACACACAAAAACTGTTGGGCAGATATTGTGTAGTCTGATCCTGCATCAGTTAAGCTGTTGCAGAAGTGTTAGTAGAGACAGTGCAACTGAAGTAGTGAGTTTAGTGGTGAAACTAACTAGTTACACAGTAGCAGTTATTGTTGACTTGAACCTGTTTAGAGCAAATGTCTGCTTGTTTCTTCATTTATGGATGAGGACACTAATTGCTTTCAAATTGCTATATGACTTCTCATTATTATCTGGCAGCTGGTTTGTTCAAATAATGACTCTAATCGAAAATGAGCAAGAATTCCAGCTCATTGATAATGATTGTTTTGGCGCCATCTCTACCACATCATCCAATCACGATGTGTTAATGTGTTATATCATCTGTACAGCAGGACCCCATGCACATCTGGCAGTCTGGGCACATCTGGTACCCCCACACGAAGCCAGTGTGGCCCTGTACTGTCATTATATTAGACTTTTCTTCAAGGGCATAAAAAAAAGGCTGAATCCTTTGAGTATCACTGAACAGGAAAGCAGGGCAGCTCTGAACTCACCCTCTTCTCAGGCAGAGGGGGGACCACGATGTACGGATAGGTAACTATCAGGTAGTTCCGCAGCAGTTCAAACTCGCTGTATCTCCTCCACAGAGAGTCGGGGGCTGGGTTACGACCTTCAACGACTGCATCCATCGGCCTTTAAAGATTGAGCCACAGTGACAAACAGAAAATTGATGTGACGCAGAGCTGAAACAAGGAAGGACGGGCAAATGCACCCACAGCACTTCCTCTGATGACTCTCACCGCGTTTCGATGAGGTACACGGTAAACGTCTCCTGCATGTTCACTGCATTCTTGCCACTCCTCTTCTCAGCCTCTGCAACACAGATCTCCATCCTGCGGAGGAGCGTGGAGCCCTCCTCCACCATCTGAACCAACACATCACACACAGTGTCATGAGCAAACTCTGAAAACAGCTCTCTGACACACAGCTGTGTCATTGTTCCCACCCGTCTGCTCATTCCTGGCCCTGTCCATCTCAACTAACTTATGAAACATTGTTAATAAAGCAAACTAATGTTAGCATGGAGATAACAGCAAACTGCTGACTCATACATGACTTCAGTGTAGACAGACTAACGTTAGCTTAATGTAATTATATTTAGCCAACCTTAGCCTGTTTATGTTGAGCTAACATTAGCTTGTCGAGCTAGCTCTGCCCTGAGCTTTAAACTGTCAGCAAACGGTCAACAAACAGCTACAATGTGACGTCAACACAGCCTCTACCAACAAATACAAACGCTGCTGTTTCACCGTGTTGTTTAGGCTGCCGGTCCCGTCTGCAGCTGTGTGGTCTGACTCGTCGTCAGTAGCCACCGACTCTTCCTTCCCATCCTCCGCCATCCTCCTCTTTCCTCCTGATGTTGTTGGTGAGCCAGGACGCATGCGCAGAGCGTCGCATCATCGCATCAAGGACCAGTGTGGCACCTAGCGGTGTAGTTGCTGATTGTAACTCCTCCTCCTCGCCTCACCCATGGCTGCATTCAAATTTAATTTCAAATAATTTCTTTATCATATATATCATATCATATCTGCCATATTCTGTAAATAGACCCCCTAAATCTTACACACCTTTAAGCTCAAATGAATGGCTACATAGACTTATGTCATACATTCAAATATATAAAGTTATCACACTGATCTCATGACATCACACCTTTGAAGTTAGGTAAGTTTGTTGTGCAGAAGTTCAAACAGGAAGGTTACAACTAAAGCTGCATACAGTGGAAGGTGTTTCTATAGCGTGGAATCATTCATTAAAGTTATTTGAAACAACAGCGACAGGTATTTTGACGCACAGGTGAGAGGGAATAGAAAAAATGGTGTCTGATAACCTCTGCAGAGGCACGTTTATGTGTGTTTTTGTGATCTCTCTGTTGTTGAGGACACATTTAATTTTGTACTTTACTACCTTGTGAAAATATTCTGCTGAAGAATCCTGATTTGTCTGTTATCAAAAAACATGATTATTTTGGTGAGACAGGTAGTCAGAGACCACTGTATTCATAATAATAGGGCATCTGTCATGTAAAGTTTTTTGAAGTACTCTTCGATTTGTCATGTGGCTGTCCTGGCGTAGTGTGGTTGATCCTAGTGTCTCCATCTGGTGCAGGGCAGTCAAAAAACTAAACAAAACAACCAATTCAAAAATGTTTAATCTCTAAATATTACAGTTTCATTTACATTACTTTACATTCAAGTGATAAGAGACATCAAAAGGTTTACAAGTTGAAGGTCAGACCATGTACTCTGATAACACTGGTTGCACCCTTAAGATCATCACAGCTAACATCAGTGGTTTCATTTTGGCAAATTAAAGGTCCAGTGTGTAGGATTCAGTAGCATCTAGTGGTGAAGTTGCAGATTGCAATCAATCAATTGAATACCCCTCATGTCACCCAGTGTTTATTTTGACCATTCTGGACTATATTTGATATAAATAATATAATATAACGATTAAACACTAAACATAGTCATGAATATTATATTCTATACTAAGGTTGTCAAATGTATCGATACTTTGATACTTTTTCAATACCACGTAAAACAATACAATACTACTATTTGATAGTATCAAAAGTACCAAAACTATAAGTTCAATCAACTGGTCAGTTGAGGAGGAAAATTATTATTAATTATTATTAATGTGATGACCTTTTTTTTGCTGAGGTATTGAAAAAGACATTGATCTTTTTATTTTGTACTAGTGTTGTACCAAAGTTTACAATTCTGGTATCATGACAACCTGATTCCATACACACTGGACCTTTAAGTCATAACAATGACCTCTACAGAGGCTTTGCAGCTGTGTCAACAATTTCCCAGCAGCCACATCACATCATCGTGGAGGTCTGTCGTTGGCTTTGTGCATAAAAACGGTCTGGAACAACTTGCAAGTACTTATTGGTCATTAATGTTGGTGACCAGTGAGTAAAGTGACTAGTCTTTGGTACAGTAGATTTGTTTCAATATATCGAGTTATACTGTTTAGTCTTTGACATCATCTCAGTTAAAGGACACTTTAGTTTATTACTAATTAAGGACCGAGCAGGAACCTGCAAGGTCCTTATTGTATTTTTGTCTTCTTATTTTTGTCATTTCTATCGTCAAAGCCACTGAGGGAATACTGGTCAGATGAGGGGAGAAATGCTAACTTCCCTTTCTGGCAAGATTAAGTTTGTCAAAAAATGAGGCTGGCAGTTGCTGCATGAAGCAGCAGGAAGTTGCACCATGTCACCTAAAAAGCCATCATATGGCACCTGGAGAGGTCACACAACTGTGAAAATCAACAGACATGATCAAAAAGACAGATAGAAAAAGAGAGAGAGACATTATGGAGAGACAAAGAAATCTGAAATGAATGCTACTTTTGAGTATATTTTAAACAAACAGGTGTAGTAAGACATGAAAAATAGACACATTTCTGAAAACACATCTAAGTTCCTGAGTACACTGTCTTCCAGAGCACTCATTAAAATATTTATAGAATAATACACTTGGTGCTCCTGGGATTGGCTGTCAAATTGGTTCAAATTTTTTACCACCAATCGATTCACCAGCTCCTCGCAGAGAGAGTGGAAACTCTAACCACATCATTATTAAAGTGCAGGTGGTCCTGAATCATCTTATTGCTGTGCAGGGCTGTGAGATTCATCCTCCGAGCCGACCAAGAAACAGACTTGTTGCGGAGAGGATGGGGCGACGTGGGGATGATGGTCAGAGGAAGAGGAGGTAGATTTGTGGGTCTCCCAGTAGCTGCCGTGGAGGTCTAAGGAGGAAAGTGCAGGCAGGTTGTCTCTGTGCATGGGTTTGTCACACTCCGTAGGTAGAGGTGGTGCGCTCAAGCATTTCCTCAGGCACGGCTCACTGTGAAGTCAATTACACAGGTGTTTAAGAGTTTGTTTCACAAGATTCCTGCAATGGGCAACAAAGTTAAAAACAGAAAATTGATCCCTTCAGAAATACTGATCGGACTTAAAACGGTCCTTTGTCACCGGAACTCTGAGGAGCAAGGCTTAAAGTCTCAGTATGCTTCAAACAAACTGGGAAACGAAAGGGATGGAGGTAGATGTGTGAAGAATGAAAAATGGAAGACTGAGAGAACGCACTGCTAGCTAATCTCTCCATAAAACGAGCATTACCGTTGGATTCCTGAACGCTACTAAAATTGCCAGATGCGACCTTGTGTGATTTTGCTGTCGGAAATGGGGTTTTGAAAGCTATTGGATGATCATATAAGCACTTCGTTTGAAGCATACTGAGGCCTTTACGGATGCCTCTAACTCACTACATCATTAGAATGAACTGCGGCCTTCCTTACACTCCATGCAATATGTATAATGTATAATACTTCTGGAGATTACCATGACTGAACCTGAACGCTGCATGCACTGTATAGAAAATCATCTGTTACCTCATAGAGTTGGCTGGTTCTCCTTTCCAGGCCTGTCGGTACACATCACCTGCCACCCCAAACAGCCAGCTCACATCAGCTGGCACCTCTGGAATCCACTCCACAAACCTGAAGCAGAGCAGAGATGATTGTATATGAACAAGCACTAGACTGATGTTTTACACCACAACAGACGACTGGGTCATAAACCTGACTCTTGCCACTTCCTTGGTAAGTGGAAATCTAGTTCTAAATTGTTGAGCTCTATACTCACCTTTGAGCCACTGAGTAGGCAGACTGCACAGGAAGTGTGTATGGCATGAGCATGTAGGAGGCCACTCTCACTGGCAGCATACCGGACACCTTGGCATACAATCCAGGTTTGTCTTGGCAGGCCTCACAGAACACTGACAGACAGGCAGAGGAGGACCAGTAAAATGCATGTTACACACCCGTTTAAAGAGGCATTACTGAATAATCTGTAATCTTTACAAAAATCAGTATGAACCACAAAAACCTGGCTCAAACATGTCTTCATCTGGGATGAAACTCCACCTTTCTTGATGGGCATGGGCAGAACGATCTGCTCGTCCAGCCACCAGTGGCGTTTACGCAGCAGGCGGAGCCTCCGGAGCACCCAATCTTTGGTGGATTCCGTGTGCTTGCAGCAGCAGTTGGGCGGGCTCTCCGTGAGAGCGAGGCCCGAGGTTGGACGCTCCAGCATCAGCAGTTCTGGCACCACAAAACATGACATCAGTGACACAGTCCAAAGGTAAATAGGCTAGAGGCTGGTAGGGCTGCATCATAGTTAGGTCACCATGGAAACACAGTAGTAGAATACTTACTGTTCTCTTCAAGGAAGCGTAGAGCATCCTTATAGCCACTCTGACACATCTCAGCCAGAACCTGTGGACAGGAAGACAGGACATACATAAAGATAGGCATTTATCTTCACGTCTGTGTATTTAACGCAGGGGTGGGAGTCATGATTAGCCTAGCTTAGCATAAAGACGGAAGGCAGGGGGAGTCGAGCTGAGCACTTCCTAACATCTCTACAGATCATTCATTAACAAACTGTATCATGTTTGTTGAAAGGTGTGTATGATTTAGTGGCATCTCGCGGTGTAGTTGCAGATTGCAACCCCCTCCTCTCACTCTGTCCTTCATCGTGTGAAGGGGAAACTATGGTGGCCGTGAATCATGTAAAAAAAAAAGCTCTATCTAGAGCCAGCGTCTGTTCTGGGCTATTGTAGAAACATGGTGGACTCCATGGTAGAGGGCCCGCTGTGTTTGTAGATATAAAATACTCATTTTAAGGTAACTAAAACATAAAGATTATTTTCAGGTGATTATACACTAATGAGAACATATTCAGTTAAATGTTATATTCTATATCTGCTATATTCTGCGAATAAAGTTCTGGAAATCTTACACACTGGACTGTTAAATCAGACCATACCATTGTTTTTATGAAGAGTTGGAACATGCTGAAACTATTTCTATGCCTAGCTAAGCTAAGCTGATAGCATCCTGGCTCCAGCTCTAATCTATGGAAGATATAAGATAACAATAAATACAATACAAATGTGTATTTCATTTTATATAAGCAATTACTTAATTAAATGAAAAACAATGAAAAAGTGTGGAGCTTTTATGAGGTTTTCATGACTTTTTGACAGTTATAAATATTTCTTTATTTGTATTTACTTATGTTTTAAAATACTTAGAATATATTTCTAGAGCTATTCAGAATATTTGTGAAATCTGGTAACATTCCCTGATAAAGCACGTTCAAGCAAGTTCAGATACATCTATCTTGTCACAGTCATGATATGATCGTATCACTGTGGTCAGTTTGTTATATTGCATAACAACAACTTTTTGACATCAGCAGAGGTGCTCACAGCTAATCCACTGGCTGCAATGGTCAGACCAGATGATCAAACTACACTGAGTTCTCTGTTTTATTTGATATTTCAATACAGAACCTGACTGTGTATACTAACAAGGTAACATTGAGTTACTGCCTCAAGCATATATATGTAGGCTTATTTGTCATGTGACATGGTACGGACAGGTTATTTCTCTCTCTCTCTAGGAATGTGGTAAGAACACACATTGCCCTGTCACCCAATTACATAACTGCGGGATCCAGACGACAGCACGCGCGCACACGTGAGGCAAACAAGGTCAAAGCTCACCTCATCTTAAAAGTTACCTAACAGTTATCACAGCGACGGGGAATAACACGGGATAAAGAGAGTGACAGCAGGCAAAAACAGGGGCAGAAGGTACATCCAGATACTACTTCCTGTCCTGACAGGTAAAGGGAGTGGAGGAGGATTAAGAAGAGAGAGGGACAAAATATCATGGGGTGAAGGTTCTGAACGAAGACATGTCAAGCAGAAGTTATCTCCACATGAAATAGGGCTGTCATTTCAGATTATCACTTCACAATTACAGAAGTATTCATGATAATGATATTGTAAAAAATTATAAAAAAGTTGAACAGTCAGCAGAGCCCTGACTGAGCTTGAGGCTTACAGGGGAGCAGCAATGAGAGCTGAAGCATGAAGAGCTGTGAAGTGTGTTTGAAGTGTCTTCTAGTTAAAGGTCGAGCTGTGTTTTGTACCAGCTGAAGGCCTGAGATTTTTGGCTAAACCTGTTTACAGTGGGCAAAAGAACCACTTAAAGCACAACACTGATGTATTATACCCTTATAAATTTCTTTGGCTGTGTTGAGTATTCCAATTTTTTCATCAGCTGGTTGCTAACTTTGTTTCAAGTTGATGTTGGGCAGTAGATCTGAAAATCCAACACACTATGTTTACACGTACAAAATATTTCAGTCTTTGCCCTTTATTCCAAAAAAGACACAATTCTTACTGAGCTATTTAGAGGTTACATGAAAATTAATATTCCACAAATATTCACATTCACATATGGACAAGCATACTTTAATTAAACACAAGGTCAGAAATGCAATATCTAAGTCTTTCATAAAAGTAGTAGTATTAGTGTTTAAATGTGTTTGTCCTTGCGACTAGAAATGTGGACCCTTTCTTTTGTGCTTAACAAACTGTTATACTGCTATATATGCGTTATAAACTGTTGTTTATAACGCACAGAGCTGACTGTAAACACAGAATAATATCTGTACATCCCCTCTTAATCGGAAAATTGTACTTCCAGAATAAGGCCTCAGTAGGAACATCCAGAATATGCTGTTTACATGAACAGTATCAAAAAAGTACCAGGAAGTTCTAAAGTTGTTACGCAGTTGAGTGGATCTGTTGATTTGCAGAGGAATCTTTTAAACGAAGGCTGAAATTCTGGTGTCATGCCCCAAGTCACTGCTCACACTGATGACTCACACCAAACTGGCTCTGAGCCAACAGGCGGTCCAGGCATTAGAAAGAACACGATGTACAGACTCCACAGATAACATGTACATACAGATCTATATGTTTACATGAACCATAAAAGAATCAGGACATTGTCAAATGTGGAATAAAGTGGAAAATGAATGTTAATGTAATCACTGAGCTAAAAGAGGGTGGGAACTGCACTGTCTACGCCACTTTAAAAAGTAAAACTTCCCTCTGATGCTGAAGCACTAACAGTACCTACCTTGGGTTCTGGTGGAAACAGGGCCCTGCTGAGGCGGTACATGTTGCCGAGGTTCATCTGGATGCTGGTGTTGGTGAAGCGCAGCTCGTGGAAGCTGGTGGAGTTGTCGCGGGGACAGATGTCGCTCTCGCCAGAGAAGGGGGAGATGGTGATGGTGTTCTTCAGCTCCGACTGCGGCAGGTTGTCGCTGATCCCTCCGTCCACGTAACGCTAAAGACACAGGAGGGTTTGTTGATGGATATTTTCATGTCAATCGGCGTCATCCGTTACAGAACAGGTCTCATTAAAGCATGATGAACCGTGCTATGATAATGGGGTTAGACTCTAGACAAAGCTATCCACATACTAACCAAACACTCTTTACCAAAACAAGAATGTGGCACATCTCTCAAGCAGACACATTTGTGTGTGTGTGTGTGTGTGTGTGTGTGTGTGAGCGGCAGACATTATCCATCTCATGTATGTAATGAAAAATCAGTTCCAGTTCAGATTTGTCCTCTGGAACATTGGAAAAAATCAAAGGACGACTTTTCTCATGTAAGGAGCTTAAAATGTCACAGAGAAGGAATTAACCTTATTCTAAGCTTGGCAGAGATGCTGCCAGCCGGATGAAAACGTCGCCTCTGTGAGGAACAATCAGCAGGACAGAACTGAGGCCAGCAAGGAAATGGAGGTCGGGATCATTCGATGTGCGGCAGAGCATTTAAACACATATTTTGACTCTTAAATGAGTGAACTTCTTATTGTAATACTGGATTTACTCCAAAAGCATTGGAGCATTAACATTTTGGAGTTTGTGCTTGTCGCTGTGAGCCTGTAAAGCCCTTTGAAACACTGGATGTTATGTTTGGCTGTAAAAAATTGGAGCCCATCGAGTCCAGACTGAAATCTCACAACAGTTCTTTCATTTATAACCAAATACCCTCAAAACTAATGGCATTCCAATCAGCCTCAGCTGTACTTTGTGTTAAGCACTAATTCCTGTACCAATTACTAGAAATCTAACACACTAAACTGTGACCATGAATGTGGTGTGATTGGTACATTACAGCTGGCTAACATCAGCATAGCAGCATTGTCACTGTGAGCACGTTAGCACGCTGTGGTCAGTATATATTGCCGTTAGCCCCGTTGAAATGAATGGGAAAAAGTGTGATTTCATCGCAATGCCTGAATTAGTTTGAATTTGCTCAAAATTGGCTTTTAGTTCTGTTCAACTGTGAGATATATATTATATATTATATTATATATATTGTGAGATCTATCTCAAAATATAGCCTGGTCACGACTGGCTGTAACCGTCAAACATCAATCTGTATCGACATTGAAAATCCAGTATCTTCATTCCGCCTCTGTCTAGTTTTTCTTGGATGTGAGGAACTTTCGGGTACGTATTTTTCAAGTCCCGTCATTTTCTTGGACGATATCAGGAAAGAGAAAGCGTAAATTCGTACAACAGGGAAAATGCTCCAATGTTCTGAATAAAGTACGAGAAAGTTATTAAGTTGTTAAGTTTCTTTTAATTTCCAGAGGAATTTTAAAAACAAAGACTGAAATTCTAAACTAATTTAATGGAATTTAAACCCAAGTAAATATACAATTCTTCTAAGAAACATGTATCTATTTAATTGTATGCTTGGCTGTTATATAGAATAAAACTTGTTCCTATTATTATCACCAAGCTACATTATCAAAGGAACTTTTTTTGCTACATATCAGTTCCTTTCTAGGAAATTATCAGAAACTTGCAAAGGTTATCCACAAGGTGTCAAGTTTGCACACTCATGTTCATGAGTCACTAAACTGGCTCTGAGCCAACAGACGGTACAGGCAGCAGAAAGAACATGATGTACAGACCCCACAGATAACACCTGCAAACACAGGGTTATGATATGTACATACAGACCTATATATGCACATATTCTATGTTAATGTGGCACGTACTAAACGGCAGCAGTTGATTGGAGACACCGTGTTCCCTGCGATGTTCTGACACTGAACTTTGGCAACAAGACTGAGACAGCAGGCTCTATTCAGGCTGAAAGATCTCCACAAAGAGGGCGTCTGTCTTTATTCGCCACAGTGATTTACTCTGGGACTGGAGCTTTATTGTCTGGGTGTTGATCCACACTAAAAACTACTATTTTCATCTACTTATACACACACTGTAAATAACTACATTTGTTCAACTGTTGCATTTTGAAGCAGAAACTTTCATCTATCTTTATATCTTGGTTTTATACTGTATGATTATTTTGACATTTGAACTGCTTTCACTTGCTCTCATGAACAGTTACTGTACTGTACAGCCTGCAGTAGATCTACATATGCATGTGACTGTGACTGGTCTGAAAAATGAACTGAGATCTGAAATGTGAGCTATAAACATGAAACATTGTAACATACTGTCATAATTCAACAGGCCAAAGTAAAGTGACAGCAGAGTTGACTTGATGATGTAAAGCCAGCAGTTATAACAGCAAAAAAGTCAGAGCTACATATTGTGGTATGAAAACTGGTATTGAATTCTACTGTATTAATGTTTAAGTAACTATAACTGATTAGAGTAATAAATATTGTGTGATACCGTGAAACTGTGATATATATTTTTTTTTAGTCATCGTACTTTGACACTTTGCACGATGATGCTGTGTTATTCTACTTATTAAAAATAAATCACACTCAGATTACGTGTGCAGTAGAACTTGAACTATGTGTGCGTGTGACCGTGATTCATTCACATTCATGTCAATGAGCCTCGCAAACACTGAACAAACACTTGTCAGCACTTTCGCTTCAACTGAAACTTCAGCAGCGATCAACTTTCCACTGACAATGTTCAGATTGATGATGAATGATCACACCTCAAACAACTTAAACTGACACCACGTTTGTGAACTCCGTTAAGCGAGAATCTCATGGCTGCATTGTTATCAAAAGCATCATCTGGTTTATCTGTCTTCATTGCGACCTTTGACCTTTGTATTTTGTTCTGACTGCGTAACTTCATCTGAATCCGGTCTGACTGACATAGTTCTGACTGTGTGTGACCTGAAAACAGAGGATAAGAAGGAAATAGGTCTGATTAGTGTACAGTGGCACACACAGACACCACAGCTCTGTCGATTTGAATTAGATCATTGTCAAAGTCCAATATCAGCTGATAAGTCAAAGTGAAAGAAATGTTGGTATCAGAAACCTGCAGCTCGAATGATTACCTAAACATGCTGATGACTAATTCTGATGACCCAAAGGCAAATGATGTTCAATAACAGACCATGGTATACTTTTAATACTTCCACATTCAGACTCAGGCGGCTTTCCTGTTCAGCTGCTTGTTGCCACATTTTTCTAAAACCAGCATGTGTGATTTCTGTCTTTCTACACCCTCCTTCTCCTTTTTTTTTTTTTAACTTTCTTGTTTCGTCACACGCTTCCAAACAAACACTTTTGATTACATGTACTGAAGCAAACAGTGTAAGGAGGAAAGGAGAAGATGTAAACATTGTGCATCCCATAAGGGGAACCAAAGCTAAACAGACACCTACCACTCCTCTGAAGGATGGAGGGATGAGCCCGCAGTAGATGGGAATGAAACAGCTACAGACCAGCGCCTGTGGACAGAGTGTTAGAGAGTTAGACCAGAGGAAATCCCTTTACTGTCGCTTGCGTTAAAGGTTTGTCCGAGATAACCATGTCACCTGGATGAGCTCCTCTTTGGAGTTAAACTCCGACACCAGTATGTTCTCCCCGTCAGACACTCTGGTCAGCGAAACACAGAGCCGCCCCGAGGCCAGGACATGAGCGTCAGAGGGCAGGTCACGATTCAGGCCAGACTTTATCACCTTGACCAGGTTGAAAGAAGGGTGAAGGGGGCCCAGGTTCCTCTTCCTGGCCTCCTTTGCCACCTCAATCACATCTTCACAACATTTAGCTGAAAATGAGACAGAGAAAGGAGTCAGGGGATTGGACTTTAAAGACACACCTGCAGTGAAGACTCCATGTGATCAACTTTCAAGTGTCAACCTGCGACTGGATCAATATTCACTAAAGTTATCAGGAGTCAGTAACCAACAGTGACCTCTGCGAGCCTCTTCCAAGTACTGAGCTTATTGTTGGTCGATCTGCATTGATAAATGTCTATAGAGGTCTGCTGATATCAGCCCTCATGTTCGCTTATTCAGGAGAGAGAAAGCTAAAGGGCGAGTCTGACATTTATCAATGAGAGCTATTATCAGTCTGATGGACACTCTATATCAGCTCTGTACTTTTAACCTGATTACACACACGTTACATCTAATCTATACAGATACTAAAAACCATCCAAAGTATGAACACTCGCATGTAGATGTAACTGAATATATTTATACTGGAAGAAGATATATTACAGATGTATGTGTATTTATTACACACACACACACATCAGCTTATGTGAATTATGTGAATAATCTCATTTTACTGTTTTTATTATGATGAGTTAAGAAAAGTCCAGAAATGCTCAGAAGTTGCTGCGTTTGTTTCTAAAGCTCGAAAAATGTCAGGATGGTTTATTTGTTCAGTATTATTTGTAATTTATGTTGTTATTCTGGTTTCAGCTCTTTTTGCTTCCTCATGGTGGGAATTGGGTCTCTGAAAACAATATTATAAATATTATTATATGGAGAGTGTCATGGGATAACTGTTATGAAATGTTATTGAATATATACACATAAACTTATGAATTAATGTGCAAATTTTTATTTGTATAACTACATGCTGATAACATTCAAGTAAGTTTTGGTTTCATATTTGAAAAACTGTCTGAAAATACATTCATGACATATTCTATGTATTTCTACAGTCAGAAAAAAACACATTTAGATCAATTTTGAAAATAAGAATAATAAGAAATTTTATATTTATAAAAAACAACTAAAATATTATATATAAATATTGAAATTAGGGGAGTTCAACAAATGAAAAACTAAATTACAACAAATTTATAAAAAAAAATGTACTAACAAAAAATATTAGGAATTATATTTATTATATTATTAATAAGAATACAGGACTGTATTGTCCAGGCTACCGAGCCAGAGCGGTGTATCTTACTTATGGATGCTTGGCTGGCGAGCACCGAGGCGGTCAGAGCACCGGCAGAGGCCCCGTACAGCTTAGTGGCCCCTCGGACGAGGTACGGCGCTTTCTCCAGCAGACAGCTGGCAACTCCGATGTGGTAAATCCCCAGGAACCCGCACCCGGCGAAAGACAGGTTCCAGCCTCCGTTTAGGTCGAACATGGCGGGGCATTCCCCGGCCCTGAGCGAGCAGGACAGAACACAGAGTTTCGCTGCGGCTGAGGCGGAGTCACACCTGCTCGGCTCAGCGGAGAGAAGCGGACTGGAGTGGCGGACGGGTCAACATACGAGTCTATAGAGGAGGTACGGGGAGGACCATGATAATGATGCTTTCAGGTGCTGTCAGAACTCTCAGAACGCCAACATGAACTGTACTATATTGCGTCTATCAGGAAATGGGCACATTAGATTGGATATACGGTGTGAAAAAACAAAAAAAGTGTCCCTGCGGTGTTATGTTGGATATACACATTTGAGAAGCTAGCAGATGTGTGGTTTTACGAAGTGTGTTCACTGTATTTGTAGAACTGGACATTAAAAAACTCCTTCCACGTGAATCTGAACTTGAATGTTCCGGTGGTGTCGCAGGTTGTTTACAAATCGTGAGATTTACGAGGACCAGTAAAGGCAACATATGTTACTGAAAGCATGATTGGATTAGTGTACGTCTATCAATACCATTTTCGACACAAGATCCAATCAACGGCAAGTGGGAGGGACCTAGCTAAAAAAATAAAAGACCTAAAGACACAGAACTCAACCCCTCATCATCTTCTGTTTTTTTGCACATTGCAGTTGTTTTCAGACTTTCCATACGTTTGTTGGCACATCTGAACTTATGTAAACACAACTCTTCAGCCAAAACAGCCAATGGGGACATCAAAATACATAAATATGTAAATAAATAAATAAATAAATAAAAAGTACAGTTATACAACAAGTAGTTCTGACCAAGCAACCTGATTGGTCAACTAGAATGTGCTCAAATCAGGATGACGGCACACCTTCACTAAAACTATTACTCCATCGTCTCCACACTGTCACATCCTGAAAATATATAACATGTAAATAAACATGAAGTACACTGGAAGTCAACTAAAGTCATAAATCTGAATGTCATCTTTCTTTAATAAATATACTGGTGCCAATAATGACGGTAAAACACACGCTCTCATGTAATATTGCTGTGCAGATACTATAAAATATTATATTAATAACAAATGAGATAAGACAACATATGTTAAAGCCCCTTTGCATTGTTTAGTGCATCATAAAAAGAATATTATAGGAAACTTATTTGCATTAATTTTATTGAGTAGCACAGTGTTAAGACTATTAGAAAACATCATAGGTTTGTATTATTAAAGTGACATTACAGCAGCTAAAGAAGCACTTCCTGAAGAATATGCATGATAATCTAGAGCCATATATGTTATGAGAGGGAATGGGAGTGTTAATACACCTGTGCATTACAGTAACTTGTCAGTTACATCATCATTATTACTCAGAGTTGTTCATTGTAATTCATAAATACAATGGAGCTAAATGAGCCTGAGCAGATTTGAATGTATCATAATACCTTTGCATGGCACCATAACATGTATATGAGCAGCTGATCCGTGAGGCATTATGGAGCATTGTGAAATGATAATGCGCAGTATCCACACAGTTATAAATAGTAGTGAGTATAGTTATGAATAGAGGAGTCATAGCACCCACACAATCTGACCAATCAGTCATCTAAAGCTAACAGAGGAGCTGTGAATCATCAGTGTCTAGAAATAAACCATGTTTCTCAGAGATGTCTCATATGCAAATATGATGTAACTAAAGGAAACTGTGAATAATTAGGCACATTTCAATAGATTATAGCATTATTATATATGAAGGTATTAAAGTAGGTCCATTATATGTCTGTATTACTAATTTAAGATGAATATAAATGCACACATTTAATACAAGACGTCAGTCAAACTTAAAAGCATTCACACACACTCTAAACGCCTGACATAGAATATTATATGGAGTTATTAGTGGCTACACTGTATTATGTAACAGCACATAGAGCCAATAATAACAGAGCTGTAATTGGCTGTATGATGATGATGCATTATTAAACCAGAGGATTATAACACATGGCGTTATGGGATTATCACAGCAGCCGTATGTTAACTCTGCCCTGCAGCTTGTCATGTGTGGGGAAGCCTCCTTCCCTCTGCGTGACCGCGCAATACTCGCGCCCGAGCGAGAGTGGTCCTGATGCTGGGACTCGCGCGCGCGCGCATTACATCACTTCTCTACCGCCTGATTGGCTGTAGGTCAAGTCGTCCGCCCGCCTGCCGTGCCAGCGAGCATCTCTCCTGCTGGAGCTTGAGCATCACGAAGGAAGCGAGCAGCAAACCGACCTCTGATTCAATTTTAAAAAAAAAGACACACATAAACAAGCAAAGTGTTCGCGTGGGTGTGCGCCTTTTCTTTTTCTTGCACTGGCGGCTCGTTTTCGAGGATATGGCCGAGAGCGAGGCAGACACGCCGAGCACGCCGATTGAGTTTGAGAGCAAATACTTCGAGTTTGATGGAGTGCGGCTGCCGCCCTTCTGCAGAGGGAAGATGGAGGAGATCGCCAACTTCTCCCTCAGAAGTAGCGACATATGGATTGTCACGTACCCAAAGTCAGGTAAACAAGCCTCTGCGTCACCCGGGCGCACGGCGCACGCTGTGTGTTCACACGTCTGTGTGCTGCAGCGGAGACTGCAGGCTCCTCTTGTCGTTATTAAACTTTCATCGTGTGAATAAAGCATGCAGCGAACGCGTTTGCAGCCGTGGGGTTCATTTTGGGCAACGTACATGTCACAGTCATCGTTAAAGTTGCAGATCAGGGCCGTGTTTGATGATCAGCAGCTGCTGGGTGGGTCACACTTATTGGTCACATCATGTTTATATTGCGCTTGTGCAGCAGAAGTACACTTTACAGGCCTCTATCAAGCTTTTTATTATTTCATAATCAGCGTCAGGCTTTGGTGCATCACATAGCCTATACGTCTGAGCTGGCCTTCATCATCACAGTCCCATATGAAGCTGGTGTTTACATCCAGCTTCGGAGTGTGTCATTGCGCAGCGCTGCTGCAGGCCGGCTGCCTGTGCTCTGTGCCCTGCTGTGCGCTGGGTGGGTCCGGTCATGTGACGGCTTGGTGGGCAGCTGGGGCTCTGTTGTTAGTGCGTGCTGAAGGGCAGCGGGGAGTCTGTGTTCTGAAATACTGTTTTGAACAGGAGCACATGGGATGGAAGAAAGTCAACTCGTGATCAGAAAAAAAGAAAGTTCATTCAGAGATGTTTTAATTCATCATGGGGCTTTCTAATCAATTAAACCATCTGATACATCTTAATATATATCTATATGATCACATAGAGAACACATTCACAAACGTTAACACTAACTATATTCATTAACACAGTGAAAGGACAGTATAAATGTGCAATCATCTTACAATGTGAGGAAAAAAACAGTGAGACTCTGAAGTAAGTAAGTAATCACAGGAGTTATTCCATGTAGACACATTTCTGCATGCACTTACACTCTTTATATTTTGCACACTTTATATTTGCATCTGTAAAATGCACATAAGTACTATTCTATATCATCATGCTGGTCTGGAACCATCCAGCTGATCACCAGTTAAACCAGCTTGAGCAAACTGGCTTTAGGGCTTTTACAGGGAGGTCATGACTAGTGTTGATTCTGAGGATTTTAAAGATTTTAAGTTCAATTTTAAGTTCACGATCTGCTGCAACACAGTTACACACAAGGCTGAATCAATCAATCTTACAAACATATTATTTAAAAAATAATGTAATAATTATTTTGTGGCTAGTCGGTGTTGCAGTGAGATGCATCTGCTTCTCCTTTGCAGATTTTTTTGCTCTGGAAGTTTAATGACATGGCCTAAACAAGTTGGGGAACTGCTGTTTGAGCTTATGTGCTAACCACTAGCTTCATAGCAGGCTGGTTAGTTCCAATAACACCTCCACCCTCCCATAATTTGTTCACCATTGTATTTCATTTGTTAAATAAAAAGTTATTGTAGAGGGAAAGTAAACTTCTCCGAGCTAACAAGTTTGGTAACAACTCGTTAGCTTATTAGCTTAGCTTGTCATGAGACACATCTTGAGACAATAAGTTAGTATATCTTGTTCTATAAGACATATTTGTATAAAGTTATTGACTCCTGTCTCATAACTGTCTGCAAAGCACTGCTTATTTGAATAGTTCAACACAGATAATATGCTACAATAGCTTCCTCCATTTTAGGATCTTTCTGTCCCCTCAAAGTCAGCACTGTCAAGATAGCTTACTATTGGTCAGTGGGGCAATTTCACAGGTCAAGTTAAACTTGATATGAAAATAGTAGTAGTATATAGTAATATAGCTTTATGTTATACCTATATTATACTTGTAATAATGCCAAAAGCCTGAAAATAAAGGCTTAAAAGCATTCAGTGTAGAACAATAAATAATACACAATTGCATGAATGTATTGTATATTTGTATGCAGATATTTGTGAGTAGATTACGGAGTGTTGCTGCATCATGCTGCAGTACACATGCTGTTACATGATACTGTGAGAGAAAGCAGCAGAGCCAAACTCTCCTGTGTGTAACACACCGTGCTGCTTCCTATTTAGCTTTTGCACTGCAAGCATAGATTTTTGCTGCATCCTCCCATTCCATCCAGAGAGGCCTGTGTGAACTGCACGTGGTCATGATGCACTTAGACTCTCGTAGAACTCAGTGCCTTTTATGCTGACTGTGGAAAGACAACTGAAATTCTCTAAATCATATCGATGATCATATTATATTATATTACTGTTCTACAATATGTCTATATGTGTAGTATTTTATAGTATGTTTATGGGTAGGGAAAGATTGTTGGTATGGCATGTAAACTATACGGTTAAGGGAAGGTATGGTTAAGTTTAGACAACTAAGACAATTGGTTAAAGCTGCCCAAATGAGTAATTATCGCTATCATCATTTTAGTGTCTTTCAGCTCATTGTTTTGGGTTTACAGTCTGCAACTTTATTGTTTTGGTTCAGTCTGGCAGCCGTTTGTACTGAAACACCCCACTATACACTCCATGCTCAACAGCAAACACAAGACACATAAAGTTAGCTGGTAAACATAGTGGAGCATTTATTGGGCTAACGGCAGGAAACATGGGATATGAACTTGGCGTGACATAGCAGCTACAGCATGCTGCACCCATTATAATGAAATGAAGCTGCTACAGGGATCACTGACGTTGCGCTTACCCCTGCGGGCATCCCGCTGCACATCTCTCTTTTTGTGCGGCAAAAGGTAACAGCTACATAGAACAGTTTCAAAAGTATCTGTTAAAGATGATTTAAATGAATACCAGCGGTAATGCAATGCAGCAGAGCAACCCTGTGGGTACATTTCACATTAAAATGAATTAATGTGTATTCATGATCATGCAGTTCAATTGGATTAATTCAGTATCCTATGTGCCCAGACCCTACATAACAACTGCATTTTCAACAACATGCACACAGTAAGGCTGTACACAGTGATAGAGTATAGCTGATGCAGGAATTATATGTCTGCACAGATACACATAAATGTGTGAATCGCCACGGACAAGAGTGTGATGGGTAATCATAGGTCACAGAGACTTGGAGCTGACACCACTGCATTGTGCGTTCCTGGGCATCAAACAAGCTCACTGGTTGATCCAACTTCCTGTTCAAAACAGAACACTGGAACTGAACTTTACACATGATTTTTTAAAACCTTATGAAGACAGCCACGTGAGTCAGGGAACACACCCAGTCCCAAACATGCTTCATGAATAAGAGATAGATTCAGAGATTTCCAGGAAACGATGGTCTGATATTAAGCTGTTTTTTCTGGCCTAGAATCGGTGATGTCTGTTAAGGTCACCAGGGATAAAAGTACTGAACACATTCCAAAAACATAGTCTGGGCACAGGCACCAAGAACAGCCCGATCTGGAATGTCCTGATCTGGATTTGATGTCCTGTCTGGCTTCCAAAATCAGGACGTTACCGGCCTCTCTGTGAATCCTGGTGAACTTCATGTTTTTAATCTGTTTTGGATGGAGACAAACGTGTCTTGGGCTGAAAACTTGAAAAAAAAGACATACAGAAATATATGTTCACCAAGGCAGTTTGTCTTCATTTAACAATTTGACACTGTGGAGTGACGAATTTGTTCAGAATCAGTCAAAAACAATCTGAAGCTTTTAGCCCCCCCGACTTCTCTGCTGCAGAGGGGACAGAAAGCACATGGCAGGCCACATGGTTGGGGATGCTGCAGAGCCGTGATGCCATTGGCTCCCATGTGACAGTCTCGGCCAATGGGATTTGTGAGATTCTAGAGTGCGGGTGTCCTCTACACAGTTTATGATAGCATTTATGAGTGTTTTGACATCAGCCATACGCTCCGTTATGAGTCCCTGCAGGTGTTCCACCTCTGCACTGAACTGCATGCACACTTGCATATAAATCACAGAGGGTTGGAGATTATCCTGTGCTCCGGCTGCATGCTGTGCACGGCTGTGAAATTAAAGAGATCTACATTTAAAGAGGCACTCTACTGATTTTACTGTAAATCACTTTACCGGTACTGGGGAGTACAACTCATCCTGTGCAAACAGTTTTATATCTTCTGTGACTCTGGAGGAGCTTTCTGCAGTCTGGTGGTTATTTCAGCGAACAAACTCGGCACATGTTTACCATGGGAGCTTGACACTTGACCATAAGTCAGAATATCTCGATCTCTGCTAGATCAAAAAAGCGCAACAACCTCAAAACACACACATGTATGAGCACTGATACAAAAACAGAGCATGTTAGGTTTCCTGCAAGACCTCAACAGTCAAATTAGCCATCACATTAGTGCAACCATGTCTCTGTACAATTAAAACATCAAATGCGCAGGTCATGTATCATGTATCTACTTAAGCCTTCGAATTAACATTGGTGCACTGTCATGCTTCGATGGTGATGGTGGTGACTCATTCATGAATCATACCTCAGCCATCCTGATGAAGATACAGAAGAATATAAAGAAATGCATGGCAGAAAAACATCTTGCTAATATTTTAGGGACCCCTAATTTCACAAATCATGTTTTCGGGGGACGTTATGTCTGTCATGTCACGTTATTCTTTATTTAATCTGTCTTTCACAAGTCAAATGCTAAATTGCTGAAGTGACCTTTGAACAATATAATGCCATAGTCAAACCACAGGAGTGTGAGGAGTGTGTGAGGAGAATATTTTCATCCTCAGATTAGTACCTAAGATGAATATCAACGCTTTACTAGGATAGGAAGATATAAATATACAACATTTTGGAAAATGTAGCTTATTGAAATCCACACTACTATGTATCTTCACTGAAATGTAATAAATAAATAAATGTAAGGTGTGTAGAGTAGACACAAAACTACAGTATAATACTAACTATGGATATTCATCTGATACTGCAACAGTCTCCATGCTTTAGGTTGTCCACCGGATGTTGGATCTGGTTGCAGGGATTTCCTCTCTTCAGACACAAGAGCATTAGTGAGGTCCAACAGATTCTGGTTCATCCCAAAGCTGATGGAGTTGAGGTCAAGGCCCTGTGCAGACCAGTTAAATTCTTCTACAGCAAACTGGGAAAAGCATTTCTTTATGGATCTGGCTTTGTGTACTGCTGAAAGGAATGTACAAGTGTAGTCCATCTTGGTTTCAACAGAAACTCTTCAAGACGGAATAGGTTTTTAGTTTGGTTTAGACATGCCATGCACTCAGAGCCCTCAGATTTTAGTTTTTTTTTTTTATTATTATTTTTGGGTTTCATTTGAATTTGTAAGCCACATCTGACGTTTTTTCATGGTCCAAAAACAACCAAACCCTTTCACAAATGCAAAATACATCATACTGTAACTGGTACCAATGAGTGTGACAGACTTTCCAGGAGACTCACAAAAACCTTGGTTATGTGATTTATTTGGTTTCACAGCCAGCATGTGGCCAGCCTGAGGCCACACAGATACACATCTTCCTCTAAGCGAGAACAGTCAGTCTTGTTCCCATCTATCCTTTTATGCAGAAACTTGGCAAGCTGTCTGCATATTAAAAAACCAGCAATGCTGAATTGATCCTTCTCTGAAAAGCTGGAGCTGTTACCTTTCTGACGACTTAATGAAGCATTGTTCGACGGGTTTCACAGGGTGTGATCTGATACCAGCCTCTCACATTCATTTTGCTGCATGATTAGACTCCTGCTTTTCCAAAAGCAGCCTGTGGGATGTCAGACTGGCACAATGGAGAATATCTGCAAATCAAAATGAGTCACAGAGACAACACAGAGAACATTAGCATGGCAACGTATGACGTGACCATTTAAGATGCCCTAAAGTTAAATTACTGCTGGTACAGTAATTCCAGGCGCAACATTTAGTTTGTCTCGTATTCGTATTCTCCTGTGCACACACTTTACTTGTTCTCTTCTAGCCATCCCAAAGTCCTAAAATCCTTGTTTTTCTCCCTCTATCTTTATAGGCACCAGTTTACTTCAGGAGATCGTGTATCTCGTGAGTCAGGGAGCAGACCCAGATGAGATTGGCCTTATGAACATTGATGAACAGCTGCCTGTCTTGGAGTATCCCCAACCCGGCCTGGACATCATACAGGTACTGTAGCTGAAATGAGTTTAACCTTCATTCAGTTCATTAGCCGACTTCATCATTTGGAGACTGCAGGAGTTTTAGGTCTGTGGGTTCTTTTAAATTAAGATTGAATTGTTGTGGGTGTTCCTTTTGCTGAGTGTAGCTGCATTTTGGCAAAGCCAGCACCTTGTGTAGATGTGAAACATGAGGTGTTGCTGTAGCTGTCTCAGTTTCACACCACCACAGTCAAAACACGTGTAGCCCTGCATGCAATCAGGGATTGTCTATCCGTAGCTTTAAGGTTTATTTAAAGGATAATCACATCCCAAGCTCCTGTTGGATGATTTATGTCCCAGGTCCCCATGTTTCCTCTTCCTCTGTTCAGGGTGTGATGCTTTGAAGGAAAAAAAAACGTCCAAATACAAGGTCTGATTTTATATAATGGGGGCTGTGAGAACAGTTGGAACAGTTGTATAATGAAAGCCCGAGTTACAAACTGGGGTGTGAAGTTTGAAAGCTGCAGGCATTTACCAGAGTGTTCCACTCAGTTTTTAATGCCACACATTGTGACCAGTAGTCACATATTGCTTTAAGTTCTACTCTTATTGCCAGACCAAATGCACCTTTAATCGTCAACCTGTTTGAGAGGAAATACATTGGCCAAATATTATAATAATATAAACACCACATAGAGAACATCACACAGAGCGTTAGCCTTGTGACTGGCTGGAACCTGTTTACATTGCATGTCACTGTATAACAGAAAATGAGGAACACAGATATATACGCTGTGTATATATCAGGCTTGAATAAGAACACATCATCCTTGTCCCTTAAACTGAAGTAATGTAAATGACTTTATAAAAGTAATGACTTCCTTTGTGTTTCACAGGAGCTGACGTCCCCTCGTCTGATCAAAAGCCATCTTCCCTATCGATTCCTCCCCACAGCCATGCACAATGGGGAGGCCAAGGTCAGTCCACAGAGACCTGACAGTATAGCAGCCGTGACAGTAGCTCCATGTTGTTCCCTTTTAGTGTAAAGAACAATTACATTCTGAACATGTTCATAACTATTGAACCATGAACAGCCCGAGATGTTTGAAGAAGAATAAGTTTAATTTCCTCAAACTGTCTGTTTTTCCACATTCAGTCAGTCTACTGTCATTACATGTACAAGTTACATTTAGTCACATGTGTTGAATATGAAATTAGAAATATGGTGGTACATAAATGTTTTTATGTGTAATATATGTGAAAAAAACAGAAACCTGTGCAGTTTCCTCATATTCCTGAAAAGAGTGATACATTTAATTGTATATATATAATATATATCTAATAATATACTAAAGTATATACAGCATAACAATAATTATAATATAATATAGACATGTTTATTATGGTATATATATATATATATGTATACTTTTTATTTATCAATATAAATTAAAATAATCAATCTAATTTTCTAATAATTGTTTCAAGTTTCAAGGATGTAATATTGCCTACCACAGTCTAGTGATCTAGTCTCTGGTCTTAATAACATGGCACTAACATGTATCAGTACTGTTGTCCTTCTCCTTTAGGTGATCTACATGGCTCGTAACCCAAAGGACCTGGTGGTGTCCTACTACCAGTTCCACCGCTCTCTCAGGACCATGAGCTACCGGGGAACCTTCCAGGAGTTCTGCCGGCGCTTCATGAATGACAAACGTAAATATGAGGCTTACTGGAGGACTGAGACGCTGTGAACTCCTGTTCTGTTTGGTGTCTGTCTGTAGACTCCTGCAAGTTCATCCAGATGCCTCTCTCTCTCTCTCTTTCTCTCTCTCTCTCTCTCTCTCTCTCTCTCTCTCTCTCTGTCTCTGTCTCTCTCTCTGTCTCTCTCTCTGTCTCTGTCTCTGTCTGTCTGTCTGTCTCTCTCTCTCTCGTAGTGGGATATGGTTCCTGGTTTGAACACGTTCAGGAATTTTGGGAACATCGTTTGGACTCAAATGTCCTCTTCTTGAAATATGAAGACATGTACAAGGTAACACCACCACTGTTCCCTGTGCTTTTTTTAGGCTTTATTTGCAAAAACAAACAAACAAAACAAAAATTAGATGACACTGAAGCTGTGTGGTGTAGAGTTTACTTGTACAGGAGAGTTTGGCACAGGAAACGTCAAGCTACCCTGGCCCAGAGACATAGACAAAGAGAACAAGGAATTTACTATTAAGATGAATGAACCCACAGGAAAAAAACACTTATGGTTATGAGGAGTTACTGGTTGTCTAAGCCTGAGATCCTCAGACAGGGAGGTCCAAAGTTGAGGGGCCCTGAATGTAAAATCCTGGTTACTGTAAGTCTTGAGCCTGAGTTGAGGAACAGCTGGAAGAGCCCTGACTGAGGCTGTTATCTGGTTTGCAGCAATTCAACAATATAACTAGGAGCCAGTCTATGAAGTGCTGTCAATGTGATCAACTCTTCAAATCAACTCTAAAACTTGCTTAAACCTGAACAAAATGAACCACAATAATCAAGACGTGATGATATAAAATCATGTATGAGAGATGTGAGTGAGTGAGGACAGCACAAGAGAGCCATGATGCTTAATGTTAATGTTGTTCTTGTCTGCTGGATGTATAAATGTGTAAGCATGTTAGCCTTGGAAAAAGTCAGTGTTGTGTTTACCTTTATCTTGTTCCCCTGGCCCCAAGTGTTTAAGAAAAACAATTATACTTCGATACAATACTGTTAGAAAAAACAATACTCTGCACCTCTTTTGATACCACGACAAAAAAAAGAAAAGAAAAAGTCACACAAATAGCATCATTTTCTTGTTTAAATTAACAACTTGTTCACAATGCTGATACAGAAATAATTGATTTTCTTTGCTGTTTAAGATCTGATTGTAGATCTGTTTTTTCCCCTTCTTTCGATATCATTGCATGATATTATTGTATTATTTTAAACATGTCATATCGAAAATGTTTTATAGTACCAATACTTTTGACAACCTTAACTGAACATTGAGCATTTTGATGTTAAACTGCCATCCTGACTGCGCCGTGATAAAAAAAACTGAACTTGGCTGCAGAGCAGATACAAGCAGACACTGCTATCTAATTCAAGCCTCATCCCCGCAACCATCGTTTTCCTACAGCCGTACTTTAACAATCGTCTTTTTGTACGACGTGGCAGACACATGTATCCTGTTTATCTTTAGTACAGAACATTCTTGTGTAAAACTCTATTCAAAGAAAAAGACCACAATGTCCCAAATCAATATTTACCCTTTGCTTTGTCAGAGGCTATTTTTACATTATCTGGTCTTATCATGTTTACGAGGTGCAGACTCACATAGAACAGGCGTTCAAGCAGGTTATTACAGAGACTTATAGATCTGAGAGGTCATTTCAAATTGTCACTTATTAAACTGCATGAAAATCTGTCTGATTATTAGAAATATAAATAAAAAATTATAGTATTTTATAACATTTTATATGGCCTAATTTTATCTGTTTTATTTTTGTTTAGTTTAGAAATGAATGTACTTGTGCCTTGAAATGAGAAGAAAAGTAACTTATAAAATAGTGATGGTTATACAGTGCTAGCATTGTTGTGTAGAATGTATACAATCAGAGACTAAGAACTGTTGAAAAGAGTGTATTAACAAATACAGAGGGGGGAATGGTGCAGGGACAGGTGGATGTCAGGTGGTTAGAAGATCCAAGTGGAACAGAGAGATCAGGGTTAGGAGGTTAGAGGTTAACACAAGGAACATGAGGGAGACTGAACAGTCTGGTGGATTGCTGACTGGATGATGCGCTGCAGTGTTTACTGCTAATTAGCAAATTTTAGCATCCAAGATGGTGAATGAAATACCTGCTAAATATCAGCATGTTAGCTTTGTAATGGTGAGCATGTTAGCATGAATGTTGTGTACAGAGCTGGTGTTAGCACAGGGAACAGTGTGTTCTCCTCAGCTGTGGGTGGATGCCGTTTGGGGAAACAGAATCGCTGCCTCGGTTATTATGTAAGAATTCAAGAGGAAGGCAGTATGTGTGTAATTGTTGTTTTCATTTCCCGTTTTTATAACTCCTCTCTTCTCTTCTCTTCTCCTCTCCTCTCCTCTCCTCTCCTCTCCTCTCCTCTCCTCTCCTCATCAGGATCCGGGCACGTTGGTGGAACAGTTAGCCCGGTTCCTGGGTGTTTCCTGTGACAAGGCTCAGCTGGAGGGCATGGTGGAGAGCTGCAACCAGCTCATCGAGCAGTGCTCAAACTCTGAGGCGCTGTCCATCTGCAGGGGTGAGTGGATGAGAAAGTAGAAGGGGAAAAATACAACACTCCTCAGTTCCTCTGGTCACCAGGCAGAGTTTTGAGTTTCTCTCTCTCTGTTGTCTCAGTTAACATGTCCGGGGGAAAGGGCTTTTGTTGACATCCATCAAACATGTGTTAAAATAATTTTTCATCACACCCTCAATACATCAGCATTGTTCAGCAACATGTTCTCTTCTGTTTGAATCCTTCAGTTTATGATTTTACAGTTACCCATTCTGTAAAGCATGTTGGCACAGTCTGTTGATCAGATTTTCAAGATCACAAAGTTCGCTGTCATTAAATGGCTATTCTAGCGATTTAGTGCAGATAGTTTAAACTGAAGCTACAACAGCCAGGATAACCTGACATTTAGTCTCAAAGTTGAATCCTACATGTCCCACAATGCAACTCCGAGGCAATTTAGCTTTATACCTCTTATCGTCTTCTGCTACTTTATAGTATATACATGTATAGCACAATTTAAATGTTGTAATTTCTCAGTGCGGACATAATTTTAGGCACTTTATACAGTTTACCAGCCTACTGGGTAGTAATATATCACAGCATCATATGTTTTACATATAAAAATCTGAACCTGAAAAGTAGCCAATAATTATAAGTGTCAGATAAATGTAGTGGAGTAGAAGCCTAAAGTAGCAGAAAATGGAAATACTCAAATTAAGTAGCATCATTTATTATACTGGTGGAGACACAAAAGTCTTTATTTTGTTAATTGGTTTGTGCACTTCACAACACCTGTGAACAGACTTTAGTGGAACCAGCCAAAGGTCACTTCCTTCCACTGTGTAGCACAAGCTGACTGAAAGAAGAAAAAAGTAGTCCAAACTGAGGTGATGACATCATCAGGGTCATTTTCACCGACTTGACAAAGACATTATACAACTAGGTCACTCCATGACAAGTAATCTGATCTTAAGCCTTGCATTTGGAGTGCACCTTTAATGGCTGTAAAAAAAAAAAAACACCTTCAGTTAAGAGGGGAATTTTTTGCAAAATAATTACAACAGTTATTCTGAACTAGTCTGGCTCACAGGAAGTAGGATGTTGGTAGAAGTCTGCCATTGGCCGACTGGCCCAGTGTTCTGTTTCCACTAACTATGTGTTACTGTTTTTAAAGTGCTTAACCTTTTAAATAGCCTTTAGGTGAACCATGTAACGTATGACCTTCAGGACATTTGTCAAGGTCAAGGCACCCCATGTCTGGACAAACAAACCTAATATGGAACTGTCTTAAGTTCCAGGGAGAGAGGTACCCCAACATAGTTTCCGCATATCCCCTATATATGTAAGAGTTAGTAAGAAAGCATTGTTTATTCTTATCGCAAGTCATGATGGATCTGAGCTTGTATTAAAGTGCCTGAACCTCAGATCCTGTACTCTCTCTCTCTTCCAGGCACAAAAACCATCATTACACCTGATCAGTAATAGTTCGAACAAAATCAAGCCCTAGCTTACCTTCTTCTTCTTCTTTTGCCTAACCCTAACCCCTAACACCAAAGGGTACTGTCAATGCATCTTGGTCTAGTCTCCCAAGACAATAGTGCATGGTAAAAAAGAGATATAAATCAGAGTGTTTGGCTATGGTGAACTAACTGTTGACTTCTATAAATTACAATAGAGATTTTAGTCTGTAGTGCAACACATGCAATACATGGTACTGTATAAGACACCACTGTGATGTAATGCCAAACAGAATATAAGTCTTGAATACATTTGAGAGAAGGAACTGTACAAACTTTCCTCTTTTAGTTCCATTATGTCAGACCAGATTCATATCAGCGATCTCATGATATCGACTGACTGAGCCTCCAGTGCTCCACTTACAAAATGATTTAGACACCATGAAGGAAGAGAAGAAATAAATCACATGCAAAGGTAATTCAAAGGTAGTACTTTTATTTTGATACTGCATAGATTAGCAGGAAAAAACTGCTGGGTTTTTTTGATGGTCGCCAACTCTGGCTGAAAGGATTATCAACACTACAAAATCCAGGCCGAAAAAATGACAAGCGGGGTTTAGCAACACCTCAGAGAGTCTCATTAGAAAACAAACAGTTTAAGCCTAACCAAACTGGAGTGACTATTAAGCTGTTCTTGCTGCACAATACATAACGTCTTTTGTTTTAGAATGTGCTGTACAGCTTTTGGGATCAACTGTAGAGTTTGAGTGTAGGTCAGGTCAGGCAAAAAATTCAACATGTACAGATAATGGTGACTGAATACATTTTGACTTTAATTAAGTATTTTTAAGGAGGTTCCTCTGGGAATTACTGCTTCTAAACTCAATACAACAAACTAACTCTAATAGCTGCCTAAGAACTTTGTCTACATTTCCCCCGACCACAACAAAATTGTTATTTCCACGATAATATGAGGAAGTAAAGAACCTGTATACAACATTAGTGCTTTTCTAGTGTGTTGTTACAGGGTTTTTGTTCTGCTGGAAGGCTGCAGGGATCATTGAGTTTGTGTTTGGGGAGTTATCTTAGGACACTGACCTTCATTGAACAGTGTGAATGCTTTGAGTAGGACAGTACTACTGTATATGGAACTTCTACATATTACATTGTGAACAGCAGGCCAGGTCATCTGATATGATCTAAATACATTCATGCCTCATACTGTACACTATAATGAGATTATATTTAGTTTAGGATTAGACAGACACAGACATAGAGAGGAGTCTTTACTACAGTTTCACAAGACATTTCCCCTTTTGCCTGGTAATGCAGGAACTGGAAAAAACAAAGCTTTCTATTACTTTCTTTACAAATGAACCTACAATACAAACATGGTGCAGTTACAGTAACATACCTTTGACAGAACACTGTCTTCAATATGTAGCAGATACCGTATTTGCATATTTATCAATATTATTTATGGAATGTTTAAATATTCAACTGGAGATCATCTTACAATGGGATCACATGGGTTGGACATGAACTCCGCCTTCATTTGGATCTCAGCCACACACCTGTACAGTTTTGTGACTGGATCACGGTTGTGACACCACTGCATGACAGACAGACAGACAGACAGACAGACAGACAGACAGACAGACAGACAGTTCATCTTCCAGTGCAACATAAACAAACAAAGCAGGAAAAGCAGTGTTGCACTAACTTAACACAATATAATAGCCTGTAAACCCTTCAAGGTCATTCACCTGCACACCTTTTCTTCTTTCACTTTACTAAAGCTGCAAACCAAATAAAACATGCTGGTGTGATTTTACATATCTGCAGTGCTGTGAGATAACTGAATGTAAATGAAATGATAATCGTACCATCAAAATGCATAATAATGAATGAAAAAAAAAAAGAAATTAATAATATAAAAAAAAATAGTGTTGAATATATCAGTGAAAAAATAATTAATAAGCCAAGAAATTATCAAAATTCAACTCATTATTATAAAATGTTATTTCATTTCAAAATCAAAGTTATCATGAAATGTGACATCATGAAATAGAGTTGAGTTTCAAGGATTTCTTCATTTATTTCGCATTGTTCATGTATACATTTAATATTAACATACTTATTTATTTTAAAGTTTCTATCTGAAAAAAAACCAAACACTTTAAACGCATGTCATACAGAAGGGTTATTCTCATAACTCATGGGATCTTTGAGTTGTGTATGTGAGTCAATTTGACACGATTATACTGTAGCACCACCATGTGGCTGCTTGTTGCTCCTACACCACAGATACAGCCTGTGTCTGGTCCAGTCTGTTTGATTTACCACCTTTGTTTAATTTTTTTTTTTTATCCCTAATTTGTTATAATTATTCACTTTGGTTTATGGTGCTGTTTTGATTTGATGTTATGATTTCTGTCATCTGTTTTTTTTTTCTGTTTTCCATCATTTTGTTTTTCTTTTAGTGCATGGAATGGTGTCTTAACACACAGCTGACAGTCAGTCTGATCTGTGTCACACACACATCGCAGCAGGTGAGTCACTGCTACATCAGGCTGCATTCACTCTGCAGCTGAAACATGTCAAATGAAATAAGATGTTTACAGGACAGAAAGAAACAACATCAGATCTCATGTGATTGGCATTTACATTCATCACATTCAACACATTCACTGCCATAACTCCTGAGTGGGACAACATAAAGATTGTCACAGCACTGAAGCAAAGCTAAAAATCCTTCAAGCTAACTGCAAAGATTTTAAAAGAGCATTTTGAACAGCATGGATGATAATTCTTGTGGCTTCCATGCCATATAATTTAGACATGATGGTTAATTTTTCATAATCTTTTCCATTCCCGTTTCTATGAGAGCTGTTCTGAATTTGTGGGGCAAATGTCCAGGTTTTGTTGAAATATACCTGAACATTTATTCTTATCAGCATTTAAAATTCCCCCCTCTGTATCCTGCCTGCAGGTCGTGTGGGTCTGTGGAAGGACGTCTTCACAGTGTCTATGAACGACAAGTTTGACACGGTGTACAGACAGAAGATGGGCAAGTCCGACCTGACCTTTGACTTCTGCCTGTGAGGGGCTCCCTCCCGCCGTACCGCCTCCCTAACTCTCCAATCCACTGATCTACTTCAGTACAGTCGACAAGTGCACACTTCCTGCCAAAAGCCACGCTCCTCCATCTCCATTCAGCCAATCAGTCTGAAGTTTAATGGTACAGTCTGACAGTGGGATTACACTACAAGACTTTTCCCAGAATGCAATCTGTCAACAAGTCATCTAAAGTCCCACCCTCGTGGACTCCAGATTTATTAGGAATTTCTTGAAATTTCTCAAACAATAGTTAAACCAAACCTCCCTCAACCCCCTACCTCCACAGTATGTTCCCACTGCTGTGTATGTACATGTGTATATATGAACCAGGGTTCGACCGATATAGGTTTTTTAGGGGCTGACACCAAAACTTTTGAGCTGAAGTATTGGTCAACATTTATATTTATAACAGGGTTTCGAGCTACATGTAGATATTTGTGACTGAAATACACAGAGAATCACGTGTCAGTATGTTTGGATACGGAAGTATGTCAAAGGGTTATTCCCCTTCCGGACGGCGTTGCTCTGTCTGTCATTTACCGACCCATAAAGTTCTGAGTAGACCAGAAATAAGCAGTTAGCAGGAAGTGTTACGACCACACCTGAAGGCAAAACTGTTTACATGTGTTCCAAAAGGTAGCATTCAAAAGCGGAGCAAAATGCTGTTATAGAATTGAGATGTGAAAGTTGCTCAGATGGCATAGTGGTGCACACTTTTGGTTTCTCCTCCAAAGCATTCATTGTGTCACCCTCAAGAAAAGTAAGAGAACTAGCTATGCCAATATCAACGTCAAAAATGTGTTCAATGATTCAACAAGCATTTTAACACACTACACTTGAAGGTTTTTTGAATCATCCTTGAGTCTAGCCCTTCACCTAGGACCAATTTGCCATGGGGGACTATCCCTGAGGTCCCTGACAACAATGGTCCCAAAAATTTGCAGAGGGGTTCTTAGGTTGTCTCGGCTGTCCCATAGGGAGAGTTTGAGAAGACATACAGGTTTTAGTGTGCCATTTATATTTTAGGCAGGTCCAACTGGGAATAGACCCTGGGGCAAACCCAGAACATGCTGCAGGGATTATATATCCCATCTGGTCAGGAAACACACTGGGATCCCCTCCCTGGAGGAAGTAGCCATGAAATCAATCATGTCTATGGGCTATGCGTAGCCTGCTGCTGTGACCAGGCTATATAGTAATTTTTTTGCCCTAATGCTTTTGCTCTAAAGAATAGGCAGTCTAGAGGGGCGATTCTAGACTACTTAGGCTGCTTACCATTTACAGAACAACAAAATCTAGAGACATGTCCTGTTTGAAAGAAATTTCCAAAAAAGGATCATTGTTAAAGTCAAGACAAAAGTTAATTTAAAACTGCATTGATAGGTTGTAAACACAACACTGATGTTAACAAAGAGTGGCAATATTAGCATTCATTTAGGGTCATGTTTCTGTCTGCTGAATAAATGTTCACTCCATTAGTCAAACTTTGGTTTAGCTCTGTGTTGGTCTTCACTAAACTCTGTTGCTAGTTGCTAACTTTCGGTTTGCAGGTAGTGTAAAGTGTGTTTTCAGAGCATTTAGATGCTAAAACACTTCGTGCTTTGCACCGGTATTGTCGGATGATGATTGTCTGTGGGTTCATCACTACAAGTGACACGTAGTCTTTTGACCCATTTAAAATATTTATCAGGGCAGTTTGAAGTTAGCATGAGTTAGCGTCACAGTTAATTTGAAAGCTACTTTAAAGTGAACCTGCGTGCTGTCACCCAGCCTTTAAATTCATTTATTGCATTGTTTAAATGCACTTGTTGATCAGCCACAAATATCTGTAAGTAGCCTCAGAGATTCTCTGTGGTGTTTTTGGTTGACAGGAAACATTTACATGAGACACTAAATCTCCAGAGAAGTCCAGGCTAATGAAACGGTTTTATGGTTAGAAGCTCTATAGGTCAGGCCACACACATTTATTTATTGGTGTGGAAACTGGAATACATTACTGCCTGTAAGTGAAGAATTAACACCCTGCTGTGGAAAACATTTTGAAAAAACAACTTTGGTGTGACGGCTGAAAAATACTTATCTAAAGTTTTAAAATGGATGGATGGATGTCACCTGTTACAGACTGCACAAAAAGAATTACAGGTTTTACAGACAACATCAGTATCTGCCTTTTAATCTGCCAAACCAATATATCGGTCTAACCCTGAAACTGAGTGCATTAGCAGTTGTCTTGATGCAGCAGTGGCTCCAAGCCAGCTCGATGCATGGAAGGTAACTGTAAGAGGTGAAGCCAAATCTGTAGAGAAGAAGCCCATTGCCCAAAATCAACCCAGCAGCTCAGTGTCACAGCTGGGAGACTCATTGTTTTTTGATTTTGCTCCAAGTGAAAAGGATTTTCAGCCTCCATCACTGAACGTGTCACCGGACATTATGAGCTTTATGTGTGTGTGTGTGTGTGTGTTTGGATGTATGTTAGTGTGTGTTAGAGACAGACAGAGAGACAGAGAGACTTATGTCTTGAATGCATCACATCCCAGAATGACTCAAACGTGTAGAATGATCCTCAGTGGTAGTATCAAAAAATAACGCAGTGGTAGCGTCTGACAAAGATGGCACCAATCAGCCCTGTGATTTTCTCCTTACTCTAAAACAAAATATAACGTGTGTAAGCAGTAACACACTCCACTCCTTAACACTTTGCTTGAGATTTTTAACTGGTATTTACATTGTCAGCATTTAAGACACAATCTGCTGCCCTGTATTTACTGTATATCATAAAATATAGCCTCCGGTGGTTAAAATGAGCAGCTGCTGCTCTGTTGCAGATGCAGCTGTGCCAAACCCATAGATAACATGTAATGTATTGTCTTCTGAAGCTATAAAGGGAGTTTAATGTGGACAAACAGTTAAGGTCTTTGTGGATGAAATTCAAAACTGGGGTAATCTTGATAATCTTCTTTGTCTTTTTTAATTTAATTTGTTTGCAGAAAATACAACAGTTCTACAAGATATTATATTTTATACAAAGACATTTACATACATATACAATATTCAGAGACTCATACATATACTTACATATACAAAGGTAAATAAGGAGACGTAGAAAGCTAAAGGTTTATGAAAAGACCTCTAAAAACTCAAGGCAAGATTCCATGGAATTAAAAAAGGACATGACATCAGCAGGTTTTCCTCAGGAGGTTTAAAAGATTAAAATTAATTGTAGTGATAATTTTTGAGTGTTTTGTTTTGTTCAAAAGCTCGTCCACACCATGGTTGGATAAAGCCATTGAGGGGCCTGAGGGCACAAATCTGTTGTTGGATCTTCCCCCTGTGAGCACAATATGAACTAAAATAATACAAAATATAAAAAGTTTTAAAACTACAAGATCCACCTTAATTAACATTAGTGGCTCAAATTCCCAAACAAATTTGCAATTAATCAAACTACATACAACCCCATCCCACAGAGCGAACCTTGGGTGTGTCTCATATCCAGATTAAATCCAGATGTGATTTTAATAAACTCTTGTTTACACATATAGTTAGCCAGATCACAAATCTGATTACAATCTGTCTTGGATTCCAGAGGGTGGTGGTAATGCACCTAACAGCAGTTGTTGTAGTACTGGAGATCAGTCGTGATGAGACTGATAACAAGATCGGATCAGATAACAAATCTTAAAATCCTGTACCACAAATTGGTAGCTAACGTGTTGCCAATAGCGTAGTCAAAGAGATTTGACAAATATTAGCTACATGTAAGCTACCAAAGTACACTGTCTGGTCTTGGTCTTCACTCAGTTTTAACCCCTCAAAATCTTGGTCTCGTCTCAGTCTCAATTCACCCAGAAGAAGAATCTCCAACACAAAAGATTGCAGTTAGCATTAGCTATCAGTCAGCATGAGGTGTGTTCGTGTAAATTGGAAGCTGTGGTCTGCTTTGCATGGTTGGTAATCCACACACTCTTCTTCTGTGAATCATGCTACCACTAATGGGTGAACAGTGTCCTTTCTCTCTCCTTCACTCTGTTTTCTCAGAAAAGTCAGGTTTTGGCAGCAGGAGAGGAGAGAGAGCAGAGTATTAACCCGTAACCAGCATTACCACTCTATTCTGCTACTCACTGTAGTGTCACCACAGCAGCAGCATATCTGGAGTCAGACCATTAGCCTGAGGCATCACCTACAACCAGTCCAGCACCTCCACCTCCTCCTCCCCCTCCTCCTCCCCCTCTCTCTGCTCTGTTGCCACAGTCCAGCAGAACCAGTCCCTACGCTCAACCAGACACTTGTGAATGTCTTTATTGTGTGGATGTAAAACGACAACCTCAGTGCACACACTCGTCACGCCGCCTCTTTTACGGCCGCTCATTCTTTCTTTTCATTGTTCTCTCTTCTCTCTGTCACTGTGTTTACAGCCGTTGGCAAGGCTTCAGCTGCCCATCTCCACTTTTATGGTTTGTTTGGGTTTTTATACATGCCTGTCTCTGTTTCCTGGGCATCTTTTGCGTCGTATTTTACATGCTTTGCTTGCTGGTTTATTAATAAAGTTGTGTCTTCAGGCAATATCTGATGACCGTGTTTCTCTTTCTTTGAACTTCTCGGTGTCTTCTCAGTGGAACTTCTGTAAGTTGTAAAAATGCATTTAGTGCTGCTATCAGGAGGAATGGAAAATGAGAGTCGGGGAAAAGATTGTTGCAGGCTGGTAAAAGAAATTAAATACAGTTCAAAATGGGAACATCAGGGCTGTAATGTAGGCTTAGGGATCCATCATAGATAGATGGATGATGTGCATGCCTTATTATGTCCATCAGCTCAACTGCTCAACTCTCTCTGCACAGAGGGAGTCATTGTACAAAGATATAACAGTTGGTAGGAATGACTTCCTGTAGCGGTCCTTTTTACAGTGGAGCTGCAGGAGTCTCCGACTGAAACTGCTCTGTTGTTTGAGCAGGAGGTCATGCAGTGGATGTGAGCTATTGTCCATAATACTGAGCAGTTTGTGGAGCATCCTTTTTTCCACAACCAGCTGCAGGGGCTCCAGAGCAGTCAGAGCCAGCCTTCTTGATCAGATTGTTCAGTTTTTTTGTGTCGCTGGCTCTGATGCTGCTGCCCCAACAGATGGCTGCACTCACAACAACAGACTGGTAAAACATCCGCAACATCTTACTGCACACATTAAAACCAGAGACCAGAGCTTCCTCAGGAAGTAGAGTCTGCTCTGTCCCTTCCTGTAGACAACCTCAATGTTGCATCTCCAGTCCAGTCTATTATCCAGGTGCATGCCCAAGTACTTGTAGTCCTGCACCACGTCCACCTCCTCACCCAGGATGGAAACTGTGCTCAGGTCAAACCTAGTCCTCCTGAAGTCCACAATCATCTCCCTCATTTTGGCCACATTCAAGACGAGGTGGTTGCTCCTACTCCACGCCACAAAGCGATCAAACAGATCCCTGTACTCAGTCTCTCCCCCATCACTGATACACCCCACAACTGCAGAGTCATCTGGGAATTTCTGCAGATGACAGGACTGTGGTGCTGAAAGTCTGAGGTGTACAGTGTGAAGAGGAAAGGTGAGAGTACAGTCCCCTGCGGTGCTCCCATGTTGCTAACCACCCGATCACACACACAACCCTTCAGCCTCACAAACTGTGGTCTGTCCATCAGGTACTGTAGTCAGTTACCCAGGAGATGGTACATGAACATTCATCATCTTTATGACAAAAGAATACTCACTACATTTCAACCACAAACGTTTTCTTCTCAGGTAAGACTGTGAGAACAGAATACACTTTAGATGAGTTATGGTGACACATACAGGATGTTCATATGTAAATTAAGTAATTATTAAAATACGCTTCATTCAATATGCCCAAACAATATGAAAACATACCTACAGCTACATCAAAGTCTTAATAGGCCCTAATGATTTTCACTGGGATGTTTTGCAGTCATAGAAGAAGTAACAAAATGCTTTCCTTAAAGTGAGACTGTTAAAAGAAGAAAGAACACAAACTTATTACAAATTAAAATTAATTCATACAAAAAAACAACTTTGCTGCTCCAGCCTTGTGCTGATCTGGTGTATCCTATGTACTAACAATATCCTATGGTGACATGTGAGCAAACCTTAGGTAGATATTGCTGAGTCAACTATGGCTACTGTGTTTTAGCATTTATCTCATAATTCACTATCTCAGTAAAAATAGCAATACGACAATGTAACAATACTCATTTACAAGCCTTGCATTCAAAGACCTGATGGCCACCTGAGGAAAGGAAGTTCAATAGTCACTCTCTTTTAGCTGTGTTTTGGTCTCCACCAACTCCTGAGAAAAATATCTAGCTTTTTAGCTCCTAAATGTTAACTACAGTCACTAAAATAGTCTGTCTGCTGTTTGGTGCTGAGCAAGGAATGTTCAGTTGGTCTTTAGAGCTGAAAACAGCTGCCTGCTGTGGCTGGAAACGAAACGCTAAAGAGCACTGAGTGGAACTTTAAGGTTTCTGGCTCTTAAAGGAAGTTTTTTCTTGCCACCATTGCCAAGCACTTGCTCATGGTGGGAATTGTTGGGTCTGTAAATAATATTCTAAAGAGTACGGTCTAGACCTGCTCTGTATGGAAAGAGTCACGAGATAACTTTTGTTATGAATCGATGCTAAATAAATAAAACTGAATTGAATTAAAAGTTGTATTTTGCAGCAGAATAGCCTAGTCAGTGTTATATGATTATACATATTATACCATTGGATTATTATTATTACTGATGCATGAAAGTGTTTTACAGCACTTCATTAATGCATTGTATTTTATATTCTCATCACAACCTGCAAAATAACTAGTAACTATAGCTGTCTAATAAATGTAGTGGAGTAACTCTGACATGTAATAAAGTACTATTTTTTCTCAAGTATAGTACTTAATACTTAATTAAGTGTAGTGCTTTAGTAAATGTACTTAGCTACTCTCCCAGTGGTGGAAAGTGTTTGTGAGTTACTAGCCTTCATTGACTGTCTTGTTTTGAGCATTTCAAAGAAATCTGTGTTTTTGCATCCATGGTGACAGAACTTGGTTTGACAATAGTAGGAGGAGGCGACAAAACCAGACTCAGTGGCTGAATACTGTATAGTGTGTTCAGAGGTGTCAACTGCTGACACACAAACACACACACACAGAGTGAGAGAGATCATGTTCATGTGTTAACTAGCAACCACAGTCTCTCCTCCCCGTGTCGTTTACCACCCTCCTGTCCTACTGACTCTCTCTGCACTCACACACACACACCAGTTTCACCCAGTATGGCCAAGCTGCTGCCTCTTCACCCTAGACTGGGACAACTGGTCATCGGCAAGCGGCCTCACACGGCTCCGAGCACTGCCACACACCCCTCCACAGGAAGACGGACAGGTGGGGGATCCAGGCAGACATGGATCCACACAGACAGAGGTACACTAATACTTTTACAACCTTCACTGTCCTCTGCTGTTTTTGTTATTTTGGATGCAGAGCTTAAATATTTCATAAAATCAATGGTTAATTAATGTTTTTTTTATTTAATGTTTCTTTTGTTGGGTCTTCTGTCCGGCCTTTCAGTATGTGCTGCCACTTTCTAATAACGATGAGTTTCTGAGTTGTAACTAATGACTTAAATTAATGAATGGTTATTGATGAATGACTACTAACTAATGTTTTATTTATCAGTTATAAGACAGTAAAAAAAACACCTTTCATAAATGAATGAATTAAATTAGATAAAAATAATTAATTCATCACTTCCTAGAGATCTGTTTTCACTTTGACATTAAAGACACTTTTTCTGTCTGTTATTAACCATCAGTGAAACTAACAGTTATAGACTCTCTGTTAAGTCCTGTATTAGAAAACTAGATTTTAGGCAAATGTATCCATTATATGAAAGTCTTTCATGTACTTCAGTAAATGTATGGTAATATAGCATTACTCTCACATCCAGAATATGAGCTTACAGTATGTTGCCAAAACTGTTGATCTGTAATAACTCATAATAACTATCTCCAGCTGTCGACAAAACCAAAGAAGTGTAACACACACAGTGCACAACACAGCAAAAAACATAGAGACAGTCTCAAATATGTTGGACTCATAAAACACTCTTCTAATGGAAGTTGGGGTTAATGTGGGGAAACAGGAAAGGATAAGAATGTGGATGTAAATGACCACCTGTCCATTGTTTTATGTAGTCGTATGTTTTTCAATTGTCCCTCCTGCGACACTATCTATCTGTGTTTTCCTAAAGTAGCTTTAAAGTGACAGTAAATATGTTGTCCACCCAGTGACTTGCCATCCAGGCCGGAGGATGACCCTAGAGCAGGTGGAGCCTCTGATCTGTAGCAGACTGGCCGACATCAAGTCAGCCTTCATGGCGGTGGACCCTGATGGGACGGGGCTGGTGAACACAGAGGAGTTCAGGCGAGTCCTGGAGAGCCTGCTGTGCGTCAGCCAGAACCAGCTCGACACTGTGCTCAACGAGGTGAGGGGGTCGTTCACTTTCCACTCTGTCCACATGGAGGTCAGAGGTCAGGGTCTCTCAAAAACACTTCAGTAATGTGGCTGCTTCCAGTTAGGCTTGTTCACTCCATCCTCTTGTGCTTTCTTTAAACCTACCTGGTATACCTTTCATTGTAAATGTGTTTTTAAGAAAAAAAAAATACTATGTGCTCCAAAGAAAAGAAGGTGTTTGCTGTTACATTTCTTACAAAACACATCAGTGTGTTCTTAAAGTCTAACATGACAAATGAATTTCCTGCCTTTTTGTTTTCTCAACCTAAAGCAGAAGAAAAACAACACTGCACCCATACAAAGACAGAAAGGAGAGCTGGGGTGTTAGTAACCAAAGTCAGAGTTACAAAAGTATGCCAATCAAGCCAACTCTAACCCTAACTACAATCCCTGATCTAGGCGTAGCCACTATCCATGAGAACCTGACAGATGGAAAAGCACACAAACTCTGGGGAAGAAGCTAAGTTACATACTGTACATTAATGAAAACCTCCTCTTCTCGGTGGTACAAACACTAACACTCCCCCGGTGCTCTGAGCTCACAGTCTAGGCAGCCTGACTAACAAACTGAGCTAACATTAGCTAACAGCAGCTACAGTTGGCAGCAGTTTACTTTACTGTCCATCAGAGCTGATGCAGAGCAGTCGGAGGACATCAGAGGGAAAACCAGAAAACATTTTCTCCATAAAATATGATCCAGTTTCACCAAAATCAGTGAAATAGTTGGTAGTGTGTGACTTAGTGCTGTAAAGTGTAACGTACTTCTCCCCGACCCGGAGCCCAAAGTTACATAGTGTGAGAACAGACGTACAAATGACAGAGACACCATTCATCTGATTACAAGTCAGTGTAACATCAACATGATTTAAATCTATTAGTTTATCATAGAAAAGTTACACAATGTGTCTTTAAGTCTACTCTGAAATCTGGAGAAGGTGTCTGCCTCCAGAACCCAACCTGGGAGCTGATCCCCATGGAGAGGAGCTTGATAGCTGAGGACTCTAGTGTTCCCAGGACTTTGACATATTAACTGGGAGAAGATCCCAAAGACAACCCAGAACATGAGAGGGATTCTGTACCCCAGGAGTTGTAGAGTACATTGCTCAGCTACCACTGTGAGCTTGACACAGATAAGGAATTTCTTCTCTGGGCTCCAGTTTGAGCCGATGGTATCTGCACTTGGTCTGGATGTGTGAAAGGCTGGCTCTGAAACGTGTATTATTAGATTTTTTAGTTCTGTCTGTGTTATGTGGGGCATCATCCAGAAGATGGCAGTAGAAGATTTTTTTTAATCTCTTCCAGTCAGCTGACGTTGACAAACGATGTGGTGGAGACTGGTCAGAGGAGAAGTGATTGAGGCAGATGTTAAAGCAGACGTTACTTGTTTGCACCTCTGTTTTCGATGGCTGGCATCAGTTTTTCTTCTGGATCAGCTCACAGACTTATTCTATGTTTGTTCTGTGTTCACACAGTTCATACATTCCCTGCAGATGTTGACTGAAAAATGACAGCATAGAAAGCAGTAGAAAGCAGCAATGTTTCTGGCTGGTGTCGGATGTGGAAGTCGTCACTCTGCTACCATGAGGCCTAATGAGAGTGTTGAGGCCTTGTATCTTCTCTGGCATTGATCAATCGAGCGTGCACACGCCTGTGTTTGTGTACCGTGCACGTCACATAACCCCCCCCCCCCACACACCTTCATCTTCATCTGTGTGCACGACGCCTCTGTCACTCCGCTACGCCACTGTAATCGTCTCCACTGTTCCTCTTTGTTCCGTCTCAGCGCTCACGCCTGACAGTTTGACTGCCTGTCTTTCCCGCACAGATTTCCTCCCATAATATCAGCACTTTGTGTCTTCCACCCCCACACACCTCACCAATACACAACCCCACTTCCCTCCATCCCTTGCCCACCCCTCCCACTCACCGTCTTCTTCATTAAAGACACTGTGTGGGTGAGTGTGTGCTTTCTGGAGAGTTGTGGAAAGTTTACTTTAAAGGACTATCACTGCAGTAGCAGCTGTTGTTCTGGTGACATTCTGATGTGGAAGTTGCTTTGTGCTTGAGGGAGCAAGATGCCACGAGCAGCCCGACAACCACCCTCCTCTCACCCCCCCCACTCTTCTTCTTCTCTTATTTATTCATCTATCTGGTCTCACCCATGCCACATTTTAAGATTGAGATCCTTCTTTTTGATTAATTATTAAATGTGCACTGGTAGCTGGCCTGTTGAAGAGAAGTTGCTTGAATAATTTGAGCTGGGGAGAATGAGCAAAAAGAAAATCACAGCTGACAGGTCTGATGATAAAGAAGAAGCCGGTGACAGACAGCCAGACTCACGCAGAGAACAAGACAGAGAAAATCCACTGCATCGTGAGAGCTCCAGCTCCGTCTCCTCCCTCGATGAATGTCTTTTTTTCTGTTTATTCAGTGTGATTAGAATTGATTTTGATTCCTCTTAAATGTTGCAGCATCCAACCTTCCTCTCTGGAGACACTCTACAATTTAAAGCTTAATTTAAACCCATGTGTGTGCTCTTGTGGTGTGTGTGTGTTAATGATAGAAGCCTCTCACACAGGACAGAGTCAGACAGTCACAAATCTGAATGTGATCCTGCAACTTGATCTCAGGTTAAGAATGTGGGAGGTTGAAGTAATTAAATGGATTTTATAACTGGATTTCCTGTTTTAATTATTTTCAAGCAATCTGGTTCCATGCTTTATATCTGCAGGTTAATTAAACTCTTGACTTCTGCACTCATGTAATGCTTAAAGCTGCGCTAAACAATATTTTTATATTCACAGTGAATTACATGACTGTGTCATGTGAAAAAGGTCACTAACAGAGACAAACCCACAGAGAATTGTCACACAGAGAATCCTCACAGCATTTTAGCTTCTTTCAGCCAATTGTTTTTTTGTTTTTTTTTTACGGCTGACAACTTTACTGTTTTGGTTCACTCTCACAGCTCTCATCAGTGTTATTTCACTACCTGCTGAGCACCAAACAGCAGACAGATAGAAGGAAGGTTAGCGACTAGCTAGTGGAGCATTTAGCAGCCAAAATTGGTAGGGACCAAAACAGAGCTAAAAGGAGAGTGAATACTGGACTTAGATTCATAAGATGGTCAGAATCACAGCTCCACATGAATGCTGATGTTGGTCTGTGTCTGCTGGATGTCCAAACCTGGCTTACTTTACACCTTCACACATCTGACCAATCACAGTTTTACAGTAAGTTGATGTGAGTGTCGACTTGTCACAGCGTTGACAGGCACTTTCTATATAAATGCCTTTACCATTATCCTGTAATTGCAGCTTGCTGCCACAGTTGCCACTGTTCTGCCAAAGTTACATTTAAAATGAAATTGAATCAGAAAAGCTTCATTGTCCACAGTAAGGCAACACGCAGAATGAAATCATTCATGTACAGGTTTTTATAACAGCGGCTTCATGGGAATGAGTTATGTGTGGAGTAGTAGTCTCTGAAAACAACGAGAAATAATAAAGTGAAAGTGATATTTACAAATGACCTCCACATGTCTTATGGTCCTCCCTCCATACCATCAGCCGCTGACCTCCGTCTCACCTTCAGCCTCAAATTGAACTGGAGGTGTAACAATGCTGTCACAGGTATATAGAGCATGGAGAACCCCCCCTCCCCACCTCCTCCCCTGAGGTGGGGGGCTGTGTGTTCCTGCTGATAGCGGTGATAATTGGACGGTGTGGTGTCTATAATAAGACTCAATGCTAGGAGCTCCGCTGGGGACTGCTGCACTGGATTACACCATGGAAGGATGTAGGGCAGGGCAACAGGGACTCTACTTTGATTATGAGCCACCAAAATAGGTATACGTGTGTGTGTGTATGTGTGTGTGTGTGTGCATGTGTGTGTGTGTTAAGTATTTGTCTTCTTGATTGAATGCGTGTGTGTATTTGTGTGTGGTTTTTTTTCCCGGAAACTAGTTCTCTGATTTTGTGTGTTTAGGTATGTGCCAACTCTTTACCAGTTTTCTTTTAAGTGTGTGTGTGTGTGTGTGTGTGTGTGTGTGTGTAACACAGCACAAGGTCAGAACAAAAGCATGTGGCTGCATTCCCCAGGTGTGCCCTGTTCCAGAGAACAGCACCTAGTGTATTCCCCAAACAGCCTCGTCCTGAAAATTACTGCTCAACCCACCTGACGCCAGCCAGCCACATCGCCACGCCGCTCTCCCCCGTCTCCACGGAGATGCCATTACACGTGCCATTAGCACAGACGCCGAGAGTTGGATGTTTGAAAAGTTTGGAGTGGGCTTGAGTGCAGGATTGCGTTGGGTGTAGAGTAACCATCATCCTCCTCTCCCTTTCCATCATCATCAATCTCACAGTTGTGTTCTTTTCTATATGTGGCTCCGCTTGTTTACTCCTCTTTGTGTTTGTGGCTGATGCAGGTGTGTGTGAGGAGCGGTGAAACGGTGGACTACATGCAGTTCCTGAGGAGCTTCAGACGGGCTCCCACAGCTCACAGAGTCTGCAGCAGCCGCAGCAGTGTGAGGTACACACACACACACACACACACACACACACACACACATCTCTAAACAAAGAAATGCCACGCTGTGTTTGCATTTTTAGGCGTTTGGTGGCAGCAGCTGAACATGCTTTAACTCTGTGTGTTTGTCTGTGCTTCTCTCAGGCGTGCTCCACAGAACACCTCCATGTCCCTGTCTGACATACAGAAGCATCTCAAAGAGAAGGTGTGTGGCACCATTGTACTAACATACTCACAGGGTTTGCAGACATATATACGATACACTCCTCTCGACACATTCCTGCCAACTGTTTCGTTCTATTCCACTGATCAGTGGAGCAGTTGGTGGCTGACTTGGGTCTCTGTAGATAATATTATAAAGAATACAGTCTAGATCTACTCTATATGGAAAGTGTCATGAGATAACTTCTGTTATGATTTATATAAATTTGATTTGATTGAATTGGACTACAGTAGTTCATCATCTAGCCCTGCGAGGTGTCACTGCATCACTACACATTTTAGATCTTACCAGTGAAGTAGGCATCTAATTTGTGCTCCAATTGTGCAAAATCTAAAAATGTGTTCTCAAATTTTAACCAGAACTTTGAGACAAACCTCCATTTTGTTCCGTGACACTCATGCAGTGTTCACCTGAATGATGATGTGACATTGTCCTTGTCTTAACATCCATTAATGCTGCAGTGTCACAGTTCTACAGACAGTGCTTTAAAAAAAACAAAAAACAAATGAATGAAATCCTAAACACTAACATGACTCACACAGCATCTTCAGTGTGTGTGTGTGTGTGTGTGTGTGAGGGGGTGATTCATGTGGCAGCAGCATGTGTTTGTGGGGCCAGAATTCAGGCTCTACGTAGGAAGCGTGACAGAAGTGACTCTGGATTTGTGCTGCTTGTGTTCCACATATTAAACGAGTCTGTTGATGTTGTTGTGAAACGCAGAAAATTGTCCTCTCTGTGGAAACATGAATGCCTGAGGGCTATCAGGACTGTCTTTATCCTCACCACAGACAAGTGTGTGTGTGTGTGTGTGTGTGTGTGTGTGTGTGTGTGTGTGTGTGTGTTAAACTGCTTTAGTTTGAGCTGTTTTCTGGAAAAACATCTCACAGCCCACATCCTTCAGTCCAAACAATACACATTTATTTCAAATCCATCCATGTCCTCCTCTTTGTTTTGGTGCATATGTTTTTTTTGGTTTTACCAAACATCCAGACATATGTCCAAAGTGTTTGACTTTTAGCAACAATCATGTCAGACTGTCAAAACAGGACTGTGTCAGAGTAACTCACACTGTGAAACACATCAACCTTGTCGAGGCACAAGGTCTTTTTTGTTCTATATAGTCATGGAAACGGCATGTCTTATTTATATAGTGCCAAGACAAGTCAAAATGCTTTATAAGACACAAAAAGACAAGATATGAAAGGAATAAGTAAAAGGTAGAGATATGATCAAATGGAATAAAACATGAAATGAGTGCAGTTGCAGTTCACTCAAAGATATGAACAAATAGTCCCAAAGTGAATTTAATAAAAGGCAACAGGAATCCTTAAAACCCTGATGAGAGTTTTGTTCCAGATATGGAGGGCTGCAGAGGGAATAAAAACACAGACGTTTGACTCAGACTGGCCAACCTGGAGACAAACCACCACAAACAATGTCACCCTTAAGCAGAAACATATTTGATTTCTTAGATTAACAATGATCATTTGTAGAAACGACTGGGTCAGATCAGATTCTGTAGTGATTTAATACAGTAACTGTAGTATAACTGTGAACTAAATAGAACCACCTTTAATGTCATACTATAGCACTATAGTACCACCAAGAAAAGCTGAACATTAATGAGGTAAGGTAACTATATTGCCATTCCATTCCACAGATGTTGAGGTGTCAAAACTTAAAGTTTGTACAGAGTTACGTACATTTTATCTTTATGGATTATATTGATTCTGAAATGACAGTCAGACTGTGGACATATGACGTCCTTTATCTCGTGTTTGTAGAGTGATGTGTTTTTACGGACACGTAAGGAATTGTTCAAATGTCATATTTCTTAAAGGGAATTTGGTGTCATATTTTCTCCGGACTGCTAATATGGTTATTTTGGAATGTTTTGTCAACGCTACAGAAACACTAGGTAACTGTTAAAGTATGACAAGGTTCTCTGATGTTGACAGCTGACTGTTATTGTTAGTTAGTTACTGTTAGTTAATGGCTGATGTCTAACACCAGTATGCAGTGTGTGTTTATTAGGACACATGTAAAGCAGAGTGATACATGTAGTTAAATGTCCCAGTGCTGTTGTACTTTACCAGCACACAATGTGAATGTCTCTTGTCCAATCAAATTACTTGGTTGGGATACTGTAATAAGGTTCTGTCAGGTGTAACAGTTTGGGTCTGTGTTTCTTGTTTGAGGTAGTGTTATCTTGAACAGTGTAGATAAAGACAATAGTCAAAAATTCAAGCTGGTACCCGAGTTTCCACAACTTGCTGTTTATTACTAACCCTAACCCTAACACCTTATCAAGCCCAGTTGTTTGACTGCTATTCTAAAATCCAGAACAGCTTATTCCCTTTGTCTTCTCATCGCTTCTGATTCAGAACCTTGACACATTTTCACCAGCTCATTCTCAAACCAAACTTGTCGAACACCAATACCAAACACGTTCTTACTGTCATCAAATGCTGCTGCTTGGTCACTGGCTCTACACTTTAAAATATGATACTATAGGTGGGCCTTGAGTGTCATGTCTGGACACACTCATATAAATGAATGGTTTCAAAGTCAAAGTCAGGTTACATAGCGACAAATCCACCCGTGGACTAGGTGAGGAGGGTTGGGTCAAACAAACACCCAGGAGATCACTGTTCAGTCAACACTGACTAGAAGGTTACTTACAGTGTCACATTTTGAAGGTGCACATTTTGCGCGGGTGGACCAAACAAGTGGCAGAATTTGATGAGTTAATAGTAAGAATGTGTTTGGTTTTCGGTGCTTCAGCTAACATGCACATGATTGTAACCTTTCGGTAATGTGTTACTCTGTTTGAACCAACTTCAATATTCAGTAACTCCGTCCTTCTGTCAGTCTGTCGATTTGGCTGCACAACTCAAGAGTTTCCTGCAGCTAATAAAAAGGCTGCTTCATGATGGAGCCACAGCAATGCTCAAACATGATTCACCCTCTCAAATACTTTGATCCATGACATGCACAAGCAAACTAATCAGCTGGACAATCTGTGGCTCATTTAACCTTCAGTAATAACATGTCCTTAACATAATGGCTGATACAACTAGGGCTCAACCCCAGATCCACTCGTGAAGGGGGAGGAGGGTTGCATCATGACCACCAGGCAGTTTTTCATCATTAAACTAACAACAAAACAAATGATATCTAAACAACATTCGACTAACATGAAGTAATGCTCTGCTCTTGCCATCAATGGTTTTGCTGTTCATTGTTTTTATGAGAACACTTCAAATACTGAGGTCCAGACATTGTTTAATGCGATGCATGAGCAGAACGCTGTCGCTGCTGACTGTTGACATCGAGGGAACACACTGGAATACATTTCAACCAATTTTTCTCTTGACGATGAGTCACTCTAAACTGTGGCAAATGATGTACGCAAATAGACGAGTGAATGCGATCAATAACAGATAACAGTGATCATATGGAGGTCTTGTTCCCAGGCATCTTTTGGTTTGGTCAGTGTTGGATAGCTCATAGATCATGGAACCTTTAGTTATGACCTTCAGAGTTTGTTTGTTTGTTGATGTTGACACTTGAGCTTGTAAGTATCTAAAAATTGGGATTGTGTAATTTCATTGTTGCTACTACCTGAAGCTGAATGTCCCCACCACACAGACCACGGTGTCTTCTGAACGCAGCTCCTGTTCTTGTCTGGTAAACGAGGTCCAGGCTGCTTTTGTTTGTTTTTTTTTCCTTTGGACAATTTTAGATAGTGATAGTGGAGAGATGACAGGAGATGAAGGAAAGATAAAATAAGATAAGATGTACTTTTATTTATCCCCCGAAGAGGAACTTCAATTTGTCACAGCAGCACAAGGGAATGTTCAAAAAGAAAAATACAATAAAGTACAATAAGGTTGAATAGGAATAATATATACAATAAATAAAATAGAATAAATCTGTGTATATGTATGTGTGCAATGTCTGTGACGGTTTAAATATGACTGGTGTATGGTTGGAGTCTCAGTCAGTGGAGGTAGGAGGTAATGGGTGCTGTAGTGTTGTGGAGTCTGACGACTGACTGATAACATCCCTTAGCTCCCTTAACCCCTAAATCCACTGTGCACGGCTGCTGGAGCTGACCGTGCCCGTTCTAGACAATGCTTGTTATTTCACCAAATGCCATAGCGCATCTCAAAAGTGTCTCTCTGCTCTGCTCTGTGGAGAATATTCGGCCGTTCTGTTTGTTCCCCTGGTGGATATATAGCAGTGTGGAGAATGGACCAACACAGCATCACGGCTGTGACCTCACCAGCTTGGCCAGTTTGTTAGCACCACAAGTCATGATGCCACATGAGGACACTGGTCACTACAGACTAGTAGAACATCTGTAGCAGCCTAGTGCACACATTGAAGGACCTAAACCTTTATAGAAAGAACATTTTGCTCTGTTCTTTTCTGTAGAGGGCATCAGTATTATCCAGTTTGTTGCTGAGTTACACCACTAGGAACATATTAGTATCCACCATCTGCCACCTCCATTAAGGCAACAGGGGTGGGTTCCTCTTGCTGGGCTGGAAGTCTACCACCAGGTCCTTGTTTTTCCTGATGTTGAGCTGTAGTGGTCTGCACCTTAAGCCCTAAACCAGGGCGACACACTGCCTTTGAAAATGTAGGTCACTTCAAGAAAAAGCTGATCTCTTGTCAGTTTCCTGTGCATTTTGTTTATTCTGGAATGATGAAACGGTTAATCTGTTATTTGTTAATCATCTAACCAGTTTCTAAAACGAGACTGCATGATGCATTGAGGTGAGTCTCCGCCCCCTAGCGCAACAGTATAAAAGCCTTCAGCGCATGTCTCTTATATGCAACAGCAGCTTGTAGCTATGACAGTGAATATATATGTAGTCAGATCTGAGTTTACGTGTGTCTGTAACAGCGCACGCGTACGAGAGACACCTGCCTGGGTGTGACCGCCTGCCACCCCCCCCCCCTTGCTTCATCAAAACACCGCAACGGAGCAATAACCACAAAGTGACGACAGACAGCGTTTCACTGAGATACATGACTTATGTTCGTTTGGACAGAGAGAGAAAGGCACAGAGAGACAGAGATTCATAGAGATACCCCGCCTCTTGCCCTAAGTCTGCTGGGATAGGCCCCAGGCCCACCGTGACCCTGATGAGGATAAGTGGTTATAGATAATAGATGGATGGATGAATTGGTACTGAGTGAATGATACAATGCCCTAAAATGTAAAACGTTTATCAGCAGAAGTCCAGTCACACAAACTACCAAAGTAAGGCAAGAGGACTGCTGTCGATGGCTGTTTTGTCTTTCTTCCATCAATATATTTAGCTTTATTCATGCACAGCCAATTCTCCAATGTGCCTCTATCACATGGCACCAACTGTGGTTGCTAGGAGACTTGTGATGCAACCATAAAGCCTCCACATGCACTAATTCCTTCCACCCAAACAAATACCAGTCATTTTTAAATTCATCACTCATTCACTGCATTTGACTTCGAACAATTTTGTTGTCATGGCAACTGGATAAAGATGTTGGTCTATCCAGGTAGTGACCCCTTTGTGGGACAAAAAGTGGCTCTGTTTTATTCTGAGGACGGTTTACTGAACAAACAGCGAAGCCGCCAGGGAAACCCGCTCTGCACTGCACACAGTTTTGGTGACTTTGATCTCTGTCAAAACTGTTTGTCAATTACCGTAATAAGTGTGAGCGTGTAGGACTTTTTTGTGAGTAAGTGTGTGTGTGTGAGCGGTCACTGTCTGATGACTCGTCTTGGAGGACCAGCTGGGCCTGATAATGACTGATGCACACACACACATATGATGAAGTACCAGTCACAGCTGTTTACCCCGTTTGCTAGCCTCACTTATCAATATTCAATTAAGATCGCTGCAACCCCCCCCCCCCCCCCCCCCCAACAAACACACACACATAGATGCACACACACACACTTTGACTGAAGTAGCCATCCAAGGGAATGAAGGATGTGTCTCAACTGTTTATTAACTCCATCTGTGCCTCCTCCTCTCTGGGTTTTGTTCATTACTTGTGTTCTCTTGGTGCAGAGTTAAATCTGACAGGACACAGTGCAATGTCTATACATTCATCATGAACAGCTTAAAACAGCATCCTGAGACATACCGGTCAGACTTCGCTCATCTGTCGCCCGTTTCATAAAAGTCTTTTGTGATTAAAAACTTTGAATTATGTTCTACACATAAGCAGTGTTTTTGTGGTAAATCAACGAAATTAGCTTTTCATTGCAAGCAGCAACCTCCGTGGCTGTGAAGTGAAGCCAACGCGGAAGTGCCAAAAATTGCAGTTCCTCAAATGTCCACTTGAGGTTGGCTACAGAACATGTCAGTCTCTATAAGCCCCCATGTTAAATGTCCAATAACTAAACATGTTTACAGCCTGGTACAAAAAACTGTTTTAGTCTCTATAGCTAATTTCCCTGTTCATGACAACTGTACTGAGGGTGAATTTTTATAGAACTCACCTGCTCACATTATATTAAGGCTTAAAGTTATGCAGTATTATCAGAGTAGCTGCTTTGATTGACAGGTGGGTGCCATTACAAATGGCTTATTTGAGCAACCAGGCTTCATTCAGCCCACCTCAGGTCCACCAATGATTCACGTCTTTGCCAATTTTTAGATTAGCTGGGAGGCGGGAGGGGAAGGACTGCCTACATGGCAGCAGCCAGAGCCACCATACTGAGCTTTACAATGGCTCTTCAGAAACCTGTGGGTGACGTCACACATACACTGCCCATTCTTTATACAGTCAGTGTTCAAATGTAGGCCTAGATACAAAAAGGTAAATGAAAATAGCAAAATCAGATGACTGTATATCACGCGTAGCCCCAGTAACTTATATGGGATAAGAACGATAAAGACCATGACCCTCAATTTGTTACAGTTCAGCCAGGTACGTTTGTTCCCTCTCTCTCTCTATCTCTCTCCCACATTTCCTGTCATCTCTCTGCTGTCTGACAATAAAGTCTAATCACCTAACTTTATACAATACAGGAGGCCCTCTGTCACGTAAAAGTCACCTTTTTCAGAGAATGGGTGATCCGTTGTATCTGTCCATGTGTTTTTGATGGATGCATCTAAATGAGCACTGGATTTTGATAAGGCTCGGAAAAGTGGAACATTTTGGAACAGACCAACACTTTTTAGACAGGTGTGATTTCTTTGTTTAACTAAAAGAGTCATTCAGCAGCAGAAACGTGTTAAAACATTTAAAAAAAACTAAACTTCTGTCTGTTCTCTGATGGCTGACTCTGTTACTTTTGTCATTTTCATACCACTTTGGGAAGTTGTAACTAATCTGTCTGAATCTGTCATTTTGTGAAATACATAAGTCGTCTATTGACTGGTGTTGCTGAGAGTGGTCACATCTTCTACCTGCCTGCAGGGTGTTTTACACTGATTAACTCATTTTGCAGCGGCCTCAGTTTGAAAGTTGTTTGATGTGCATTCCTAAGAGCCAATTAGGTCTGACAGCTGGTTCACATATTGTATGAAACTGCTGAGGGGTCAAATTCAAGGGATTGTTAGACTACAACCAAGAGATTTAAATATAGGTAAGAACACAGGTTTAACACGCGGATAAATCTGACTTCTTTGACACAGTGGCCAATCCTCTATTTATCTTAATTGGACAGCATTACTTTTCTCCTGATGTGGTCTGATCATTGTATGATTTTCCCCATGGGTGCTCACGATTACTCATGGGTGCCTGAGCTCCTGAGCATGTAATCCAAGGAGACTGTCCAGGAAATAATGCCAGCGTCAGTCGTTTCAGGAAGTGCTCCACAACGACATCTGTTCATGTCATGGATGTGTAAAGAGAAGTGGATGACATAGTTATGAAAGCTGCTCAGTGGTGCACAAAGCCAAAAGTTAAATTTCCGGGCATAAAATGACCTCCTTATCTTCCACATATGCCTTCACATTGTGTAGCCCATAGAGAACTAGAGACTTCTGCCAGCTGAGCTGCTAACTTCCTGTTTAGCCCACTGCTAACTTGAATGGAGATAAATTGATTTAACCGTGCGACTCCTCTAGACTTTCCAAGTATTTACAGTGGTTTAGCTGCTCTTCCTAGGGGCTTGGTTCAAGTTCAGTGACGAAGTCTCTGGCATTTGAAGTGATCATGACAGAAACAAAGAATGAAGTCAGGTAAAGTTGCTTTAGAGTGACAAAGTCCACATAGGAAGGAGGTCAGGGTGTATGGATGAGTCAACGAAATGATTCCAACCAACTTTCAACATTGTTTTTAAAAGTATGACCAAAAGCGTCCCATGACCTTAACCATTGGGGTACCATGAAGGCCCACTAAATAAAGTAGTAACTCAAACCATCTTTCCCTAATCCTATAATCCGATAGAAGCATCAGATCAGATCACATCAGAAAATGTGTCATATTCACAGCTAAAATTCCCTATAGTAACAATGCTTTAGTTCATTGATAAATCCTGTAAAATGGGTGCTTCCAATGACAAATCTAGGAGCTTCATGAGCAAAATATATCCTATAGAAGTGTGGTAAACTGGTCCGGAGGACTGATTAGGTGTCCTGATGTTCAATCCATATTATCAGTGAAGAATCTGTGGAAACTGCCCTCTCTCTCTCTCATGAGCAGTTCCTTAAACCAGCAGAACAGCAGGAAGATTCCCATATGGGGATTCCCAGGAGTAAATCTTCATCAAATGGGGGTCTGTGGTCTAATCTGCATCTATTTCAGGAGCCACAGCCTGAGTATTTCTAGAAGCCCTCTTGTAGACCCTCCATGTTGTTTAGGTTATGTAGTGCCTTTGTAATACTAATGTTTGGATAGGGAGCAACGGCAGCAGAATGGTCCCAGAGCCCCTTATTATCCCTCTGAGCTCCACTTTAATGCTGCCTGTCTCTGGCACTCTGGAGCCCAACCAGAGAGTAATTAGCCCTCTAATTGACAGACAAAAGAAAGTTCATCTCTGCGCTCTCTTCTGATCGCTGTCTGATCTCTTGCTTTTCTCTCTTTTCTCCTCTCTTCACGCTCCCTCTGTCACTTAGCGGGTTTCTCCTCCTCCTCTCCTGTTTGTGAGCTGACTGTCTCCCTTCATTCCCCTCCAACTCTCTTTCTCTCTCCCCATCTCCCTCTTTCATCCCTCCTCTTCAGAGAGCCGTCCTATCCCTCTGCTCGTCTCCTTCCCATAATTCATAGTGACAGGAAAGGTTAGAGCAAGCACAGAGGAGCTCTGGCTGACAGAGAGAGGAGAGTCGAGTGTCTTTTAAAGGCTTGTTGTTACACACTGTTTACAAGTCGGCACAGTTTGACAGAAAAATATGGAAATGCTGCTTCATCTGTGACATCGAATAAAGTCAGAGACAGCGTTGACATGAGGATTAGTGCTATACCTACATATTTATTATAACATCATGTCATGATGCAGATTTCTTTTTTCATTCGAGTTTTATTTGCTTGATTTCATCATTTTGTCTCTCGCAGGAGAAGAAAAAAAGAGTTGTCTAAATGACAAATTTTGACCTGTTTTACCTCCTGTTCCCAGTGCCAAGTCAAACAGTATTTGCTAAATTCAACCATGCGGGTGAGGTGGGAGGCTGGAGGTGCGAGCACATCACATTAGCCATTAATCACCACTCTAATTAAACCCAGCTGAGAAGTTTTCATGCTTAACAAATCACTGAAGATATTTTGCTGTGTTTAAACAGGTCAGCTGGATTAAACAAACCAGTTTAAAGATCGTGTCACATAAACTCATGTTGTTTCATTCACCCAACTTCAGTCTGTGCTGCTTTAGGCTGATTCACTTATGGTTTAAGTACTATTTCAGAGACTTCTCTTCGGCCTGCCAAAATAAAATTCTGAGGGAAAGTTCCTGGACACATCTGTCAGCTTCAGTCTTGAAACAACTGTCTTTTTAAAAAATCTCTTTCAAAAAATACTTTTTATGTCTTCATTTGGAAAGTGACAGCTGAAGATAGACAGAAAACTGGAGAGAGCGAGGATGATGTGACACTGAACCCAGGCTGCTGCAGGTGAGCTACTAGCCCTGGAGTGATATTAAAGGGTTGTTTCATCTGAATTACAAAAACATATTTTGTCATGTCCCTTTAGTGGTCTATAGACATGCAGGTAGTTTTGGTTTTATCTGTCCAGGTTTTGGGATATTGTTATATGCACCTCTTATCAGTCATAGTTGAATTCTGTCCTCACATTTTGACGTCCACATCACCTAACCTAACATGAAACAGAATGAATGGAATTTGTACTTGTAGAACCTGGGACACCTGAAATAACTTTGCGACTCTATACCTTTACAAAAGTAACATTTTAAATTTTGAACAGCAACAAAACATTCTGGATAAACCTCACTGTGAATAATTTTCAATGGATGCCACTGAATTTTATAAATATCAAACGTAAACGTAAACTGGCTGCCAAACAAAAACTGTAAAATTACAGTAAAATATCATAATTCAAATAAATGTCAAAAACTGTAAATTTACTGAAAATTTTCAATCAGAGTTTTGAGAAACTGTTTTACTGATTGTACCTGAATTATTAGGATCGAACCTTCAATAAAGGTACTATATTAGTTCTGCAGAAAGACACTGTTACACAGACATCAGGGCATCACACCATTCAATTATTGTCATTTTACATACATTTGTATGTAATTTAATGAAGCAGATAAATACTGTATAAATAATATAGAGTAATTTTTCTGTACAAATCTTTTTTTTTTTACAGTGTATCTCAGAATCGAAGTGGCTAGATACCAGTAGAGATATGCTTTTTGAAATATGCTTTTTATTGTTCTTGATATTTGGGTGAACGCACCCTTTAAACGTATGAGAGCCAAAGGAAGGTTGAGAATACACAGTGATCAAATGGCTACCAGAGCTGACTTTGGGTCATGGCTATTGAGATCATACTAATCAGCTGAGAGGGTAACACACAGACATCGAGGAAGGACGGGCACGCACACGCAGGGCTCGCTGGATTAGCATATAACAGGCCGGTAAACAAAAACAACAGAGCTTTCATTAATTAAGGACCAAGGGGCTGGGTGGGCAGACGGATGGGCGAGGGCTGCTGAGACACTCCGAGCGCGGCACAGCGCCAGGCCTCCAACCACGCCAACCAGAACACAGCTGCCTAATGGAGCGCTGGCACTGCTGAAGGACGGGGGAGTGGAGGGAGGGGTTGGGGGGGGAGAAGAGAAGAAAGGGGGGAAATTGGAGATAAAAACTAAATAATCAAGGAATTTGTAGGATAAAAAAGGCAGAGAGAGGCACAGGCTGAAAGACAAAAGGGGAAGAAAGAAAGGGAAACAAAGTTTGCGAGGGAATTGAGGAGAGGAGGAAACAAAGGCAGATAAAAGGAGAGGGGGAGCGTGTGTGTGCAGAGGGAGAGATGGGATGGAGATAGAGATGGAGATTGGATGATATCCCTCTGTCTCTGTTCATTAATACCGTATGATCTCCTCTCTCCCTCCTTTGTGATTTTAACACATTTCTAATTAGCACAGAATCCTCTAAGTTGGAGCGGGAAGGAAGGAGAGCAGGGGTGTGGGTGGGGGGGGGGATCATATTTATATCTGTCTTTAATAAATTCACTTTCATTTGATCTTTTTTTAAACGCACGGGCTGCTGTGCAGCGCCTCTTCCCTTTCCCCTGACTCTGGCAGAATGAAAGGTGGTGTAAATGCAGGGCTAATTGTTATGCTTGTAAGGAAGCTGGCACAGTAGCTAAAGTTGTTAGATTACAAAAAGTGGAGATTTTTAAAGTTTTACTGCTGCACAAAAAAACAAAAAGCGTCATCTCCCCTGTGACTCAGAAGAGAGCTAAAGAAATCCAGAATTATAAAAACAAAACCTAGTCTGGTGCATTGCAGGAAATAACATTTCAGAGGTCAGCAACTAGTATATTTGTGCTTGACTTTATTCCATCTGCTCTATTTTGTGTCTTCACAGCGACAACGTCAGTGTAACAGCACATGAGGGAAGCTCCCTCCACGCCTTTCACTGAGACACTTGGCAGCTCGTCTAATCAGAGTGCAATTAGACGGAGACTTCTCTGGGCGACAGAAGACTCTGATTACCCAAGAGTCATTGGGGGTATATTTAGTATCTGTGCTCTTGTTCCTCCGTGGTTAGTGTGGCGCCCCGGAGCTACAGAGCGAGCTGGTGCATGGCGGAGACATTGGAAGGCGGGACGGGTCGGACTTGGCTCGGGCACTCACTCAGACTGACTGCATGACTGAAACTGAGCTCTACCAATGTTAACCTGATCCAAACCTTCATCATCCAGCTTTCCAGAATGTTAGTGTGTACACGTATATCAAATCTCTTTGCGCCTGTAGCTTCTCAGTGCCCTGCAGCTCTGATCCTAGACTACTTGATATGTTAGTAAGAGTCATATATTGGGTTGCCCGGAAAGAGATACAGTATTGCACACTATTATTAAATGCAGCCCAGTTTCCCAAAGAATCATATACATTTTGGATGGTGATGAAGTTCTTGATTTTCATTCAATGGAAACCTTCAATACCACTGTACACTGTAAAAATGCCTGTAGACACAGTGAAAAACTGCCAAACCATGACAGTAAAAGACTGCAAAATATGCCACTAAATATGATTGTTGTTCTTACTGTATAAAACACAGTCATATTTCATGGCAAATGATTATTTCTACAGCGTTTAAGGGAATTTATACAGAATATAATATTTTCTATTAGAGACTGTTACAGTAATTGTACGGTAAAACACTGTTAGATTTTATGGCAAAACCTTTATTTTATATGGCATTCATGTGGTATTTTCATGTCAAAAAAGTCATGTATTCATACGGTAAAATACGGAATAAAACACCAACCTAAACCATAAAATTCAACAGTACTAATATCCTTTTACCGTAATATTATAAAAAGTACTGTTTTTATTACAGTAAAATTCTGGCAACCACAACTGCCAGTTTTTTGCCGTAAAAACAACATTTATTTTGTGTAGGTAGTAGTGTGGCGGGTGTAGGGTGGGTGTATGTTGATTTGGTGTCCTATGGACATTATCTGTCTGTGAACGTAAACAAGTGCCATTTTGGAGCGCTTCACCTGACCACAGCTGATGCCGTCGTTTTTCTTGGAGGACAGTCTCGTGTCATCATAGGTAGCAGAGCAGCGCACACCTTCCAAATCTCAGCAAGGCGTCGTGCAAACCTGCTCGTCAAGCAAGTTGGGTTCAGAGGTCTGGTCCAAAATGGAAAGAAAGAAAAAGTATGTAAAATCTGTGACCCCTGTCCATGTACTCCTGCCTTGTGTCCTGTATCAGGCTTCATTCTGCTGGCAAACAAGGAAAACTTACCTACTCCAGGGCACTCTGAGTATAATCAAAAGCCATTAATATGAAGCTGACATACCTGAGTTTCATTTACACTGGTTTTAATAGAATTTGTAGTGTCACATGACCTTGTTTTTACACTCCAAAATTCTAATTAGCCCAGCAATTAATGAGCTGTCAAGTTGAGTTTGATAATGACACACTTTTGTAATCTATTTTCACCAGCACAGATAAAATTGTGTGTACTCTTCAAACTCTGTTCAGAATAAAGGTTGATTTAATTTAAGTTTTGCATTTTAAGATTTGCAAATGAAAATATCAATTGGCAGCTTCTGATCAGATCAGATCACCTGTAAGTACACCTGCCAGATTCCGTCATGAAACACAGGAGCATATCCATCTAAACCATGAACCTCTGTGTGTGTGCTTTACCGATCCATAATCCCTCTCAGTCCTCCCTCCTCCTCTTCTTCTCTCTATTTCATGTGTCTAGCAGAGATCTTTGCATCTTTGCTCTCTCCCACCTCATCAGTTGTCAGCACTTTGGGGAATAGGCCCGGGCTTCCACAGATCAAGGCAGCCGTGTCAATAACCATGTTCACAGAGATGAAAGCTCCAGTGAGCCGAGCCTTACTAGTCATTCGGGTTCAGGAGTTCACAGGCGCTGCCGAGGTGTACTGTTGCTGTTGCTGTCAATCACTGTATGTGAACCTTGCAGATTGGAGGCAACCTGAGGACCGTGATCAGAGTGTTCCGGCTGTTTGACTACAACCGAGAAGGACACATCCAGCAGCACGAGTTCCGCCGCATCCTGGACAACTACTGCATCCACCTGACTGACAAGGAGTTTCAGAGGTGGGGGGTTTGTGTTATACATCTGACACGGTTTGACACGACAGATTGCACATCAAGTCTGAGCAATAGCATGCAAAGGCACACACACATACCACACAGGAGGCCTGGTTGTCCGGTCTGTGATTTCTGCTAACATTCTGCTAGTCAGCCTCACTTCCTGTCCCAAAAGCAGTACATGCAAGCATACAGCTCTTCATTACTGAGTCTACATCCCACCTGAAAACTGTTTTGAGCCAACCAGTATATAGAACAATTCCATACTTCACTTCTCTATACTTCTCTATCAGTATTAACCACATTGTATCCATCAAGTTAATTGCTGAGATTCAGGAAGGTGTTGACGTTGCTAAAAAGAACAAGGCAAAAACAACGAGTCAGACAATCAGCAGGTTGTGAACCAACCAAGATATTTTTGGGCATTTTCTGCTTTATTGGACACTGACAGCTAGAGAGATAGACAGGAAGGGGAAAGAGAGATGGGATGACATGCAGCAGAGGACCCAGGCTAGAATCGAACCTGGAATCTTTCTAACCATTCCAGTTTATGGTGTTGGTTTATCCATGAAACTCATGCATGTGCCACAGTTCCCTTCTAATCATTTCTAAGTTTACATTAATAAAGATAAAATATGTAGGTAGGCTCAGATGTGATCTGACTGCATCCATTTGTCATTTGTCATGGGCAAGTAACAGATGTCCCATTCCCAGAGTGATTTGCTTCATTTGGTCTTGTTCAGTGTGAGTGGATGAATGTAGCTGGCATGCTCTGGACCGAGTGTTGGACTCTGGATTGGTAGTCCCACTCTCTATGTTTTGAGCGACTGTACCACCGTAACAGGCAGCGTTAGCAGTACCCTATGGTAACAGCGAGTGGGTGTGGGCATGAGTGGGACAAGTAAGAGATTCATGTCTTTCATGAGCAATGAGCACTTGGTACATTCGACAGGCTGACCTGGTGTTCAAAAAGGACTTCCTGTAGCGTAGCCTTGCTGTAGGTACACACATGGTTTTCCAGTGCAGTGAGAAGTCTTGGGGTCAATGCAGTTTGATCAAATCTGGATCCGTTCTCTCTCTCTAACACACACACAGCTTCACAGTTTAAAACAATGTACTTACATATAATCAAATTCTAATTATCCTTTTTTAACATGTGTGTATATGGTAATGTGTTACACACAGAGGCACACACGTACATCGCCAACCAATCAGCACAGGCCCGACTATTTCCAGTATTCCCTGTAGTGGGAAGTCATCTGTTGGCTAGGACGAGATCACTAGCGCTAACTTTGTGGTCAGCCTTTGTCTCAGGATGAGAGAGAGCTAATTGACTTTTAAAACTTCGAGCCCTGCAGTCAAATCCACTCCAGAAACGCCGCTCAAGTTTTTTGACGCGGCTCTAGAGGATTGTGTGTGACAGGTTCATTTTCAATGGCTTTAATTGGTTTTAGCGCGCAGGACTCTCTCTCTCTCTCTCTTTCACACACACACACACACACACACACACACACACGCACACACACACACACACACACACACAGGCGCACACACACTTGCTCTGCCTGTGTGCAGGAACAGATAAAGCCAAGCGTAAAGCCTGACCTCTTTTCTCATCTTGTCATTGACATGGATATTCGTGACATTATAGGTCACCTGTAACATGTATTTATTCAAACATCAACCTCCAGCATCTGTTTGCTTTTTTCCAGGTTGTGGAATCACTACAGTCCCAATAGCACATCCACCATTTCCTACCAACAGTTCCTCGAGAAACTAGGCTTTGGTGACAGCCATAACTTCAAGATTGCTCCAGTGTGCACTAAGCTTGGTATGGATAGAGTAGATTCAAATGTAGATTTATGAATATTATTGAGAGGGAGCAGCAGTGAACACAAACCAAGATACAAACAACACTAGCTGCTCTGTGAGGCTGTAGTACAGAACAGCAGTGCTTGAAGCTAAATGCTAACATTAGAGTAGAAACTGTTAGCATTAAGTGTGTTGTTGCCTAACAGTTAGCTATTTTTGGGCTATAGGTAAAGTAAAAGCACTGAGACAGCTTCTTCAGGATAACTTGGTCCACAGCTGTAAGGAATACATTAGCAGCAAGTTGGCCATTTTTGGAGGATGCCCTCAGAAAGAACATAGAAAGCTAATTTGCAAGCTCCTGACTTTGCATGTGTCGCTAATGTAAGCATAGTTCTTATCGTGTAACTTTTTATGACTTTATTGTGTAATGTTAACATTTTTTCAACCTCTGTTCTCATTATCCACCAGCAGCCACCAGCCAAATGCTGGTAAAATATGCCTTTTACACACACTTTATATATTTTTGATGATTGATAGATGACAAATGGCTGGTGACAGTAACAGATAATGACTAACGGCTAAAGTTGCCATGGCCTAGTCATATGTTGGATAGTCAATGGTAGTTACTTAAGCTATCCTCCAAAAATGGCACTGACAGTGTTACGTAGTTCATCTAAAAACAATTCTAACATGCTAACAATGACAATGTGCATCTTTAGCAAATATTGTCACCATGTCTTAGTTTAGTGTTGTTAGCATGCTAAACACAAAATACCTCATGCTAATGGAGAAGTTAGTTTTGCATACCAAAGTATTGATCAGGGGATCACTAAAGCTATGACAATTCATCCTGAATGGAATATGCATTTCTGAACATTGCACTCCAATAGTTGTTGATATTATGAATAAATATATATATTTCACCAGATGAGTGAATGAGTGAACCTGGTGCAAGACAAAACCGGGGCATCATTAGAGCATATCATCTTGTTGCCATGGATATCTGCATCCAATTTAAATTCATCTAATAGATGTTGAATTCCAGTCTGGACCGACATGTCATCTTTAGAGCCCTGCCACTAGCATGTGGCTATAAACCTACACATGATTAAAACCAATTCCAACATCATGAAATGTAATCTAAAGATTGTGTTTTATAGAGGTGTCCAGCCGAGGGACAACTCCACCTGTCAAACAGAGGAAGCAGAGACCAGAATCTGTTTCCAGCTCATGTGATGCTCCATCAGTCCTGCCGCACAGGAAGCTGCAGACTCTCTTCTACGACAAGGTACAGACTTGTCTGAATTGCTTTGTGTGTTTTATTCCTCATGTTTGCATGTCACCATCTGGCCCTCTCCCCTGCATTATCCTCTTTAAAGACGGAGGGGTAAATTGGCTCTAAGTGGCGCGTCAGGATGCAAACGGCAGAGGGAACACTTCTAATTAAAATGTTTGCCCAGAAAAATCAGCTCCTGAGTTAGTGTGTTAATCATGGCTAATTTACGGGAAAGGCGGCAGAGTCGGGGCTGGCTCTTCTCTCACAACCGAGAGAGCTGCACTGGGATGTTCTCCATGGAAACCAAAAGCAGAGATGACTCACTTCCTGTCCTTATCCAGGAGCAACAGACAAAGCAAGAGAGTGAGTCTGCCTCTAAAATATGAATGTACATCAATGTGTTCTTCTACCTGTCAGATGTGTATGAACTCTACCCCAGTGTGGCAAGCGCTGCAGGCCTTTGACACCACCCACTCTGGCCTGGTAAAACAGGATGTCCTCAGGGCCGTTCTTAGCAGCTTTATATTTCCCATGAACCCTCACTCCTTCCAGAAGCTGACTAGCCGGTAGGGAATGCAATATTTTATTTATTTATCTGTCTTTTCTCTTCCATCTCACCACAAACCTACTCTGCCTCAACCTCCCTGCCCTTTACTCTTTAAATCTTAAAACCTAGCTATCACCTATTCTCTGTAATACATTTTTCATGTACGTGTATGGATTATGTGTGTGTATGCAGCTATGGTGTGAGAGCAACAGGGCCGGTGAGGTGGAAACACTTCTTGAGACACTTCATGAGTCCGCTCAAAGAAGAGGGCGACGTGAATCTTCAGTCCAGCAGGTTAGTTTAAAATGATGTGATTACACATGCAGTGAGTCTCTTATCTCCTTTCCTGAGGCTTGAAACACATGACATGAAGGGTTCTGAAAAGATAAGGCATGACTCTGTATCTGCAATGTCAATACTGCTTTAAGGTAATAAGAATTTTGGTTTAAAACATTGAATAAATATTATCAACAGAAGAAATAACATTAACAAGATGTCTGTGTACTGTGTTATATCTACCTATCTTCAGCAAATATTCTGACAACACACCTATTTTACCAAAATACCCAAACTGTATTGGTTAGTCTTTTCACCAACTCTGCTTTGGTAAAAAAAACAACCTCAAATTCATCGAGTTAGATGCTGCCGCTTCCTCTCTGACTGCCAACACCCCTCTGGCCCCCCCTAGCTGTAAATCAGCCCAGTCCTGTATTCCATGCTGTCAAACTGGCCTTGGTGTGCTGTGTTTGGTTCTGGTCTGGCCATGTTCACTGTGATGCTGGTGAGCGTGGTTCCTCTGTCTTGCTTGTATGGCTCGGGTTCTGATGCCCATTCCTTGGTTGGTCCCTTTGCTCTGGGCCTGAAAAAAACCTCCTTCTCTCAACCAAAGTTCCTGTGCTAGCAGTATAAACATGAACAATCCACCAATGATGCTCCGAGCTTCCAGTCCTGGAAGAGTCAGCTAGTAGGACTGCACAGCTAACTGAGCAGCAAACTAGCTAACGGCAGCTACAGTTAGCGGCAGCAGCAGCACTCTAGAGTAGGAATTCAGGTTCAGGTGGCAAATTCATGTCACACCAATTTTCTTTACTTGTTGGGTGTTGGGACAGATAGTGGTTGTAAGAAATTAATAATAGCTAAGGTAGTTTTAAAGCACGATGAAAGTTAGGTAAATTAATTATTAAGCTAGACAGCTATTGTAAAGATTAAGCCCGGTTTTACCCCTGAACTGGTCCATCCCCGACTAATTTTAGTAAGACATTTGACATGTCTTTTTAAAGATGTTTTGGGGGCTTTGGGCATGCAGCAGAAGGCCACAGGTTGGAGTCGAACCCTGGGCTGCTGCAGCAAGGACTAAGCCTTCGTACATTCTGCCAACTGAGCTAACCAGCGCCCCACGTTTGACATATCTGACATTTGGTGTGCAGTTTGAGAAGGTTCACGATGCATGAACGATCAACGATCTGGCTCTTGGGGGACTGATTCATCAGAAATTTTGGTAATCTATCTGTAGTTTAAGTGGTTCCACGGTCCAAAAGTCTTTACTAAGACTGTGTGATATAAAACAGAACTTCACTGTAGAACAGACACCATATTGTCTGCATCTTCCAGCCATCTGTGGCTCCATATTTTTCTATTTTTTCTTCTAATCTTTTTGCGTCTTGCTCACAGTAGAATTGCACAAAGTAACGCTGACTTTCTTTCTTTTTGGCAACATTGTTGGGGAAACAATCATCACATTTGAATAAACCTTATTGGGATTGTCACTGGACAAACCCAACCGAAGGGTTCTGTGCTTATGTTCGAGTGTGAGCTTGAGACTGGCCAGTTGATTGATCTGTACAGTGTGAGCATAAAAGGATTTGCATTTCACGCAGGAATGTTTGAAGAAACAAATGGCTATATATTTCTTTTCTGATTTTCCTTTCCTTTCCTTCTATCTCTTCTCTCAGGGCTTTGGAGAAGCCTCTCCCAGATGAAGACAACTTGCATCTTGAGAACATTTACCCTCGACTGAAAGAGATCTTCCATCTGCTGGACACGGTAGGAGTTAGGACTATAGAAGTAAATAATAAAGGAGCAATCAATCTTCTCCAAAAGACACACTGAAATGCTTTCCCTTATTTGCGCAGCCGTGCAAAAAGTAGAAGACAGTAGTGATTTTGAATGTTATCAGACAGGACACATGGGAGTAATCTCAGCAGATTGCTAAGAGACAAAGGCACATGCTCAGGTGTATGCTTTAAATATAAATGCCAGACAGCTTTACAGATGAGCCAATCATCATCCGCAGCTTTTTGATGGCCATAAACATGATTAGATGATTGCATATGGCCACTGGTTAGCCACTCAGTCACTAGCCATATGTTCGTCTGACAGCCATCCCCTTCAACACGCCTCCGCTTCCAGTTCTGCCTCTTTAATTTCAAATCAGTCTACTTCAGCTGGATGAAACTTTGGAGTTTGACTAAAGTTTGGGGGAAGGGGGGTTTGAATTTTCCATTAATTCACAGTAATGTTTGATGTTGCTACCGCCACTCACAAAACAACAGTCGGCTTCCAAGTTTGAGGAAGTATGTGTGTATATGTGTATGTGTGTGAAGCCTCTCCCAGATATGAATCACACATATCTATCTGCCAGAATCTCCTCCTTTTAATGGCATGGGAGGGAAAAAAAAATATCCCTCCATCAACTGTTTTAATAATCTATTCAGCGGTGGAGATCAAACAAGAGTGTCCTCACACCACCAGCCAATAATGAGGTTTTTCACTCAGGCAGGTTCTAAGCCAACTACGGTTTTTAGACTATCTCTGGGGAAGCATTCAAGAGCTTGGAAGACTTTCTATGATTCACATTGTTTGTGTATGATTCTAACATACACATCAGATGGAAGCGATTTTGTGCCAGGCCATAATTAGTACTATCATAATGTTACAGTGCGTTATACGGAGCTGGATATTGTGTATCATAACCTCACCAATGAGTAAGCATCATTAACATATGTACTGTCTATGTAATCCAGTATGATAGTATCCTTTCATTTTATGACATTATCACAGAGATTGTTCATAAATCAATCAGTAAACAATCCTGAAGCATTGGTTTTATATGGATCCAAATCATACGTCTTTAGATAATCTTTTAAATAAATTATAAACATGTTTTCTTAATGCTGTGTGTCAGTGCCATTGTCAAAAAAAATAGCTGTGAGTACACACTTCAAGGTTGAATGATAGGATAGAAGTTTTGTTGCTGACAATACAACAGTTTTAAGGATTTAAAGGACCAGTGTGTGGCATATAGGCCCAATTTAGTGGCATATAGAAATGTAGTTGCAACCCCCCTAAACTCACTCTCCTTTTCCAAGCATGGAGGAGAGCCAGAGTTTAGTTTATCTGTTCTGGGCTACTGTAGAACGATGGTGGTTCAACATGGCAGGCTCTGTGGACCTGCAGTGTCTGTAGATATAAAAGGCTCATATTTCAACATGTTTATTGTTTTCAGGTGATTGCACGCTAATGAAAACATAGGCGTACTATATTCCATTTATGCCATATTCTGTAAATAGAGCCCTTTAATTTTGCCACACTGTAACTGTAACATACAAAGCTAACTTCCACTGACTGGACTCAAGTTTTCCTTTCCCGAGTTCTCTGTATGCTAATGGTGTCTGACAGTGTTTTGTTCAGCTCACTTTACTTGCGATGGGTTCATGCACGTGTGTCAAATTCAGTTTAATTACGATAATTTTAAATCTATGACGATAATTTGTTCTCTGGGGCCAATGTCCAATGTTTCTGGGCTTCCGGTGTAGCCAGTGGTTATCTGGAAAACGGATATCCAGGCCAGGACTTCCTCCACAGTCCAATTAGCAACTTGAGAATGACGGGAAACAACACATTTCTGCTAATCTCTATAAACAGTTATCTGCATATGAATGCAGATAGTTTTATAAAAACATAATAAAGGTTAAATGATCATCAGATGATAGCTGATGGGTTTCAAGATTGCATTTTGCCCAAGGACCTCTGCCTTATTTTCTCTCCACATGGACTGTTGGAACCAAAACCCACTCAGATCCTGCATTCATATGCAGATAACTCACATATCTGTGATGTCTGCCATCACTTCCCTGTGAAACAATACCATCTATACAATTTGAAGGAGAACACTCAACACAGATTTTCTTTCCAGAAGGATGCAGGTTGGATCACTCGAGCAGACATGCGACATTTACTGGAGAGACCAGGTGGTACCCAGCCCCAAACACCCCTACCCCGTCTTCGTCCAACACAGATCACAGAGCTGCTCAAAGTACTAGACCCAGGACACACCGGGGTCATCCAGCTGGCCAGCCTGGAGAAAATCAACCCCAGCATCACCTCTTCTCCCTCCCCTGTTAACACTGCTGAGCCCTTGGATGAGACAGAAGATACTGCTGTATGTTTGTATATCCATTTGCTAATGTGTGTGTGTGTGTGTGTGTGTGTGTGTGTGTGTGTTTGTGCACACTCCCTACAGGAGTTGCACATATCCATGTAAGGCCATGAATGTGTACTGTGCTTTTTGACCATTTTTCATCAGGAGCAAGAAAAAACACCAGATGAAAAGAAGACAACAGAGTGTGCTGATAAAGTGTCTGTGGCATCTGCTTCATGGAGAACCGTGAGTGTGTTAACACAACACACTGTGATCACATATCACCCCTATCACACATCGCATACACCACAAGATCAAACAGAGAGAGAAAACAATAGAGCATATCAAAAGAAAAAAAGAGGGTACATTATTAATTCACAGTTTGTGTGTGTGTGTGTGTGTGTGTGTGTGTGTGTGTGTGCTCATATATTAAGGTGGAGAATTTACTGCTGGACAAGTTGTGTGAGCAGCTCAGTACAGTGCTGGCGGCTCTGAAGCTGTGTGACCCTCAGCAGACGGGACACGTCACACAGGAAGATCTGAAGAAGGTCTTAAGCCTCTATGGCATGCCCATCTCAGACACACACTTCAAGAAGTAAGATACACACCTGATCACACACACACACACACAAACACTGAAGTAATCACAAGCTCACAAAGGACAAACTAAAAAAAAAAAAGAAAAAAGACGGCATCTGTAATTTTCAGGAAGAAAAGTTGTGATCTAACAAAATACGATGACATCACCGAGTTTTACATTGATTTTCTTGGTTCATGGAAAGTTTTACAAATTTGAAACCTCCATGATCAAAAATTCATAACAGACGTCATAATTGACCTTGTCTGCAGTTGGAGGACTCCTGTAAACAGTTTTACAGACACTCTATTATAATGGTGGTCTATGGAGAAAATGCTTCTTGGGCTGCTGGGTAATTTTTCAGGGCAATACTGGGGCAGAATTCTCTGTTCTATCTTGTTCTGTCACTGTGTAGACAAAATAGATATGCCAGAGTCAAGACCAAGTGTTTCTCAACCTGAAAGGGATACTTGACATTTTGTGAAATATGCATATTTGTCGACATCACTCTTATGTTCATTTAAATATGAAGCAGGAGCCAGGAGGAAATTAGCTTAGCTTAGCTTAGACAGAAAGCAGGGGGAAGCAGACTGGCTCTCTCCAAAGTTAAAAAAACAAAACAAAAAAACCCACCTACCAGCATCTCTAATTAACATGTTCTATTTCATCTTATTAAGTGGTGCATAACCAAAACATTTCATTACCAAGTGATTGCTCCCAGCTACTCTTTGCCAAGACACTGTTACAGCATGAAGCTCCTTGTAAAACCTCAAGTCGTGTTTTTATATTTCTGTTTGAGTACGGGCCGAGCAAACGAGACACAATGTGTTAATTAGTGCGCTTTAGAAGGTTGAAACATATTTTTGATCTCCAGCTCATGCAAAGCTAAGTCCTCACACCAACATGCAGACAATACTGTGGCTGAAATGCATTGCAAGTTAAAGCATCAGCTAATGGAAACCAGTGTCCTGTAGGAACATTAATGAGATGCACCTGCCATGTTGTACTATGACTTTGAACTGCCTGTTGCAAGACAGACATGTCGCACATGTACTGATGCTGCTGTGTGTGTATCTGTTGTCTCCTTGTCTTTCCAGTAGATGATAAATGTCGTCACCATTTTCCCTGCGAAATCTGACATCTGTAACATGTAGTGCAGAGACCGATAACTGTTTGACGACCGGTAACAGTTTGACTGGTTTACATTAAATGTAGTGATGTCTCAGATCTATTGCAGGCATATTTGAACAGCAGTTAACTTATTTAACTCATAAATATTCTCTGAAAACCAAATTCAGTCCAGTTTTTCTCAGTGGTCGGTGGACACCAACATAGAGCTGAAAAGGAGAGTGAATATTGGACTTGCATTCTTCAGATGGACAGAAATATGTAGCTTTGTGTCTCCTGGATGTGTAAACAGACAACTGGCAACTATCACCTTGTGAGGTGATCCTGTATCAGAGGTTGTGTGTACTGTAAAACCCACTGTGTTTGAATGTAAAAGTGCACCCTGTATGAGTGATGTGCTGGATGTTTGACTGCTAAATGATGAAACTCCGACCTCTGTTCACTTTGGGCTTTTCTCCGCTCACTCTCAAACTTTCTCTTTGTGTTTTCAGGCTCTGTGAGACCTCCAGCTCAAGACCTGGAAGTTCTTCTGAGCTGGTTTATTACACTGGCTTTCTCAGAAACCTGGGAGTACCACTAACAGAGGAGACAGGCTCATCCCACAGTGAGAGGTGAGCCTCACTGGTTCTGTTGATTACTGTGGATTATGTTTACTTAATTCAGTTTGTTCCACCTCTAGAAGGGGTTCAGTCAACCCTTACTCTGTATCCATCAAACCTCTAGGAATTGATTGGTCACTACCTATGGATGAATTTTTGGTTGCTTGAAGTGTGGTAGTGAAGATGTCCTGCTTGTATTATGAATTTCAAACTTGTTGCATATTCTGGGCTGTTAATTTGTATCTGGTGTTAACTAAGCTCTGTTGGACTTGGACTACATCATCTTTTACTCTTGAACTCCGAACAATCTGCCCTACAGGCCATGCACATCACCTCAGTCGACCTCGCAGTCAGTCGCAACACAGCGGCCTCCCTCCAGCCTGCAGGTCCGCCCAGACACCTGCAACATCCTGGACGTTGTTTTCCGGAGAATGAGATCGAGGTTAGAGCAACGGCACACCAGCCTGACTGACCGCATTCAGGCCATCATCCACAGCTCTGATGACACGCTGACAGAGACAGATGTACGAAAAGTGAGTGGAGAACCAACAAGTGACAAATGACCTACATAACATAAACACTCTGCACATAGCAGATATACTTTGTATCTATAAATTGTACTGAAATGCACATTTCTTTAAAAAGCTTGGTGCAATACTGTATTTTCAGCCTTTATCAGGGGTGGAAGTAACAAACGAATGTTCTGTTTTTAAAATCATAATTCGCTATTGAGTCAGCCTGTATTTTGAATTACATCCAAACATTTTGTCTGCACTGTTCTCCCTCCCTCTCCTCTGGGTCTCCCCATACCACCATGTAATGCAGCCCGCTTCCTTTTGGCGCCCATTTTAACTGGGCTCTTCAGAAAGAGCATGTCACGCTGGATAGTTTTTCCGCCTGTACTGTTTATGAGTATGGTAATTATGGGGAAACGGTGGCTCAGGAGGTAGAGCAGGTCGACCCCGACTTCTCTAGTCAAGCGTCCTTGAACCCCAAATTACTCCTGAAGGCTGCACCATCAGTGTATGAATGTGTGTGGATGGTTAGCTCCTAAAACTGATGAGCAGTTGGCACCTTGCATGGCAGCCATTGCCATCTATGTATGAATGTGTGTTTTGTTCATATAAGCTCATATATTTTTTACATGGATCTCCCCATTCAAGTAGTTTATGTGAGGAATACTTTGTTTTATTTGTAGGTGAGCAATATAACAGTAATGACTCACAGGATGTGAAGTGCTGTCATAAACTTCCTCCCATTGGCTCGTTCTGCTTTAGATATAAACACCAACGAAACGCCAAGCTGATAAGATTCATGCTAATGATGATTAAAAAAAAATTTCTTCATGAGACAGGTAATTAGCCTTACACACACAATGCGAATCGTGATACATCTAAGAAATGGCTACTACCTTTTACCAATCTCACAATGATTGTACTGGACTTGAAGTAGTTTGTAGAAGTTTAAATTTTATACATAGAAATGTAAAGGGTGGACAAGGCTGGTTATTTTATGTATTTATCATTTTCAACAAATCATAAAAAGTCCAAAATATATAGTTGTTGTTTTAAATCAATCAATAATTTAGTAAAAACAGCTGATCACTGTAGTATATATGCTACCATATGTTAGTAGTGAGTATTTGTGGCAGCAGGACAATGCATGTGGGAAGAAACATGGTACAACATGGAGAACAATAGATCTCTATGGCACAGAGGAAGACGATGTATCTGTTCACGTAGAGACATTCACTGTTGGTTTGTTCTTTTAACGGATCTGCTGATAATCAAAAATATAGAATACCAACAGGAATATTCTTGAAGGTCTGAAGTGTGTAATTACACTGAAATATGCATACAGCATATCCCCACCAGTGAGGAACCTTTCAGCAGACACAGTCACATGTGTGCACAGAGTCTGACTATTCTTCGAGCGAGGGGTGGAGGACGTGATGTACGAGCATACAGACAAAGCAGAGAGACTGTACTGAGGGTGAGAACTCTTAGAAGCAAAAATACCTGACGTAGAAGAGGCAGTGATGGCAGTAATTAGACGCTAAAAATAAAAGACACACATGTTGCTCGATGCAAGCTGTCTGAAGAGATGTTCCTGTTTGTTAAATGTTAAGCAAAAGGGCGTCTGGTTGGATCTGTGAATCATCACACACTCCTACCTGAGCCTCAGCGTTCACGTTGGTTCTGTTCAGTTTCACCCACTCAAGATTGTGACTAATGTTTCATTCTCTTCTCAATCTTTGATAAATGAACATGTTTTTCATGTAAACAGGACGCACATTCATAAAAAGCAAAAACGTATAACTGTGTGTTGTGTTTCACTCTGTAGACGTTTGAAATCTTCCACAGTTGCTCGGTCAGATTTGCTCGTGTACCTGTTGTACTTGGAGGATGAGAGCGGCTCTGCTCTGACCTGGCCTGCAGCACAGTGCAGTGATGCAGACTGCCAAACCTGTCCTGCTTTCTCTTCTTCTGCCCCCAGATACTAGAGGACAGCTGGGTCATCCTGGACGATAAGTATTTCAACGAGTTCACTGAACTGCTGGGCTTCAGGGATGGACGGATCGAGCGCTCGGTGTTCCTGGTGAAGTATGAGGGTGAGACGGTAGAACGGCAGCCAGAACATCTTGACCAGCGGCGTCAGCAATCCCACCTGTTCTGCGTGGCAGGGTTTTCGATGCTTAAATAGAGATTTTAAAAATCCCATCCTACTCCCCACCAGGCCTCCCGTCCCCCTCCACTCCATCTTCCCTTGCATCCAAACTCCTACCCCACCCACGGTGATCAAACATAAGCCCCCCGCTTCCTGTAAAATGATGTCTTTCTTAGCACATGAGCTGTTGGAGAAATCATCCTGGATTATAAATAGAGTAAGAGTGAGCCTCTTCGTCTCTCATTAGCAGAGCGGAGAAGTACACAGATTCAGAATCGCACTCATTTCTGCTTGTTTGGGCTAATTATGTGCTTTGGAAGCAGAAAACAGAGCAGCAGGGCATCGCTCTAATTTGTATCCTTAAAAAAAAGAAACACAGTCGAGAGAATAACAAAAAAAAAAACAAAAAAAAAACTGAGGAATCATTAAACAAAAGCCAGAACGTAAAGTTTGTCATGTTTGCAACGCATACAAATTGACTTCCTCGACTCAGAATGTAAGTGTGCTTCTAATTAGATGTAAATGAGGTCAGGCAGTTAAATGCCCAGTGAGCCTGCCAGACATGAAGGCCATTCTGTGTCTGAGTGTGGATACATACAAATCATTCAGACAATGGAGACATTCCCTCACAAAGACTGGGGACATAGCAGAACCTGTTCACTGTGTGCTGATATTAAAACATCTGTTTCCCCCTCATGGTGTCTGCAGAGGCCACAGGCAGAGACAGGCAGCAGAGCTCTGAGGGTCACGGTGATAAGGATGAGGTCGACCCCCTGCTTATTTCTGCCGAGCAGTGCCTGGCTGCCATGAAGACTAGGATCAAGATCATCCACGGGGTGAGCAAGACGTTGAGAGGAAAACTGTGAAACAGCTGCTTTAATAATCCTGCAGATTTTCATGACGTCAAAACCCACGTCAGCACACTTTACGCTCGTCTGACATTTGTTTGAGTTTTTTATAAGAAAATGACAGGAAATGAAGCAGAGAGATGTGGAGTGACCCTGCAAAGGTCCGTGGCCGGATGTTGTGGCTCATGGTCGTGGCCTTAAACCCCGAGTACACCAGGGTGCCACGTGACAGACATTTATTCACTGACAGACTTTCAGTGCATCTGTACTCTGTTATTACCTCTCTGTTGTGTTCACTCCGTCTGGTGGCGTCTAACTTTCCTGTGTGGGATTCAAGTTTCATACCCCTCCGCCGGGCGTTTGTCATGTAATTTAATCATGAGCTGTCTTTGGTACATTGTGTTAAATAAATTGTGAGTAGTTACTAAAGAATGAGCCAGGAAAGAGTTGATAACTGATGAATCATTAATAATAATAATAATATAATGATGAGTTCCTAGAGAGTCTGGGAGATACACCACTAGACATATAGACCACTTTCTTAATCAGCTGTTCCAGCAGGATTCTCATCATTATCAGACCACATACAGTATATGTTAATATTCACATCCATGTCATTGAAAGGCAGTAATGCCTCCTTGCCAAGAGAGCCATTATAGATAATATGAACAAACTTATTTTAATGTTTTAAGTGAGTCTTTACATGCAAAATATCAACAACAAAAAAATCATAAATAAACAGATAAATAAATAAATAAGTTCATAAATTAATAAATGCAGTGGTTAGCACTGTCGCCTCACACCAAGAAGGTTCCTGGTTCAAACCTGTGTGGAGTTTGCATGTTCTCCCACAGTCCAAAGACATGCACCTAACAGGTTAATTGGTGACTCTAAATTGTCCGTAGGTGTGAATGTGAGTGTGAATGGTTGTTTGTCTCTATGTGCCCTGTGATGAGCTGCCGATTTGTCCAGGGGGTACCCAGCCTCTCACCCAAAGTCAGCTGGGATAGGCTCCAGCCCCACCGTGACCCTGATGAGGATAAGTGGTTGGTAGATGATGGATGGATAAATAAATCAGGACTATTGGGTTGAAAAACAGATCACTACAACAACAACTTCACTTCAAAAAAAGGCCAACTAGAAAGCCACTTTATTTTCTTGTAATGAGAAAAATGAGGAAGTCGAAACATTTCTGATAGGGTCACATGCTACTCAAGCTGTGTCTGCAACACACAGTGTTCAATAAATGTATTTTAAATTAAACCTGCACTTCCTGTTACCAGTAGTAACTACAGGTGTTGCCAAATCCACCAGGACTAGAGTCTGAAAGGTTCCCTGTGGAGTTTTTTACCTTTAGTTGTTTGTGTATGAGTTTAACTTTTGTTTATACACAATAACACTCCACAGGGCCCCTTTAAGGATTATAACTTTAGGCAGGAAATGATTTTTCAGCCATAGCACACACAGTTAATCAGTTAGTACATGTCTCTGTTGTGGTTATTTCCATCAGGACAACCTGACAGCGTTCCGCCTGATGGACAGGAAGCGCAGAGGTGTGGTCGATCGCCATGATTTCAGAGGGCTTTACAACAGCCTGGGGTTCCTCTGCAGTGAGGAGGAGTACCAGCGGCTGCTGGATCTGATTAGCCTGCATCCCGGAGGCAACCTCAACTACGCAGAATTTGTTGATGTTGTTGAAAATAATGGCAAACGCAAAGAAGGGACACAAACAGCCAGTGTGTGAGTGTCATATATGATCTGTATCACTGATGTTTGGCCATTTTGAGGAAAGTTGGCTCTATGTTGGTTTGTCTTTCTCCTCTGACAGACTAGAGCAGCTCCATGCACTCCTCGCCTCTGAAGCACGCTACAAGTGGGCAGACATGTCTAAGGTCAGCCATACTTACAGAAAGATATACAGATATACATAGAATGATTCTTTAAATCGTGCAGGGATCTGGACCTGTTCCTCACTTTCCCATCAGGTGCTGTGCCAGTTTGACACGGACGGCCACGGTTGGATCCATAAAAAGAGCTTGAGGGGACTCCTGTTCACCTATGCCCTCCCCATGAGATCTGATGAGTTTGAGCAGCTCTGGTTGAGGTAAGAGATTCCCAGCTGAGGCAGCCCAGTCAGTGAAGGGCCCTTGCTTGTGCCAGCCACAGTTTTTAACTTCATTTTGACAGGTACGACCCAGAGAGGCAGGGCTGTGTAGCGGTTTGTGACTTCCTCGAAAAGCTGGGGTTTCATCACGAGGGGGAACTCATGCCTCGGAGCCAGAGGCGGAACCAAACTGCTGCCCAACAGGACACTGACAGACCAGTTTCCTCTGATACTGCCTCACTGGAGTGTATAAAGTAAGTGAAGAAGAGTAGTGTATGCCGTTTTACATGATATATCCATCCATGCTCTGCTGCTTATCCGGGTCCAGGTCAGTAGCTCAGATGTCCTTCTCTTTGGCCACATCCTTCAGCCCTTCATGGGGGATCCTGAAGCTTTCCCAGGCCAGATGGGATGCGATCCCTCCAGCATGGTCTGGGTCTGCACCCCCACAGTTGCATGTGTCTGGAATACCACCACATGGACGCATCCTAATCAGATCCACTGACTGACATTTTCAAAATGTCTTTAAATCATGCAGACAGAAAACTTGATTCAGCTTCACATGAAAAAAAAAACGTTTCATGCATACTTAAATAACATAAAACACCCATAAGTTTTAATACAATTATAAATAGATACAGCTATAGAAGCAAACACACACATAGCACTAAATGTTTTCCATGAATACTCACTAAATGAGCTTCTTACAGCAGGAGGTTCAGACAAACAAACATTTGAGTCTGGGGTAGAAACATTTTGCACATGCTGTGATCATTATTATGATTATTATGATTATTGCCACAAAAAGCCATTAAAATATTTTTCATTATAAATACTTGAATGCATGCATGCAACAGGGCTTATTAATTTCCTCTAATTTTTTCTAAAGTATAACTAGATAATAGGTATTGTAATTTATGAGCCTGTGTGAACATTTTTGTCTAACGATTGTTAGTCTGTCTGAACATAAAGTTTCATATTTATATCATGAGCTCTTGTGCTGTCCGCAGACTGACTCTGCAGGAGAACTATGAGGGGCTGAGCGACTCCCTGACCCACCTGGAAACGAGGAGAGACGGCACAGTGACCGTGGAACAGCTGCTGAGTCTGTTACAAACCTACAGCTGCTCCATCCAGAGAGAGCAGCTCGTAAATCACCTGCGCAGGTCGACTCCACTCCTTTTACTTCCTTTGTAGAGACACACTGTCTATCAGCAGGGATATTAAAGACAAATTTACCAAAGACCACCATAAAAAAAATTGGGGGGTGTGTATTTATTCATATGTAGGTTATAATTTGAAACTGTATGTCACATTCCATGATTGATGGCAAGGTTAAACATTTTGCAGGTATTTGATGTATTGGACAAATTTAATTATTACACTACTTATTACTTGAATATCTCTAATCAACCTCAGGGTGGTGTTGGAAGAAAGAATCAGGCAGGATTCATCCTCCGGGATACATTAATGAATAATACAAAATTTCTTTACAGTGTAACTAAAAAACCTAACGTGTTGCGCTTCCTCTTTGTTCTCTTTAGGCTCAATGTTTCCGTGGATGAAAACTGCAGGCTAGCTTACATGGAATTCCTGTCGGCACTTGACCACAAAGCAGAGAAGAAGGATGACCCTCCACCAACTTCCCCTGATGCTGTGCGACACATAGAGTCTTTGGACAGCCTCAGTCCAGGCATGGCTCTGGCTAGGATGCGAGAACTAGTCACTACCTCAGCGCCTAATCTGCAAAAGGTGAAGCTCGTAACCACATGCTTCATTTTTCATCATGTCTGTCATCACTGTCTCTTCCAGCTGATCCCTTTTCTCTTTCTTTCCTCCAGGCATTCCTGGCCTTTGACCGGGGCATGACAGGGATGGTTAAAGCTCTGGAATTTCGTCAGGTGCTGGATAGTTTTTGTGCCCGCCTGTCAGACAAACAGTACAGATACATGCTGACTAAACTGGAGCTGGACTGTGAGAACTGCACTGTTAACTGGAAGGACTTCCTGAACAAGTTTCAATCACAGAGCACACTGGTAAGAGAAGCAGCTTCCAGAGATACTTAAAAGAATAGAATTATGCTTCTTCGCTTTCTTTCCGATCAACAGTGTAAAATATGTTTTTAGGTTCTTCAAAGTAGCCATCTTTTGCTATGATCACAGCTTTGCACACTCTTAACATTGTCTTAATCCAAAAATGCTGGGCACTTGTGGCTGCTTTTTCTTCACTCTGCAGTCCAGCTCCCAAACAATCTCAGCTGGGTTTATGTTGGGTGATTGTGGAGGCCAGGTCATACTCCTTACAGAGCCTGAAAGCGTGTTTGGGGTCATTGTCCTGTTGGAAAACAAATGATGGGATCAAACCAGATGGGATGGCATGTTTCTGCAGAATGCTGTGGTAGCCATGTTGATGTTAAGTGTGCCATGAATTAAGAATAAATCACCAACGGTGTCACCAGCAAAGCACCTCCATACCATCACACCTCCTCTATGCTTCACAGTGGGAACCACACATGCAGATGTCATCCGTTCACCTCTGCATCTCACAAAGACACAGTGATTGGACCAAAGTACAGGTTTCCACTGGTCTAATGTCTATTCCTTGTGTTTCTTGGCCCAAACAGTTCTCTTCTTCTTTGTTTCTGTTCATAATGCTGCAGGTGTCAGCAGACAGGTGCCTGAGCAGGACCTCAGAGCAAGGGACTAAAACCAGATTACCTATTCAGACTAAGCCCCCTGAAATCGCAGAGCATCTTCAGCAGATCCAGGAAGTCGTCTCAGGTCACTTGTATGAAATCACCAAAGAGCTGATGGGTATGGACCCTACGAGCAGCACGACAGTCTCTAAAGAGCAGTTCAGACAGCTCTGTGATCGCCACTGCCTGAGACTCACAAATGATCAGGTAAAGCCAGAAAATTGTGTTTACTGCTGCATATATTCCAGTGAATTAGAATTCAAAGAATTCAAAGAGGAGACGTTCAAGAGAACAAGCACATTTCCAACAACCCGACCAGTGCTTTCAAGCTGAAACAACACAGACTGGCATCAGGCCATGGTTACAAATGAGAAGATGAATTTTAGTACGTTTGCCAGTTCCACTCTTTTTAGTCTGGTATGTTTTCTTTAATTATTCTAATCAAAACTTAATTTATCTTTCTGATAATTATTGACTGCGTGAGAAAGTTAGTCATCTGTAAAACCAATTTACGTACTGTGTGTTACTCTCTTTGGGTTATTATTAGTCGCCCCCACCCTGTGCGGATGATGATTATGTTTCCTTTTGCTTCTCAGTTTGAGTGTGTGTGGAGTCGGATGCCTGTGAACGAGCAGAAGAAGCTGCAGTACAGAGAGTTTCTGAAGCGCTTTGGTGTTCTGGGCAGAACCCCCCACACAGAAGTGGGGGTTCCCACCAATGGCGTCCCATCTCCTTCCCCAGAGCCCAGAGAAACAGTGTCAGCAACAAAATCTTGTTGCTCAGAGATTACAGGTCCCATTCTGCAACGCACTAAGGTACACACACAAGGATAGTGCTGTAACCTTACCTACTACACAGGATATGTTTTTAATGACGGTGTTTAGCTGCACAATACAGTCGCAACATCTTTTTGCTAAATGCGACAGAATGATTTGCGATGGATGAAGACAGCAGCTGATTTGCAAAGCCAGAGAAGCTCAGTTTGTTACTACTGAAGAATTATATTCGAGGTGTATACTCAATCCTGAGTGCATGATGGTACATTCTGAGCACAGAAAATGATTTGTTGTAGAGACCTTATTATCAAAGACAGCAATAATTATTATCCATTTCAGAGAACAAAATAAACAAAATATATTAATGTTCTGCCCCACTGCACTCAAACTTAACCATACACTGCAGATGGCCGTCCACCAAGACCCGTTTTCTGACTCTTAAATGACGTTTTCACTGTTGCCAAGCGCTTGCTCCCGGTGGGAATTATTATAAATTTTAAAAAGAGTACAGTCTAGATCTGCTCTATACGGAAAGAGTCATGAGAGTCATGAGAACTTGAACTGTCATGATTGGCCACTATATAAATTAAACTGAAATGAATTGCACGCTTAGAATTGAGGCACAAATATAAAACCATTGCAAACATGTAAAAAAAAGTTACAAAATAAGTATGAATATACAAAATAAGTGTGAGTTATATAAGTAAGTATATATGTGATTAGAAATATATGCATGTGAAAGGAGGATGTGTGTGTGAGTGGGCAGAATGAATAGCTGTTAGATTCTGTTAGAATCAGCTGCTCGGTGTAAACCACTCTTAACTACACTTTTCTGTACAGTTTTCTGTGTAGTTGCGCAGCTTGACTCCTGACCTCCCCTCATTCCTCTCTCAGTCTGCCCCCCAGTGCACCTCCAGGCGTTCTGCCTCAACGGGGAGGCCGGAAACAGGAAGCCTGCTGGGCAGCACAGAGAGGAGGCTGCGCGGGGAGGTGCAGCGCTGCTGGAAGGAGATCCAGAGGAACTGTACCGAAGAGGATCCTCAGCAAGAGGGACACATCAGCACATCCTCCTTCCTGCGTGAGCAGCAAACTACAGACAATCATGATGTGTATGACCTGCTCTGTGCGGATGTACATACTAATGACTGACTGTGTGTTACAGAGATCCTCCAATCCCTCAGCATCTGTATGACTCATGAGCAGTTTGAACATCTGGCTGTGAAGTTTAACATCATGAGTAACGGCTCCGTTTCATATCACAAATTCCTTCGTCACTTCCTCCTGAACCTGAAACCAGCTGAGACCAAGGGGGCCTTTGAGCGACGTGAACTCCCTCTTCCTGTTACACCGGTAAAAAATTCACTGTCACTCTGTCATGACTTCATTTTCCTTTACAGGTGAGGCCACTTTGATGCAAATTTGGCACAATTTTGAAAAAACAATCAAAGATTCTATCTGTATTTCACCTGTCGTACTGGTTCCCAACCTGGGTGTCCTGACCCAACCAAAGCTTCACAGTGGGTCGAGAGCATTAGAAAAGTACACAATTAAAACAACCAAAGAGCTCAAAGAACACTGAGGAGTTTATATGATTGTTAGAATAAAAAAAAAATACATAATACATACAGAGAATTGTAAAATAAAGGAAAACTTGCCCCTGATGTAAAATTCACAGGAAATGATCTGCTCAAAATTCATCCAAATCACCCGTTTGAGACAAACTTCCTGCAGTTATTGTTTCACTGTTTGGGTTCATTGTTCATTTTATCAGCTGTTCTGTTCTAATATTGTTATACATTGAATATGAAACGAAAATTTCATAAAATATGTCACTTAGTCAGTTTATTCTGTTAGAAAAGGGGTCCCTTAAAGTGAAAGATTTAGAAAGCGTGTTCTGGCCTGCAGTGAAAAACACAGAGCACACACAGTTATCAGGACCATCTGCCGATGACGATGCCTACCTTGGTTCGCATACAAGTTTCAGAATCCCAGCAAACACGTCTGCATTCTGACCAAAACCACAGTGATGTCTGTAAACAGTGACACAGGTACACACCTGTTTGTAGATCAGTTATAGGCACTAATAAAAAAGAATGTCTGGCTTGCCGCTGACTTCAGTTCACCTTACATGCACACTGAAGTTCTTTGGAAATTTGAAAAGTTACTTTCCCCTCATGTTTCCAGTGTGCAGACAGTCATCACAGTTGGAGTTTAGCGTGAAATTGGGACACAGACTATGTACTTTCAGCTACACATACCCACGCTGAGCAGCACATTAGCACATTTCAAATTAACTCTGTCTCCTCTCTCTGCTTAAGGTCTGATCTATAGTCTTTTTATTGGCTGCAAGTTTAAATTGGGTTACAGTAAAGTGTATGTATGTGTGTGTGTGTGGAGGTGGCTCTGGAATGTGAGGGGGCGGTGATGGGCGACGGCGGGTTGCCAGATTGTGTAAACTCAGCAGGGACCTCCCACCCCCAGGCTCTCGACTATCGCCTGCCACGACAAGCGAATTGGGCAAGTTTGGTGATTTGCAGTGTTTTCTTGGCACGGGGAGGTGTATATGAAGCTTTGAACAATGACACACGGGTGGGCATGTTCTAAAAGGACCCCCCGCTGAGCGACTAAGCCGAGCCCCAAGCTTTAACGGAGCGTGTGGGTGAGGGCCTAATCTGGCAACCCACGAGCTGCAACCTTCCAAACCAGCTTTGGAATCACAAAGACCTGCATTGTCTCCACCGAACCCACCACCATCTGTGTGAAATTGCAGAGACCCCCTGCATCTTAACTGATTCGATGGTGTGTGCCTGTAGACGAGTTTACAGACAAAACCTCTTTATCTGATCACAGAACAAAAAACACTTTGTTTGTTCCGAGTCTCAGCTTGCGAAGAAGTGAAATATTGCGGATAATGTGGGGGGCTCTCACCTCTTATTTGTTGTTTTCTTTCTTCTTCTTCATGCCTTCTTGTTCTGTACTGCGTGGTCTGATGGGATCCGGTCCGGTTCAGACGATCCAGGGTGTTCTTAGCAAAGACTGCGTGGAGGTCATGCTGAGGATCTACGATGTGGTTCGCTCCTCCTGGACCTCCATCAGACGCTACTTCCTGACATCTGACCGTGCCCACTCGGGGACTGTCTCCGTGCAGGACTTCAGGAAGGTGAGGTTCAGCTACGGCTGCCCCCCCTGCAGAGCTCCGCCTGCTCTACTGCATCCGAGCGATGTCACTCAGCAACAAACTGGGTCTTTATGAATTATTGATGCAACCGTTTGAGCTCCACTCGTGCCTCTTCTATCAAAATGTCTGAAGGAGAATGATGGAGAGTGACTGGAAATCTATGCAGCTCACACACACAACTGTTCACTTGACAGCCAATCAGTAATTTTAATTATTCAATTAAGCTGAAGGTTGAAACAAGACCGCGCTGACATTTTGGCCCAGGAGAACAGCAGCTGACACTCCTGTTCTATTGTCCCTGCCATTTACCTGCTGTACACTCTACTGAAGACAACACTCCCCGAGCTAATCGATAAAAACAATTAGCGACCTGGTTAGGGACATAATACACTTGCACACACACACACACACACACACACATGCATGCACACATACGGTCCACGCTTCAACTTCTGCTGTTGTTGCCCTGCAGGTGCTGCGCTACTTCAATGTGAATCTGTCGGAGGAGGAGTTCTTCCACCTCACCTCTTATTTTGATGCCAACACCACAGGGAAGATTTACTACAACAACTTCCTTTGGGCATTTCTTCACTGAGCTTCATTCAGATGCTGCAGCTGCTTCAGAAAGCCTGAGTGAGTGGGACTGGGCAAAAACGGGCAACTGACCCGAGGCCTGAAACACTCAAGAGGCTCCAGATTCACGTTGGGTTAGGGCTAGGGTTGATTGCAAATGGTGACAATGGTGAGCTCCTTAAAGTGGTTTCTGCATTTTTAGCTAATGTTCATGACTAAATAACAGTAGATGGGTGGAAATAAGGGTGTGAAGGTCCAAGTGGTGCATAGTTGTGTAGTACATCTGACTTTACAACCCAATGATTGCTTGACCTTAGCCTGAGTGTGGTTGCCTTGAGCAGCTACTGTCGAAGCAAGAATTTAAAAAATAAATGAAATTTGTGATTTTGTATAATTGCTCCGTGTATCACTCACTTTTTTCTTAAATTTGTTTTTTACAAAGATCCTGAGAAAAGCCAGATTCATAAAAGTGTTCTTAGACCACCGACTTGATTGCAGTCGTGTTCTTACAATGATGAATCGCACTGTCAAGTGCAAGCTATTCTTAATTAGCATAGGGTAACAAGAGAGACAAGTTAAGAATGACCCTAAAGATGTTGGAGCATTGGACTCTAAATATGAGAAAAACAGCATATTTAGTGGCGTCATTAGTGGATATAAAATAAGATATCAGAAAATAACTTTATACACATGCTGCAGCTGTAAAACAGGATTTACAGTATGGAAACCAACCAACCAAGCCAACAGCACATTAAAACACAGAGTTTAATCCACCTCAAATATTAACAAAAACAAGTGAGCCACACATGTTACATAATGTTAGGAAGTCTTTATTATCCTAAATGAATCATAAAAAGGTCTTACCTTATGTAGTGTATTTTTCTTGGCTCTGCTTCATGTGGAATCATCGACAATAATATCAGAGTCCAGTGTCTCGGTCAGTTCGCTCTCAGCTGCCATGAGATAATGTGCATCTCCTCAGTCTTCAGTTCATTTTGGATCCTGGACAGGAAAGTGATCGTCTGCCAAACTGATCGTATCGCCCGGTTTATATCCGTCTGCAGCTGCTTTTATCTGAATCAACCTGTGGTAATCAACCTGTCTGTGGTAATAACAAAGGTAATGTCATGTCTCTTAGAAACCCTCTACATTTTAAACATTTCTTCTAACACAATAATAATAATTGTGCTCACAGACGTGTATAATCAGGCCTGACATTTATGTGACAAATCTTTTGCAGCATCAGCCTCGAGATTTTCTTTTTATCTCTGACCTTTTCCACTCCACCTTTTCACTCCTTTATTCATTTCATTTGTATCTTTCCGTCTTCATTTCATTTGATTATTTCCCGCCTGATCTCTGACATAATATGGACAGATCTACTTAAAGGGGCAGGGGGAGGTGACGACCTGCCTTACAGTGTAAATAGCATATTGGAATTTTGGAGCCATGTGCTGGTCTAACATCAAATGAGTTTTGTGTTTCTTTGTTCTTTCTCCACAGTTTCTCACATTGCTGGTCTTTCTATATTTAGCAGAATGATCAGATTGCAGCGTCTGAACCTGTCGTGTTCATTCAGTTTGTATTCAACATTTAAACATTTCCTTTTGCAGTATAGATTAAAAATAAAAGGTCACTACAACTATTTGATTTTTATCGTGTATTTAAAGATGAACACCCCATGAGGGAAACACCCTCCGAGGCAGGACCTGGCACTACGCAGCCAGCCCCTTCATGAAGCAGTCTGTGCACTCAGGTCCAATTCAGCTGCCTCACATCTGATCCTAGATTTGGTCCTGGACAACCAAGAGAACAGAGTGGCTAGAAAAGTGGTTCTGTGTGTGTATGTGTGTGTGTGTGTGTGTTTTACAATGATCAAAGAAATATGTCAGCAGTCAACTCATGTCAACCTCTCCCTCTCCATTTCATTTCAGTCATTATTTTTCATGAAGCTAGGTTGGAAGTTGGTGTCTCCGGTCTTACTCCTGCCTGTTCAGCTATTTGCTCAGTAATTGATCATTTATTTCCCTGATTGGTCAATGGGCCCAAAACCAGATCTATCTGAATCAATAAACAAAACCTGCGATGTGGATGGTGATTCACAGGTCTGGAATCAGGGTTGCTGTTCTGTTCTGTATATACCTTTGCCTGTTTTGTGTTTGTAATATTTGTAACTGCAGCTGTAACACTCAGATTTCTCTTGGGGGATCAATAAAGTACGCTATTTATCTATCTATCAACAACACACACTTTAGATCACAAGCAGCATGATTCAGGCTGGGCTGCATAGAAGGCCCTTTGTTAAAGACTACTTTTAATAACTTTAATACATCTGTTAACATTATACTTACATGGTGCATATTCATTAATAATAAATCTGTGTGCAGAATTATCACAGACTAAAAGGGAAGGAGGTGGGGGATTCAGTCCCACAGCTCATTTTTGCCCCTGGCGCTCCATGGTGGGTTAATCTGGGCCTGGCAGCATCTCAGATCTGCTACTGATAGAAAAATAAATAGAAAATAGAGACGAACAAGGAGGGATTGATAAATGATTTGCGAGTTTTTCCACTGTCTTCTCAACCTTCTGTCTGATTGTTTGACACTGATTCGTCTTCCAAAACCAATCAATTAAAGTGTCTTTTTAACGACGCAGACGACAGGAAGCACGGGGTGCATCTTTTGTTCAGATGGGCCGAGTGAAGTGAGATGGATGAGGAGGAGATAGAGGCGACGTCTGTCATTCATTCAAAAGGGAAAAAACGCCACCGCAGCAAGACGTACAGTAGCACTCTGAGAGAGGAGAGAAAAGCTCGGAGAGTTGGGAATCATTATCTGAGGAAGCTAAGAGAGGCACGAGCAGATGGAAATGGGAAAAGGGATGATCAGAACTGAGAAAAAGAGCTCAGTGCTGTGGTTGGAGAGGCAGAGTGAGAAAAAAAGAGGGAGGGAGCTGGAGGAAGACAAGAGTATATAAAAGCTAGTTGTATTAATGGCAAAGTAAAAAGCCGTCTGCGAATAAATTACCCGGTCTCCCCTGGGATTACTAATGTAATTATTTGAACGAGGGTTCTCATTAGAATGTGCAGAGGTGTGGAAGACCTGCGGAACAAAATGGGAGACAGAGATGGAGCAGTGAGGGTTTAGCTACTGGAAATTAACTCGCTGCTCTGGGCTCTATAATTGATACGAGACACAGATACCTTTGATTGGAACAAAAGGAAAGAACCAGGACGGGAAAAGTTTCCTCGCCACTTCCTAATTGTTTTTTCACAAGAACAAGAAATAAAGGGGAGGAGAGACAAAAGGGAAGAGCGAGGATAGAAATAAGGAGGCATGATCAACCGGTCACAGATAAGGTTTTATTCAATCGCTTGAATAATCTCTCAGAACCAGCAGAATCCTTATGGTTTTAAGAAAGAAAGGTACTTTACATTTTTAGAGTTGTCTCCAGGAGCAACACAGTCAAACTTTGCAGCTGTTGGGTCTTCATTTTTTGTTTTACAGTTTAAAAAAAATGTAAAAGTCCCCAACAACAATGGCAAAATACAACACCATATGAACACTTTGATTCCAAAATGCTATACATCCATTTGAAAAAAGACCTGAATTGAACCATCCAATGCTGTTGAAATACAGAGGATCCAGCCAGTAAACATGTTACCAAGGACACAAGTTACTAACAGTCCTTTAAAAAGTACCACCACAATCTGCTTTCAAGTTTCAGCTGTCAATCATTCTGCCTGTGTAGGCGTCTACTTTTTCAAACAGTACATATCTCATTTTGGAACAAAACTCTTCATATGCAGATTGTCTGAGTAGCAGAAGTCATTAACTCCTTTAAGCATGCCTCAAGAAATAAATCAAGAAATAGTACAGCACTTTTTTTTTCTCTTGGAAAAAACAGGAAACACATAACACAGCTATTGAAGCAGAAGAGCATCAAAATTAGACATCTAAATGAGGACTGGGACTGGAGAGACCAAACAGACAGCTCTTCATGAGACTTAGAGATGAAAGTTCCTCCCATCTTTTGGTTTTAAATAGTTCCCCTTATTCCTTTCTTGGAACATTTTCCTTCGTAGGCATGAATTAAGTTTGTGTTTTCATTCAAACAAACACAAACATTCAAACTATTACTGACTAACCCTGATCTGAAGTCTGCCCACTTCATGCCTAAAATCCTAGTTCTTTGAAGACGATCGTAATGATGGATTGTGCCGGCATTCAATGACGAACCATTGCTTGTTTTTCTGATCCAACAAAACCAATTAGTGAAGCGGGACTTGCTACTGAAATGGTGCAACTGTTTGTTTCTTATAAACAATTAAAGTGTTGAGCAGAGATAGTTTGTACCTGCTTGACAAGACAAACTTTAATACACAGTAAATTCTGCAATAAGTGTTAATTTTTGACAGTACGTTAGCTTAGCAGCGACTGAAACTAATCCCAAAGTAGTAACCTTGCTGAAATGAATGACTGTGGACAGTTTAAAAGATAAACTCAAAGCACCAAAACAGAGTATGACAGGACTGTTGTTTTTTTGTTTTTTTTTACTTCTATATATATAAATATATATATTTTTGTCTTACCTTTATTTGCTTTTATTTGTTTTGTGCGTTTTTTTCTCGAGTTTGCCTCATGTTGTTCATTATTATTACTCGTCACACTCCATAACATTAGCCAATTATTGTCAATAAACCATAGATATATAATAGAACTGGAACCTGCACCCATAGGACTGCCGGCATAACACCGGCCTCTTAAAGGAATTCTTTCCTTGCCACTGTCGCCAGGTGCTTGCTCATGGTGGGAATTGTTGGGCCTCTGTTAATAATTTTCTAAAGACTACGGTCTAGACCTGCTTTATATGGAAAGTGTCATGAGATAACTTCTGTTATGATATGGTGATATATAAATAAAACTGAACTGAATAAGCAGCATCTTGATGTACACATGCGGTAGCATTGGTGTTATCTTTTGTGATAACACCAAAGAATCAGGTTAACAAGCAATATCCTTTAATTTTAACTCTTCACCAATTTGACATATGGCATATTCAGAAAAGGGCTCCAAACGCATAAATATAAATATAACAAATGAAGGCATTTCAGTTTTATCATCCTGGGTCTGATATTGTTGCAGATATAGACTGCCTGTACAGGTTTATGCTTGTGTTTCTGTGTTCTGTAAGCTCTAGGATAGAGCTCTAGATTCGTATCTGAATGCTCTAGATTTCTCTATATGCTTGTGTTTCTAAAGCTGCAGTGTTCTACACCACATCTTAAACTTTATCTTAATTCTAAACCTAATCCTAAACCTAAATGTGCCCCTTAAAGCAGCGAGGACCTGCTGAAATGTCCTCAGTGTCAGGGCCTAAAAACTCAAACTGCTCCACATTAACATTAGCATAGACACTCAGGCGTCAGTGTGCATGCTCTAACAAGTGTGCACACCTCCCACCATTATCCACAGACACGGGTTTCTTGGTGAGAAATTCTGCTCTTTCCTCTTATGCCCATTTGGAAACATTAAGACATCAGCTGGCACAATGAATGCTGATGTGCTGGAGAGGCGAGTGAAGCGGGAGTAAACTGCAGCCTCGGGGAACGTTCATACATAATGTTGGAGAGCAGGGAGATCAAAGTGTGACATGGTCTTGTTATGCTAAGCGCACTGAGACTCTTACAGAGAGCAGCCTTATTCAGAAAATGGAGCAAAGGGGGGTAAAAAAAAGAAAAGTTCTTTTTTCAGACAAACTCAGGGACATGAAGGGTTAATAATCACCAAATGGGGCCGAGCAGCTTCACAGAGAAGAAAATACCATAATAAGCATTTACATTACTAAGAAATAGACCAAAGGAAATGTAACAACCACACATTTCTGGACACAAATATTAAATTTTTTTTTTCTTTTTTGAAAAGCAGAGCAACGACTTGGAAATCTTCAAGAAAAGCTTCAAGTTTTTTTTCTTTACATTGACAGAGAACATTTACATAGACCAGTTACAGTACATGTAATTACAGCTTTATTCCTCTGGAAAAAAGGATCCCATGAATAACATGAGGTGGGGGGGGGGGGGGGGCTTGAAAGCACCACCGCTGCTCAGAAGCTGAGTTAGCACGACTGTCCAGAAGTAGCGTTAGCATGTAGCACCTTTACCTGCTGTGCTTTCCAAGTCCAGAACGCCACCCCCAGCCTCCCAGTTGTAGCTAAAAAGCTGAGCTAGTCATTCACAGCATGAAGGATGGAGGGGAAGGGGAAAAAAATGAAAAAGGGGAGAAAAGGCAGAAGGGGAGCTACATGGAAGGACAACAAGGGGGAAGAGCTGCCCACGTTTTCCTCTGCGACCTCCTCTCAGCCAGTTAAGAGGCTTATGGGGGCTGTAATGAGGTCCGGGGGAGCGGTGTCAACATGTTTGACACCCTGACTCTTACAAAGCCTGTGGCAGAGACCTCTCGCTGCCCTAACATGCTCGCTTTGATCTTACACACACACACGCTGGCAAAAAAGACACACTCTAGCATGCTCCGGGCCTGAGGATGGGAGAGAAACAGCAGGAAGATACGGGAGGGGTGGAAGAAGAAAGAGGAGAAAGAAGAGAAATGAAAGTGTGAGGGGAGAAAAGTTGTGTTCGATTCCCTCTGGCAAACGTTCCGTTGCTACTGTTGAGTCGTGGCTTTGTCAAGACTCTCCTGTAGACGAGGTGCTGGGCTTCACTTGTGTCCAAATGTGTTCAGTTCATTGAAATGAAGTACCAACAGGGACGTCTGGGGTGTCTTTTCTATCTCTCTAAGAGCCACATCAGATTGTCAGTGCAGTAAAAGAGGACACAGAGAAATGTCCACATATCGGCATGTAGGAGCCTCCGTCCGTTCGTCCGTTTGTCTGCTCTCAGACTCAGTGTTGAGATGGCGAGATGAAGAAATGATGGCACATGAAATCATTTAACATTAATAGCGTGAGGAAGCGTCCGTGCCCTCACTTAGTCCGCCCCATCTCCAGGCGTGTGCGTACGCGCGGCGTTAAACACATACCTGCGTTATATTTACAGAATTCCGGTCCGTTCTGCCCAATTGACTTCACCTGCCTCTCCTGGCTCCTTTCTCCTGATTGGCGGTAGGTGTTTTGGGGCGAGCTTCCTCTAGTCATGTGGTCCTGGGGTTTGGAAGGTCAAAGACGATGGGCGGGTTCATGGGCAGGAAGTTGACAGTGCAGGCCGAGGCGTTGACGAACGTTGTGGTGCCGTCAGTCATCATGCCGTAACCTGGGTAGAAGTGAAAAAGGTAAATTCCTAACCACTTTAAAGCAACAATGTTTAACTTTTCTACCATAAAATAACAGATTTTAAATATTTTTAATGCTACACTGATGTATAATCAGGTGAATGGTGTCTAACAGTCACACACCGCCAACTATTTCACGGATGGTTTTCCCTCTGATGTCCTCCGGCTGCTCTGTGATTTACAGAGTTTCCTGATGGACAGTAAAGTAAACTGCTACCGACTGTAGCTGTTGTTAGCTAATGTTAACTCAGTTTGTTAACCCGGCTGCCTGGACTGTGAGCTCAGAGCACCAGAGAACTCTTAGTGTTTTGAACCACTACGAAAAGGAGGTATTCAGGCACAGGGAGCAGGGCTGGTGTCATGCCAGAACCGAGGGTGGGCAAGTGGGAATGTAATGGGGCTCAGCAGTCTTTATGGACATAATGGCAGAGACCAAAGAGGACGTTGACAGAGGAAGCTAAGAAGAGAAAATGGACAAGAGGCTGAAAGACGGATGCCGAGCTGGGCTTCTTGCTGTTGGACTAATAAGTAATATTAGCTGGTCCACACTAGTTCTACACTCTGAAACTGTCCGTGCTAAATTGCAAAAATACCAATTTCTACACAATATTGCTTTACAGAATCTGCAGTGTAATACACTTTTCTTACAGGTGTGCATTAGCTTGAATACATTAGAGAAAAGGAGAAAGTATTTTTTGTGACTCATAATAATGTTGCATAAATCCAAAAGCAGAGCAGTTTCTTTAGTCTTCTACTGATGCAACACTTCTCTGCAGCCGTTTGCTAAATATGGAATTTTTACTACATTTTTACAGCTTACTATTAAAATTTAGCCTCCCCGAAAGAGATGCAAATCCTCAGTAAATATTCCCCAATACATGATTAAATGATAAAATTAAATCAGAAGAAGTGCTGGGGTCCACTGTCAATCAGACGGGAATCATAATGAATACACAAACACAGAGGTAATCTCTTGGACGTGCAACTGAGAAACGGCACAGTTATGAGCGTTTAGTATCACGGCACATCTTCATGGTTTCTAATAGAATCCAGTTTGAGGAAATGTATGCAGAGTGTGACGCCAACACCACTACAGTTAAAAAATTCGCTGCTCAAAAGGTACTTTGGATCAATGTTTCTTCCAAATGGCAGATGTAAAATGTGTGACAATTTTGTCAAGCATAAGTTAAACACCAGTTCTCAGAAAGTCCTACAATTTAACTTTGCACTCTCAGTGATTTTTTCCAAGTGTAGGTGTCACTTTCAGCTTCTCCTGGAACAGAACTCTGCATGTCTGCGTCGGCCCTTTCAGATTTGGAATACATGAATACGAAACACACAGCGCGGATCATTTCTGAATTTCTTTCACATTAGTCCTCACATTAATGAGGGGAGCTGTTTTCAGCCTCATTCTCCTGTTACAAAATCTGATCTAGTTTCTAATCTGGTTCTCTCTGATGGGGGGACCGCTGCTCCACGGGTTCAACGCTGACCTGATAACCCGGAAAAAAAAAGCAATCCTCAGTCCAGGGAGACGCCCTCTCTGCCCTCGCTGGCCTGAATGAAATGCTGATAGCTAGGTGGCAGCTCTCTAATACACACTTTAATCGTCTTCTTCAGGAAAATATCATGCAGTATCTCCATATTCTCTGAGGTTACAAGGCAGGAATTGAATTGTTATTCATTAATTAACTTCAAAAGATTCAGATTCAGGAAAAGATGAAGCTCTGATATATCTACATGTGACTGGCTGATTTATATAACAAAGTAAAGGTTTAGGTGTTAAGATATAAATGTGTGAAAACTAACTGCCACCTTCAGAATGTGATAAAAACCACCACAAATACTTTAAATGATGTTCTTCTTCTTCAGTTTGATGCTAAATATGATATTTTATCTTACGAATTTAGGTAATTTAGATTTATGTAAGCCTATGTTATCTCTATTCATAAATAAAAAGAGAAATACTTTATACTTTTATCTACTGTACATTCTGGACTGAAAACACATCATATGTGGGGATGTAACTGAATACACGCACATTATTCTGATATGAACAGGTAATGTGTTCTGAAAATGTACAAACGAGATCACATTTGAGCACTCAGGAGTGTAATTTTCTCCATCGAGGATGGACGGGACATTTTCAGAATCCAGGGAGGAAATCTGAGTTGATCAAAACATTCAAATGTTCACCTGAGTCACCTTGAGTTATTACTGTGCACTTTACAAAAAGTGGCCAGTTACAGGTATTTGCCTGGAGTTTGCCTCTCAGGTAACAGACGGGCAGATTGTGAGGAACACCTGCAGACATTACTCAGGGCTAAAATCCTTTGATCCCTCTGTGTTTTCAGGGAAAAGGTACTTTAGCTGTTACTGTGTGCAGACGATTGTCCTGAAAAGATAAAAGATGAAGATGAATACTTTACTTTAAGTATACATAAATCTCAACATCTGGTGCAGGCACTGCCTACTTCCTGTGTCCATGTGACTGTCATGTGAATTCACAATGTCAAAAATATTGTTCATGTAATGAATGAAAACCACATGTGCTTTGATGAAATGTGCCTCTGTTGTAACCGCAGTGTTGTGTGTGTGTTGAAGTGTTTTACCGTGCACGTACCTTCATGAATGTGTCCGAACACATGTAACTTGGGCTGGACTCTCCTCTGGACCGTGTTGAGAAGCTCCATGCACCCGACACGCTGCATCTTTTTAGGGACCCAGTCCAGGAAACCTGCACATGAGAGGCAGTGAAGAAGAACAAAGCAGCTGTTCAGAGGAAATCATTGAGGCTAAACATCGAGGTTGGTCATACACTTTAGTGTATGCCACCTTGGTATTGTCACATCTTGACTACTCCCCAGAAATCTGGTGAAGTGCAGCAAATAAAGAGCTGTACAAGTTTCAGAACAAACTTTACAGCTGTGCAGACATACATTTCTAATTTTATTCAGAAATTTATGTCTGCACTCAGTGTATCATTTTCTCAGAACAGACATAACCAGGAAACAAAACGGGTTATGAGGGGTCATGTTACAGTTCCTCAACCTCAAACCAATGCAATGAAAAATATGTATAGAGCTGTTTTTCAGTGGAATAATTCATCATACATTATTACTGCAGCAACAAGAGTTATAAAAGCAGCTGAAGACATTAGTGTGAGTGAAGAGGCAAAATATTACATTAGTCATTTTTTATTCATTTACTTTCTCTCTCTTTACTTTCATTGGTTTGGTTAAATATGTAGTTCAAAGAATTTAGTAAACATGGTCATACTGTAGATACAGCTGTTAGTATGTATGTTTATGTATGCATACATATCTAAGTGTGTGTATGCATACATAGGTATAAAAATATAGAGAAATGTATCATTTCATCATTGTTGTGTGTTTTAGTGAGCCGGTCTTTTAAAAATTATTTGCAATGCAGGAAATATGTTCATTCCACAATTGAATCGTACCATTCAAACTCTAAATAAGAAAAAAAAAAAAAAAACCATGTCAAAAATGCAGTCTATATCCCAAATCTCTCTTTCAAGGTGACTATGGGGTCTGTTTTCATGATCAAAGGTGCACGGCATGAAACACAGTCAAATGTACTCAATACAGGAAACATATTATGTCCTGGGACATGTACTACCATAACATAAAAGTTAAGTTAAAAGTTAAAAGTCTTTTTCATGTAGTATTTCTTCTTATTTTTATATGTATTAAATCTAGTTTCCATCAGATTTGACACTTTAAGATGAAATAACAAGTGAGACTAAAACATTTACATGTTTAATCCTCAGCTTTGCGCCATGAACTGGCAGTTATACCGTAATGATTCTGTTAGGATCATTTCAGTAATCTAACGGGCAGCAGAGTGGCGTTTGATAGCGCTGGGTTGTGTCTCCATTAAGGTTATAAATTTCATCTCCCTTCAGAAAGCGATACATCACATATTAGAACCAAGCTCTCCATTTCAGACTCCTTTCTCTAATGGCAAACTGCACATCGCAGCACAAAAAAACGACTCTTAGAAAGCAGCCATAGAAAATAAAGATCAATCACAGCCACACACAGATGCAGACTTCACAGCGTGTGTGACAAGGATGAAGCATGGAGTGTATATGATTTAGTGGCCGCTCGGCGAGGAGGGATGCTGCTGATGCTGAGTCAATAAAAGCATCAAGTCGGAGGAATAAAATGAGTGAGGAGCTCGTGCCTCCATCTTCCCAGCCTTCTGTCGCTCAGCACAGACAGGAGTAAAAAAGTCAACAAAGGAAAAGAGGGAAAGAGAGTGAAGGAAACAAAAGAATAAATTATCAATTATTTTGTCCAACCCCCAAAGGACAGCTTCATCTTCTGGGCAGCATGAATGTGCTCAGATAATCTCATGACAGTCTGCCCATTAGATTTTTATATTTCATTTGCATATGTTGAAATTTTGGCTTGGCTCAACAAAAACGGTCATATTCATCCTCTGGGGACAATAAATATCCACAGCAATTCTGGAGAGATTAAATTGAAGTGCAGCAACTAAAGTTTCAAGAAACCACAGAAATGATCAGATTCTTATAGACAGAGAAGATTTAATGGAAATCTGTCCAGAGGTTAACAATATATGTTGAGATATTTTTGATGGACAGACAGAGGAACAGGTTCCCACTGACTGTGGTGTGGTGAGAAGTCTCCTATTTGCTTTTTTCTAAAGTATTCCTAAAGGATTGTGGGATAGCAGGCAGACTAAGAGCGACCAACAACTCGAGAAAGGGGAATGAAGTTTAAAGACTAATGACGTACAGTTAAAAACACAAATGAAATGTTGAAACAGGAATCTCTGGAACCAAGTCAAGTCTCTCGTCTTTACGATCAAGTTCAAGTCAAGTCTCAAGAAAAAAACAAGTCCTTGCCAAGTCTCAAGTCTTTAAGTCCAAGTCAAGTGTATTAATTTTTGAAGTAAGCCAAGTCTCAAGGCAAATCTGTCTAAGTCGAGTTGTAGGTCCTCATTTTGGCATCAAATTCAGGCCTCAAGTCTCCAGCTCTGGTTTAGACACTAAATTTAAAGTTTGGATGGATCCTCACAGATACAATATTTATCTGTTTCTAAACATTTGAACAGTAGTGTGAACCACAGTCCCTGCCCAGGACAAGCTAAATAAAAGTTTGTGGCCATAGAATTGTCAGCTTGTGACAAGCGAACAGTAGCGGGTCATGATGTGATTAGCTTGAAGCAGTTGTTCACTGGTGCAAAACAAAAGAAAGAGAAAAGATAAAGACTCTCTAGGGATGACTTCAAGATTCTTGATACATTTTTATCTTTTACTGCCAAACAGAGGGCTAAAAATCTCACTCAAGGCAAAGTTAATGGACCCTCTCATACTCAACACAGACATAAAAACTTCATGTTCTCAGCTGGCAGTGAATCAGTCTTGTGAAAGTGATAGAACCTGACTACTTTGTCCTCTAAATGCATCTACCTGTAAAAAAAAAACACTTTTAGTTCAGTTTAGGTATAAAAACTCTAAGTGTATTCTTTACAAGCCTTAGGAGATGGTGGAAGTGAAGTGAGAAGTTACGAGGGCTTTTTTTTGTGTCTCGGGGTATTTTGCTCTAATGTGCCGCTTGTTTGAAAGCAGCTGCTGCTTTGGGCACTGAGCCTGTTTTCCTCTTTTTGTCTCACTTTCTCTCTCTCTGCTGTTAACTTCTTCCTCACAGCCAGATAAAGAGGCCATATTTTTCCTCTCTAGCCACCGATCTGCCGCTTTATCGCGCCTCATAAAAGACGGGCGCTTTTGTCGCAGTGCGAAACTGACGTCTTGCTCACACTTCTTCTTCCTTTACCTCCATGTCCATCATTTGTTTCTCTGTCTTTTTACAAATTTCTCCAAAGTGGAGTCTTTTCTCGGCCTCTAGCGCATTAAAGAATCCTACCTATCGTCCACACTTTTGTCCTCCATTCCCTATTTTCTTGTCTCATTCCATTCCCTCCAGTCTTGCTCTGACTGTGTGTGTGGTGGTGTGTGTGTGTCTCATGCATTAGTAGCCTGCTGTAGCTGCTCCATATGCCGGTGGCTTACGAGCAGATAGCTGGAGACACTTCGCTAAGCTGAATGGAAAATAAACGGCCGCGTTCGCAGCCGAGACGCAGACACAGAAATCAATCACACACACTCGTCTGAGCACCACAGCTGCAGCGGGAGATGAGGTGTGAAAGTGTGTGTGTGCGACAGTGAGAGTCAGAGTGTGTGTATGTGTGTTTATGTGTGTGAGACAGAGGCGTGTGTACGGGATGTCAGTTAGCTTGTGAGCCAGCATCTGTGTTTGTTCAAACTGTTGAGATGTTTCTAAGGAGAGAAAGAGTGTGTGTGTGTGTGTGTGTGTGTGTGTGTGTGTGTGTGAAGCTGAAAGGTGATCACTAAGACAGCTAATAATCTCCTCTAAAGGTGAAGTGTGTTTTCAGGCAGAGCTGACTGGACTGAGATTCCCTTCACCCTTTATTCATCCACTCAGTGCCACAGTGATTCATCAGAGCCACTGAGCTCATGGTGTGTGTGTCTGTGTAAGAGCCATAGATGTGTGGACATACCTGTATGTTGTTTGTATGAACATGTACGAGCAGGTGTTATAATACACTGAGTTTATTTATTTTAACATGAAGTGCTCTGGCTGGTGTAGTTATATCACAAAGGTTAGCTTCAGTGAGGAAGCTAAGTAAAATGGCTGCTGCGCAGTGTTTAGCTATCAGTGTTTTCAGGAAAATGAGAAATGTTGTGCAAGGACATTAATAATTCATTAAATATGCACCAGAATCAAATACATATGCTTGAATGACCTAAAATAAAAGGTCTTTGTCAGATTTGGGGTAGTTACATGCCCCAAATATTTAGCTAGCAGTGTTTTCAGCTATGCTAGCCACACAGTAATGAAATGCGATGAGGAGAAGCAAAAAAATGTTTTGCAGGGAAATTGATTAAATATGTACGAAAATCAAATACACAGGAATTAAGGAGTTCAAAATCAGACTGGTTGATGACAAAGGAAGTCAGAGGATTAACTAAGAGAATTATTTATTAATGTATCTTTTTTGTTTAGTTTTATTTTGTCTGACCAAAAGTCTAAAACCCCTTGAATGTAATATTTATATAAGTTAAGATTATATAGAAAAAATAAAAGCAGCAGTGGGAAACAGATGTTCCCACCACCCACCCACCCAAATCCCTAACCCACTAAGTCTTCAGCTAAGTCCAGCTATAGTCGTGCTGCACATCAACACACATTTAAATGTGCTCAATTATAAGATAAGATAAGATAAGATAACTTTAATGATCCCACACCGGGGAAATTCACTTACTTCACAGTAGCTCATATACAGAAGGTTGATAATAAATTATTCACAAGTAAGAAATATATAGAAAAGGTCATGAAGTCCTGCTGGTGTTAAAGCGTCTGACAGCTGTTGGAATGAAGGACCTGTGGTAGCGTTCCTTCTTACATGGTGGGAGCAGCAGTCTGTTGAAGGAGCTGTTTAAGCCCACCACAGTCCCATACTGGGGGTCAATAAATTAATAAAGGACAGGGACAAAAAGAAGCATGATTCAATATAAATACAGTCTGCTCAGTACAGAGGCTTGTTCATATTTTGTGCATCTTTGATTTTTATTCATATTTAGATTGAAATTATAATATTATATTATATCATCATTTAAGAAGGCATTGGAGTTGAACCACAGACAAAGTAAATGTTTTGTAATCAACATTTCAGTCAGTTCAGTGAAACCCCACCACGCTTATGAGCTCTCCTCTGCTCAGAATGTATTCTGAGTGGGGCAGTACCAGGAAACTGGCTGCATAATAAGCTGCTGTCTTAATGTCTTAATAAGTTAAACGTTCATAAGTACACGTTTAATGCTCTGATATGATTTAGACATTCATGTTGGCAAATTAAATTTACAGAAAATAGAACTGCTTCTGATTTCTGTGTGTGCACGCATGTGTGTATATACACTGTATGTACATGAACACACATATACTGTGTGTGCGTCTGAGCACAGATGCTTGAATTAGTATGTATGTTAATATTAAAAAACGATCTTACATGTGCACACATTCTGTACCTGTATGTATAGGGTAATGAGTGTGTGTGTGTATATTTAATTACTGTATATACATGTTTGTACACGTATGTTGCATCTTGTGTGTGTGTGTGTGTGTGTGTGTGTGAATAATCTAAATAAACTATTGCCCATGAGAATCTGCATTTGTTGTTTTCGTATGTACACTGATGAAACATATGCTGTGCATTCTTACATGCTTGTTTATGTGAGCTCGTACATATGTATTTACATATGTTCTGTGTGTGTGTGTGCTGTAATGTGTGTCTCACCCAGTGGGGGGCAGTGTGTGACCAGGATGTCTGTGTTGTCGGGGACCTGGTTCCACTTGTCCAACAGAGCCTGACCCCGTGGTAGATTGAAGCCCCAGCCGTAGTACCAGGGCTGCCTGCAGACACACACACACACACACACGGTTAATACACTGACTGTCAGAAGTACATACATCATCATGTGGGAAGTTTTGTTGAGGGTAACAGAACATCAGAACGTTTCATTCATGTGTAAGAGTGGCCACATTGAAAACACAAAACCAGAGAGCAGAACATGACGCACAACCTGTGACACTCATAACAACAGTGCTGCGTACCATCAGAGCCCTGCAGTCTGCGTTCAACATTTGCAAATGTAAATGTGTGTGCTCACAAACTCAAAGCAAATAATCTGATGCAACATTTATCAGTGAAATCCAAAATCCAAATGTGGTGATGATCCTCGCTTGTACAGTATCAGAGTATTTCCTGTTAGATTTAGGTGTTGTTCTTAAAATAACACACACTTTGGTGAAGTTTATACCAAAAGTTGAGTTTTGCTGACTAGACTTTTGTGATGCGTCAGTTTTTATGACGAGGGTCTGACACAATCACCTTGTAAATACAGTTTTTCTTTGTTTATGCAACTTTTTGGCGCTGGCAGCAAATATTTCGCAGCTCTGTGAGCCGTCGTCTGTTGCCTGACTGTCAAATCTTATTCAAGTTGACACACACTGACCCCTTTTGTCTCGTCTTTACAGGACTTAATTGTGCTTTTCAAAATGTAATTTGCTGCCTGGAGTGATTCATGAGGGAAAAAATCAAACTGCAGGAACACAAGACAGACAGCGAAGATCATAAATAAAGCGTGACCTCTTACTCGTTTTTTTTGCAGCCCACACACAAAACAACTGTCAGCCTTCTTCCTCTTAGTGTCTAAACATGTGCTTTGACCTTTAAGATGAGAAGCTGCTCGGGTGAGGAGGGTGCAGGGGGGATTATGAAGAGCAGTCATCTACTGGAGGGGAGAAATCAAACAGATCCCAGGAAGAGGGGATGTGCGACGGGTGCGTAGAAAGCTACATTAAACATCTCCTTGATCACAGTCACACCCTGGAACGCTCCACGACAGGAAGACGAGGGAGGAAAAGTGAGAAATGAAAAAAGAAGAGAAGAGGAAGAGGAGGGCCTTGATGGTTGGGGCTCGTGTCCCTTTACTTTGATAGCGGACGCCTCGGCCGTGAGTGACGGAGAAGAAATTAACATGTCACTTACAATCTGTACTCCGATCCATCTTCCTCACCAACACGACGCACGTGTGTGTGGGTGCAACCGTAGGCGACAACGTCCGCCGCTGCCGCCTTTTTTTTTTTTTTTTTTAAATTGCCGAGTGCAGTCACTCGAAACGCCAACTTTATCGCCATGGCCGCTGCCTGACGCGTCTGTGCTCAGTGGAACATCAGATGAGGATTTTTTAGAATAATTTCCAGAGTGTGTGTGTGTGTGAGACATGCTTGGGGACTTCAAAGACAGATGGGGAGACAGAAAGACGAGGCCTGAAGATAGGAAGAAATACCTGTCACACACACAGACACACACACACCGACACACACACACACACACACACACACACACACACACACACACAAACACACACACACACTCCTTATCTTTCTTTCTAATTAAGAAAGCTAAAAATGGTGACTCCGAGGTCACCAGCGCAGGGAGGGGTGGTCAAACACATGTGGCAGTGCATCGTGGGAAATCACATCCTATTTCAGCCAGAGCACACGCGATTAAAATTCCATCACTTCCTGAACATCAGAGACTAAACATTTCTGACGAATGATCTGGCGCAGCCCATGAACACAATTTCAATAATTTACACTGCGAATATTAAAACATTTAGACTGGCTTTAGCATATTAATAGGGCCCGTGGAATGTAATATTCATGTTCATCCTAACATGGACGTCTCAATTAAAATGAAATGAGCTCTGCGGTGCGATTGATGCTCCTGATTCTCTCAGTGTGAATGGAGGGATGAAGAGAGGGCAAAAGAGGAGAGGAGAGACTGTAAAGAGGTTTCCCCCCGACGGACTGATTCATCCTAACGGAGTGAGGATACGCAAAGAGAAAGATTCATGAGGTGGAGGAAACGAGTGATGAGATGCTTGGACGGATGGATGGAGCAGTTCAAATCAACTTAAATGACCATATTGTACTTTGCCATGTTTTATTAACGACAAATCAAGTACTCTTTAAATTATTCACAACCTTTCTCTGAAACATATTCAGTATTTAGATTGTTTCACTTCTGTTCAGTTTACCTTGAAAACTCCATCAACTTGAAGACTCAGTTTATTGTTCCTGCACTGAGTGACAGCATCAGTTCTGTATTCAAACACTGAAACAACGTTTATTTCTACCTGAAAATCATCCTCTTGTGAAGCTCTTCACATGTGATGGGATGGTTGAATGTACAACTTTGACTAGATTATGATGTTCATTCTGTCTCTTACCAATAGCCAACGTTTCTTTGAACATGGACCACAATCTTTCTATAAACCTCAACTGAGGTACTTGACTTCAAACCCCACCGGAGGCATTTCAGAAGTGGATCGGTTTGCCCGCCAGACTTTGCTTACTTGTTCAGATTTGGTCATTTCCCTTGGTTTGTGTGCTTCCAAATATGTTTCGTGTAAATATGCTACGAAGTTAGATTGTTTCCCTTTTGGCTGTTTTTACGACCAGCAGTGTGCACATTGTGTTATATTTTGAAAATCAACTGGATCTAGATCTAGATGCCGTTTCTGTGTCTGGCTTCCGGCCAGCTCGAGCTGCTCTGTGCAGATTGACGTGAGCTGCTCACGGCATCCGTCAAAAATAGAACAGCTGCGTATTCTTCTGGGACGCTTCTGAACCAGACCGCGGCGGGACTGGTAGAGGTTTGAAACATTGACTAGAAAGTCCAACAGAGCCTGACCCCGTAGCAGTATAACTCCAGCGGCCGCGCCACATACGGAACGCCTCACATCCATGGCCAGTGGATTTGGGGGTAATCTGACCAAGCTTTTTCTGATCTCAATCCAAGAGTTTTATTTGCATAAACTTAAAGGTACCCTGTGGAGTTTCTGATCACAAGCATTGCTAAAGAGTGATGTTTTTGTGTGTTGATCCCCATTTGTTGTACATGATCAACCTGTTCCCACTCCCAACTTGTCAAATTGTAGTGCTTGGTAAGTGGTGCTTCAAAACATGAGGCTGTAGGTCCTCTAGCATCATTTCTGGACATGCCCGTGTAACTTCATGGTTTGATGTAGACTGCTGTTACAGTTACCTATGCAACGTATTAAAATTACATCAGGTAAGTCTAATCAGACGTTGTGTATTTATGATTGCTAACTTGACTACACAGCCCTGCGGGTCCTACGGAGTCATATTTTAAAGCGTAGTGGCACTGAACAAGCGGCAGTATTTGACTAAATGATGTTGGTGACATGAAACACACTCCAATAGTTACTGTCCTTGGTTTCACACTATTTCACTGATCTACAGGTGGAATTAATGGACTAAAAACACATCAATGTAGCAACAAAGGTGAAGAAAGAAAACTGGAACTTGGAAGGAAATGCATTCACCACGTTTGTTGGACCTCAAAGATACACAATGCATTTTAGAGAGTGAAAAGGGGACTGGGATGTCCATCAGAAAATGCTCATAGGAATGACTTTTGCCACTTTTTTAGTCACTGACGACTTGACGAAAATACTGAGAGGTGTTTCTAATATTCTGTTCCTGAATTTCAGGAACATCTCTCATTAATAACACAGTTAAACAGCAGCACAAACTTCAGCTTCCGAAATGATCCTGAAGTTGAATCAAAACCTCTCTACAACACTTTCAACAGCACAACACAACCTCATGACCGTTGGATTGGCCTGAAGCACTTTGCACACTAATCTTCTCAATGTATCCGTGCCTGTATTATGCTGTCTGAATTTGTGAAGTTTAAACTGTGCAGTCTAAAAATTAAAGCCAGAGGAAGAAAAAACTAAAGCTGTCAAAAGCATAAAGTGACATGATGACGTGTTAGAGGTAGTTGACTGCAAACAACATTGAGCATCAGAGCATTCTTGAACGCACAGTCACGCAACACTTTACTGCATCACCATGCAACGCTAATATAACCGACCAAAAACAAAGAATGACTGTGTGTTTACTGTGATGCATTTTCATGTACAACAAGTTTGAGACTGTTTGTAGTTAATGGACTAAAACCACTGCCTTTAATGCATGCACATGCAATCTGTGAGTGACAGCTGCTGTCAAAACTTCTGAGAATATTCGGTCAGATTAAAAACTTTCTTTTTAATTCTTTATAGGCTATGCATCATAAAAAAAAATCATTATCTCAAGTTTGTCATCCAGTATACCTGAAAGTGATGATCCAGTCTATCATTTTGTCATCCGAGGATTACAGAATCCTTTATGAAATACCGCAGCTTGTTTTCATTTTGTGACATCAATCATTCTGTAAGAGAATCATCACTCTTTTCTTTTTCAAACGGCTCATTTCTCGCTCCGCAGCAAAAACGTCTCCATGGCGTCCATGAGGTCCAGGAGAACGTGTCCACCCTGACTGTGGGCGCCTCCATCAAAGAGATTATCTCTCGTGAGGAAATGACCGTAGCTTCTCTCCACCAGAAACCCACTCCTGTGTTTGCTGAGCAAACCTGAAACTAACTGAATGTAATTCCATGGATAATATCCCAGCTCCAGAATTATGATGTTTTTTTTATCAGGTAAGGGATTACAGTGGTACAAGTAATTTGTGTTAACTTAGAGGAGGAGAATCGGGCGAAGCATGGAGCATATTCAATATTCTGTTAATGTGTTGGGCTGGTATTTGTTATGGGTTTTAAAAAAAGGAGAAAACAGATGTTTGTGTTAGAGCGCTCAATCCCCAGGCGCACCTTCAGGCGGTGCACAGGGAGGAAAACAACAGCGTTCAAACCATTACTTTCATTTCACACAAGCACACTCACAGACAATCAGAGTTACTGGCTTCACCTCTCTTAAGGACAAGAGGAAAAGTCAAATTTAACAGTTAATCTAAGATGCATTTAAGGATTTAACACAAACAGGCCCACTGATATCACCGGAGTGAGTCCATGAATCATTGAAGGCCTCTGCAGAGGGCTGCCAGGCACCCATGCCTGCCTCGCTCTCTTTTCCCTCACTCCCTCTCCTTCATCTCTCCCCCCTCATCACATCTCTCTGTCCATTCCCTACTTTCCTCTTCCTTCTCCTTCTATCTGTCTCCTCTTGACATATTACTCCATCTCTGTGTCTCTCCCTTTTCATTTCTCCCCCTCGCTCTCCTCGTTAGTGGGGGAAACGACCTGCTTCCTGGAGAGCAGCCTCTCTGAGAGGGAATCTTTTAGAAACCACATCAACGCTGAAGGTATTCTGAGGCAGGACTGACTACCACACTATAGTTCTTTTTAAATCAGAATCAGAACCAGGTTTATTGCCAAGTAGGTTTTCACATACAACAAAATTTGCCTCCGGGTTTTGGAGGCGTACAGGTCCTGGAGGGATGGCAGATTGCAGTGGATACCGACCAAACGTGTCTGTAGCGTTGTGCATTTTCAAGCACCAAAAGCTGCTACTGAATGTTTATTCTATGATCACATATTTCCTCAGTTAAACCTGCATTCATTCTTTTTTTTGGTCACAAAAAGACACAACACACACCCTGACCCTAACTTTTATAAACCAGCTGGTCTTTGAGCTCTGTTTTGGTCTCCACCAGCTCATGAGAGAAATATCTGGCTCTTTAGCTGCTAAATGCTCCAATATGTTCAGCAGCTCTTGTGCTCACTGTGCACCGTCCAGCCATATCTTTCTACAGTGAGTTCTCCTTTGATAAATACAATAAAATAATAGTCTTGTTCACAAACACAGGATAATGAAGGGCTTTTAATCTGGATCTGATCAGGAGGTGTTAAATTAAAAAAAAGACATTTATTCATGTCTGCTGTCAGCAGCTGCTGCAGTGGGAAACAAGTTTGGTGAGAGGTGAGAAAATAAAGTTGGAAAATGTATTAAACCAAAACAATTAGCTGAAAGACATTACAACAAAACTTTGTAGCTTTGAGGGGTTTGATAATACACATATGGTGCACAGCCATTTGATCCATATTTCATATAATACAATGCACAGCATTGTATTCTATTGTATTATATTGAAGATCAAACCAACAATGAATGCATCATCATGAAGTCTTTGTGAGTATCACAGCCTGATATATCTTCTTCCTCTTTGTCATACAGCTTCATTAGAAGCACATCAGTGAGTCACACTATTGCACTGGGTGACATGTTCCTTCATTACCATGAACACACACTGTAGACTCCCACACACACCATCCTGCTTCCACAAATACTCACTAGACCACTAAATGTGGATTAATCCACCACTGAAAATAGTCCCCAACAAATTCTATAGTGAGCAGCTGTTTCAGGAAATTGCTGAAACATTTTGAAAATAAAAAAATATATTTGTGAGCTGCTTTTAAAGATTTACAGCTTCAGTAGAAAATAAGAAAATAAGAAAGTATTGAGAGACACATCAACACATTGTTGGTTTTAGTCTTATTATGGGATTTGTTGACAATCAAAAGAAACAAAAAGAATAAAGATATCTGTTATAAAAATTAGGATTATACTGGGGTTCAGAGGTTCTGACCCCTATGGTATGTGTTTGATCTTGTTCTTTACATGTCTTGGGCACTTCCCTTAACTACTCTATGTTTTACTGAGGCTGGCAGGGTGAGATAGAGTTCGACCATAAATTAGCAGTGATAGTATAAGGATAAGGAGGATGGGTAGATAAGAAACAGTCCTGCTCATTAGTGAGCAGAGAACCAGGCAATGAGATGACATTTGTAGCAGAGGGGAGGTGTCCGGGACAGCCCAGAACAACAGATGTATAAAACCCAACTGTTAGAGCTCCTCAGGGAGCCTTTTCTCTGTAACCCCTCTTGTGCGTTGCACTGTTAAACGCTCCTTCTTGTACAAGAATAAATTCAACTTAAACTTTGATACTTTGAATCTGGTCTTCCTTATTGAAGGGTCCTTCTTTTAAAAAATTCCCATAACATTTGGCGCCCAACGTGGGGCCCCAATATCTGTTCTCCTCTGGAAGCAACGGCACTGGAAAAAACCTGCAGGTATATTGACTAAAAACCTCTGCCACGAGGTTCTTAAAACCCCGTTTTGGCGTAGGCCAGGACCAGCTGAGAGAGGAGACAGTGACGGGACCAACCACAGAAAAAAAAAAAAAAAAAAAAGGAGACGGACCCATGGAATAGCAGAAGGAAAAAAAAAAAAGAAAAGAAGGGTAAGTTGAATTCTAATCACTTATATCTGAGTCAAGGACTTAGAGTGGGGATATTAAGTCAGGGACTTAACAGTGAAGGTAAGGTAAACCTAAGTCAGGGACTTAGAAGCTAATGTCTTTGGAATGACAATTGGAAAAATTCAATCCCTCAGGCCTGAGTAAACAAAAGACGTCGAGAGAAGTCAGGGACTTCGGCAGTATAGTGTTGCTTGTAAATCAGAGATTTAAAGGTAACACTGGGAGTCAGGGACTCCGAGATAAAGCATGCTTTAGAGTTTGTGTATATATATAAATATATATACCTAAAATAGATATAAATTCTATACAGGCTAAAAATAGAATAAGGTTTGATAGCTATTAATAGTGTTTCGGTGAATTATCTGAGGACTAGAGACGATTATGGTGTTAACAGAGAGTCCACATACTTCACTGATCAGACAGTTGTTAGGGTGAACTCTATATAAGTGGGTTGGCTGTTAAGGGGAAAATAAAGTAATTTTGTTACAAGTGAATAAGAATAAATAATAAGTAGATACAGGGAAAAATTATATAAATATATATATATATAATAACCCTCAAAATGGGTAGTTCTCAAAGTCGTAAAATAGAACGATATAGTGGAGATGCCAAACGTATGGCAACTTTAAATCCCGATAATGTTAAATACCTCAAAAGATGGCAGGAGAAGTATGATTTCGTAGGAAGATTAGATGTAAAAGAGTGTGAGGAGTTAGTGAAGGCTATTCGTGAGAAGGAGAAAAGGAAAGGTAAGTCAAGGAAAGAAGGACTGTTACAGGCTAAGTTGTGGCTGATAGAAGCTAGGGCCAGACAAGCCGGTATTCAGAGAAGGAAAGAAGAAGGAGAAGAGAGAGATGCAAAAAGACAAGAAAACGTAGGTAAACAGAAAGAAGCTCAACAGAGCAGCGAGGAACAAACTAACATATATCCTGTCTTATTTTCTGCCCGAGACCCTCAGGGTGATAACGAGTACGTGCCATATGGGCTCCGTCCGGATCCTCCGCCTTATCCTGCACCTCGACCTCCTCCTCCTCCTCCGATACCACCGACTGCTCCACCGCCTCCCACCCACTCACCCCACAACCCCTTCTTGAGGGGTAACATCACTCCACGAAAAAAAGAGATGGCTCCACAGATCCCTCAATCTCCTCCAAAGACACGAAGCGGTACAGTATATAGGCACGCCACACATGCAAATGAGACACAGAGTAACACAGGAATGAATTTAGGTAATGATGAAGATGACACGACTCTCATTGCACCCATGATTGAGTTACCAAATCCTAGAGCAGGCATAAATGTAAATGGAGCAGTGCAGCCACTCACAGTGAGCGTGTTTAGAGCATGGACAGACCAGGATGTTAGAGATGCAACAAAAACCATAACTCGTCCTGAAGAGGATGGCGAAGCCTTTACTGAAGAAATGAATCAGCTCTTTAAAAGTTTTAGTTTAAATGCTGTAGAAGTAGAAAGAGCAGTCAGAACAATAGTGCCAAAAATATGGTGCCAAATAAGGGGAAATTGGGACCCCCTTATTAACCAAGAGCCGATTCCATTTGAACATGCAAATTATGCTGCTCAGGTAGACCCACTACTGGGAAGAGTGGTTGCACATTACAGAGGACAGGCAAATTATTCAAGAGTGTCAGAATGCAAACAGGGACCTGCAGAGTCAGTGCCACTTTTTGTTGAGAGGATGAAAAAGGTATTCCGTATACACAGTGGAATACCCGTAAATAATGCTGATAACAGCCCATACAGCATGCAGTTAAAGAATGCACTTATGATTGGATTCAGACCAGAAATCAGTCGGTTCATTACCAAATATTTAATTGCTTGGAAAAATGAAGGATTGCAGAGAACCATTGATTATGCAATTCACGCAGAAGAGACAATTGAAACAAAGAGAAAAAAGAAAATTGCAAATACATTTTTGTGTGATGATGATGACAATAATGATATTCTCTTCCGAGATAATGAGGAGAGGAGAGGACGGGGAGGCGGTGAGAACAGAGGAGTGGACGACAGGCCGGATGTGTGCTACAATTGCGGAAAACCCGGACATTATGCGAGAAACTGCAGAGCTCCAAGGAGGAAATGGAGGAGAGGAGGATGGGGAGCGGGAAGAGGCGAAGGAGCGGGGCCCAGGCAGGACAGGAGGGAAAACCCTCCCACTGCATGACTGACTCCAGAAGCAGGTCATGCAGACACACACACACATACGCACACACACACAGACACAGAGACAGATGATATCGCAGAGACAAGCACAGCAATAGATGATGAGACAGAGGTAGATGAGATTTTATCGTTACAAACAGCTGAAGTTTTACTATCACAGGAAGGAACTAAACCATGGATAGTATTAAAGGTGCAAGGGAAATTAATAACATTTTTGTGTGATTCTGGAGCCTGTAGGACAGTTGTGCGATGTAACGAAACAGAAACAAATTTTCCCTTGCAACCAAACAGCGGTTTGAGAGTAAGGTCAGCCACAGGGCACGTAACTGTTGAACCTTTGACCAAACCTCTAGAAATAAGCGATCCTAAAACAAAGAAAAGCATTCTAGCCTCAGTGGCGCTATCACAACTGTGTCCCGTTAACCTCTTAGGGAGAGATCTGATGATAAAATTAGGGATAGCAGTAGTACCAGACCAAAATGGTTCTGGTATGAAAGCGTGCCGTGTAAGTCTAAAAACAGCAGACAATGATGACCAGGACGAAATAGAAACGTTTGTGCGCGAAGGACTAACAATGCATTACTGGTACAGTTTGGATTTAATTCAAACAGGACCGAGTAGCATAACTCAGGAATTAATGAAATTGGTAAAAACCTGTATTCCTCTTGCTGAGATGAAGACTGTTGAAATAAACAAACCCGAACAGTTACATTGCACAATGTACTTTCGACATGAGCCCGGACCAGACAAAGACTATTACGATAAATTCTTTAAAGAGGCCAGCTGTAAAGTAACTCTCACTGAATTATACTGGGACAAAAAAGGGAACTGTGCCTGTGCAGTGAGCCTCCAAGAACCAGAAATGAAACTATTTGGAGGGGGTCTCACACCACACATTTCGTGTTCAAAAGTGATTAATTCACAGTGGAAGGAATTGGGTGGGTTTATCTCAAAAGTAAAAAAATCAAACTGTGAATGGAAAAAAGTGGGAGGGAAAGTGCTATTCGCACCTAAATTGAACGTGTATTGTACCCGTTTAAACTGGGTCACACAAGCAGTCAAGGCTGTACACCTCAGTGGACATGCTAGCCAAGACTCTATCGTTGATTGATACACCCTAACGGCTGAAGAAGAGGTAGAACTAACCAATATACCTCAGGAGTTGTGGTCCAAGGGGTCAGCTGATGTGGGACTCATTAAGGGGGTACAACCCGTTAAAATAACTCCAAAAAACTCGTACAGGCCGTATCAGAGACAGTATCCACTTAAACCAGAAGCTGAAGAAGGAATAGCACCAATAATACAGGATTTACTCAGTGCAGGAGTTATTAGAGAGTGCCCAAATGCAGCATGTAATAGTCCTTTGTTCCCTGTAAAGAAAGCTGCCCCATCGACAGGATGGAGGATGGTACAGGATTTACAAGCAGTAAACAAAGCAGTAATACCACGTGCTCCCCTCGTTCCAGATCCACACACGCTGTTAAATGAACTCAATCCAAAAGCTAAATATTTTACAGTGGTGGATTTAGCTAATGCATTTTTCTCTATACCGCTTCATGAGGAAGATCAATCCTGGTTTGCATTTCAGTATAGAGGGAAAAAGTATACATTCACAAGACTTCCACAAGGATATTGTGAAAGCCCAACTATCTTTTCAATGGCAATATCATCTAATCTAGCACAATTCACTCCCCCGAGAGGGAGCCAACTATTACTGTATGTTGATGATATTTTGTTAGCCTCAGAAAATGAACAGGATTGCAAAATTGACACTGTTGCTCTATTAACATACTTAGCAGAACAGGGCCATAAAGTAAGCAAAAATAAATTGCAGCTATGGAAAGAAGTAGTGAAATATCTAGGTTTCAATATCTCTCTTGAAGGTAAACATCTAGATGAAAACAGAAAAACTGCAATATTACGTGCACCCAAACCACAGACAAAAAAACAAATGATGTCCTTTTTGGGAATGACTAACTTCTGTAGAGCGTGGATTGCAAATTATGCTGACGTAACACACCCACTTCAAATGCTTATCTATGATCAACCCATGGCAGCTAATGATGTGATCACATGGACTCCAGAGGGGGAACATGCGTTCGAGCAAGTGAAACAATTGTTGGTGGGTTCAGGGGTTTTAGCACTCCCAGATTATAAGAAACCATTTATACAAATGTGTGATGCTAGAAATGGATTTATGACCAGTGTGCTAACCCAACCTTTTGGAGGAAAACTCAGACCCATAGCATACTATTCGTCTAAATTAGATCCAATAGCCAGAGCAATGCCACAGTGTCTACAAGCTGTACAGGCCGCAGCCTTAGCAATACAGAGTTCAGCCACAATTGTCTTGTTTCATCCATTGACACTGAAGGTGTCACATGCTGTAGACGCCTTACTAACACAAACAAAAATAGCTTTCATGTCTCCAGCTCGACATCTCAATTGTATGACTATCCTGCTCTCTCAGCCTCATCTAACTATTGAAAGGTGTACAACTTTGAATCCAGCGACGCTATTACCGAATGAAACAGAAGGTGTTAAACATGATTGTGTAGCTGAAACAACAAAAAAAGTATTGCCAAGAGCGGATTTGACTGACGTTGCGTTGCAAAACCCGGATGTAGTGATGTTTGTAGATGGATCATGCAAAAAGAACCCAGGTGGGACAAATAGTAGTGGATATGCAGTGGTAACTGTAGATAAAGTGTTAAAATCTAGAGCACTCGCACCCCATTTATCAGCTCAAGCAGCAGAACTGATTGCATTGACTGAAGCATGCAAGTTAGGAGCAGGGAAGAGAATAACTGTCTATACTGATAGTGCCTATGCTTTCAATACCCTACATGTTTTTGCACAACAGTGGAAAAATAGAGGTATGATTACATCCACAGGAAAATCGATTTTGCATACAGATCTGATTTTAGCTTTATTGAAAGCTGTACAATTGCCACTTCAGATAGCAGTATGTAAGTGTGCGGCACACACAAGAGGGACAGATTTAGTATCACAAGGTAACCGTAAAGCAGATGAGGAGGCGAAAATAGCTGCTACTAGGCAAGAATATGAAGACATATACACAGCTGAGGAAATCACACACCTTGACCATGACGTCTTAAAAGACATGCAGCGGAGTTCACCTGAATCAGAAAAACGATCGTGGGCGACCAGGGGGGCGACATTATCTGATAATGAGTTATGGAAATGACCTGAGGGCAAGTATGTACTTCCAAAGAATTTATTTCGATTTGCAGCAGTGTTGACGCATGGGTTAACCCATACGTCAACAGGGGGGGATGTATGAATTAATAAGTAAAATATATACGGCATATGGATTCCAAAATTACTCGAAAAATTTTTGTGCATCATGTCTAGTGTGTGGAAAACAGAATGTCCAAGGTAGATTAAGACCAAGACCAGGTAAAATGCCTAATGCTCAATATCCATTTCATACGATATGCATGGATTTCATTGAATTAAATAAATGTGAAAATAAAAAGTATTGTCTAGTGATCATAGACTTATACTCAAAATGGGTTGAAGTTATTCCAACCACACGAAATGATGCAATAACAGTAGCTAAAGCTCTAGCAACACATATTGCACCAAGATTTGGATTTCCAGAAATAATATATAGTGATAATGGACCACATTTCAGAAATGATGTAATTGCTAAACTGAGTGAACTGTTTTCCATCAAAATGAAATATCATTGTTCTTATCATCCACAATCAGCAGGACTAGTGGAGAGAGCGAATGGTACAATCAAGGCTAAACTTAGGAAAGCCATGGACGAGACAGGGAAAGGATGGGTGACCTGTTTGCCGGCAGTAATGCTAAGTCTTCACATACAACCTAATAATACAGGACTGTCACCTTTTGAAATTTTGTATGGTAGACCTTACAGAGTACCTTTGATTAATTTCAAGGGAGATGATACAGAATTTACAGAAACAATTGTAGATTATATGAGTAAAATGTTAAAAAACAAAGAAACAATGTCTACAGTTCTCTCACCCACAGAGCCGATCCTTGACCAAGAGACACCTGTGAAGCCAGGAGATTGGGTATTTACCAAAACGCTTAAACGGAAGAATTGGAGTTCTCCGAGGTGGGAAGGTCCATTTCAAGTACTACTCGCTACACCCACAGCAGTACGCATAGCTGAGAGAACAACGTGGATACATTTGACACATTGCAAACGAGCACCGATACCTACAGATAAGTAATAAATAAAACAGTCACCTACGCCTTAGGCAGGATGGCAGAGAGTCCATGGCACCCATTCAGAAGGCTAAGATGCGGAATGAGGGGGTCCATAAGTGTTTTTGTATTACTTTCAATAGTTATATCGATATTAATCATCCGACTCTTCGAGCAGAATGACTATAAAGAAACGACTAATGTGACACAGACCCAAAAGGATGACCCACGTCCGCTTTTCAGGGCAAAACGAGGCAACATAACCCCTAAGGTGACTATCTACTGTAAACACTGGGAGTCTCCCTGTGTGGCTAAAATTGATTTTTGTGATGTAGTACCCTGCGGACGGTTAAATCAGGAAGCCTTAGCAAAGGCAGATAAATACCTATGTGTAACTAGACATCTAAATGAAAGAGGTGGATATGGAGCATGGTGTGAAGAATGGGGTCTGGTGGGGTGGAACACAGGGAAGAGTTGGGGGTACAAGCCATGGATAGCACAGACAGAGACCTGTGGAGGGAGACGACCATCGCTGTTAGAAAGACTCTCCATATTAAAACCTACACATCAACCAGGTTGTGGAGTAGGGGAGTGTAATCCCCTGATTATAACCATAAAAGATCCTTGTCCTGATGACTCTATGACTTTTGTTCTTGCAGCGTATGTTAAAGGTACGGATCCTAAGGGACACATAAATTTAGAGGTTTTTGACTCAACTCCTCCCCCACCATCTGCAGAACCAGACGACCACTCCCATACTATGACTACACTACCGCCTGCTTTAGTCGATAGAAGCGACCCAGTGCAGTACATAAAGGTTGACAGCTTACAGGAGGTGCTTGAATTAGAGACGGGATATAAGGATAATAATGCATGGTTACAATGGATTTCTTTTACCACTAAGAGTTCTGGACTGGCAACTGATTGTATAGCTTGTGCAGCGGCAAGACCATCATTAGGTACAGTTCCTTTTCCACTTAATCCTTACAATGATCTTCAAGGATTTAAATGTTTGCTTAAGCTGTACAAAACTGATTCTCCAAAAAATAACTGTACCACTCTTAGGTATCTCTTTCCAGCTGTTTCCACTAAGGTTATTCCGCCATGGTTCACACCATACGAGGGGAATTATACCTGCCTGTCTAGGAAACAAGGAGTGAGCGGGGGACAAGATACAGGATTCCTGACAGGTTGTGGCACTATAATCACAGTGGGTAGAAATCCCTATGGGATCACTGATGAGCTGATGACGGATCACGACTATGCACGATCAGATATATGGTGGTATTGTGGAGGAGATAAGTTAAGATCTAAGTTACCTAAACTCTGGTATGGTACCTGTGCTCTAATTCACTTAATGATGTCTACATACTTGCTTCCCATGAGTCCACAGTTTCCTAAACTAACAACAGAAGAAATGCACAGAGTTAAACGTGATAAGCTAATACCCACCTCATTCGATACTAGAGTCTATTTGGATTCAATTGGGGTCCCCAGAGGGGTCCCAGATGAGTTTAAGGCTAGAAACCAAGTGGCAGCAGGTTTTGAATCATTCTTTGCCTGGTGGGTTACGATAAATAAAAATGTGGATTGGATAAATTATATCTATTACAACCAACAACGCTTCATTAATTATACTCGTGATGGATTTAAAGGCATCCACGAACAATTAGATAAAACTAGTCTGATGGCCTGGCAAAACAGAATGGCTCTAGATATGCTATTGGCTGAAAAAGGAGGCGTGTGTAGGATTTTTGGAGATCTATGTTGTACTTTCATCCCAAATAACACAGCACCTGATGGCAGTATCACAAAGGCACTGGAAGGATTGACCACACTGTCAGAGGAGCTGGCAGAGAATTCAGGTATTACAGATCCAATCACAAAATGGATGGAAGACATGTTTGGGAGATGGGGAAACATCCTAAAGGTACTGATAATGTCTGTAGGAATTGCATTAGCTGTCTTGGTCACTTGTGGATGTTGTTGTATTCCATGTATGAGAGAATTGATACAAAGACTGATTACTACCGCATTAACAAAACAACAATTGTTGTATCAGCCTGTCTCCATAGATGATGAGTTCGAGAGGCATGAGGAGACTGAAGGACAGGTTGTGATTAAATACGGGGACGAGGACGAGTATGAAGAATGGGCTCAGCTCGAGCAAGTAGAAGAGTCCATTTACATGCCTACAAGAAGAGAAGCATCTGCTGAAGATGACGAACTTGTTTAGTCTTTATTCCACAGCACAATGAAGAACCTATAGAAAATCTGAAGGAAGTTATAGTGTTCTGATGTAATGTATGCTTAAGAGAAAAAGACTGACAGCAAACTGTATATACATTTAAAGGTTTTTTTTTTTTCTTCGTTTCAGGGACAGCACCCGTAGGCAGGGAAAGGTCCCCATGACTGGGTCCACTGAGTCGATCAGCCCGGCTGAGGACACTTATTTTTCTTTATTAGATTCATAAATGTACATATACATTTGCTGTTGTTAGAATTGATATTTTTCCATTTATATTTTACATTTTTATGTGTGATTACGCATACTGATGTGATTGTAACAATTATTAACACAAATTACTGGTCGCCAGGGCAGCGGGGCCGTGTGAAGAATTTTCCTGTCTAGAAAGTAACAGTATGAAACAATAAGAATGTCAGAGAGCTGCCAGACAGGTTTTTCGCTCCCACATCATTCATGACTATTTGAATCAACCATCTAACACTGATTAATTTTTATTGTTGTAATTACATTTTGTACCTTTCTTAAAAAATAGTACAAACAGGGGGGAAATGTTATAAAAATTAGGATTATACTGGGGTTCAGAGGTTCTGACCCCTATGGTATGTGTTTGATCTTGTTCTTTACATGTCTTGGGCACTTCCCTTAACTACTCTATGTTTTACTGAGGCTGGCAGGGTGAGATAGAGTTCGACCATAAATTAGCAGTGATAGTATAAGGATAAGGAGGATGGGTAGATAAGAAACAGTCCTGCTCATTAGTGAGCAGAGAACCAGGCAATGAGATGACATTTGTAGCAGAGGGGAGGTGTCCGGGACAGCCCAGAACAACAGATGTATAAAACCCAACTGTTAGAGCTCCTCAGGGAGCCTTTTCTCTGTAACCCCTCTTGTGCGTTGCACTGTTAAACGCTCCTTCTTGTACAAGAATAAATTCAACTTAAACTTTGATACTTTGAATCTGGTCTTCCTTATTGAAGGGTCCTTCTTTTAAAAAATTCCCATAACAATATCTTTATCCTTTAAATGTACGGGATTTGTAGAAAAATATCTTTTTATATTTCTTAAACTGAGGCATCAAATAATTCTTGTATGAGTACTGAAATTCATGTGTGGTACTGGCACGGATATCAAAACTTCAAATGAGATCCAGACACGAGTTAAAATAGAGCACACACATGGAGGAAAAGGAGGAGGTGAGGTGAAGAAGTGCTGAGGGAAGAAAAAAAGAAAAAGAAATAAGAATTAAAGAAGATTACTGTAACGAGGTCCATCTTAATGTGTAACACGGCCTTGTGCTAATCACTACATGCACTGACGCAGTGAAAACATCCAACCGTGATCACCTCTGCTAGATTTAATTAACTACTCATGACTTAACGACCCTAATAACAGCCTGGGAGGCAGGTTGGGGGAGTGGAGCGCGGCGGTCTGCAAACACACACAATTCACATACACACACACACATTTGTGAAGAGATGTTTCTTCTGTGTCTCATGCGCAGCACATAGATGCTTATTTGATGCAATTGTGCTTGTTTATCTGAGTTTTTTCTGCACAGCTTCATTTCCAAACTTCACTGCCTGACATTCATTTCTTTACATTCTCACCCCCCTCATTAGGAAACCTCATTGGGGAGCAGTTTCAATTAAAATGCAATAAAGGCGAGGTTGCTGTTCCCCTGAGACTCCCCTGCTACGGCAGAGGTCGACTCTGGAGCCTTAGCAGGTGAGACTGCCTGGTGGTCTGCCTCAGAAGCCGACTCACATGTTTCCTAACTGGAAGAGAAGCAAACAAGTGAAAGAGGTTGTTTCAGTGTTTTTCCAGTGAAAAAACACACACCCTGGTTCTATTCTCATGGTTTTTTTCACACTTTATTCACCTCCACCCTATTTTCAAACACTCGTCTGACCTGAAGATGACAGAAAAGACAATTCAAATCGGACTCAAAACAAGACAACAAGACACCAAAACAAAAATGAAAAAGTTCCTCTTCTCGTCTAGAAATTCTGGCGAGTTTTACAGCAGAGACATGTTTGAAAAGCTGAGGCTCTCCTCGCTCTCCCCGCGCCTTCCCTTCTCCCCTCCCACACAATGGGATTAGCGGCGCTCGTCTCTGCAGATTTGACAGTTATGACTCAATGGACACTGTGGCGCTCGCGGACACATACAGGCATGGAGGCAAAATGTGCATGTGTGCTTCTGTGCTCACATAGCCCGTGGTGGTACATGGCAAGCATCTGAGAGTTAGCTTCGGTCGGCCCACTCAGCACAGTGGGGTGCCGAGTTAGAGCCACACAGTGAGGGAACAAGTTGTTTTAGATGTTGCAAAGAGACGGATCTTCAGTTTAATTATTTATCATGACTCAAAACCACTGCAGACACGCCATTCCATTCCCGGTTCACGTACAGTCTTTGATGTTTAACTGTGGGCCTGCACACGTGCCATCATGGGCTGCACCTCACAGCAGGACTACAGGGACACCAGAGAGAGAAAGCGAGAGACATAGACAGTGAATGATAGGAGGGGAGGGCGAGAGACATAGAGAGGGAGGGGTAGAGGGTGCTGAAGACAAACTTCAAATATGATACAGCAAATAAGATGAGATGGAGAGAATAAGTGGTGTAGTTGTGGGTGGAGGTATGATGAGGGAGAGGAAGAATGAAGAAAGAAGGAGAGGGATGGGTGAGTGAAGGGAGGAGGGACAGATGGAGTGAGGAAGGAGGGAGGGAGGACGACAGCGCTGGAAGGCAGAGTATATCTGACTCTGACAATAAGGAGGATTAGAGATGTGACAGAGAGTAGCCTGCAGCACCCTTCTCACTGTCACTGTGTGTGTGTGTGTGTGTGTGTGTGTGTGTTTTGTGTTGTCCTAACACCACCTCGCTCCTTCCGTCCTTAACGCACCATGTATTTTACTTTCCTCGAAAGCCATGCTGTGTCACACAGAATATTTTTTACTGCAGTGATTCTCAAACTGAATAAAATTAAAAAACATTATACTGTCAGAATACTACAACATTTTGAATCAAAATAAACAATGAGCTTGATAGAATGAAATTAAAAATTGAGTTTTGCATTTCCTGTAATATTGTGTTTCAAGACCAGCCTGTTGTCATGTAGTAGTCATGTCCATGCATGTAGTGCTCCCATATATCCATAATTAGTTATGAGCAAAAATGTGATGCTGGATAGTAAGTAGAGATAAAATGAGTGGTTCAAAAATGCAATTGTGGCTTCAAATGGGAAATATTAGCCGTTTTCCCTAAAATCAGCTCTGGTTCTTGAACTGGTTCCATTCAGGATTCAAACAATAGAGTCAACAACAAATAATCTTCATCTACAGTATAAATCTGACTAGGGTTGGTCTAGCCAATGTGGAAGTGTCAAAAACTGCAGTTCCTGGGGCGGCGTTTAGCTCAATTGGTAGAGCAGCAGCCCCATGTGTGAAGGCTCAGTCCTTGCTGCGGAAGCCCAGGGTTCAAATCCGACCTGTGGCTCTTTCCAGCATGTCATTCCCCATCTCTCTCTCCCCACATTCCTGTCACTCTTCAGCTGTCTCTATCAAAAATAAAGCTTGAAAAGGCCATCTTAAAAAAACTGCAGTTCCCCAAATGTCCACTTGAGGCTGGTTACAGAACGAGTCAGTCTCCATAAGCCATAACTCAGCCTGGTACAAAAAACTCTTTTCGTCTCTATAGCTAATTTCCCTGTTCATGACAACTGTACTGAAGTTGGTAGATGTATTTTTATAGAACTCACCTGTTCAAATTATATTAAGGCTTAAAGTTATGCAGAATTAGGCGTGTGGACGCTTTGACTGACAGGTGGGTGTTAAATTAGCCAGGGAGGGGGGGGACCTGTGAGTGATGTCACAGATACAACATCCATATTTATACTGTCCATGGGTTGTACACGGTGTAAAACGTTTGAGAAACACTACACATTACTGGAATGGTACTCTTTAGATTAAAAGTCAAATTGGGAGAAACCTTTGATTTTTATTTGACAATATTAAACATTCTGAAAAATGAAAATGTTTTCTTAGAATCTTCTTAGAAACGTTTGATTAAACTCCATTAGATGATTTTGATGTGATCCAACAGCTACTGGATGGAACTTGATGTGAAACTGTTTTGTCAAAGGATTATTACAACTCTCGTCCTGTTTTTCCAGTTTTAGAGTGTGCTCACTGAGTGATTGCCAAAGTGGGTGCTCATAACCAGAGGAAAAAATGAAAATAGAAACTGAAGGTGAATGGACCTTTTTTACAGCAGACATTTTGATGTCAAACAGGTGTAACTAATATCATAAGTAATCGCTGCATTGCAATAATTGCAGATACTGAGCTCTTGTTAAATTATTAGTTCCACCTGTGCTTTGACAACTTAAAGCGTTCGCCGTGAAGAATGCCTATGAATTATTCAAAAAGCAAAACGTTGCAAGCACAAGATGGAGAGACTTTTGACAAGAAGGAAAAGAAACTCATAATGCTCATCAGCAAACACATCAGTCACATCCAAAATATGAAGAAAGCTCTTCAGCCCAGAGAACTGTGTGTGTGTATAAAACCTGACAGTTCAGCAAACTTTAACCTTATTTTCTTCCGCACAACAAAGGCTCATAAGAAACAAGTTACGTATTAATAATATGCAAATTTAAAATGAAAGTGAGGGCACTCTAAAGGTAAATGGACTGCACAGTGTATAGTGTTTTTGTACATTACGTTGCCTCTCATTCACCTATTCACACACCAATGATGATGGAGCCACAACACAAGGTGCTGGTCTGCCCATCAGGAGCAACTCGGAGTTCAGCGTGTTGCTCAGAGACACTTTGCCACATGGACAGAAGAAGAAGTTTGACCTGGAGGTTTTGTTTCTTGGATCTGCAAGAACAAGCAACAACCTCTGAGCTAACACTTAAGTACCCAATTCCTCCATCGGCCACTTGAGGCTGGCTACAGAAGTAAGTCACTCTTACTTCATCAGTCGTTACAGGTTCCTCGTTTGAGCAAGCAGGCTTCATTCAGCCTGCATCAGCTCCACCCACGCTCCATGTCTTTGCCCATTTTTGGATTAGCCTGGAGGCGGCAGAGTCAGGACTGCCAAGATGCCAATGACCAGAGCCACCACACTGAGCTTCACAACAGATCTTTCTTCAGAAACCTGTGGGCTGTGGTGATGTCATGGATACTAAGTCCATGTTTTTTACAGTCTATGTTTTTTTCTATCTCACATTGTTATTATGACCAACAGGAATGTTGATGTCAAAACTATGACAAATCATAGGAAACTAGAACTGAACTGAATTAAACTGATTCACAGACTCAAATGTCCCACATCTCTAAAAAGTGCCTGAATGCACCAACAATGAAGCGTCTTTGAAACAGTCCTTACAAAACATAAAGGTGACTTAACAAGTCAGCAGACAGATGTGGTGGAGAAAGAAGAGGACAGTGAGGATGGAGAGTGCAGGCTGTGTTGGGTTTGAGGTGAACTGCTCCTTTAATCTGCCCTTCCTGTGGCCTTGGGTCCACCTGTGTGGCGGTGACTGTGTCTTCACCCCCACACCTCTCTGCAGAGAGGCAGATTGGAGACATGTTGGCCCTCAGCATGACTTATGTAACTCCCAGCAGGTTGCAGGACACGCACACACACACACACACACACACACACACACACACACACACACACACACACACACACACACACACACACACACACTCTCTCTCTCTCTCTCTCTCTCTCTCTCTCTCTATCTTTATCTCTCTCTCTCTGACAAACACACACACACAGATGCAAACACACACACACACGGTCAGTTCTGGTTTTGCAATGTTATCCTCAGAGACAGTGGGTATTATGGATTTCTTAACTTAATTACCTGTGTGCGTGTGTGTGTGTGTGTGTGTGTGGTGTGTGTGTGTGAGAGAGAGAGAGAGAGAGAGAGAGAGAGAGAGAGAGAGAGAGTGAGAGATGTGATGGTGTAATTGCAGGTACGCAGTGAATGCAGCGGGGGTCTCAGCTGAAAGAAGCAGAAGGATTAGGAGATTGCTTGAGCTCTGATCTACACATAGTGTTATACTAGACACAGTCCGCTGATACACTAGCAACACACACAGACACACACACAGATACACACACACACACACGCACACCCTCACACACTCAGTCTATGGCCCAGTTGGGTTTAGTTTGCTTGTGTGTGTCCAAGCATCCTGTGAATCCTGGACAAGGACACTGTGGCATCACAGAGCCCATCTGTGGGACACAGAGTGGGGACATCTGTCCATTTGACACACACACACACACACACACACACACAGTTTCTCACACACACTCTCTCTCAAAAAGGGAGAGAGAGAGAGAGAGAGTTTCATCAAGAAACAGTGAGAAGACACAGAAAAACACAGGAGTGTTTCCCTGCTCTGTGCGTGTGTGTGTGTGTGTGTGTGAGGCCTGGAGTGTATGCTCTATACCAGCCTGTCTGCTCACAGCTGTGCTCATTCACAGCTTTCACACTCATCAGCACTACTATTACACACACACACACACACACACACACACACACACACGTATTACTGATGATGTAGACATTCCCTCCCTGAGCTGTCTCACTGTTTATATGATGAACCTCACTTGCACACATATGTGTGTGTGAGTGTGTGTGTGTGAGTGTGCTCTAGTACAGCAGGTGTACTGTATCTGTACAGATGCACACACACACACACACACACACACACACACTTCAGTATAGAGCTATAACAAACAATTATTTTCATTATTTATAATTATTTTTATGATTCAGTTGACTTGTTTTATTTATAGGCAAAGTCGGTGTGTTAGGTGAAGGCGACATGCTGCTGCTAGTTATCGTAGTAGCACCTGATTGCTGCACTTTCAATGAAAAAATTATATAATTAAGTCAAATCTGAACACAGATATTTATGATTTATGATTGTATTTTTAGATTTTGAGATTTCGTGTTGACATCTGATGGAAATCGTTGTTTTTAAGTTCTCTTTAGAATTGAAGTAATCAAGTTTTAGTTGTCTTTTCATCTGTGAAAAGAAATTAAATTATTATTAGGAGCTGCTAATAATTCACAGAATAATAATGAAATTCTTTTAATGGTACCAGTTTTTTTTACATAAATGAATTTGATGCATTTTGTATTTAGAATTGAGTATTTAGTATTACATTAGAAAAGACTGATAGAAAGACTGGTTTTCTAAGAAGAATTTATGATGATGTTGATGGGAGATGGAAACACTTTTTTCCAATAAGTTCTGATGTAGCAAACATTTAAGTCATGTGATCACCCATGAGCTTGCATTAGCGCTCTTATGATTACATCATCACGTTGTGCGCTCCTCTTCTTCTCTCATGAACCAACTCCTAATGTCCACAGAACGGTACTGGATGGAAACGAGAGTTCATTCACATTTTCTTTTACCGATTTACTTGAAATTTGATTAAACGTTTACAAGATACATTTAGATACAAACTAGTGTCTCATGGTGACATTGTACTTCCTGTTTGCATCCCTGAGTTGTCTCCGGGGGGAGCAGTTGCATTAGAGGGGGCCCACAGTATTAACAACAATTGTAATGTTGCACAATGTTATTTTTACCTCTACTGTATAAAATGCAAAGCATTGCATCATGGGATTGTCAGAGTTGTTAGTTCCATAGTGGGAATGTTTGAAAGTAGTTTTCAGTGCAAGCATTTGTAGTTTTGTTTAAACAGACACAGTGAGTACAAGACACTGTACTCACCAATGAACTTGTCATCATAACCAACAGAAATGATAACCCAAACTATGAAGATAAGTCATGGGATGAATGAAACCAGAACCCTATTTAAACTACTCTTTTTGGAGGAGCTTCCAGCAAATGAATTATTGAATATTCTGTCAGCTGGAAAAGTTGGACCAGAGAGCAGGGCACTACAAAAACTCTCCAGCTGAAACAGTTTGTGAATAATCTGCCTTCCTCGTCTCAAACAGTCCAGATTCCATTGCCTATCCATTCCCCAAGTGATTGCTGTCACTGGCAGCTGCCTCCCTCCACAAACTACACCGCCATCACACCAACTTTCTCTCATTTACCCAGTCTGTCCATCCATCTATATCATCCATCCATCCATCCATCCATCCATCCATCCATTAATTCCCAAGGCTGTAAAATCTGCTTGTTTGCTGAAACGCTGAAATATCACACCTCAAGGCCTGCAGTCAATTACGCACTCACAAACACACACACACACACACACACACACACACGCACACACACACACACACACACACACACACACACACACACACACACACACACACCTGGCAGGTCTCAGTCTCCTTGATGTTTCCCACTTTAATAAGAGAAAGTCTCCTGTCGTAGTGGGATGGAAGGTGTGTGTGTGTGTGTGTGTGTGTTGGGGGAAGGTGTGGGAAGCAAAGAAGAAAAAGGAGGAGAGGGAGGCCTTTGGGATGAGGAACACTGATGCAGGCAGACAAAGAGAAAGATGCAGAGCAGGCTGTGAAGGAAAAGTGAAATGAAAGGAGATACAACACTGCCAAACAAAGACATGAGGACTGAGAGCTAAGACAGAGGGGGAAGTGGGATATTGCAGGACAAGCGGAGGGAAGGAATCATACACAGGATTAGTGACAGATGAACAGTCGTCCCCTGTTCCTGCTCTCTTCTGCTTTTCCTGACACTCACTCCATCCTTCTCCCCATCTATCTCTCTCTCACCAGCCGCTTTTTGCTCTCTAATCAAGTGTGATGTCAGGAGAGCCAAAACTGATTCCAGCCCTCCAGGGAAAGAGGCTTTCACGTCTCACACCCTCAGTTCAGAAGATTAGGTCGTACAGGGAGTGTGATCAAATGATTTGTTGATTTAGTATTGAACTGTAGACAGTGACAGAGGCATCGTTCAGTGAGCCTACGTCGCACGTACATCAAATCAAACATTTACAAACAATATTGGAGTTTTTATGATTGCGGCGTCACGTCAGGTGGGAGGTTCTCGATGTTCCATGCATCGCTTTAAACGCGTTTATTTCACAGTGTGTTCTTGACCTGAATTTAAAGTTGTGCAGCTTTGAACAAAGCTTGGCTGCAAAATGCTCAGTGCTGTGCAATGACGGATCTGTCAAAAGCTCTGTAGGGTTTGAAAGGTTATTCAAAGTATAAAAGGGCATGAATGATTGCTTTTCTTAAAATATAGCTGACTTTTGTCCACACTGAACAATACCATGGCTGGCTCACCCTACCAGGGAGCCCTGGGGCAAATATGAACTGATGGTTTGGGTTAAAATGACCACTTTCTTTACATTAGAGAACTTAATTAAGTCACCACCCAGGGCCTTACAGTATCATGTCAGCTGATCCTTTAGTGGTCCACATTCCCAAACAAAGTTTCAATTTGATTATCACACAACCATTTGACACACAGCTTTCAGGGTTGGTGATCCAGCTGTGTCCTACCATCTTATTTATCACCCCAGTATAGTGGTCTAGTACAGTCCCCACTCGAGGATTTGTTTAGGTTCAACCATGCCTTCTGAATCTATTGAAAAAAAAATTTCAGTGTTCTCACACTCTGTAATGTTTAGCAAAATATAAGGGCTCGGTTAAAGTCAGACAGCTGTATGAAAGCAAACCTTGTTATGGAATTTTCTATCCTTAGGTTACACAAGGTCACGTGTGGGCCTTGAGGTCCTCGGCAGTAGTAGCCATTTGGCTTTGCTTGAGAACAGCAGGTGCCAGCCTATCTCAACACTGTGGTGACCAGGGTCGAAGGAACTGAATGTTGCCTTCATAGACGTAATAGATAGCTTGACGTTTCATTAACATAAACAGACAACAGTGTCTTCAAACTAGAATGTGCTGACGGTAACACTGATATGGGTAAATACATTCTCTTTGACTAGTTCTGGGCGTATAGTATTTGTGGTGTTATCTGTAGGGGTTTATAGTCTGACCACCAGCATGAGTTGGGCAGAATGTGAGACCGACTCAGGCACTTCTGATGTACTTTGAGAGTGTCTCTAATTCTCCTTGGCCAAGCATCAATAAATATTACAGCATAAGACATCAGAGGCTCCTGAACACTTTCTTCCCTCCTGACCTCACCATTGACCATTGATTTCAGCAATTTCTCCACAACAACCGCGGGGTGTGGAAGAAGTGAGGCCTTGATGTTTGGACTCACAGAGAGGTGAGGGTCAGGTGAGAGAGGTGAGGCACAGTGATGAATTACCCCAGAGTGCCTTTTAGTCAAGCACTTTGAAGGCTGTCTTTTCATTCATCCATTCATTCATTTACAGTTATGACTTCAGTTAATTTGTCAAATCCAGCAACTTCAAGGATACTGAAGGCCTGCAGGAGCTGCACAACACAAAAGTCATCCCAGAGCTGTTATATGTGACTCAATTAAATGCAATGCTAAACTTTTTACTTTCCTTATTTCATTGTACAACACAGAGAAAGCAGAAATTCCTGCAATTCTTACAATGCTGACACAGAAGTCTTAAGTAAAACCGTTGTCAGGCTCAAGGATGAATTGATCTACGCGCTCAAATGAAGCCAACACGCTGAAAAATGTCTGTTTGAGTCATAAATCTTTGCTGATTTCCTCCTTCCACAGGCTCCAGCCCATCTCATGCATCTTGTAAGTAGATGAAGCTCTGCCAGGGCGCCATTTTCCATTTCACAGTACAATACAAAGCCATAAACAAAACTGCATGAATCACTGTAAACAATACATGAGCGACATGACAAACGCCACATGGAAACGCTCTCAACACACATCACGTGACTCACCGCCGTCCCTCTCTGCCGACAAGAGTTACTGTCAGGAAACAAGACAGTAACAAGCACAGGCCGCAGAAAAACGCTTTGTGACGCTCCCCAGAGCAGGCAGTTCTAGACAATCCTCTCCACCCCCCAACCCCACCCACCCAGCCCCCCCAACACCCTCACACACACATACACCACTCAACAACACCCCCAATCTGCTGGGCTCGGCAGCGGGAGGGAACTGGGATGTGACAAATCAGCCGGGACCCTGGCAGTCAACTTCATGCCCGGCGATAATGAGCTCCCGCCGGAGACGACTCTCGCAGGGAGGGAACTGCAACGCGGAAAAACGGTAACGATGCGCTAATCGGCCAAGACGGAGTGTGTAAAGAATTTTAAAAAGAACAAAAAAAAATGTAAGTTATCCTCTCAAAGGGTGGAGTGTGTGAAAATGTAAGGAGGGGAGGGTGGAGAGAGTGATCTGAAGACAGGCAGATGGGCAGACAAACATAACCAGGAAGAGGGGATGAGCGCCGGAGTCTCTGCGGAGGCTCGGAGTGTGTGCTGGATGTGCAGGGGATGAGGACGGGTTGGATCAGAGCACATGGTTTCTGCGCTGCGTAAGCCTCCCTCGGTGCGGCAGGTGGAGGATGAGGCGTGCGTGTGTGTGAGAGTGTGTATGTGTGTGTGCTTACAGAGCAGGTGGGTGAGTTGCTGTGTCATTTGGAAATGCCTGGAGCTGCACAGGCGACATAGGAGGCCTAATTCAAGCCTGTGTGTGGGGACTTGGGGGTGGTAGAATGAGGTTTGCACATGGGCGCTTGAATTGGGCCTATACTCACTACTGAGTACTGTCACTGCATACTTTACTGTTAGTACTGCTACTCCCTAATGATTGTAGGTGCACATAACGGGTCTCAGATACAAGACATCCATTCCAATATGAACTTTAAAGTCACATCAACTCTGTTTAGACTTTCTCAGAAACCAACGAACCAACAAGTTCCCCAAATTCAATGACAGAATACGATGATAGCCCATGTCCTCTTGAATGACACATAGAAGTGACCACAGTAGATGCTGACATCTTTTCAGCAAACCTGAAGGATTCATGTGAGACAGCGTCAGCGTTATGGACGGGCCTTGGAGGTCCAGGCCTGTCCAAAAAGGTCACTGTGCCACCTCAGCTGCCCCCTCAAAAAAAACAAACAAACAAAAAAAACTTTTATAGTTATAATGACATCATACAGTTTGGTAATTGAAGACTTATGCAAAATAACACCCACCGCCTAGCTAATTAAAAATAAATAATATCTGCAGTGTCTGACCATCCTCATGTGAGGTGGGTGGCACGACATTTTCTTGCCGGTAAACAAAACTAACTTGCTAAACATTAATGCAAAACTTAATTTTCGATTAATGTGAACATAATAAAGCGGTTTGGAACAGCAGCACCCGCATCGACAAAAAGTTATGGCAGTGGCAGCAAAGCTCAAGTTAATGATGAGGCTAATATTAGCTCAGATATCACTGCCTCACCTGATCCTGACACACAGACAAGCTGCAGCGATGGAGGTAACGTCCTGAGGACACTGATGCTGCTGCCGGCTGACAGAGTCTGACATTTGCTCCGATGATTCGAGAGCAGATGAACCTCCGCAAGTCAGACTTGAGAAGTAAACCTCACGTCTTGTGTCATCATATCACAACCAAGAGTGGCTAGGATTTTATTATTAACATTATTGTTGCTGCACTTGAATTGGAATGTATTGTTGCAAAAATCAAAGTATTCCCAAACTTAAAAACAACAACAGTCCGGAAATATTGACTCTATGTCATTGTCTACATTAAAGAGAAACAATAAGGAGAGAATCAAATCAAAATCATTGCATAGCCTAAAGACTAGCCCCCTAAAAAAACACTGTGCAATTTGTGGTTTATTGCATCTATAACCACACCCATCGGTGATGTCACATGGTCCTGCAGTACACCTGTAGTTCATAATAAGCCTCAGAGGATGTGTGCTTTTTTCAGGTGAGGTGTTTGTTTAAAAGGGATCATTGTTGCACACTAACACAGAAAACACACACACATTACTGCTGTGCTTTTACTTCCCACCATTCCACATGTAGTTTGGTTAATTTGGTCCGGACCAAGAAGGAAACTGGTACACAGCTGAGCTCCATGTTACAAACTGACTCAGTTTTAGTGATGTCATCCTGCATCACCAGTGCTACATGGACCCATGTGAGGACTTACAGTGAGGCATGCAACTTCTCACTGTGTCGTTGATCTTCTCTGGAGTCACCAAGATAGACTTCATATGTCATAAATGATGATGATGACAAACACTCCTGAGCTATCACTTCTACCAAACGATCTTGTACTAATACTAAAAGAGGCCGAAGAGAAGAATTTATTCAAATTCAATCAAACAGGTTAAGTGTGAACGCAGTTTTTTATGCTTTTGGATCACAGGGCAACTGAAAACTGAAAATGTCACTAAAATCTTGACAGGTTGATGATCAGCTGATCAGTCTTCAGTCTATAACAGCTGAATGATGGCTGTCTGAGGTGCTGATCCTGACACCTGCTGGCATGGAGGACATTTCTTGCTATCTGGGGATGTAAATTTCACATCTGGTAAAATGTGATGTTTTAAAGCAACACTACTTCACCATGCTGCATGATATATTCCTCAGGTGCTGTTTTTGGGGGCACCACTCTGGCCTTCTCTTTTCATCTCTGTGTGAAAAGTCTCATGCCGACATTTGAATTCACGTCTGGATATTAATGGGACTAAACCACACTGACACATAGTGTGTGTGTTCTCACAAAAGGAAAAAGATTTTCACATTAATATTGCTTGTGCATGATCAGGGCTGCAGGTGCTGCTCTGCAGGCTGCTAGTTTCAAGTACCGCCACCTTTTCTATTCCAATCAAGCACTGGTTTGGGGTTTGTGTGGGAGCAGCTCAATTTCACTGCGTTTTCGTGTGGTGCACGGCGACTGCTGAAGCCACTGATTAATTTTAAACAATATCGACAGTGATAACGACGATTTGTGCTCTGTTAACAGAAAACAAACCTTTTGTCTCTGTTTTCTAAACCTGATTCCTCCCCCTCGGCTCGTCCCTCAGGTTGTGCACACAGCAGATTTCGACGTAATACAAACAGACCCAACGCCGCCACACCTGTTTTCCAACTCTCCGACTTTCTGCCTTCAAACAAACCTCCACGAAATGTCACGAGAAGGAAGAGGAGGAAATCCTTCCCCACCTTGTCTTGTCATGTCTGGACTGCAGCATGTGACATTTTACACAACCGCCAAGACCCACCCGCCTCCCTCCTCCACCACCACCATTCCTTACTGTTAGTGCCGCCGTAATGAAGGGCCGTTTAACTTGCATTTAGAAGCGCTGGGGGAAGCACATTTGTCCCTTCCTGTTCTAAATAATGACCAATTACCAGGGAGTGTGAGGTGGGCTTTCAGTGCGGCGGATGAGACGTTTCAGACAGCAGAAAAGCTGTCATGGGTGGGCGGCTGGGGGTTGGACAGGGGGGTTTAGGCCTCTAATTGGAGGCAGATTTCACACTGATATTTCTGATGATGCTGCAGCATGAGGGATAGAGAAAGAGAGAGAGAGACAAAAAAGGGGAAGGAAGGGAAACAGAGACAGGGGAGGGGAGTATGAGCAAGAAAAGAGCCGATAAAGAGAGAGACAGTGGGAGCTGGGGGAAAAGTGGAATGAGAGATGATAAGGAGAGTGAGAGAGGGAGGATGACATGAAGAGGGGAGGGGAAGAGAGAGAGAGAAAGAAAAGGAGAACAGGCCCCGCTGCTGTTTGTCTTGCAGGGATAATATTCCACCAAAGTCTAATTCTGTCCATAAAAGCTGTTGGACTTCTTTTTTTTTTTTTTTTCTCTTTCCTCCCGCAAACCTGCACCCCCCCCACCCCCCACCCCCTCTTCCTTTCAGAGTGATAGTTGCCTTGGCAACCGTGGCAAATCTTCCTTTTCTCAAACAGATGTCCCATTTAGTTGGAAATTAGAATGTGTAAAAAACCCACGAGACGCAAATTATTTCAAAGTTCTCCGGTGGAGAGAAGGAAACGAGGGGCGGGGGAGAGGAGAAGAAAGGAACAGAAAGACAATAGAAAAAAAGGGAGGGAGCCCCCCCTCTCTCTCTTTTCTCCTCTCCTCTTCTCTTCTCTCCTCCAGTCTTCTGCGCTTCAGCGTGTGAATTGTGGAGATTAGCCAGATCATCCAGAGCTGGTGGCTCGTTCGGGGGAGGTGGAGGAGGTGTTGCGGGATGGTTTCATGGGCAGCGGGGTGGAAGGGTGGCTCCCTCGCCTGCATCCGGGATGGGGTGGGGGCAAGTGGCAAGAACTGTAATCCCGGTGCCAGCATGGCAGAAGGGACACACTGTGGTGTGGAGCACTTGAGCTGCCCTCAAGGGAAGTATGGAGCCTGTCCTGTGGTCCCTGCACGCTGCAAAAAATATCCTGAGAACTGCTTTTAAATTTAAAATCTCAACACTTTGTGTTCCGTGTTTTCATTGTAAATAACCCTGTGCAAAATGTGACCATGACAAGATATTTAATGTTGTATTGAGTCAGAATGAAAGAATCGAAAATTCTCGTAAAACAACTTGGCTTCTTGGCACTTGGCTGAGTTAATTGCTCTTGTTTCAAATGCAAATTATTTCTTGAAAAACACAGATTTTAAAATATTATTTGGTCTAATTTAAAGGAAAAATCCACCCAAAAACAGGCTGCTGATGGCAACTGGCAAAATGGAAACAACACAACGTTCTTCTGACACATTTCCAACAGAGCCACACCAGAAACAACGACGTTCAGCAATCAACAGGGAGAAATCCATCACAGAAGACATATACACACACACACACACACACACACAGACCAATTGCACTGCAGAGTCTCGGTAGACCAGAATATGCAATGCAGCCTCAAGACATGTTGGATCTGTCTTAAGGCCAAAAAAAGGATATAGAGTTTTAGGAAGCATTACAGCAGGCAAGAGCAGAGCATTCTGCAACATCAGCACAGAGGATGAATCTGAACAGCGAACTTCTCAGTATCTGCTGAATTACTGCAAAACTCGATCTCCATCACATCTGTGATTGCAAAAAACAAATCGGCACATGAATAATAATAAAAAAAACTTAACCCATCTTATGATATGTTTTAATTTGGTAGGTCAGGGTGTGTGTAGGAACTGTCACTTTTCACTAATTGAAGTTTAAACGCATTAGAACAATGTGCAGTATTTTGTTTGAGGCAGCGCCTGTACCATAATCTGAATTCACAGTGTCTCTGCTGCCATTTTACGAAGTGACAAACAGATTCATCTGTGGCGTCCTCACATTACTCTTCAGATGGTTTGGGATCATGGGCAATCTGGGCAACAGGTCAAACAGTGAGTCAGTTGGACAGTTTTCACCGCAAGTGTATAAGTTGTGAATTTTAAATTTGGACGAGTCATTACAATCTATATGTCACACAGAGGAAACAGGACTGATCCAAACACCTGTGAGATTCAACAGCATCAATGGCGATTATTTTTTTTTTTGCCATGCCAATGCAATCCCAAAAGGGTGACTTGTTTATTTGAGAACATTCCCATAAACTTTTTTACACATGAAATAAAACCTGAGCTACCTAAGGCACCTATCACCACCTGCCTTACACGTTAGACACATCTTAGACCACTGGCAACTTAAACTTGATCCTCCCAGACTGGGTCTATTTGTCTTTTTTGTTTGTATCCAGTTTAGATGAAACCACGGCCACTTCCATTTATTACGATAGGCTTGACAGCACGTGACACCTTCTATACCCCAACTTTATTTAGAAAATCGCATTAGACTGCTACAGTGAGTTGGAAAATGTTGATGTGGGGTACTGGGTTTGATGAATTTATTGTTTATTGAGTGTTGAGTAATGGGAAACGTTAATTCTGAAGGACTATAAATATAAACTTTCCCAGGGAGGCTGAGCAGTGTGATAACTGGAGCACACCCTCCATTCTGCTCCAATTATCCAATTATTCTGAACTGAAATCAACATTTATACAAGAACACGGAAATATACAGTACAAAAGAGAAAAACACCTGGAAATACAATGAAATAATATTGTCAGAGTATGCAAAGGAGTGACTGTCAGTGTTCCCTACACAGAAAATCAGTGAGTAATTTCGGTACATCAACATGTTTGTCTTGCTTGAACGGCTCATTTTAATGCAAGTGGATCAATCTGAGTTAATCTGCCTTGTTTCACAGTGAGCACATTTGTTTGTGCAAAATCGCTGCAATAAATGAAGCCATGTTTAGAGGAGGCAGAATCATCTCATTTGCTGGTTTAAAGTGTGCGAGGAGAGGAAGACAGAAATGGAGACGGTATGACTTCCCAGTGTTGACACTTTTTACAGCGTCCGATGCAATCCCGACTCCCCCGACTCTGTGGTCAAACACCGAACATAACCGCTCGCTGATGAACTGGCGAGACGGAAAGAAGAAGAGGTAGGGAGCGGTGTGTGTGTGTGTGTGACTGTGTGACTGTGTAGAGTGTGTAGAGAGTGTAGAGGCGAGAAGAGAGAGACTCAGGCGAGGAGGAACATAAGGACAGAATCACTTTAATTCAGTTTTTTTCCCCGACAATGCCACATGCCTTGGGGAGGGAAGGCATGTGTGAAATGGAGGAAAATGCCCTGTAGCGTGCCATAACACACAAGCACACACAAATGCTGACACGCACACACACACACCCACGCACGTTGAAGTCCTGCCCCTGGAGGCCATTTAACAGGTAATTTAAAGAGAAATCCCTCCAGGGAAACGACACAGTAAATGTCCTCTTGTCTGCTCTTCCTCCCTCCATAACTGTTTATTCAGCTACAGGGCTGTAGACTGGCAGCACTTACTGAAATTGGAGAGGAGTAGGATGAAAAAAAAAAAAGGGGGAAGGGGAGAGGGGGGAGAGGATATGCGAGAGGGTGGTAAAGTGACAAGTGTTAAAGTAGGCCAATTCTTTTTTCTTCTTTCCTCTACCAACCCCCTTAAGTACCCGTTTATTAATGTTCAGTGTTCGTAGGCTACTTTATTTGGGTCCTGTGGGATTGCAAAGGCTACAGGGATGGAGGTGGGAGATGGAGGAATGGAGGGGTAGTGGAGGGGAGGAGAGAGAGGAGAGGACAGGGCCCTGGGGGGGGTTTGAGAGTCTCAGAGTGAATCGGATGTTAATTTAGTGTGGGCTCTGGTGAGGAGGCCCAGAAAAGCATGAACTCCCAACTGTACGTCTCTCTGTCTTTTTAAAGCAGCACACCGGTGGCGCTGCATGTTATAGCCCATTGACTGCAAACCGTGCATACATTACATTACTGCCGACAGTATTCCAAAGCGGGCACATGTTTTTAGATTGATTTCCTTCCTTCCAGGCAGCCATCGGTTTCACTTCATTTCAGTAGGCTATGGAAATCAACTTGGAAAAAGTTCAAACTTGAGAGCTGTCCATCACACTGAGCACTTTGGCAGATGAATGTTTTGTGTCTAACAAAAAAATCCATATGACCATTACAAAAACTTGTATGATCATCTCTGGAGTATAATTAACATCTGGTTAAATGCGTTGACTGAATGTACAGTAACTTCAGGTCCAGTTATTCTTTTTACTGTTTTCAATAACAAAAGAAGTTTGGTCAGGCAAAGATCATGGTCATGGTTGACTGTCAGGAGGCATGATGCAAACCATGTGTCAAAGTTGGACACCTTGTACACCCAACCGTCCACCACAACCTCCTCCTGAGGACAAGGACTCAGGACACGATTCAAAGACTGGAGGAGAGAAAGGATGCCATTCATTGTTTAGCTCAGGCATTCAAACCTGCAGAGATGTGATCTATTGTTAAAAATGTCTTGATTACCTATAAGTAGCAAACAAGTATAGCAACTTGGTTACTATGGTAACAGTCTGAGCCCCTGAGAATGGCGGATATGTGGCGAAGACTTTATTACATGAGCTTTTGGCAGTGGCATGACTTCCTCAGAGCCCTGAAGATGATGAACTACATTGTCAAAGCTCTGACACTCTGTAGAAGTCTTAATTTCAAGTACGATGATATTGAAGAGTTGTTTTCTACTCGGCCACGTCATGCAACTTTAAAAATGGAACTGAAACTGATAACAGCGGTCAGCAGCTCTCCAAGTCTCTGCAATAAGCGAAATAAACTACTTTGACACATGCTGGTACGGTGGCGACGACAAGCTCAATGCAAACACGTCCAAAAGCTAAAAACTCATGAGTGGCAAAGGACAGTCTGCTGCTTTTGAATCTGGATGTGTGAACCCAGTGTGAGGCTGTATAATATTACACTGGAGGCAGCAGGAGCTCAGTCAGTAGGGACGTGGCTTGGTGGTAGTCGGTTCAAATCCAGCAAGGTGCTGAACCCCTAACTGCTCCCAGGGCACTGCTACATGGCTCCACATTTGCATGTCTATAAGCCCTGTTTGTGTGGGGCTGTATTTCGGGCCTTCATGTGTAAAAACTAATTGAGGGATTGATAAAAATCTTACATCTTCGCCTCTGAGAATGAACTGTCATTCTTACGACCACAGGGGATCGCTGCTCAAGAAATCAGCCCATCCTCACGGGAAAAAAAAAGTCCATAAAGGTTGTCAGTGCAAGCAATTTACTACGACCCATATTTATGTACATTAGGTGGCGATCTCTAGTGGCGAGTGAGAAAGTTCACGTAGGTAGGAGGCCGACCCAAGATTTCAGAGTTGGCTGTCTTCTCTCCAGCTTCTTTGTAGAAACCTAAAGATACTGTTCATCACAGTGGTGCCTGTTTGCAACCACATTAGCCCATGATGACAGTGTAAAACAAAGACCACTAAATGTTCACTCTGATAGATTAGCTATCTACCTCTAAGTTTCTGCAAGTTGATTTTCATAGCGTCCTGAAATGAACTGAAACCAACTGCTGCCTGGAAGGAAGGAAATCAGTCTAGAAACATAGAATGCGCTGGAAAATGGTTGTCGGTAACGTAAACGAAACACAATTTGTAGTTAATGGGCTAAAACATGCAACGCCTTCAAGAAGGCCTTTAAGAAGTTGGATTTGTCACTTGTTCATTCTTTTCCTCCATCACTCAAACTTTGAGTGTCTCTGAAGTGTTTCCTCATCAGACGGAGAACAAAGCAAACTCCCAACAGCTCGGAGAGAAGAAAAAAGGTCAAATTACCTTCACACCATCTCCACCATCATTAGACTCATTATCTTTAAAAGGCAAAGCTTTACGCACCGTCGCTGCATTTTACCTCTCCTCTTCCACCCCTCCGCTCTCCCTCATTTCTCCTTTACTTGCAGCAGGGCCGTGAAAACAAGCAAGTTAATTAAAGTCGGTGAGAGTCCCTTCCGTTTCTCGCTCATCAGCGAGGACAAGCCATCAAACGGATCGCAGGTAGTCCATTTCTGTCAAATGAGAGAGCTGAGGAAGAGGAGATGGAGGAAGACGAGATGGGGGCGGGGGTTTGGGGGGTGGTGGTGGGGACTCTCTTCATCTCTTTAGTTTTTGATGAGCTTTCTTAATTGGGCCACTATAGAAGGAGAAGTGAATCCTCAATAATTAAAAAATCTAATTAAGGAGTCTTTTGCATCTCCGTCCTTAATTATTCCACGCGGAGCAGCGGGGAGCGATACATTTCTGCTGTTTTCATTTAAAGAAGAAAAAAGGGGTCTCTCGCTTTCTCTCCCCTGTCGCTCTCCCTGCAAATCCCCCCGTCAACAAACAGACTACTTTGTCTCTCTGTGTCTGTTTGTGTGTGTCTGTGAACAAGCCGTCCATCTCCCCTGCCTGTCTTAAATTCGTCAGAGACCATCACTATGAACATTTAAAGAGATTTAACCCATTAGTACCGACACATTTTCCTCCCCTCTTCTCAACGACCCCCCGCTCATCCTCTCTCACTCTTTCTATCGGCCTGACTCGATCTTCCTGCTGAGTGCAACAGCAGAAAGTACTTGAACGCAAGACGGTACCTGAAGACAACAAGTCTCAAGCGATGAGCTAGACTTACATCTTGACCCCACAAAACATCCCCTTAGGATTTGGAATCAAGTCTCTAACCCTATTAGTTTCAAAGTTATTAGGGCTGCCCTCCTAAAATTCAATTATTCGAAGCATCTGTCAGAGACCCTCGAGCCAAATAGTCTCTTGTCAAGGTTTTACATGTCTGCTGTCACCGGGAAAATAGGCTACATTTTTAAAGGATAAGGGTGGTGATAGACCTGAACCAACAATGAATGTATCTGTGAAGTATTATCAAAGCCTGACATGGCTCCTCTGTGCCATAAAGCTCCATTGTTACTGCTGCACTGGGTGACATGTTCCTTCATTACCATGAGCACACAAACTAGTTGTTTTTTTTACCCAGTCCCACACACATCGTCCTGTTGGCAGGACGTATGTTAAAAACTACAGTGAGCAGCTGTTTAAGGAAATGATGGAGCCCTTTAAAAAATGAAATATATTTGTGAGTTGTTTTAACAGCTAGGAGAGTTGGAGAGTAGTAAGAGACAGACTGACTTGACTTGATCGAATATATGCAAGAGCACACTCCTGTAGGTGACTTTGTGAAGTCAAAGCTGTACTTCTAATCGTTCTTTGTCACTGTGATAACTTTTCACATGTACTGTGTGTTTTTATGTTCTGACGTCTCATAAACATTCAAACTCACCGATCACACTGGACTTCCTGGATCATATGTCATGTCACACTCCCGAAGCAACACTATGACACTAGGGATGTCACGATTACAGATTTTCTTGGTGCGATTATTGTCAGAGAAATAATCACGATATTACGATTATCACGATTATTTTTGCATTAATTAATTTCACACTACCATGAATGAAAGTAAAATCACATGAACACTCCTTACAGGTCTTATTTTAATTTATTTCCCTCTTTGGATGCTCTCATAACAAAATAATATAGCAACAATGTAAAGTAACCAAAAAGTACAAGAAAAATGATAATCCCATTTGGAATTAAACAAAAATCACATCTGCTCTGTAAACAATCAATAAATGATACATATTAACTATGTACTTCTCTCAGAGAAAACTACAGGACCTTTTACCTGGCCTCGGGAGAGTTCTTTCTGTAAACTACACTACAAAAAATATTTTTGAACATTTCCTTTGAACCTGTGAGGAGAAAACACAAGGAAAAGACATCTAGCTAGCTTTTGGCTTACAGCTGCCTATTAGCCAAATATCAATCCTCAGGGGAATGTCATATATACTAAATGTTTAAGCTATTAAAATCATTTAAATAATTTGTTTGTCTAATCTTATGTGGCCAGATAAAAATATGTATCTATTATTTTGGTCCTTTAATTTTATTTTTAAATTACATTGCCACAAATTGCAATAAATGAAAGGGACATCCCATAGTGCTTTTTGCTCAATGCAGAAAGAAAAAGGAGGTAATGATAAATGTTCACTGACTGAGGACCTTTAGAAGATTACATTACTTTTTCTTATACAGGCCACTGAAACTGTTTGACGACTTACTACTATGAGACATGTTGGGCTTTACGTAACGTTACGTGAATGTGGCTTAACTTGACCCGTTGTACTGTATGCCGAATCGGTGTCGCACACAATTAATGGCAAATGACACGGTAAGTATTTTCTACCAGTTCATTGTTATGTTAGGTAAACATTGACATAACTTAACCCAGTTACTATTTACCTTCACTTTGGCATACAGCGCCGGGTGGCTATCCCACAGGTAGTGAAACATATTTGACGTATTGCCTGATTTCACGCCAAAAAAATCCCACACGGCTGACTTTAAGCGTTTTTTCGGAGGGAATAGCTCTTCCTCTTCCATGCTTCACCTCCTGTGAGACTGGGACGCCTCTGTCTGCAACTGCACGGGCCGAAAACAAAGCAACACAAGCGGTGACACGCGGTTGTTGTGTAACTTTGTTTTCGTTTCGCGAGTTGCGCTGATGTACCAATATGGTTCCAGCATAATCTGTAATGGAAATTGACGGTATTTAGGAAACGTCACGATTAAATAATCGTAAAGTTTAATACCGCAATTAATCGTGAAAACGGGTAATCGTGACATCCCTACAGTTTTTAGTCCGAAGGCCCAAACCCCATGTTCACTCCATATCAGCTTCATAAATTGATTAATCGCATAGAAATTAGTATGACTTCGTCCACCATCTCGAGGCCTGCAGAGGGATGTCTTTTTATGACATGCAGCATATAGTCCTGTGGTAAGGACTCATATGGGGATAGAGGGACTTTTACGACTGTAATTAGTTGAGCTTATATTGTGCTCATCTGTTTTCATTTTCGTTGTCTCTTCTGTAAGGCTGCTAAAACATCTGACACATGATTTCTATTCAAATCAATTTATTGTTTTGTGTATTCGATGTTAGGAAATAGTGAAAAATGTCAAAGACAATAAGTTTAGTGTCACAGAAATCAGCAAATATTTAGATTTCGAGCAGATGAAAAATGCCTGAAATGATTATCTGTTTATCAAAATAGTTGCTTTATTAATTTAGATTTCTGCTGATTTATTGGGCGTCTGGTGAAATAATGAAACAGGTAAAGCAAGGGTCAACAGCACAAATGTAAATACATTTTTCAGCATCTTGACCATGAACAGATATGTCAGGTGTGAAGATTTTCTTCCACACAGGACGGGACCTTGTTCAGGAAGATGCACCGCGCTGCCTCCAGTTTTTCGATGTTTCAGCCCAAAGAAGAAAGAACCTCTGTGATAACGGCTTTTGTTAGAGAAGAAGATGTTTTCACACTCCTCTTCCTATCAGACATGAGTTTCTTCTTAATTGGCTGCTGATGAAAAAATTGCGCAGAGCAAGAAGCGCATACTCATGGCTGTGTTTGTGCCCGTGGAGGAGCAGATCCATAAATGTGCAAAGCTGCATGTCGGCCATACAGCTCATTATTAATAATGACTCAGATGTAATCTGCCGAGGTTGCCAGATTGGTTTCTGCTGCCGAGCATCTCACTTGCTAAATTATGAGTAGAGAGTAGTTCTGAGATACGGAGCATCCAAGATCTGTGATACCAGCTGGTGAAACTATTATGTACTTTGTGTGTGACTATTTAATTTCAAAAGTTGATTTTTTTAAAGCAGTATTCAGTCCAGTAATAGAAAGATGGAGCTCAATTCTAATTAATAAATGAAGGACAGATAATATCTTTTAATTCTATGCTTAGAAGACAGTGCGCAATTGCTGGAATGCCTGCAACTATACTGTGCAGAAAATCTCTCTGAACTTGTGATTTAGTTTTGAAGGAGTCCTATAATATGAACAAATCTGCAGCAGATGATGTTATTGCACTTTATTTTCCAAAAATGACTGGAACAATAGGTAATACACTAGGAACAAGTGGGAATCTCTCACCCCACTGGCATCATCATTTGTTCTCCATGTGAGGAAAATACATTTTAAAGGCTCACTGGGAGAGTAAATGTAAGACGTTTTCTTTAGTGGAGGAAGTTGACATCCCATAAAAATGGTAGCCTAAGTATAGCCGCACAACATTTTTCATGTGTCGCTTAGCTCCTGTTGTTTATTGTTGTTTATTTTTGGAGAATTCTGACTTTGTGGACTGTATCTGTTTAGAAAATAAATCAAAGTTTCTGCGTGCCCATACACTAAATTAATTGATGTTTATTTCTAAATGAACTGTATACAATGGAGATAATAGTACGGCACCTTTTATTTATTTTCACTAACAATAATTTTCAGTCGTAGTTCTAAAAAAAATAGCATGTATAAGTTATCAAAGTCAAAAATCTTGCAATGCTCAGTGATTTCCATAACAAACAAGAGCAAAGCTGCAGTGCACATTTATTCAAATAAACTGTTGGATGGGCATATTCAGTAATCCCCACGGGCCTTCAAATAATAAATAGGTATAACTTTTCTGACGTCAACACACTTCACACTCGAACCTTTTGTAGAGTTGATGGCAATACACTGTAGGATGGCATTAGGACACAGCAACTGTCCGGCTGGAGTTGTTGGCACAGCTGTTTCCAAAATGCCTTGGAAAAGTGTGTCAGGGAAAAAAGGTGGTGGTGTACCTGTGGAGCGGGCTTGAGTGCACAACTGGCGATCAAACCTGATGAGCTGTTGCCCATAAAAGGTGAAGGTTTTGGGTTTATGACATTCTGCAAAAGGGAAACAGTTTGGTGAATACGTCTCTTCCATGTGCTGTGTTTGAGTTGTGTCCACTAATATCAACCTCTCATCTGCATTTGTCCCACTGTTACAATCACATCTAACACCATCTAAAGAGGAAGGAAGTAGTAAAGCTTCTACACACCTATTCGAATAAAGCAACAGACATCTTGCTTTATTTGAACGGCTGGGTAGGCCAAGAGTGACACTGATGAGCAGCACTCGTGTGATGGTTTGAACCCTGGTGTGTTTGCCTGGTTAACGCACTTTGTTTAGGCTGATTTGTGATACTTTGTGATGGCTGATCTGTACAGTTACCGTTGCGAACACCAGGATAACAACTTCTGCACTGAAATGGGACAACTTAATTTTTTGAACTCATGAAAGTTGCTTGACGTTTGTCTGAAAAGGGCTTCGGTTAAATGTCTCTAAACTAAACTAAAGCAAACACAGATGAACAGCATGAACAGCTGACAGAAGAACTAGAGTTAGTGTTAGTTCAGTGCAAGGACTGTCTGCCTCTCCAAACTGGGAACGCATTAACTGCTGACTACTGTAGGCAACTCACTCTGTATGAGCACCTCATACCACCCCACTCCAAATAACCCAAACTGTCTCCCAAGTGCTGCATGACCTGCTGTCAGTCACCAGAATTTGATTTCCCCGTGTGGGTCCTGATGGTGCACTGATGATGCAGGATGACATCATCAAAACTGTCCAATCAGTGAGTTACCCGTGAGTCTGTGTGACTTCATGTTCACTTGTTCAGCAGTGTCAGTTGTTTCTGTCCTGCATGATCCAAACTACTGCGCAGAATACAAGCTCTCTGTGACCGGTCAGAGAGTGACGAAGCAGTCGGACTGAATTAATTGTGTAGTGTAGAGGAACAAGTCAGAGCGACTCGACTCCCACTGTAACCGCTGAGTCACATTTACTCTGCAGCCACACACACACACACACACACACACACACACACACACACACACACACACACACACATTAAACCACTGCCCTCCCTTCATAGTTCTGTTTCCTCTTTGCTGCTCTCCACCACACTTCTCTCTGTGGTTAATACCCATCCTACTATCCTCCTCTCAGACAGAGGCTCGCTGTTCCATACATCTGTGACAAATGACTTGCAAACTCACATTAACGTCAGGAGGAAGGAGCAGAGCAACCCCCTTACCCCACCTCACCATCACTCTGCTCCGCCAATTCATGCAGTGACAAATCTGGAGGGTTTGGGGAGAATGGAGCAAGCAGGATGTAATTTAGGTTGGGGTGGTACGTGGTTTAGATGGAGATACGTATGTGGTGTGTTTGTGTGTGTGTGTGTGAGTGATCCAGGCATGGGATGGACTGCCTCTGACTACCTCTGTGGAGGAGAGAGAGAGAGAGAGAGAGAGAGAGAGAGAGGGAAGGGAGAGGATAAAGTAGGAGTGAGGGATGGCAGAGGGAACGATTAAACGGCCCGTGACGCCAGATGGAAAGAGAGATGGAGGAGGAGGAAGAGGAGACGGGAAGTTGGAGACAGTGGCAGACAACCGGACGGAGAATGAGAGGAGGCGACAGACAGAAATGAGGAAACAGAGAGCCAATCAGAACACAGGAAATAATAGATAGATAGAGCCCATCATACCTCATCATCATCATGGCTAAAAACATGTGGTGTTCATCTCTAGAAAAATAATCAGTTGACAGCATTGTATCACCCAGTTAAATATTTATGGATTAGAAGACTAAAACCTGTATTTCAGTGGGTCAGATATATTAAATCAACATTTCATCATCATTTCAGGTTCAGGTTGCAGCTACGGGGTTGTGAATATTACAAATTTTAGTTGAATCTTTGAGTTTTAGTGATTTTGTTTGCAAATGTTAAAAGCTCAATAGATAAACTATTGAACCTGATCCCTGATGATAACATCATAGTCCTAATATTATCGAATATTTTCCTTATATTACATGAATTTGTGTTTCCATCACAGTTCCACTACGTGCTTCTTTGTGTTTTCATCTGTTTATTTGGGTTAAGCTGTTGTAAATAATGATAAAAAAAAAACAGGACGACTCACTTTAAAGTGAAAACTGCCGCTATCCATGCAATTCACAATATTTGCTACTTTAAGAGTATTATGGGATCTACTGGACACATTTCCTGATTCTAGACTCACAGACTGTTTAAGCACTCAGATAATCAGGCGGTCAGACAGTTGGGTAGCACCTCGGGGTGGTGGAGGTTATGGTGATAGTGTTTGGGGTGGGGCGGGGGGTGGTAATCCACGGGCCATAAAGCAGCGCCAGGCTGGTATCGTCATGGCGACGAAGGGACCGGAACAGGCACCATCCCACTAATTCTGCCAGAGAGTGGAGGAGGTGTCTGTGTGTGTGTGTGTGTGTGTGTATGTGTGTGTGTGTGTCCATCTACGTACAGAGCCCAAGAGAGGGGAAGAAGAGAGGGAAGGAAGGAGTTTGGAGTGCAGAGGAGATGGAGGAAGGAAAGGCAGGAGGAAGTAGATAGCAGATGGAAAAAAAGGGATGGGATGGAGGGAGGACCAAAGGAGGATAGATGGAGGAGGTAAGGAAGAAAGGAGGAAGGAGAGGAGCAGACAGTGCAGAGGGGGTGACACACGGAGCCTCCAGCTGGAGCCCCTCTGTGCTGCAGGAACACACCCCGAGGCTCACACACACACACACACACACACACACTCAGACAGAGATATTCTTACACACACACACACACACCCGTCACCTCATGTGCCCATTACACCAGCTAGGGCCAGCCGGTGAATATGAATAAAATCTTCCTAAATCTCCATCCCTCCCTCTCTTTCTCTCTCTCTGTTTCTCTCCATCTTTCACCACCTCTTCTTTCTTTCTGAAATCTCTCCTTTGTATCTCATCCTCCATCCTCTCTCTTACTTTTCCCCCTCCCTCTCTTCTTCTTCTTTTCCACCTCCATCATCTTCCTCTCGGTCTACATCAGGCAGCGCTCTGCAGTGGCCTGAGCAATAAACTCTGGGGACGCTGCTATCACAGCAAACCAATTACCCAGCACACACACACACACATTGCCCGAGGGAGCATGTCACTAAAATACACACACACAAGGCAGATCATAGACCACCACCTAACCACTGACACACTCACACACATATGCACACACACAGACAAAAGAAGCAGCCTGTCCGCGATGATTTGAGGTAGAAAAAAAAGAATTGCAAGTCAAAAATAAATAAGGAAGAAAGTAAATGATTCATTTCAATGATTCATTGATGCTCAGAGGAAGTTGAAAAGAGAACAGGAGGACCGTTGTGATACCGACGTCTTGACTTTGGCACCAAGTCATGGCCAGATTCAAACTGCTACAGGGGGAAAATGAGTCATCCTGCACCCCGCTGTGCAATGTGTACTCTTCTTCTGTGGTGGAGTACTAGTTAGAGCCTCAAGTTTGCCGTGTGTGTGTTTGATGGAACACAGATTCATCCACGAAGATGCTAAATATAAACACAAAACTGAAGTAATGAAGGACTTACAGCCAAATTTTGTTACACTGGTGGTATGGATGAAGGAGGCGAACATGTATTCAGATGATTTATTTGCTGTAAATGATTATTTTTGTGTTTAACAAATCAGGACGGCTCATTTTAAAGTGTAACACACCATGGTAGAGTCTGTACAGTTCATAATATTGGTGCAAATAAGAGTATTATGGGATGTGTACTGGACACATTTCCTGATTCCAGACTTACAGTTTAAGCAGTCAGATAATCAGGCGGTCACCTCAGGATGACAGAAGTTACGGTGATAGCGGTTTCGTGTTGGTAATCCACGCACCATAAAGCAGAACCAGCTTGGCATCGCCATGGCGATGGAGGGACCGGTGCAGGCATCTTTCATCGTCCATGTATCCGATGATGCATTTCTACAGGTGCAGCCGCTTAGAAAACACCTTGGAAAGCGTGTCAGGCAAAACAGCTGGTGCGTCTGTGGAGTGAGGCTGCGAGAGTATTTTACATTCTTTTCCACGTCTATGAAAAACGTAACGTGTGGTGGAAGAGAGGAGTGCACGGCAGGTGCACTGTAGCGTAGTAGCGACGCATCTCGGTGTGATTGATCACTCAGGATACTCCAGGGGTTAAATCTGTTTGTATGGTATTTCTGGTGTGTGTTTTCTGACTGTGTACTTGTGGTCACCTGTGGTAAATGTTCTCTGCACACACATAGGAAAAGAAACCTGCAGCAAGCAAGCACTCCAACAATTTACCACCAAGTTTCATTGACCATTCATCTCATAAAAGACACGATCAGGAAGAAATCCTTCAAACAAAACTGCTGCACGGTGCCACCAAAGTGCTTCCTTCAAACAGCTACAATATTGTGTAAAATTGATCGTTGGAATGTGATTATTTTACAGAAGCTGTGACAATAAATCTCACACAGAAGTGAAACCTCAGTGAAATATTTAGTTCAGTACCCGCACGAGGCGTTCATTCCTGTGTGCAGTGCAGAAGCAGGGGTTACTCACCAGGGGGAGCCGTAGATCCTGAAGCCCCGCACTGTGACCTCGGAGTCCTGCAGGTAGATGCAGTTGGTGAGCAGCGACTGGACGTTCTCGTAATTCTCCGGCTTCAGCTTGGAGGCTGACGGGAAGTAGTAGAAGTCCTGCTTGATCAGGTCCGCCATAAACTCCTGGTCAAAGGTCAACTCGTGGTTTCCGGCAATTACTATCTTGATGTCGTAGGGCAGGGTACCTGGCATGGGAGGAGAGGGGGAAGTTGAGAAGTTAAAAAAAGGAAGGGTAAGAAGAAAAGGAAAGCAGGGTGACAAAAAGCTAAATTTGATGAAGAAGAAGGACAGATGAAGGATAACAAAGCACACAAACAATGTGGTACAAAGTAGGGGTATAAATATGAGAGGAAAGGGAGAGCGGGATAGAGAGAGGTATAAGATAAGAAGGGGGGGGTGAGAGGTGTAAATTAGGAAAAAAGGAGGTGGAAGTAGTCTAGGCAAGACTGTGAGGGATAGGAGAAGAAGATGAAGGCCACGCAGAGAAGGAAATAGAAAATTAAGGGGGAGACAGGGGACATGGAGTGACAGCAGATGTAGGGGAGGGGGTGAGAGAAAGGAAACGAAGGAAAGAGGGGTGGCAGACAGAGTGGGGAGGGACAAGGAGGAGGAGAAGGGAAATCGAGGACGACATGAAACCCATCCCAGACAGCTTGGCATTCACATGCGACAAGGCTTTCTCATTGTTTTCCCCTCCATTTCTAGCAAATCTGTACATCTGTCTTAGCTTCCCTCCATCAGTCAAGGTCTCAACCCAGTGCACTGCTGTCTTCTGTTTATGGAAGCATAGCTGAACGCATCCGTCAGGGAATCTTTATCTGGAGGAACGATGAGGAGGGAAAGCAGAACGATCATTGTGAAGTTTACGATGCAGAATATTAAACATTTACCCAATATGGCAACCACCGCTGCATCTTTCCTCCCTTTTCTCTCTCATCATCCTCCTCTAATCAAACACCCACTCCTTCACAACCCCCCCTCTCATTTTCTCCTCCGTCTCAATGGCTTTAATTGGCTATTCAGAGCCTGGCACAGCAGGGCGCGCGATCGATCTGTGCCCATCAAACCCAGCGGAGGCCGGCCTTCACGAAACTACATGATGCTTTCAAAGCTCTGCTGAGGAAACAGAGAGCCAACACTGACAAACATCTGGGGGTCTGCTTTGTCAGGTAGAGTGGCTGACGGAGGGTTCAATCACCAACCATGGCTTATTTTTTAATTTATTTTTTATTTTTTATTTTTTGCCAGGATGGCGCGGCATGCAGCTGAGCACATCGGTTCGTGTGTCAGCATGTGTGTGTGTGTGTGTGTGTGTGAGTGACTTTCCCTCGTGTGCGCGAGTTTGCATGCATCTGTGCATGAACGTGTCATGTTAGTGAAAAGGAGTAATTAAACTGAGCTTTAGAAGAGGCTGACAGCCCGGCGACGGCTCTGTCATAACAGCCAATCACAGCCCGCTGACAGAAAGAGAGAAAGAGTTGGGGGGGAGAGGGGGATAGAAGGAGGGAGAGGAAGGAGAGAGCGACAGAAATACTTTAGGAAGCCCAAAAATCCTTGAGTGTGAAGGAGGAATAATAACAAGATGAAAGCAGCTGTCAAAGAGTGCCCATCTCTGCAGTTTGGGCCGGGGGCCGCCCCCTCTCCCCAACACGGCTCCCATTTGTTTGGCAGAAGGGTTTGTGTTTAGTTGTCAAGCAGACACCAAAAAAGCCCCGTAAATGAGGGGCTGCACCTCCACAAAAGGCACATGTACACACACGCCACCGCACAATCAAAAGATTCCTTTTCATCAGACTTGAAGTAGTGTTCACTCAATCGTCCCTGGAAAAACCAAGGTTGAAGGAATACTTCACTCCAAAATAAAAAAATGATCCTTATTTCTATCTCACGCAATATTAAAAGCAATCTGGCTGCTTTCTTACAGCTCCTAAAGTGCATCCAAACCCTGCACTGTATCATCAGTGTGTTTCACATCCAACAGACGGCACTGTGGGTCCGAAAAAGTCCAACACTGACCTTTCTGTTTCTCACAGATATTGAGAAATGTCATAGGTGAGGTAAAGTCAAGCAAACATTACACTTTTGGACCTGTGGTGTAATTTTATTGACAGTGTAGATGAACTTTTATTTTTTATCTCTTCTGGAGCTCTGGAGTAACCCATGTGGTGTCTACCAATGCAAAAATATTTGGAGATAAA